>OZ017738.1:182326948-182926948 GCA_963969285.1 Odontomyia ornata
CGGACTACTTTTCCATTTTTTAAGCTCCAACTATCATGGAGACTAGTTTCTTACTTGCATGCTTGTAGTGAAATTGAGTGAATGTAAAATGTCCGTCAAGGACATGGTCTGCTGCCTCGGCGAGCGAGTATGTTGGTGCTCGCTGAGATTGGCATTGTCTGAAGAGGCGTGAATGCGCTGGCAGTCGAGCATTGCGGTGTGGTGGGGCGGGTTCTGTTCCCCAGCGCAATGACCCACCGCAAAAAAAATTTCACATTCACGAATTAGGGAATAACACGACGCAGCCCGACTGTGTCCAGGCTGAGGTAACATACTAAAGGATAAGATTGCCAAAGCAAACAATGAACTGGACTTGGCGGAAACGAACGAGACTTCAGAAAATTTCGTCTTTGGGAACGATACTTACGGCCACCAAATAAGAGTGGGGCATCCAGGAGGGAGCAGTGCCCCCTCGCACCCCCCATCCGGATCAACATCCATTGTAGACGTGGCCAGATGTTTCGCATTTGTATGAAAAACTCATGCAAACATAATCCACATGAACTTTTTCCTCAAATGAAACACATTAACGTTTCACATAATATTATAATTTGAATCAGAGCGTAAGCGGAAGGCCACTCTACCCTGCGAGAGCACCTGCAACGCAAAAATAAGGGATGAGCTCACCCGATGGCTAGCTCATGAGTGGAGGAGCCGGCCAACGTGGCGGGTCCCATACCCGATCAGAGGTGAAAAGACTGAAATTGATAATTTAATTGTCTGTTCATTACTATTTCATTTCTTTCACTACTAATAAAAAAACTTAAACAAAGTGTCTCAAAAGAAATTTTATATTTATTTAGCTTACTGCGTGAGCGCAACGTATCCGAGGGGCGCGGGGGTTATGTCAATCGGTAGCCTGGTTCTTGGAAATTCAGTTGCTAGGAAGCGTTTCTCGGGAGCAGACCGCGCGTTGTGCGTGCGAGAGTTTTACAAAGGCGGTGATTCGGCAACTGTAGCGCGTAGAAAATTCTGCAGTATTCGAGGATTTCGCCACTTAAATGATGCGCCAAGCATTCCTCTCATTCGACATTGGGTTTAAAAGTTTGAAGAGACTGGTACAACGCTGAATAAATCAGAATCTTGGCGACCTAGGTCATCAAGAACGGTAAAAAACGTGGAGAATGTTAATCAGTCTGTTCGTGACGACCCGAACCTTTCAATTCGGAACCGCGCAAGTGCTTTAAATGTGTATAGATCATCATTACATCACATTATGCACAAAGGCCTAAAGCTGCACCCCTACAGAATTCAATTGATGCAAGAATTAAAGCCCCAAGGTGCCAGTCAGAGTCTTAATTTCGTAAATCAGGTGATTGAGCGATTTTCAACGTTTATGGATTGAGCGATTTGCAACGGATGGAGCTCATTTTCATCATTATGGCCACGTAAATAAGCAGAACTGCCGCTACTGGAGTGCAACGAATCCGAAACGCAAACATCAGAAGCCCCTACATTCGCCTAAAGTGACTGTATGGGCTGCGATATCGGCGCGAGGAATTATCGGCCCTTAATTTTTTCAAGACGAAAGGGGGCGTGCAGTTACAGTAAATTCAGAGCGTTATGTGGAGATATTAGACAACTTCTTGGCACCTGAGCTGCAAAACTTTCCTGGCTATAACCAAAGAACATGGTTCCAACAGGACGGAGCAACTTCACACACGTCGAATATGTCTCTGCCACATGTTCGTGAAATTTTCTCAGGCAAATTGATTTCCCGGAGAGGTGATATAAATTGGCCTCCACGCAGTCCAGATTTAACCCCTATGGACTTTTTCCTATGTGGTTATCTTAAATCTAAAGTTTATGCCAATAAACCAACTTCACTGGCGCATTTGAAAGAAAATATCCGTCACGAAATGGCAGCCATCCGTGAGTCCACCGGCCGAGACGTCATAAGTAATTTTACTGTTCGATTAAATGAGCGCCGAGAATGCGAGGGTCTACATTTAGACGATATTATTTTTAAGAAATAAATCCCAAAAAGTGTATTTTAATAATTTATATACATTTTTTCTATATACGGCTTACTTTTTTTTTAATTGATCCACTAAATATAAAATTTCTTTTGAGACACCTTGTATTTTCCCATTTCAATCAAAGTTTCATTCGATTCTAACAATTTATTCACACCTTATCGCTATTATTCTCTTTTTTTTCATTTGGCATGATATATTAAAGATGTACAATGATCGAAAAAATAAATTCGATCCACAAAAAGGATAAAATATTGGTAAGTCTAAAATTTCTTTTCATTAAAGAAGTTTTGCAGAGACCGAAACAAATAGTAGTCTGATAGTGCAAGGTCTCGACTATACGGTGGATGCATCAAAACTTCCCAGCCAAGCTCTGTCAATTTTTGCCGGGTCATCAAAGATGTGTGTGGTCTGGAATTGTCATGATGGAAGACAACGCCCTTTCTATTGATCAATCCTGGCCGGTGTTTTTGAATTGCTTGTTCCAATCTGATTAATTTCCAACAGTATAGAGCCGAATTGAGTGTTTGGCAAGGTTCTAGCACCTCATGGTAAGCAATTCCCTTCGAATCCCATCATACACACAGCATAACCTTATTTGGTGTAAATCCTGGCTTTGAAGTAGTTTGTTATGATTCACCTCGTTTCGACCATGATCTCGAACGACATTCTCGTATCTTACCCATTTTTTTATCGCCCGTAATGATTTGCTTCAACAATGGCTCGATCTCGTTTCGATTTATTAGCATTTCGCAAATGGAAATTCGGTCGATCAAAACGTCGAGCTTCTTCGTGTATCCAGCCTTACGCAAATGGTTCAAAACTATTTGGCGATGGATATTCAGTTCCTTTACAATGTCATGGCTGCTTATGTGTCGGTCTTCTTCGGTTTTTTGTAAGATTTCATCGATGTTTTCAGTGATTGGTCGACCTGAGCGAGGTGCATTTTTGACATCAAAATTTTCAGAACGAAAGCGAGCGAACCATGTCTTGGCTGTGGCTTTTGATATAGTATCTTGACCGTAGACACCACAAATTTCGTCACGAGCCTGCGATGCATTCTCACCTTGATCGTAGTGATATTGTAAAATATAACGAATTTTTTTCCGAAATTTCACTCATTTTTAAATGAATACAACTTTTGACACGAATGACGAAATACAAAACTGTCTGTATAAAAATTGTAAACTGGAATGTCACCTTTCAAATGCATGTCAGTTTGACTCAATCTGATTAGTATTGCCCGATATATGACAACGAACACCTTTTAGTGACAAAAAAGGCTCAATTCTTTTTAAACTATCCAATATATACAAGGTGGGCCAGAGAGGCGTACAATTTTAAAAACACTCTTGCGTTTGAAGCTTTAGAGAGGGGACTGCGCGGGTGGTGGGGTTAAGTAGCTCGGTTCTCGGAAATTTAGTCGCGATGGATCACTTCACCGGAGCGCAACGTGCATTCTGCGTTAAACATTATTAAAAATCACAATTCGTGCGCTATTGTTCGGCGTTTATTTCGGCGTGAGTTTGGATTACATGACCTAAATCAGTGTCCGAAAGAAAGTGTGATTCAATCGTGGGTCAGAAAGTTCGAAGAGACTGGTTCGACTCTCAAACAGAAGCCTGCAGGACGCCCAAGGTCAACAAGAACGGAATTATCGGACCCTACTTCTTCGAAAAAACAAGGCCAATCTGTCACTGTAAATTCTCACCGATACATAGCCATGTTAAGGGATTTTTTCTTTCCACAACTGCAACAATTTGAAGCCTTTAATCGTGTGACATGGTTTCAACAAGATGGCGCGACATGCCATACAGCTAATGCCTCTTTGGCGGTCGTAAACGAGATGTTTGCTGGGAAACTGATATCGCGCCGAGGTGACATTGCATGGCCTCCTAGAAGTCCGGATCTGACCCCACCGGACAATATCCGGGAAGAAATGGCAGCTATTCCCCGTGCAATGTGCCAGCGAGTTTTTACCAATTTGAGGGTCAGATTCGAAGAATGCTTGCAGCGGGATGGTGCACACCTGGATGACGTTATTTTTAAGAAATGAATTTCCCAGATGTCAATTTTTATAGAAATAAAAATTTGTATGTGAATTGTACTCAGTTTTTTTTAATGATTTTTTCAAATTCGCAATTCTTTCTGGCCCACCCTGTAGTTTACCACAATTAACATGATGCAGAGTTTACGGTGCTTAATATTTTCTTTCCATAGTCTTTCATATCAAATACACAATATCCCCAATATTTGGAGGATTTCATGGTAAGCAAAAAATAAAATTTGCGATCGTTGTTAAATATAAATATAGAGACAAAATGGTACTTGCCCAATCCTCCTCCGACAAGCGCTTGCTTTTGGAGTGGGTAAAGCCTATGGACATGTTATTTCTGTGATTTTAAACTACATATAAATTTTCACTTTTAATAATATATGGGCATCCAATGTCAGATGGCAAAAGGAAATTGTACGTTACGACATGATTGTTTACTTCATTTATGAATTGCCCGTATGTGCCGGGGTCTGTGGCATACAATAAACATTAAAATATAAATTAAAAAACGAGGACGGGATTGATTGACAAATAAAATGAAGGCTATCTGGTTAACCTTAAACGTACATTTCTCTCCGTAAATAATTATATTTGCAGGTGTCTTGTCTACTGCTTTAATCCTTGGTAACGATGTTATTTTTTTATTTTTTGTGACTTTATTATTCGAGCCATACAGCCTTATGCTTCACTCCAACACACTTACCTTTATCTATTCCCTACTCGGACTCTTCTTTGCACTTCAGTTAAAGATAGGGTATTTTTCCTGTAATCATTTTTAGGTCTTTGTAAAAATTTTTTTTTACAAAGACCTACTAGTTTCGCGACCTGTCTGTTCGTCTGTCCGTGCTTCACAGCTAGTTTCCTCAGAAACTATAGAAGCTAGAATGCTCAAACTTTGTCAAAAGGTCAGAAGTGATGGTCTCTCAAAAGTTAAGGTCTTATCAAAAATTTAAAAGTTTTTTAAGGGGGGTCCCCCTTATAACGAATGAACCCTTTGTTTAACCAAATGTAGTCGAGTGGGGTATCAAATGAAAGGTCCTGATTATAACTTTTAGAATCTGGAATAAAAAAATCATTTTATGAATCAGGGTGTCCAGGGGAAGGAAAAATGTACCAAAAATCAAAACAGTACCTTTAAACTTATTGAAATTTTGCAATCATATAGACTGGTATAAGATATGTACGTTCACAAAATTTAATTGAGATCGAATCATCATCATCCAGTGAGTTATAGGAATTTCAATTATATGACTTTACAACAACAATAACACGTGTTTATGGTTGATACATATTTTAAATTGACCTAGGCACTTTTATTTTCTTTCAATTTTCATGAAACTTTAAGGAATAGTGTTTAACTTGAATATGTTCAATTGCTAGACCAAAATGGCGGCTGCACTGTGCTTATGAAAGAAACAGTGCATCTTTAGCATAAATTTGAACGATTTCATACCCAAGTATTGGATAAATAATTCAAGTTATTGATTCACGCTATTAGGAAACTTGTTTCTAACCCTAGGATGTTCACAAAGACCTTCTGGTAGGAGCACTCTCCTGCTTACTCAACTTGGTTAATTAAATGTTATTCGTTTTATGTTCACAATTTATTTTACTACACTTCAACTTAAGGTTGTAGGTTTCTGTAGTCGTTCTGCTTTATTTGGAATGTTGCCTCGTTGGTCAGGGGCCGCCTGTCCGGTGTGTCGTGGTTGAGATGCCTTTCGACGCCGGTACTCCTACCGCAGTTCGCTGACCAGGCGCTGGAACTTGTCGCGCTTCGCTGCAGCTGTTGCGACCTTGGCGAGTCGTTTTGCTTCGCAGGTGCATTGTCGTAGCTGCACCTGCCAGCCACCATGCAATGTCGGTGATGTGCTCTCTACCGTCTTGTTGTCGAGTGGCTTCTTCTGCCGGGCCCAGTATTCAGCGATGCTGGTTTGGGGCCGGCTTGGGGGTCCGCTGCAATGGCCTGTGCCAAACTTGGGTCCGGCGGCATCTAAGGGCTCTAGGCAAATAGCCAACTAGAGCACCCAGATAGGGGGTAACCAGGAAAAAACGGGTCTATGCACTTAAACCAACTAGACAAAACCAGGTACAAGGCCAACTGGTTTTCAAAATGGTTGTGTAGGCAAAGCCAACCACTTGAAGCAACAAATTATTGTCGTTTGAATTTCCCTTGTCTGTTTCGCTGTTTTTATACATTTTTTTGCTTGCTCAGCAAAATTGTCTTTCCCTAAAGCGTGGGAAAGGATTAATTTGAACTACTTTGCCGTTGCCAGTGACATCCATTCTTAATGTGTATCAGCCTTATTTTAGTTCTGGTAGATGTCTTGGATATTTTTGATCAAAATTTCTAAATGAAGTTGTTGTATTGAAACAGTAGTTCGATGTTGTTGTTTCCACTGTTATATTTCTATGAAAACTTTTACAAGGTTCTTGTTCCCACTATTACATTTTCTATGAAAACTTATACAAGATTCTTGTTTCCACTGTTAAATTTTCCATGAAAACTTGTATAAGGTTCGTGTTTCCACTGTTACATTTTCGATGATAACTTGTGCGTGGTGGTTGTTTCTTTTATATTCGAAAAGTTTTGTTGTAGTGGATCAATAATGTTTTCTAATCGTTAGGAAAATTCCTATCGTAACAACGATTACATACTTCATTGATATTCACTTGATAGACAAGCATTGCTCGTTGAAAGTTTATTCTATATTGTCACTCCAAAAAATGTTCTCAGATAACATTTCTCACCTTAGATTTCTATCGTTTACGAAATGCTTTGCTCGAATAAACTACATGTCAAACGGATTGAACACATAATTGCGACTAGAATCGGGGTAAATCAAAAACGCTTTACAGACAAAACGTATACACATGACTCGCATAGTCAAAGAACTTTTTTCACCAATATATGTGCATATATATATATATGACGATTTTTAAACGCACGGTTTTTAAATAGATTTAGCGCACGGGACTTCACTTCTTTTCAATTTATATCACAAGACGTTTGAGTTACCATACGGTCTTTTGAAAACGTTTCGAATTTTGATTGCGCTTGGAACACTTTCGGTCGCCTTTTAATAAGAGAAAACTTTTTCGTTCACACGGTAGACCACGTGTAGAAGCGAAACATTCACAAATAAGCGACCGAACATCATGCAAAGTTTAAGATTAAACTATCCACGAAAAGTGACGCGACGAAGCATACAAAGTCTATTGATCACAAAAAATATTGTTTGTTTTGATGCATTAGCAATCAATTTTCCCTTTCCTTGATACAGACCGTCTGAGATTGTAGTTTTGAAGATCCGTTCAGCTTGCAGCAACTGCATATGCCATCAACAATGTGCGTTAATTCATTTAAATTAAATCAAATCATACGAATAGATTTGAATGTGAAATTATAAATTCTACTGCTGCATCTCTAGAGGAACATGATCAAATTATAATTTTGGGAGACTTTAACCACCCTAATTTATCTTTTACTCCTGATGAAACTGATAACGATCTTCTACCAGTAAACCTCTCAAATACCATCGATCTTAATCTAATCAATGCCTTTTATGGTAATGACTTACAACAAGTATCACTGACTCCCAACCAAATCGGAAACTGGTTGGATCTTATTTTTACCAATGTTGTGGTAAGTCCAACCAATGACAAAGACAACCTTTTCTCTAACACACGAAGCCATTTCGCTTCTTCGGTTAAACTTCCCATATCTGATGTAACTTTTTCCCGAACGTACAATGACTGTATTGTATAGGGTTATTCATTTTACGCTTTGTAAAGTAAAGCTAAAGAAAACACATAAAATATTCAGATGGGAACAAAATTTTTTATTGAAACACAACATCATTCAAATGTCCGCCACGGGACCTCTTACAGGCCTCAATCCTTTCGAGGTAATTTTCAATTACTTTTCTGCACATTCCCGGCAATATCTCGGCCATAACTTCACGAATATTGGTTTTCAATTGCTCAAGATTATGAGAATTGCCGGCGTAAACACGATCTTTTGTATAGCCCCATAAAAAGAAATCCAAAGGTGTTAGGTCACAGGATCTCGCGGGCCAATTGACATCACTCAATCTCGAAATTACGCATCTTGGAAATTTCTCTTGCAAAAGTGCTCGATTAGCCTGTGTTGTGTGGCTTGTGGCTCCGTCCTGTTGGAACCACATGTTCTCCAGATCATAATCTTCAATTTCTCTCCAAAAATAATCAGTTAACATCCATCCATAGCGGTCAGAATTGACTGTAATGGCTCTTCCTTGATCGTTTTCAAAAAAAACGGGCCAATAACACCACCAGACCATAATGCACACCAAACGGTCACTTTTTCCGGATGCAAAGGCCTTTCTGCAATCACTTGAGAATTTTGAGAGCCCCATATGCGGCAATTCTGTTTATTTACGAACCCCTGGGCGAAAAATGAGCCTCATCACTTAAGAAAATTTCGTTCGAAAAATCGTTATCAATGGCTTGTTGTTCAATCACCCAATTCGCATACATTCTGCGTTGTGTATGGTCTTGAGGCTTAAGTTTTAGAGTGAGTTGGATTATGTACGGATGGAGATGCAAATCCAAATGCAAAACCCGCCACAATGAGCCGTAAGACAAGCCCAAATGTTGAGCACGTCAAGGAATCGACAAATTCGGGTCTTCCTCCACACTTTGACCAACGACAGCGATATTTTCAGCAGAACGAATGTTGCGATGATGCACAGGCCTTGCAATATCAATAACCAATCCAGTCTCTTCAAATTTTCTCACTGAGTTCGAAATTGTTTGCTGTGTAAGTCGATTATGTCGACCGTAATCGGCTCGTAAAGCCCTAAATGTTGATACAGCAGAATGACCATTTTTATAATAAAATTTAATAATTTTAACGCTTTCTTCGACTGTTAACCGATCCATATTTCTAAATGGCAAACCTTCAACTAAAAAAAACCCGCTTTGGATGACAATTAATTGTGAGAGATGTCAAATGGCAGGGTTATACTTTCCTACCACGAAATGGAAATGGTGTATATATGTGTGTATATGAATTATGATCAAGGTAAATTCAGCAAGTATGGTAATAAAAAATATATGGCGTTAATTTTTCAAAGACCGAGTAAAACACAATACAAAACACAACACAATGTTATTAGAGTTAAATTTTTTACAAGATCTAGAAAAGATCTGAACAAGTCTTAGTTGCAGCACATCGCGTCTAAACTAATCCTAAAATAGGCCCAATTCACAATCAAATAGGCCAACAAAAGCTAATAAATTGCCTAATATTGGCCCAAATTGCAATGAGTAAGGCCCAAATAATGCAAACTCAGCCCAACAGCTGCCCAAGCTTGGCCTAAAAGTGATTTAAACTCGGCTGAGTAGTGTCTTAAATATAGCCTAAACAAAATCAAAAAATATGTACAGGTATATAGGGTGATTCATTATGAGGTTTGGTTTTTAATCTCAAATAAAAGGTATAAAGTTGAATTCTATAGACATTCTATATCACTTGTATCGAAAGTGGTGCGTTTGATGTACGAGGGTGGTCCCAAAAGTACCCGACCTGACTTATGAATACAGGTAGTTTTAAAAAAACAATTACTGCGATTGACAATACCACCTTTCAACAACTTAATGTGAAAAATTCATAACGGTACGTTTATTATTATTTTTTTACAGACATCGAAAGGGAACGCTCTCAGTGAATTTGTAAATATGAAAAAAATTGGGCATCGTTATGCGATCCAATGCTTTGATTTGAAAGGTCTAAGTCCAACCGATATCAAAGCTGAGTTGGATTCTACTCTGGGGAAGTTTGTTCCTTCGTTTACAATGGTCAAATATTGCGTAGCTGAGTTTAAGCGAGGTCATACAAGCTGCCAAGATGAACATCGCAGTGGTCGACCAAGTGAGGTCACTACGTCAGAAAATGTGAAGAAAACCCACAAAATGGTATTGGATAACCGTCGACTAAAAGTGCGCGAGATAGCAGACATAGCAGGCATTTCAAAAAGTGGTGTGCATCGGATTTCGACCGAAAATTTAGACACGAGAAATATGTGCGCAAGATGGGTACCGCGTTTGCTCACAATGGAGCACAAACAGCGATGTGAGGATGTTTCTATCGAGTGTTTGACAATGTTTCGCAGCAATAAAGCCACGTTTTTGCATCGATTCATAACCATGGACGAAACATGGGTCTATTATTTTACACCTGAGACCAAGGAGCAGTCAAAATAGTGGACTGAAAAGGGAGAGCCCGCTCCAAAGAAAGCAAAGACAGTTCAGTGCGCTGGCAAGGTCCTGACATCCGTTTTCTGGGATGCGCGTGGAATAATATTTATTGATTATCTCAAAAAACGAAAAACAATCAAAGGTGCATATTATGCAGCCTTATTGCAGCGTTTGACTGATGAAATCAAGAGAAAATGGCCCCATCTGACAAAAAAAGTGTTGTTTCATCATAACAACGCACCAGACCACACGTGCGTCATTGCGTTGGCTAAAATCAATGAGTTGAAGTTCGAATTGCTTCCTCACGCACCCTTTTCGCCAGATCTGGCTCCCTCGGGTTATTTTCTTTTTCCGAATTTGAAAAACTGGCTCGGCGGCAAAAGATATGCCAACAATGAAGAGGTAAAGTCTGCGGTTACTATGTATTCTGAGGAGCTTGATGGTTCCTACTATAAAGCGGGTATCGAAGCTATTGAATATCGTTGGGAAAAGTGTATCGAGCTGAAAGGAGAATATGTTGAAAAATAAAAAAAAAATATTTTCGCAATTTTTTTACTGTTTTCTTTGTCGGGTTGGGTACTTTTGGGACCGCCCTCGTATGTTGACAACAGTTGCATATGCGTTCGAGTTTACTTCCGGTTCTAAGAGATGGTGCAGAAAGGAGCGAACCGATAGCAAAGTGCAATTTTATTATAGCTGAAGCCAATTATTACAGATCCTGGAGTAGAATTTTGTGCGGAAAAAGTTGTTTATCATGTTAAATTTTCAAGGTTATAGTGCCTCTGAATGATATTGTACTTTGTCATCCTATCGTTCCACTCCGAACCACTTCTTTGAGCATGGTCTCAACCCTCCGTAAAAGAGAGTTTGTTGGAAAAAACTTCGGATCCTGGAAGTGAGCTCAAAAAGGGTTGCCAGTTTGCATTCCGTGCAAAAATCAGAGAATATGTGCAAGAGGCTGCAAATGGCATTCACCTCCCAATCACAAAAACCCTTTACATTTTCTGTATTTAATCGATGGACTGTTAATATTAGTTTAATTATAACATCCACTTGATAAAGATACGTCGTATTGAAACAGCTATCGTGGATTAATTCAATGCAAATATTTACTGTAAATCATTATCTGTTAGCTTTTTAATTCTTCATTAGTTATGTTTATGTTTAGAGAATATTGGGAGACGAAAATGCTTGAAGTCAAAAAAGAACAAAAAATGTGGCCATTGAAAATTAATTTGATTGTTAAACTTTTCATTTTTGCCATAACTTGAGTCCACGCTAGTTCCTCACCGTTTAAGCATCAGCAATTGTATTTCCTCTATCATACTTTTTATTAACAGAACTACTATGTCGATTAAGTGACACAATCCATACAAGGAATGCGTTCTGCCAAGAGAACGGAAATCGACCGCCATATAAGGATCTAACATGCAACGAGTACTTTGTGAGTCAACAATAACGATTTTAATGTTCATTGCAAGCACATGAGACAGTTTAATGTTACGTTTTGTAACTTTTTACTCTCATCGTACCGCCGCTGGTTCTGTATCGCCAACTTAATGCGGTAGTTTGCACACGTAATGTGTTTACAGGTAAAATAATGCATCGACTAAAGCCGTACATATTCCAGCGTTCGAGGACTATTCATTGCGTTCTTAGATATTCGTAGAGTATGCAGTGTCGCTCAAGCGTTTTCAAGTTGTGTTGAAACAGCGGGAATTGCTCGTATGTGGTCTGTATACGCACTATTCGCGTTGTGTGTACTATGAAGCAAATTAAATGCAATATTTGCTTTTGACAATTCAACGAGAGAACAAATAAGTTGCTGAATATTCTAGGATGGGAAGGGCCCATTGGAAAATTTGAAATTGTTGAAACACACATGGATGAACTCTAACGGAAATTGACCATTTTTTCAGTGAAATACAGCCATTTACTTGCAATTACTGAGTTCCAGCTTAACTGAGTACAGATAGAAATAAAAATAGGAATAATTCGATAAGCAGTCAAAACACAATAATTCAAACTGAATTCTACATTTCTTCTGATGTGATATGAAAAACCCCGGAAGGTGCTTAATGAGCACACTGTCACTATATGAGTACTCATTAATATCTGCTTCACGTAAGATATCACAAGTAATCGCAACAAAGACTTCTTACCCACATGCGCTTCCAATTTCCTCATTATGCACCAGCAGCTAAAACGAAAGTTCCAGGAACCTGCAGCGCACTTTTTCGTATGCGCCAACCTGCGATCACAACATCTTGCATACCAGGCCAGTATCTGTGCATCTCTCGCGAATCTGAAGATCATCACGATCTGCACCAGATCATGTCACCATTTTTCGCGAGCGCAACATTGATTTAATTTAAGATCAGATTCGCAGATACGCGAACGTGATACCAAACTGTGATACTTCCCGGAATGGAAATGGCGAAATTGCTGGTTGCTTCGGGAGATGAATTGTATGGAGGTGTCATGCAGCGTTTGGTGTAGTTATCTTTGTTGCTGTTTCTGTTGTTGCATTTCTGCACTGTTTGCCACTTTACACCCCAGCGGGCGACCCACATCCATTTTCATAAACTTTCGATTTTTAATCAGTCACTACAAATCCGAGAAATGGTCTGTGGCTGGAACTTGTGAATTGTTTGAGTTAGAGGTTGATTGTGATTTAAGTGCAGGGCGTTTTAGGTTGATGTGAATAGTAGACATAAAGTTCATATGTTGGGCGTATCGGAAATGGGGATCTTAACTTTCGACTTCTTACTGTGAAAGAAATTGTGTTTGATTGACCTTCATGTTTGTGGATAAAAAAACTTCAATTTAACTTTAGATGAAACGAATACGCCTGCTTTCCTTTTTAACTTTAAATGGCTCATATTTCTTTTGACCGATCCCATAAAACACAGAAACTGTACCTACATATGTATACAATATATAACTTGGGCTTTTAACGAGTCCACCTGGAGGATACAGCAGGGAAGAAGAAAGAGAGGACAGGAAATAAATTATGAAATTATTAGCTCACTGACTATAACCACTTGTGCCACTGCGAGATCGTAATATGCTGGCATACAAAAATAAGGTGCTGGCGGTGTTCTCATAGCGTATCAACACTTCGTCTTGTGCTGATAGGTCCCAGAATTTTTAATGAAAACAAGCATTTTTTTGGCTTTGTTATATTTATCTCCCAACATAGTTGCATTGGAGGGCGATACAATTGGTATGGAAATTTTCCAGCATTTTGGTGTCCTTGCCGTAGTACGAAACGTTCAAACCTTCAAAATATGCCTGGGAGTTTCTAATGACTTCCTCATTCGATCTGAATCACATTCCCTAGAGCCACCGCTAAAGTTTTGGGAACAGATCAGGCCAACTCTGGGGGATACGGGGCGTAAACAACCAACTCAGACGGTAATTGGTCCAATTTGGCCATTGCTATCAGGAACTTATGTGAGATGCGTTATTGTGGTGGTACAGAACTTGTTTTCACCATATGGGGATGGTTTTTCCTTATTTCGTCGTTAAGTTTGAACAATAACCCTGCATAATACTCTTCTTTGACAGCCCTTCTCTTTAGCAGGTAACCGATGAAGATTATTCCATGCGCATATCAGCATCCCGGTGGAGCGTTGGTTTTTCGGCAGCTTTCCAGCCATTCTGCAGAAATGCTTATTGGACTCAAGTGTATGGTAATGGACGTATTTTTCATCCATCATCACAAAACGTCATAAAAGTCTGCTCAACTATACTGCAACAACGCTAAACCGGCCAATGGATCATTCATGCGCTGCTGCTTTTGGTCGACGATCAGCAAACGCGGGACCCCGTCGCACCGATATCTTTTTCACCTCCAAAATGTCATACATACTGTATAGCAGCCGTTGCTTTGAGATGCTCACGGGCTCAACTAATTTGCGCAACTTCGATTTACTCTCAAAACGATTCGGTTCACTTGCTTTATGATTTCTGCATTCGTAGCCTCTTTTGACCTTCCAGAGCCAGGAGCATCTTTGATACTTGTACGACCAAAATTGAATTCACAAAACCACCGGTAACTGTTGTTTTCGAAGAAACCCATTATTTCTTTTTTAACGAAGTTGCAAGTAGCGTCACTCTAATGGCTGTAGCTTGTGAACGAATCAACAGAATGTAATAAAACTTCATACAAAAACTAGTGACAGATGAGCCTCTTGAAATGAGTCATGCTTAGCTTTCATCGTCGCCACCTATTGAAAAAAAACCCGGGACTTGTCAGCGCATCTATGTCACATTAATTCTTCACTTCCTGAAACGTATCCTGAATTCAAATAAATATTGATTTCCTCAGTTTCTACTTATATCTCTGATTTCTTATTTTTTTCTATCAAAACTGCTGTTACATGAACCGAAAAGCTTGTTTCAACCATTTTTCAAATTATTTGTTTTTCTTCCTTTGTTTCAAAATCAGATTTTGTCAATTTTTCTTTTTGAATTTTACCTTTTTTGGCTTTGTACACACTCATACAACGCAATGCTTCCTTGATGTGTGCTTAATTACCCTGATTAACATCGATTGATCTTCCATGTAACTTTTTCTAGTACTTTTCTAATAACTTAATGGGTTTAGCCAGACTGGAAACACTGGTTTTCGTTAGATCACCATTCAGGCGGAATTCAGATGGGAGCACAAACTATTTTCATGTGATCTTTATTATGTCAACGTGGGTATCTGCTACTTCTTTTCGCAGTATCCAAATGGGCTCTTAGATGCCTACGTGAAACTCCATCACAAGCGATGAACTGTCTTCACCGACAAAGTCGGACCAGCATTTCCTCGGTTTTCTCAGTGGTCTTCGCCCTTCAGTTCTTTCAGAGAATACCTTTATAAGTACCTGTTGTTTGTCCACGTACGCTTTACTTTGCCAACCTATTGCAGCTTCCGGAGTGTTATTATCGTGAGACCTCCAGTTCACCAAAATCATCATACAGCTCATGATTGTATGAATTTCACAATTGGCTCCCATTTAGTTTTGCTCAGATTATTTTCCTGAGATTCCGCCTCTCAGTAGTGTTCAAGGGTCCATTTTTCGCACCCACATAGTACAGGTCTTATCACAGCTTTATATGCTTGAAGTTTCGTTCTATTTCGTATTCAGCTAGCTTTTACGATTTTCAGAACTAAATAAACAATTTTTTTTACGATCTGCATTCTTTGGAGTATTTTGTCTATTTTATAACCATTCTTCATTAATTTGGCACCTAAATATACAAATTCCCCCACATTTTCAATACTGTATTTGCAAAGTGTGATATTTTAGGTATACTATATATTCTCTACAGCGTCATGATTTTCGTTTCAGCCTCGTTGATTTGAAGCTGTTCTTGTTTTGCTTTGCTGTCAAGTTTCAGAAAAAGTTCCTTTGCGGTTTTTAATGACAGTGTCAAAATTTGAATTTTATCCGCATATAGTGCTTGACTTGATGTTTATATTCATGTGCCTTATGTATCGACATGTAGCTTTCTTATGACGTATTCTAGAGCCAAATTGAATAATAATGGGCTAGGCTATATCCCTGCTTTAGTCTGATGTTTGTGTCAAAGTTGTGGAAGTTTTTGTAGTTTTGGTAAGAAGAACTAATTTGGCTGGGATACCGAAGCAAGGCATTCTTTAGTACAGTACATTGCGGTCAATACTGCTGATCTTATTTATTAATATTTTTGAAAATATTCTGTACGCGGTACAAAGTCGTGAGTGTCTCCATAGATTTCGTACTTCAACTGGCCACCTTTTATTGTAAATAAGCAAAGATGCATTGGCTTTGAATCCGTTGGTAAAAAAGTAAGGTTCATGATATGTAATGATTTAATAAATATCCGTGTAGGACACGGGTGCAGATTGTCTGGCACAAGTTTCAGCGAGCTATAAAAAACACCAAGCTCAGCTAACTAGCAGCGCTTAACGGCCGCGTACGCTTGCTTGACGACTAGCATTTGCGGGATCATATGAGGCGGGTTCTTGTCGTGTCACGAAGCTACACTACAAAATATTTATCCCACGTACTCTACTCTAGAAGACGTACCGATCAATTTTTGTTATCTTTAGAAATGTTCTATTTTGTGTAAATTAAGCTACTCTACAGTGATTCAACATTTTTTTGTCTCGTGAAAGTTGGCGGACACGGAGGCTTGAGACAAACGCAAACATTACACGAAAAGCAACCGTTATTTTCTCCGAAGACGGTCGTTGCATTACAAGGGGAATGTCAAACCTAAAGATGTTAAAGTGGCTAAAGTGAACCACTCATCTCTGCCTAAAGGATAGAAACTTGACGGATATAGTTTACTTCACACTAGTAAAACAACAAGCTAAGCAGTTACCACGGGGTGACCACCTTATCTCTTCAGGAGCAGCCACTTCTGATCACCACGGGGCTGCTTGACTGCTTATGTTTATTACAGATGTTCAAATGCTTCCAAAACATCAAGCTCTCGTTAAATCAGAGCAAATCTAAGCCTTTTTGAAAACAAACCAATTCTCATAAGACCTTCTAACAAACTCTTACCCGAAATACCCTTAAATTGCACCTGATTTTTTTTTTCTACACAGTATTTGTAAGTTTGTAAGTACTAATTTATCTTCTCTTCAAAAGCCTTCTTTTAACCATGTGCTGTCTTTTTCTATTTTATAATTTTCTAATGAAGTTTAAAAACATTAATTTTTATTGCAAGTATTTACATCTGCAGGCTGGGACTTTCAATTGACATTATTGGTTTGACTACCTAAAATACTTGTCAGGAGATCTCAGTCTACCAACCTTCTATATTAGGGGCCTCTTATCAACATCTTAAAAGTGCCTTCAATCGGTAATTTCTTCCGGTCGAGCCGGAAAGGAACAGATACTGAAAGCTAGCACTTCACCATCTGCAACATCAAAAAGACACTCATCTGCTACATAGAAAGAAACAATGGTGAGCATCGTATGCAAAAATGCAGGCTGGCAATCATGTTTCCTTAATTTTTGTGCCGACAAGATTGAATGCATCTATGAGCACTTGATAGCTGAGTCAAATCAGAAACTACTCTCATTATGCTTTCGAATGAGGTATGGTTCAAGGCCCACATTCCATTCATCTCACTTTCTTACTTTTGCTTCCACTCATCGCATTGCTAGTCTGCTACATGGAGGTATCAGTGCAGCTGCTCACTGCTGTCCTCACGTCTGTATCTTCGCTTCATATCGGGACGAGCTATGGATCTCATCCGCGCAATCAACAAACACCACTGTTCCCGAAATTTCGCACTATGTAGATACAACGTATTTAGCTCTTAATCAATGTACTCGTACGGATGAATCGTACTTCAATAATTTGTTAAGAGTTTCTACCTTTTCTCAGAGCCGTTCAAAAATACGTTGTACTAGTTTGTATTTGCTCAAAAAAGCTCATGATTGAGTCAATGAGCAAGCAAAGATGTTTTATTGCTTGCTTCGAAACGATGGTCTGTTTTCTGATGCGTAATGGTATGCTTGTTGCAATCATTTGTTTGTTAGACGACCACCTTAACTTTTTCCAGTGCAACACTAAACGTAC
This sequence comes from Odontomyia ornata, assembly GCA_963969285.1. Taxonomy (NCBI): domain Eukaryota; kingdom Metazoa; phylum Arthropoda; class Insecta; order Diptera; family Stratiomyidae; genus Odontomyia; species Odontomyia ornata. Next base: position 182,344,835 of record OZ017738.1, read on the forward strand.
AGGAGACCATCCACTACGTGCCACGTTTTTGACTGTTAGTTTGGCGATCAAAGCCAACGTAACTCTTCTTTTAGCTCCAGCCCTAATGGGCTGACATATGAGGAATCAGAAATTAGGTCCAGGTATGGTTCCATGGTCTTCTGCCCTCTTTTTGAGTTGAGCTGGTAGCGATGGTCTTTTAACTAATCTTTCGAAATCCAAAGATATCTGGGAGCTTGACAAGGGTTTTTCAGTATTTCTAAAATATCCATGCATCTAGGCTTGGAAGCGTTTCCAATGGATATTATAAGGGTACAAGTAGTACAACCCTTCAGAAGGACCTGCTTAGCGATTTTGCTCTACAAATCGCGCTGACTACCAGTATGATTCCATCTAAGCCCTTACTACTGAGGAAATAAGTCTCACCCCAAAATCGTACATTGAAATGCTTCACAAACTATTTCCTCACAGTGATTAGAATGCAAAGCGGGAGGTATGCATATGCTTTAGTGGGATCTTTTTCATTTCTAAGCAAAACTAGTCTCACTGATTTTTAAACAAACTGGAAAAACGAATTCGAAAAGGCACACATTGAACGCATTAAAGCTGTAAGTAAAGAACCTGAGCTTAGTACTATCTGGATCCAGTGATTTTTAAGATAGAAGACCACTTAAAGAACCTGAGCTTAATATGTACTATCTAGATCCAGTGATTTTTGAGACTTCATTAATATCATTACTTTTTTAAGCTACGCAACTATCCAGAAAGAGCCACGGAAGTGGTCTCTATTACAGACAAGGTGAGCTTTGCTTGGAATAAGCAATCTGCGGAACTCCTTGTTGACTTGCATGCCACACTTTAGTTGTACGATTCATCAAAAACCAATTTCATTTCAGGAGTAGTTCTCTTACATTAGCACTGTGGAAAGGTTGAGGTGCTGCTACCTTTCAACCCCATAAAGCGAGTTTTGACTGCTATTTCCAGTGTTTTTCTCCATCTGGAGTCAGTCTTAGGCCTCCCTTATTTTGTAGCTCTCGCATAGATACTTGATCATCTGCGTTTGAGACTGCATCTTCTAGCGCGTGAAATCTTTGTCGCCGGTTTTGATATTTTAAGAAAATTAATAGCAAAGTCAAGCAACACCATTTCCCCGAGAATCAAATCAGGCGCTGAGATGAGTCAATTTTTCAAACCCAGATGGTAATGGTTTCGGAAACAGTAGTAAGCCACAACGGGTAAATCCTGTCTTGATGCTGCTCGCTGTTAATTTTTACTGATGCTCAATTCAGTCGCTCTACAGAAGCCAAAGAATGTCCCAAATTCCATAGTTTTCAGGTATTCAAAGCCTGTAGCTTGATTCCACCCCAAACATTTGCAACATTCTAGAATCAGGCACAAACAATACAGAAGAGATCTAGTCGTTCCTTTTCATTGCCGCAAGGTCGGCAATTTTCACCTGTTTAAATGCCAGTTCATCTGATACGTTGACTCAGGAGGTTGTGACTCATTAAAGAAACCACTAGATTTTCTGGTCTTCTCAGGAGTTCCTTGGTCTTCGTTTCAGTTGGGCTTAACAGCTAGGCTTATCATTGATGTCATTCCAAGTGGCTTTTATCTTTTTCTGGAGGGTTTCATCTAGTTCTCTTTTCACCTTTGTTGGTGGCATTTTAATTATATCCGCACTTGCTACATTTTGAATAGCTGTTTAAGCTCTTGCAAGCTCATATAAATTTTATTTTTTTAGGGTTTTGTAAAATTATTTTACAAAACCCTACTAAAATCGCGACCTGTCTGTCCGTATGCCCGTTCTTGTGTCACAGCAGTTTTTCTCGCAAACTACTTAAGCTAGAAACACCAAATTTTACATGTAGGTGTAAAATGGTGCTCTCTTGAAAGTTCATGTGCAAAAAAAATGTATGAGGTATTTAAGGGAGGTCTCCCCATATAGGGGAGTGGCCCCCGAAAAACAAAAATTTCATCAAAGTTAGTCCATATGGGTATCATATGAAAGGTCTCAATGAGAACCTTTCAAAACAGGTCTTAAACTGACATTCTTTGCTTAAGGGGCGCACACGAAAGTGTCCCCCCCCCCCTCGCGATTGGACACCTGTGATCCGAAAAACTGAACGAAATTTGACAATAAAGTAGTCCCACAAAAAGTCCTAAAACTTTATAAGTTTGATGAAAATCGAATGATATACACGGAAGTTATAGCCATTTGAAATTTCTGCAATTACAACAACAATAACACATGGTTTTGGTATTTTATGGACTTTCCACCGGTTCAGACACTGCACTTTCGATTTGATGGTCTTAAAATTTCCAGGTAAGATTTATAACAATACATATTTTTTGAATTCATGATTTGAGTGATTTTTGTTAGTTTGCGACAAAATGGCAACCGTTGAAAATGGAGAAACAATGGATTTTCCTTTAAACGTGCACATCTCTTTGACATGTTTCTTGATTTTTTTTGTTGCTGGTGACCGTATTTCGGAGAGATTGGGTATAAAACCCTTCTGACATAAGCGTAGGTCTGTCTACCCAACTTGTTTCTACTTGTCCAGGAGCCCATGTTAGTTTTGCCACTTTTTGGATAGTTGTAGTTTTGAGAGCTTGCGCAAAACCCTACATTACCCGGAAGATGCGTCATTAAAGGAAAACGGCTCCAGTGCCAACATGCTTTGTTAGAGGATGCATCGGAGAAGCTATGTAGTCTAAAATTGGGTTTGACCATTATCTTTCTGTGGCTGCAAATTATCTTTCGGCTGAATCGTGATTAGTTGCAGAAATATATTCCAACACCTATTTCCTCATTAATTTTAAAGCCGTCCATAAAGAAGTGAAATCTCTACTGGTTGTATTCTATCAATTTATCTCCTACTTGATAAGGTGAGTTCCTCTAGGAATTTATATGTCTGGAGGTGGCCCGTTCAAAAATAGGTGATTTGCCCCTTTATTAATTTTAATTTGCTATTCAGAACAGGAGGCGCTATTTGCAGGAAGCGACGGCCCGAAAGGGGCTGTAGTGCTAAGAAGATTCAGAACAATAGTGTGGCCCAAGGTAGGTGACCGTTTGATAGTTTCTAACTCTTTGATCGATGTTTGCTTTTGTAATGCCATCCGTCACACTAGTACTCTGTGGGTAATTATTGGCCTGACTTTAGTAGCAAACGTCTAGTCACTTCATTCTATAGAGTGCCACCGTTACTTTCCTCTTTACTTCTCCTATGTGAGGAGTCCAAGTTAGGTAGCTTTCCAAGGTTATTTCTAAGTAGTCAATTATTTTGTTTAGTTTACAACCACTGGCCAATACTTTTTTATTTTGGAAATTTGTCGGACCTTACCTTGCTAGTCCTAAGTATTTTACCCTGTTCATCAAACTTATTTATTTGCCTTCTATATATGTTGCCGATTTTTAGTGCGTCATACCTAGCATATAGTCCGTTTTGTCGGCGTTGATACCGTTTCTATTAATTTTGCCTGTTTGGGTCTTACGAGAGTGAGTCAAATATAAATGGTGTTTTATTCGGAGCTCATTTATTGAAAAAACAAATGACGATCATAATTTATTTTTCATATCGGTTTCTGTTTTAGAAATACATGTTTCCAATGGAGAAGTAATGGTTCTTATAGCAGCATCGTAAAATGAAGCTGATTCTTCCGCGCTTCTGTTATTTTAAATCGTTGCTCTCCGGAGATTTCCTAAAAGATCTCAAAAAAGGAAATTTTAGAGTACAGGGTTGGGCTGTAAGGAGGGTGATGAAGTTGTATCCCCAGTAATAAAAAGACTGTTAGAGCTGCAGTCTGAGGTCTAGTACCTCGACCGCTTCAATCGGTTTACTTTATCTTTTAAAGAACTGCTCAAATCATTCAACAGCTCACAATAGTAAGCAGCACTGACTGTGCATTGCTTATGTGAAATATCAATGAGCAAAATGACTCGTTAATCCAAAAAAACGGTTAAAAACTTCGCCAGCTAGCTAGTTTTTCCCTCCACTTTTTTCGGGCTAACTAAAATTCGGAGACGTAGTGGGGAATCTTTTTTTTTGTTGCAATTGACGTTTTGACTCAAAAAATATATCACTTCTTTTCACAAACCTTCTCTTTAGCTTATGACAGACCTCCAAAAGTGTCAACTAATGTATTTTGGTCAAAAAGTTTGCGAGCCATCTGTTGTGCGCATTACGGAACTATAAGTTATTTGTTATGATTGCTTGACAGCTCTCATAACTTATTTTAACCTATGCTGCAATTTCTACTATTCTCATTTGCCAGCCATTTCCACTGCACTGTAAAGTTTGCCTAAGGATAGTGAACTTGTTGCTGATCCTCCAAACGTTTACATTTTTTTTTCAGGCAAATAAATATATGCAATAGTAATAATGTTTTATCATAAAACTGTGCAGTCAATCACTAAAAAATTACAGCTGTTTATCTGGTTTGTCTTAATGCTTTCTCTGCTTTGGTTGGTTCTAACATGGTGTCAATTTACCTAAGTTCAAGAGTAGTATTCATTCGCGTCGAAGTGCGAACGCAAGGAGAGACAGCGCCCACTCACCGATTGGCAGCAGTCTTGGGTGAATTGCACGAACAGAAGGTGGACTGCGCACCTCATCCCGGATCTGAGACCATGCCTTAATCGAAGGCATAGTGAGATTGACTTCTATCTAACCCAGCTTTTGAACTGGCATCGGTGTTTTCAGTCTTGCCTGCACAAGTTTGGCAAGTCACGGTCCCCCGATTGTCGATTTTTCCCAAGAGGGGAAAACAGTGCCTGCCACATTTTTTTGCGTACAAAAAAATGGAACAGACTGCGACGGGACTTCTACAGAGAGATGGGAGGGATCTCCCCGGGTAGTAAAGCCGGAGTGATGGTTGGACTTACAGCGGCCAAGGTCATCGTGGCTGGGAGATCACTTCAAAAGCCAATAGACTTTGTCAATGGCAAAATGCATCAAAATGATAATAACACGAACATAAATATGAAACTCTCCTGCAAAAGAAACAGAAGACCGTAGCTAAACTCAACAAAAATAGATCAGATGACCGAAGCTAAACTCAACAAAAATAGATCAGAAGAAAATTGACTTAAAAAAATAGACGAAGACCATGTGCTTGACCTGGATAATCAAAATAAATATAATGAACCCATATCAAAAGTAAAAGAATAAAAATTTCGAACTCCTAGAATCTAAAATAAACAACCTTATAACTCACCAAAGACAAAGACGCGGTCTAACCTTATAACTCACCAAAGACAAAGACGCGGTCTAATAAATACAGGGTGCGAACGGTATTTGAGGACATGCATAAATGTGACGATAACTTCGCGAATTTTTTTTTTATTTTGTTTTCTTTTTCCGATAAGAAATGGCGGACTACAACATCACTCAAGAAGTGAAGAGACATGCTGTCATCGTCGCTATAGCAAATCATACAGATTTAGAGATCTCTAATTTTCTTAATTGCGCCCCTTTAATCGTGCATAAGGTTCGCCATGAATTGGAAGCATCAGTAGGCGATACTGAATCGGTTGCAAAACGCAAAAAGCACTAACAACGTTCTCACACTGTCCGATCTGCAGAATTTTTAAGGGCAAGTGCAAGCGATCATAGACGAGGACCCTTCAAAGCCAATGAGGGTCCTTGCGAGTGAACTCCATGTTTCTGACCGCCTTATTCGTAGAATTGTCCACGAAGACCTTCGGCAAAGTCTTACGTGATGCGCAGAGGACAGTTCATGTCGGAACGAATGCGGGAACAGAGAGTTCTCCGATCAAAACGTCTTTTAAACAAAATCAAACACCCTGACGCGCCCAAAAGGTTATGGTTTTTTTTCCGACGAAAAAAATTTTGACCAAGATCAAAAGACCAATCGCAGAGATGACAGATGGCTATGTTCAAATCCTACGGAGGTTCATGTGGTTATGCACACAAAATTTTCGGCCACTGTTATGGTTTTAGGTGTTGTCAGCAACAAAGGACATGTTATGCCACCACACTTTTTTACTCAAGGACTTCGAGTGAACTCTGCTGCATACATCGAGGTTTTAGAGACGGTAGTGAGACCCTGGGTAGACAATGTGAGTGAAAGCAGACCATACATTTTTCAACAAGACTCTGCTTCTTTACATAAAGCGATGGCGACACAAGATTGGATGGCCGAAAATTTTCATGACCACATAACACCGAACCTATGGCCACCTAGCTCCCCAGACCTTAATCCTTTGGATTAGTACGTATGGGGCGTAGTTCAGCATGAGACCAATAACCGTCCTTATAATACCACTTCTTCGCTGAACGCTGCTATCAATGCCGTTATGGTCAATATGAACAAGGAGCATTCGATTCGGGCATGTAGTCGTTTCCGGAACCGGATCGGAGAGGTTGTTTCTGCTAATGGGGATTCTATTGAATAACTTTTTAGACATATATTAATTTAAAGTTGTATGAAAAATTCCTAAAACTTCCTTAAATTTTATTAAAAATACAAGCTAATTAATTTTACTCTCAAGTTGTCCTCAAATACCGTACGCACCCTGTATATTGGGAAAAGGTCTAAAATACGTCGCAGGCACAATGAACGATGACGACAGGACAGACATTGACATTGTAATTATTGTAAGAGTAATACTTTGTATAATAATGTTAAACGTGTGCGTAAATCGCAAACACCGAAAACTCGTGATTTCGTCGGCGCCTCGTTTTAACGGTGAGGGTGTTATAGTAGACCCATCCTCCATAAGACTTAATTAAATTTTCCCACATTTTTCTAGAGAAAATTCTATTGAATTTCGTCTGCACATTTGATTCAATTTGATTTCAATCGCATTTCCTCCACATGAATTTTTCTTAAGTAATTTAATGCATAAACGTACTAGAGGTCATATGTACTTTTCTCGTTTTCGCAATTGCATCAATTTCGTGAGAGCAAATTGTTGCAACGTGCACAAAATTAAGGTATAAAACCGCGTAGGCCATCACGCGCCCCGAATAAGTGTTTCCCTATTTTGATACGCGAAGGTACGGCCAAGCCTCTCCTAGCCATTTCGCCCAACGTGAGGCTGCGTTGGGGTACCTTTAATTGCGATATATGCACGTGCACGGAAAGTTTCATGTACGGTATTTTCGAATAATAAAGTTTTTGTCAAAATTTAACAAGTGTTTTTAGGGTATTTTAAAATAATTTTACAATACCCTACTAAAATCGCGTCGTGTCTGTCCGTCTGTCCGTCCGTCCGTGTGTCACACCACTTTTTTTCGCAAACTACATAAGCTAGAAACATAAGGTTTTGTAAGTACGTGCGAAATGACGCCCTCTTCAATGTTTCGCCATGAAAAAAATTTGTAAAGCCTTGAAGGGGGGTCTCCCTATATAGGGGAGTTGCCCCCGAAAAAAAGTTTTCATCGTATGTAGGCAATATGGGTATTAAATTAAAGGTCTTGACTACAACTTTCCAAATCAGGTCTCAAAATGACGAGTTTTGCTTTGAGGGGTACAAGGGAAGGGGAAATATAAGAAAATTGTGTGTCCCCCCCTCGCGATTGGACACCTTTGACCCGAAAAAATCTGAAAAAAGTCACAGAGGTATGACTTTAGGACTACAAGGGCAGCAAATACATTAGAAGTCGAAATTCGATCAACTTTGTTAACAATAGTACATTTTATAAATTTTACATTATTGCCTATAAAATCAAGATGGGACCCTCAAATTTCACAAGACCTATAGTTTAAGTTTTTTGAAAGTAATTGTATATGTTCTGAAAATTTCAGGATAATTGAACAATAAACAGCTAAGTTATAGCCGATTGAATATTTAACAATTACAACAACATTAACACGTGATACTAGGGAGATAAACGTTTGCAACGGACCTAGACACTACAGATATGTAGGAATTTTGATAAAAATTTTAGAAATGATTTGTAATATTGATGTGTCATCATGACTAATCAAGCGAGGGGTCAAAACACTTGAAACAAAATGGTGGCGAGTTTAAAATCATAATAACCATAATAATTTTTCGAACAAAATTTATGAAATCTGTATATTTGTTAAGTTTTGATATGAAGAATATATTGTTTGATTTACTAAGTGTTTTACAATACCCTTCTGGCAGGAGCACTCTCCTGCCACTTCAACTTGCTTTTTTTTCTCAAAACCATAACCGTGGGTTATTCTAATATTAATTAAATAAACGTATTTTACAGAATTAAGTCTAACTTATATGAAATATAACTAAGTAATTGAAGTAGGAATGAGCATATACCCCAGAATTTCATTCGAAAATTTCAGCAGAGAAGAAAAATCATCTTTATAGCTAATCATCTTTATAGCTAAATTGCACAAAAAACAAGTTGGGTAAACAGATCTACGCTCATGTCAGAAGGGTTTTGTATTCAATTTACAAAATGCAGTCACCAGATCGAATCAAATCAAGAAACATGTCAAAGACGATTTTATTGGAGAAAATATGAAATGCGAAGATCATAGTATTTTTAACAAAGTTCAATGAATTTCGCCTTTTGGGGTTTTTGGTATTGTTATACTCATAAATATCTCCCTTGATAATTATTTCAGATGTCCATCCGCGACGGAGGAAACACATTTTTCATGTATTTCCCCCCTGTGCCCCACTGAAGCAAAAACTGACAGTTTAACAACTGTTTTGAAAAGCTCCGATGAAAACTTTCATTTCATACTCAAATCGGCTACGTTTGATGAATTTTTTTTCAGGGGCCACTCTCCTGTGCTGAAATCATCGATTCATGGCCAATTTTTTCGAATCCTAGAATGGTTACAAAACCCTTTTGCTAGGAGCTCTCTCCCACCTCCTTGACTTATTTCACTTATGAGCATTAATTGCAGGTACTCATCTTCAGTCATTCATTGAATTGAATCAAGTGTTCAAAGCATGCACCTTAAACGTTGAAGTTGGGAAAAAATAACTCCAAATTATTCAATCTTCGCATTTAAAACAGCCACTATCTTGTTTTACGATTACTGATACCACTAGCTGAACCGATTCACAAAGATATACATGACACCTATCATTCCTGAAATTTTCATGCAAATCCTAGCAAAACTGTAGTGTCTGAGTCGGTAAAAAGCGCATGTTGTTCCATAGGCATATGTTGCCATAGTAATACATGCAGAGCATATTGTTCCATAGTAATACTGGAAAATTCAAACCGCTATAACTTCGCTAAATATGATTCAATCTTTATGAAACTTTCAGAATAGATCAATCTTATAAATAGACATCTACGTACTGAATTTCATTGAATTTAAGGGTACCGTTAAGATTTTATTCAAGAAAACATAAAATCGATAAATCATACTATTACTAACAAAGTTGAGCGAATTGCGACTTCTCACGTATTTGTTGTTGTTGTACTCACCAAGGCCTACATTCCTGATTTTTTTCAGATTTTTCGGATCACAGGTGTCCAATCGCGAGGGGGGGGGACACAAATTTTGCGTGTATTTCCCCTCCCTGTGCGCCCCCCGAAGCAAATTTTGCCAAACTAAGACCAGTTTTGAAAAGTTCTCATCAAGACCTTTCATTTGATACCCATATCGGCTACCTTCAATGAAATTTTTTTTTCGGGGGGTCACTCTCCTATTTGGGGAGACCCCCCTTAAATACCTTATAAAATTTTTTTGTAGTTGAACTTTGAAGAGATCACCACTTTACACCTACATACAAAATTTGATGTTTCTAGCTTAAGTAGTTTCCGAGAAAAACTGCTGTGACACACGGACGGACGGACGGACGGACGGACGGACGGACGGACGGACGGACGGACAGACGGACAGACGGACAGACTGGTCGCGAAACTAGTAGGGTTTTGTAAAATTATTTTACAAAACCCTAAAAATGAATGAAGGAGAGGCACAATGCACGCCAACGGGTAGACTTTCTAGTTAAACATTAATCATCAAAAATTCGGGTAAAGGTGCAGTCCCTGTGAACTTTAGGCTGTCTCAACTTTGTTAAAATGTTCATTCGTTCAAGCATAAAAATGCCTGGCTAAGCATCTACAAATATTTCTATTAATACTTCTTATAAATTACTCAATTGCAACCAGCAACTTATCATATCAAAAGAGCCTGAAAAACTACTTAATGGAATTCCATTGACAATTACAACATTAACAGCATCTAGATCTCATTTTCCTTCTAACATATAAACGTTTATGCCTGCGGTGATAAAGCAAATAAATTAACAAGAAACTGTACCTTTCTTGCATTCATACCTTCAGGTGTTCTTTCCATACATAACAGCGCTGGTGACACTGTTTAAGCCATTCACTGAACCACACAGACAGAAGTTACGGCGTACTGAAGTTGACGGGCAAGGTGCTATAGAATATGTTGCATTCGCTAATAACATTATTGCAATTGCTATGACGAGCAATCCAACTAAACAGCCATCCAGGTCGAGAGTGTACTTTACACCAGTGCAATACTGCAGAAACGGAATTTCCTGTCATATAACATTTTACCGCTCCAAGTCATCCATCTCGCAGTGTTCCCGCAACGATGAACTTTTTTCAGGTTGAATGGTAAAGATGCTTCAAAGCGCATGCATGTTTTATTTTCTGCACAGGTTTAAATTGCACTTGTTCTATTGGCTGGTAAGTGGCAGAAGAAAACCACAATGTGGATTAGATAGTCAGGGAATAGTAATTGCTGCGGTTGTAGTCTTTGATCACACATTTCTGTGGAAGACGTAGCATCAGCTAATGAGTATTTGGTCTGATGTCATGTTGCGTTTCCATTCATTCAGTTAATTTAGATGTCGCTCTTGACTTTGAATGATCTGATTATAGGAACATTTGTTTAATATGCGACATTTCTCTTAACTTTAGTTAATAGCCTGTTAAGATGTGTTCGTTAAAGGAAATATTTGCTAAGAGGTAGTAAATGGCAGTTAATTGAACAGCGCTTTTCCGCAATAAATCTTTTAAGTAGAAGCTAAAATTATATGGTCCCTAAGTAGTTGTATCTTATCTATATCTTCCAGTAAAATCCTTACATCTTTTACTTCGTGGTTGATGTAGAAGAAAACGATAAATTTGGAATAAATATTCAACGCTGCTTTAATTTTATCTTCAGTTAGGAACCGAACATTTTGAACAATGTCTCTATTTCTCAATAAATCAGAGAATCTTCAACAGCGTTTACAGAATTCGAAAAAGGACAAATTTTACATAGCGGAAGGGCTCACTGACTACCAGCTTAGGGTTTTAAGCAGTCACCTGAAGCAGCATTGTACAGAAATTAAGTCGTTGTAACAAATCTGTAAGATGGAGTCCTTTTACCAGTACCATTTAAACACCATAATTTTCAGATCAAAATTCCGTAGCTTGCCATACAAATTGAATTCCATACAGAAAAAAACTTGCAGGTTGCTAGGAATTTTCATGTCTGCTAAAAATTACAGCAAGATGCTAAATAATTTAGTAAAGTCATGTCCAACTTCCCATCGAAAAAAATTACATTGAATTTATCCTGCAGGTGATCCCTTATACTGTTCCTCTCGTCGTCTCCCCGCCACCCACTTATTTCTTCTTCTTCTTCTTTGTAGTACTACAGCCCCTCTCGGGCCTTCGCTTAGAGATAGTTAGAGTATCTCATATTTTCATGACCGTATTGATTTATCCGGAAGTTGGTTTGGTCAGTACCATGCTCCCGTATGCCTACTCAGCTATGATCTGATTGAATCAGTACATATCACCACTGAGCGAACACTCATAGTCTATTCGAAAAATCCCCTGAACTAAATCATGTTGCTGCTCCCAACGAGATTTGAACCTGGGACCTTCGGCTTATTCGTTCAAAATCCCCTGAGCTAAATCACGCTGCTGCTCCCAACGTTTAGTTATGCCACCCACTTATTTGGAAACCATAATTTCACATTTACATTACATCATTTATTCATTTAAATTCTTACATGCTCATTAACTTGAACTGGACTCGAACTCGTTTCTAACGATCACAAATCGGAAGAGCTTGGATTGAGTCATGGGGCATGTTATCCACATCCAACACTAAATTATCTAGGTAAGGCACCCGCATACCTGGCGGTTGTTATGATGCTCATTGCAAGTGGAATTTTCTTAGTCCAGTCTAATGTACCTAATTTAAGGGTCCCATGTTAATTTTATAAACGTAAAATTCGTTAAATGTATTGTTATTAACAAAATTTATCGAATTTTGACTTCTGATGTATTTGCTGGCCTTTAGCTCGAAAGGACGTACTGCCATAACTTTTTCAGATTTTTTAAATCAAAGGTGTCTTATCGCCAGGGAGGACACATATCGTTCGTAATGTACTGATGGGCACAGTCCGGAACCCCTTAGTCTCCTCCTAGGTGAATTCCGGTCGCAGGTCTTTCCCGAAAAGACTATGTCTCAAAATACATGCATCAGCCTCCGATTCAGATCCCCGAGCCAAAACGCGTCACTACTTTCTATATTTCTTCAACCGTACGTCCAAAACAAGAGCGAGAAATAAAAAAAAAACATCCACAAATAAAATCACGCGTCCCCGGATATCCTCCGATGCGGTGCCCGAAATAAACTACTCGAATCCAAAACCAAATCAATCTACTGTAATTAAAAACGCAAGGCCAAACTAAGACCCTGCGTACCGAATCGCGACATGAAACCGACTATTCACGCATTATTGAAACCCTACATCCTCGGCAACATACCTCCACCGTCATTTCCTTCTGAAAGAAAAAGGGTTTTCTGAAAAGGAAAGAGTAGGTTGGTTTTAAATTTTCGTATGTAACATGCATGCAAACATGTTGTTTTTTTAGGTCTTTGTAAAAATTTTTTTTTACAAAGACATACTAGTTTCGCGACCTGACTGTTCGTCCGCGCGTCCGTCCGTCTGTCCGTCTGCCCGTGCGTCACACCCGATTTCCTCAGAAACTAGATAAGCTAGATTAATCCAACTTTGTGAAAAGGTCAGAAGTGATGGTCTCTCAAAAGTTTAGGTCTTACTAAAAATTTAAATTTTTTTTAAGGGGGGTCCCCCCTTATAAAGAATGAGAACTTAACAAATTTTTTTAATCAAAGATAGTCGAGTGGGGTATCAAATGAGAGGTATTGATTAGAACTTTGAATTAGGGGGTCCAAGGGAAGGCAAAATGTACCTAAAATTTGTATCCCCCCCCCCTCCCTCGCGATTGGACACCTTTGAGACGAAAAATCTGAAAATTACCACGAATGTGGGCCTTGATGAGAACAAGGGCAACAAATACCTCAGAAATCTAAATTCACCCAACTTTGTTAACAATGGTAAGATTTGTAGATTTTACATTTTCACCCATAAAATCATAACGGTACCTTCAAACTTCTTGAAATAAGGTATATATGTTTAATTGAGATCGAAGCATAATCAAGTGAGTTATAGCCATTTCAATTGGATGGAATTACAACAACAATAACACGTGCCTATGGTTGATACATATTTAAAATTGACCTAGACGCTTTTATTTTCTTTCGATTTTCATGAAAACTTAAGGAATAGTTACTTTTTATAGAATTGTTTGCAGCTACATATAAATGAGTTGCATGTATTGAAATAATTTTTCTGAAAAATTATTAGAGAAGAAAAATGTTAGAAGAAGGTGGTTTCGACGTGTGCACTAATTCTCCTCAGGCCATCACTCTTAGATACACACCGGTGATGGCGACCACCATGCTCAGAGATGAGGGAGTTAATTTTTAATTTTTCTACTTATGCAAACTCAATATATTTTTGTATCTGCAAGTTATATTCAAGGTAAATTTCTCTTGTAAGTACTTGTATTAGCTAAACTTTTTAATTGGATCATTAATAATTTTTTAGAAAAATTATTATTCAATATATGCAACTCATTTATATGTAGCTGCAAACAATTCCATAAAAAGTAATTTAAAAAGCTATCGGAGCCATCCGAAAGAGTGATCGATATCCGCGCGACGTTAGATAAGCTTCAAATGTAGAGCAAATTTGTCGTATAGATTTACATTAAGTTGATGCGAAAAGGGTGAAATGATCCAATTAAAAAGTTTAGCTAATTAAGGAATAGTGTTTAACATGACTATATTCAATCGGCCGAGCATTCAGAAAAATTATTTAAGATAGATCAAAATAGCGGCTGCACTGTGCTTATGCAAGAAACTGTGCACCTTTAGCATAAATTTGAACGATCCAAGTATTGGATGAATAATTCATGTTATCGTTCACGCTATTAGAAAACTTGTTTGTAACACTAGAATGGTTACAAAGACCTTCTGGTAGGAGCACTCTCCTGCTTACTCAACTTGTTTTGTGTTCTTTTCAGGATTTACGGGTGACGAGAAATAGTTGGTTAGGAATGGAAATACTATATATTTCGTCGATTCGTAAAAACAACAACAGCCCAAACATTCTATCAAATGTTTGTTTGCGTAATAAACGTTTTATTTTTTAATTACAATTTTAAATGCTCTCGGATGGAATCCACTCCTGAGCTAAAGACTGCGAAACCCCTCGCCGAATGACCCAATTTCGTGAGTGATGGTTTTCAGATTTCATCCAGAAAATGCACAATTCAGTTACCTAGCGCATCAAATAATCCGGTCACCAAAAAAAAATCCTTTTTAGACCCTCTCTTACCTCCAGCTGTAAAAGCTACTGCTAATCCCAGTAAGGATCTTGAGGGTAGGTATCTCTTGTCAAGGCTGCAAGAACATAAAATATATGAGTTTTTTCGACTCTATCTGGCCTACATGCATAAAGCGCCAGAGACAAAGTGCATTGATGGTAAAGCGAAGACCAATCTGAAAGTAATGATACAAAGAGAAGGTCTTCCCATAGAACTTGAACCTCTTCGCAATTTATACTTTAGATATCTCAAACAATTTGGTATAAATTCAGAACAAGTGAAAAAAGATCTTGAGACCTGCGCTTCTCATGTAAGCTCAAATTATATATCCTCGCTACAAAAGTCACGAGACCAACATCATAAATTTTATCGTCCGCAATAAAAATACTTCCTTAAAAAGCCTCAAAATGTTCTACCGTAGCTGTGGTGTTATGAGAAGTAAACTCGGTAAACTTTTTTTTGACGCTAAATCATGCCCTTTCACTGTTTTTGCTCTACCAGAAACCTGGTTGAGTGATTCGTTTCGTAATGGAGATCTCGATAGTAGCTGAATTTTCCAATGCTAAAGCTTCCAACACTCTTTCGTACAATAACTCGACTGAATTCGATTTTCGCGATGGTGATTACGAGAGCATTAAGAATCTTGTTTTTAGTGTAGGCTGGACTACCATGCTATCAACGTTAGATATAAATAATGCAGTAAATTTATTCTATCAGCATATTCCTGACGCCGTTGAAAGGTATGTACCCAAAATTAAGAAAAAGGACAAACTATCCGACCCTTGGTTGGACAGTGGTCTTCGATCTATAAGTAACAGAAGAAATAAACTGTATAAAATTATGAAAAAGATGTCGAATGTGAACAATGAAGTTAAAAAAAGAGTATGATGATCTATCGAAAGAAATTCAATTGAAATCGCACGACGTCTATGAAGCCTATGTTAATATTACAGGTGAAAATATAATCAATACCCCAAGAAATCTTTTGAATTTGTCAATAGTGAGTGCAAAGCGCACGGCTATACTAAGCAAATAGTATACAAAAACTGCAGTTCCACCCTCCCTGAAGAAATCTTCAATTATTTTGCAGACCATTTTCAAACAATTTATTGTTCAACAAACGATTCACCTCATTTGTCACCACTTCACATGGAATTCGGGACCGTACTTCAAGAAATTTCAGTTTCAGAAGGTGAAATTTTCAACGCAATCGAAACTCTTGATTTGAATCATGGACCTGATACTGATTTACTTTCACCATTTTTTTTATTTCAATGCAGAGAACAATTCGTTTTACCTCTTCGTACTATTTTTAAACAAATCGCTATCAAGTGGTGTGTTCTCAACGTGCTGGAAATCTTCCCACTTAACTTCCATCCGTAAAAACAAAACTAAGGGAGATGTTCAAAATTACATAGGGGTAGCTATGCTATCCGCTGCCCCAAAGTTATTTGAAAAAATTGTCTGTTCCAAAATGTATCCCATCAAAGAATAACATCTTCAGAAAAAATCAATCCACAACCACCAACATAACAGTTATGGTCTCTACCATTCTTTGTGCAACGGAAAAGGGATACCAAGTTGATTTATACAGACTTTAGGAAAGCCTTCGATCGTGTAAATCATGCGATTTCGTCTCGAAATTGCATCAATTTGGAATCACTGGCTCTTTGCTTCGTTGGCTGGACTCGCATCTTAAAAATCGAACTAAAACCTTAAATTTCAGGGATATGTATCCAATAAAATTCATGTGTATTCCAGTGTACCTCAAAGCAGTCATCTCGGACCTCTTCTCTTCAACATTTTTATATTGGAACTTTCTGAAGTTTTATCCGATATACCACACTTATTTTCCGCGGATGATTTCAAATTATATCATGTGGTAAC
This sequence comes from Odontomyia ornata, assembly GCA_963969285.1. NCBI lineage: Eukaryota > Metazoa > Arthropoda > Insecta > Diptera > Stratiomyidae > Odontomyia > Odontomyia ornata. The sequence goes on from OZ017738.1 coordinate 182,361,352, forward strand.
ATCCCAAAATGATTCGTTGTTCCTACAAGACAAATTAAATACTCTGTAAGAGTGGTCCAACAAAAATCACCTATATCTCAATTTTGAAAAATGTCAAGTAATAAGTTTTTCCCGGAAATGTACAGTTTTATTGTGTGATTACCACCTCAACAATGCAAAGCTTTCAAAAGTGGACAGTTTAGTAGATCTTGGGGTCCATTTGGATAAAATACTGCGTTTACATATGCATTACGATGAAGTTCTCTGCAAAGCCGATAAACTTCTAAATTTCATTAAACGACGGGCAAAAAAATTTAAAAACCTGTGGGTAACGAAAATGCTTGTACCATTTGGAATCCGGATTATGACGTTCACTCAGAAAGGTTCGAGCCAATTCAGAAACAATTTTTACTGTTTGCTCTGAAATCATTCTATGATCCAAAAAATTTTCATAATTTGCGATAATGGAATGATCTTCACGTGATGTCTTTACTCAATATGACATCACTTGCCTCCCGTAGTACCATATTGTGGTCTTGCTTTGCATTTGATGTCCTTAGAGGAACCGTTAAATTCCAATATTTAAACAACAAAATGATATTGACTGAGCCCAGAAGACTTCCGAGACATTCACGTTTCCAAGTAGAAAGTAATCATCTTCCTGTCTCTGGTGATAATGAGCCAGTAAACAGGTGTGTCAAAATTTTTAACAGTCTAAGCCATCTCTACTCCCCAACTATCTCTAGGTCCCAATTTAAATCCAATTAATCGAAGTCCCTCAGTCCTTAATCTTAGTATTGTAATAGTGAATAAATATATACCTTACCAAATATGTGTGAAAACTGTGATATATATATATATATATATATATATATATATATATATATATATATATATATATATATACATATATATATAGGTATGTAGACTGTAAAATTGATTGTCAAATAAATTTTAAACCTTGTTTGGTAAATAAATAATAAAAAAGGATGAGAATTTAAAATAAGAGTAAGTTAGCGAATTGCAAAATTTACTTTTTATATGAATTCCGTCATGACATTCTCGGTCGAAATTCTTTTCTTTTAAACAAGAGTATTAAAATTTGTAGATGATAAATACTTTTTTATTAATAGAAAACACGCGTATGGTCAAAATTCAATGCAAATCCAAAATTCAACATGCCTTCTGAAAATTTACTATTCACTTGATCACCAGGTGCTGCAGCTTGAGCTATCTAGCATGGATTTCGTGCTAAATTGCTCAAATGCAATCGTTTTTCTCCACGTACATAGTAATGCCAGTTCGATAAATCACAAGGAGCATTCTCATTTAGTTTTATATGTGCCCAGGAAATTGTTGAACCGGTAGTGAAAATGCATACAACCTATTTATATGTTAGTACTCGTGCGACGCTGCCGCTATCTCTTGAGCTGGCAATGCACTAGATCGTTTTGGTGACGCAATTGTTGGCAATTAATTTGCCTAGGGCAGGTTACTACGAAACAGCGCCTCAGTTGCCCTTGCATTCCTCGTGGCCTTGTTTCCTCCCAGATTCTGCTCTAGTTCTGGTGCTTTGTGTAATTTTTGCTGCTGCCTGCGGAAATTTTGCCTATTCGGCCACCACTTGCACTCCGGACGAAGATCTTGGCCGTTAGGTGGCGCTTGACAGACAAAGATCTGTCACTTCGCGCTTGCCAACTGCTTAATATGTCATGCCACGATGGCCAACTGTTTAGAAATATTGCGTAAGGATGGCAGACCTCTGTCGGGTATCGCTCCAAAATATCGGAGAATATTGCAAGCTTATCCAAAGCTAAATAAATAATTCATTGGATGATCACTTTATACATTTTTGAAAATGTCAATGATCGCAGGTTCTATAGTTTTGGAGAAAACTACAGCCAGATGGATAGGAATAACAATCTCGCATGCTAATTCTCTCTGGGAACGCGAACTTATATCCACACTTTCAATGTTTTGAAACGTTTGATACTCTAGGTCAAAGTTTTTTTCAAGATTTTTTACAACTGATCAAGTTGCCGCAGTCCATTTTTGCTGATAATCAATATAATAAACTGTTCATAATCAAGAATGTATTGACATACACGCCACATTTAACATATCCAAAAGGGCAAATTACTTTACAATAATTTCTGTAGCATTGCTTCGGTTCACCACCAGATGTATCCTTAGGTGGCGGATAGAGAAGCACCCAACCCGCGAGTAGGCAGCAAATAAAATACCACTCTTTGACCAAAATCAATTGTGTCAAACTTTCTTCTCAGTATGTGTTACCATGAAATCATAAAATCATTCTAGGATCAGATAAAAAGCAAGAACTCTTGCATCGAAAAACGCATCACTCTTCTAGTATAAAACGTTAGAACTATATATAGGGTGATTCATTATGATGTTTGGTTTTTAATCTCAAATATAAGGCATAAAGTTGAATTCTGTAGTAAAATTTTTATTGTGAATTGAAAGAAAAAATGGTGACATCTACTTTTAAAGATTATCTTGTTTAAATATTGACCACGACTATGCCTTAGATGGTCCATCCTGAGGCTCCAATTTTGAACGACGCGTTCCAGCATAGTAACTTGTGTCTCGGGAATAAAACGAGCAATATTAACTTCCAAAGCGTCGATTGAAGCTGGCTTATTCTTGAAGACGAGAGACTTCTTGTAACCCCAAAGAAAATAATCTAAAGGTGTGATATCACACAATCTAGGTGGCCAATTTACTGGTCCAAAACGTGAAATCAGGTTCTCAGCGAAATGATTTCTCAATAAGTCCATTGTTTTTCTCGCTGTATGCGAAGTAGCGCCGTCTTGTTGAAACCAAAGTTCACCGATACTAGGGGCTTTAATTTTAGCAAACAAAAAATTTCTTATTAATTTGCAATAGCGGGCGCCATTGATGGTCACGTTCTAACCAGACTCATTTTTAAAGAAATACAGACAGCCCATTCACCAAAAACACTACGCAAACCTAACTCGCCCAGAGTTAATTCTTGCGCAAGTTGAACTTTTTAAGTCTTAAAACCAAGATATTTATGTAAACAAGTTAGGTAGACAGACCTATGCTCATGTCAGAAGGGTTTTGTACTCAACATACAAAATGCAGTAACCAGTAACGAATAAAATCAAGAAACATGTCATGTTCGAGGATCATTCTATTATAAGCAAAGTTGAAAGAATTTTGACTTCTGAGGTATTTGTTATAGTTATACCCACAAATATCTCCCTTGATAATTTTTTCAGATTTTTTAAGATCACGGGTGTCCATTCGCAAGGGAGGAAACACATTTTTCATGTATTCCCCCCTACTGTGCCCCCACTGAAGCAAAAACTGTCAGTTTAAGAACTGTTCTGAAAAGCTCTCATAGAGGACCTTCAGTTGATACTAATATCGGCTACCTTTCATGAAATTTTTTTTCAGGGGCCACTCCTCTGTACTGTAATCATCGATTCATGGCCTGTTTTTTCGAATCCTAGAATGGTTACAAAGCCCTTTTACTAGGAGCTGTCTCCTGCTTTATCGACTTGTTTCAATTGTATGAACTCATCTTCATGAAACCTATCATTCCTGAAATTTTCATGCAAATCCTAGCAAAGCTGTAGTGTCTAAGTCGGGTAAAAGCGCATGTTGTTCCATAGCCATATGTTGCCATAGTAATAAATACAGCGCATATTGTTCCATAGTAATGCAGGAAAATTCAAATCGCTATAACTACGTTAAATACTGTTCGATCTTTATGAAACTTTCAGGAAAGATCAACCTTATAAATAAACATCTGTGTGCTAAATTTTATTGAATTTAAGGGTACCGTCTAGATTTTATTCAAGAAAACATAAAATCGATAAATCATACTATTACTAACAAAGTTGAGTGAATTTTGACTTCTCATGTCTTTGTTGTTGTTGTACTCATATAGGCCTACATCCATGATTGTTTTCAGATTTTTCGGATGAAAGGTGACCAATCGCGAGGGGGGGGTACGCGAAAAGTTCGTACATTTCCCCTTCCCCTGCCCCCCTCGGTACTCATAAGGCAATTTTAAGACTTGTTTTGAAAAGATCTCGTTGAGACTTTTCCAATGACACCCTACTTGACTACCAATGGTGAAAATTTTTTTTTGAGGGGTCACCTCCCTATATGGGGAGACCCCCTTAAACCCCTTCGAAAAATTTGTCCACCATCGAACTCTCAAGAGGTCACCAATTCTGACCTTTCCACAAAGTTTCATTGCTGTAGCTTCTATAGTTTCGGAGAAAAAGTGCTGTGACATACAGACGGACGGACGGACGGACAGACGGACACAGGTCGTGATTGCAATAGGGTTTTGTATTTTAGTACAAAACCCTAAAAAGGCCAAGTTGTTGCATACGACAAAACAATCGATCGGTTCGTCACGGTCTTTAGCCACACTCTCAGCTACAGCCACAATATTCTCTTCACTACGTGCTGGATGTAGTCTAATCGGTCAAGTATCATCCAATAATGTATGCTGGTTTTCAAATTTGTGGATGGTATTGTGTATAGTGGTTTCGGTAGGGCAACGATGCATACCATAAGTTGCTCTAAGAACACGGATTTCTTACAGAACGCTGACTTTCATAATATAGCTGAACCATTTGGAAGGAGGTATAAGTCCTTCCATGATTAATTGTGAAACAATACTAAATAAAAATTACATTACAGTTTGACAGGAGTCACGCGTGATCGGTCATAAAAAGCCTATTGAAAATCAAACCTCTTAATGAGTCACCCTTTATATGGATTAGATGCACTACTAAATTAGGCATCAAAATGTAAAATACCAGAAATCTGATGGCATGGCAATAAAATTACTGACATGCCAACACATACTTTATATTTGCAAGTGATAGGTCTCATAGTTTGGAATAAGTTACGGTAATTTAATTTAAACCAATCAATGAATAGATCAGTGCAATTCGCATTCTAATCAGCTGCTATGCCCAAAGAGGAGATAAGGAAGATCCAATTAGGGACGGGTTTTATAACATTTCCATACAAACCGTAGAAGAATTTCCACCAAGCGATATAAAAAAGGTTTTGGACAATTTTAACACCGAAATTGGTCAAATAACTGAATGAGGCAGTCTTCATGCAATCACCAATGAAATTTAATAATAGTTGAAAGAAATCCACAAGAGAACGTGAGCATATTGACGTTTGCAGATTTAACTAGGTCAATCTCGATCTCATGAAAAAAAGACTTAGCACAAGTTTACTCGATGCTTGCTCATTCCGCAGAGCAAACTATGATAGGTACCAGCATATATGCAGGACACGATTCCGGTGCCAAATAGCAAAGAAGTATAACAGGCTAAGCAATTTTCTGCTCAATCAACAGGCGGGAGAAAGCAGTGACGACATCGAATCCATATAAAAAGTAATGAAAAGTGCGGAAAAGGGTGATGAGAAAAAGGTCTTGGAATGTCGGCAAAGGTGAGAAGAATGACAGCTTCAACAAAAAATTTCTGTGTGACAGTAGCGGCAAAAATGCATCGGGTTTGGCACCCCCACAAAGCTCATCTACTATATATGGCTAAGATTACAATGATGAATATGAAGTATCCGGTCAAAGCCATTATGGACCTGACGGCAGGCTGTTGAGCGTATTTGAACGAAAGTGTTATGAAAAATCTACGACCCAATTAAAGCAAGAACAGAGTGGAGACTTCGTTATAACAATGAGCTATATAATTTGTATGACAATGAGCTATATAATTTGTATTTGACGATGTTGCGCGAATAACAATTGGTGGGCTACGTAAAAAAAGCATTTGTTACCATCAAAAATTTGAAAAAGGTAAGCATACAGTTGGGAAATCGAAGAAGCAATGAGGTCAAAGCTGAGAGTTAGACTATACTAGAGATAGCAAACAAGGTTACAGAACCGCTACAATTGGAGTGTTACAATATTGGACAACAAGGCTCAAATTGGGCTGTCGCACCATATGTAGATAACAAGAAGCAGTATTGTCCTTGCGTCTATTCTAAGTTTAAAGTTATAGCATCTTATTGGTACAAAGCCACTCAAACTTTGCAAAGATACGGATTTTATTGTCTGGTTGAGTGATTTTTTGAGAACATTTTGCAAAAAGTTCACCTCATATCGTTCCACAAACACCGTATTAGCCTGATTATATTTACACTGAACGATTTCGGGCTTTTCCCTTTGATACACCGTTCCGACTCAATCAGGAAACAAAAAACAAGTTGGGTAAACAGACCTACGGTCATGTCAGAAGGGTTTTGTATTCAATTTACAAAATGCAGTCACCAGATCGAATAAAATCACGAACGATTTTATTGGAGAAAATATGAAATTCGAAGATCATACTTTTATTAACAAAGTTGAACGAATTTCGTGTTCTGAGATTTTTGTTGTTGTTATACTCATAAATATCTCCCTTGATAATTATTTCAGATATCCATTCGCTAGGGAGGAAACACATTTTTCATGTATTTCCCCCTTGTGCCCCCACTGAAGCAAAAACTGACAGTTTAACAACTGTTTTGAAAAGCTCCCATGAAAACTTTCATTTCATACTCATACGTTTGATGAATTTTTATTTTCAGGAGCCACTCTCCTGTACTGTTGTCATCGATTAATGGCCAATTTTTTCGAATCCTAGAATGGTTACAAAGCCCTTTTGCTAGGAGCTCTCTCCCGCCTCCTTGACTTGCTTCGCTTATGAGTATTAATTGTAGGTACTCATCTTCAGTCATTCATTAAATTGAATCAAGTGTTCAAAGCATGCACCTTAAACGTTGAAGTTGGGAAAAAATAACTCAAAATTATTCAATCTTCGCATTTAAAACAGCCACCATTTTGTTTTACGATTACTGATGCCACTAGCTGAACCGATTCGCAAAGATATTCATGACACCTATCATTCCTGAAATTTTCATGCAAATCCTAGCAAAACTGTAGTGTCTGAGTCGGTAAAAAGCGCATGTTGTTCCATAGCCATATGTTGCCATAGTAATAAATGCAGCGCATATTGTTCCATAGTAATACAGGAAAATTCAAACCGCTATAACTTCGCTAAATATGATTCAATCTATATGAAACTTTCAGGGTAGATCAACCTTATGAATAGTCATCTATGTACTGAATTTCATAGAATTCAAGGGTACCGTTAAGATTTTATTCAAGAAAACATAAAATCGATAAATCATACTATTACTAACAAAGTTGAGTGAATTGCGACTTCTAACGTATTTGTTGTTATTGTACTCACCAAGGCCTACATTCCTGATTTTTTTCAGATTTTTCGGACCACAGGTGTCCAATCGCGAGGGGGGGGGGGACACAAATTTTTCGTGTATTTCTCCTCCCTGTACGCCCCTCGAAGCAAACTTTGCCAAACAAAGACCTGTTTTGGAAAGTTCTCATCAAGATCTTTCATTTGATACCCATATCGGCCACCTTCAATGAAATTTTTTTTCCGGGGGTCACTCCCCTATATGGGGAGACCCCCCTTAAATACCTTATAAAATTTTTTTTTGTGTTCGAACTTTGAAGAGAACACCACTTTACACCTACATACAAAATTTGATGTTTCTAGCTTAAGTAGTTTCCGAGAAAAACTGCTGTGACACACGGACGGACGTACGGACGGACGGACGGACGGACAGACAGACGGACGGACAGACGGACAGACAGGACGCGATTTTAGAAGGGTTTTGTAAAATTATTTTGCAAAACCCTAAAAAAGAGAAACGCTTGCACTGATTGCATACTGGAAAAGGACTTTTTGTATTTCAAATCCGTACCCAGTAACATCACAGTTGGGGTAAAAATCTAATGAATTATGAGTTTGCTGGGTAACTATTTAGTAATGGATACTTACGTATTTTGCAGTAGTACTGTGAATTGGGCTTACCTGTAATAAAAAGGAAAATACAGTTAAACGAAATGAAAATAAATCAATTATGTATTTAAGGTTCCAAAAAACTTTCTGATTCACAGAAAACTTTCTGAGTCATAGAAAACAGTTATCTGCATATGAAATACAAATGTAATACCAGGATTTAAAAAGATAAAATGTGCATATTTTAAACTTAATATACATATCTTAACAATAAAAACTCTATGACGATCAATTGAGACGTATTGATGTAAGTCTAGCGAGCCTGAAACGAGGTTATCAGTGCAAAACTACACTTTGCCGTGGTGACTTTGGCAACATCATCACTGATCAAAGCAGAATTAACGAAAGATGGGCATCACATTTCAAGAACCTGCTAAGTCCTACAAATAGCTCCAGAACAGTGGAATGTATAGATATTCCCGGAAAACTTTCCTTGACCCCACCACCTCTGCATGAAATTTGCTCTACCAGCTAGGTCTAATAGAATAATAAAACTCCCGGCATCGATGAGATTCCAGTTGAGGTCATTAATTATGGTGAGTGTGAAACCATCCATGAAGTCATTCAGCACATTCGGTTACAAGAAAAAATGCTGAGCGAGTGGAGCCAATCAATTATATTCTCTATGCACAAGAAACGTGACAAGCTACAGTAAGGAAACTAAAGAGGCATATCACAACTGTGCATAGCGTATAAAATATTTTCAAAGATCAAATAAAATAAAATCAGATCATCTGCCAGCAGCATTATAGGGGAGTATCAAGGTGGTCGTCAAGCAGGTGGATCAACGATAGACCAATTGTTTACAAGCAGTTAGGTACTTGAGGAATGTTGAAAGATCAACACAAACGTACACCAAATTGTTGTTGAATCTAAGCAAGCATGCGAGAGTATTTATCGTAGCATACTGTACTAAATAATGCTTTGCTTTCGCATCCCAGCCAAATAAGTCCGTCTTATCAATATGACAATGACGTCAACAAGCTCCCAAGTCTGCATCAATAATCAATCCACCGATGCCTTTGATATAAATATCGGACAAAAGCAGCGAAATGGGCTGGCTCCATTGCTATTAAATTTGGCTTTGGAACACGTCAATAGAAAGCTATTTGTCGATAAAAGAGGGGCGTTATAATACAAGTCGAGCCAAGTGGTAGCCTATGTGGATGACATCAATATTTTGTCATGTTCATTACCAACCACCAAAGAACTTTTCCGGAAACTCGACAGCGAAGCAAAACTATAAGGGCTACAAATCTATGAGAATAAAGCAATGCTCATCACGAAGTCGAGGAAGATTACCTCAAATACAAAAGATATCACGCTTGGTGAATGCAATATCGAAAATGTGGGTAAATTTGTGTATTCAAATGCCAAAGTAATGAGAACCAATCATGAAAGAGATGAAGAATACAGTTCGCAAATGAAATATTTAATTCAGTTTTGACGATCTTGAAGACCAGCTGTATATGCAAGAAAACTAAGCTCCAAGTATACAAATCAGTGATAATACTTGTGCTATGCTATGAGTAAGAAACATGGACCCTAACGCAAGCATCCGTAGACATTTTGTATGCCTTTGAGAGACGGGCCTTGAGGCAAATACCTAATCGGAGCGAATATAGACGGAGACTAATGGTGGATTCGATACAACCATGAGCTGTATGATGTCTCAGCGATTGTAAGACGGTGGAGGCTGCAATGGGTGTATAGACGAACAACGGATACCCAAAAATGTATTCATGAAAAGAACTGAAGGGTGGAGTCTAGTAAGGAAACTGAGGGAATGCTGGTCCAACTGGGTGGACGAAGACAGTTCATTGCTGCTCGAATTTTGAAATTGGAGGACGCGTTTGATAGACTAAAACAGTTGGAGGCGCTTTTTGCAGGAAGCGCAGTCTCGAGGGGGGCTGTAGTGCTGCGAAGAAGATATCTTTATGACTACGATTTGTTATTTTGTTATTAAAATGTCTTTAACTTATTTACCATCTCTTGAAATCAAGCATCTAAGTTATCTTCTAAAAAGTTCAAGTAGCAGGACAGTTGTCCTGTCAGATACAGATTGTAAGAACTTGTATCCGGATTTCAATGATTTGGCTCAAATATAACATAGAAGCGTCATTTTGTTTAGGCTATACTAATGTCGTTGTTTAAGTAATAACGATAGCACATGAATGTTACACATATATTTTTCAAGTATAGAAATGAGTATTCATTTAGTGGTGAACAGGTTTAAGGACACAAAAATTCGACAAACCAGGGTGTGCGTTAAAAGTTACGGCAATACACAAGCTACGGCAATGCAGAAAATTACACAAACGCATGCGAGAGAATTTCAAAGTAACGCAACAAGAAGCTAAAAGTACAAATAAAAGCTAAATATGTATGTTTAGAGACTCGGTAATAACAATTAGATAAACCGAATCTAATGCAAAAGATACCAGATGATACCAGTTTCCTCAACTAAGTCAAAACGAAAAATACATAATAAACATTACAATGAGAGCAAAAGCCAGCACTGTTGATACCAGTTATCACGATCAAACCAATTGTGATCTGGTACAGCCTCAACAACTAGTCAAACAGTCTATACAGTAGCTGCATAGCAGTATGCCACCTGCGATGCGACGCCATTCAACAGATGTTACTCATTAAGATACAATAAATCTAAGCAGCAGCTGTGATTAATCAAGTGTGAAACTAAAATATGAATCAACATTCGGAAACGATCCATAAGAGAGCCTGCAAAATAGAAGTAATCACATTGGAAACATATTAGTACTAGTATATCCCAATCAGAGACTGGCTATCCTGTTATCATGCAAATGTACCAGCCCCAAGATCAAAGACCTACAGCCAAGGACTTGGTGAACTCAACTATGAGTACCATCATAGCTGCTTGCGAGTCTTCCATGCCCCGCCGAAGACCCCGACATGGTAAGCCTCCAGTATACTGGTGGTCAAACGAGATCGCCGAACAAAGAAGCGAGTGTCACAAACTTCGGCGAGAGGCCCAGCGGGCGCGAACACGGGAGGAGGCAGACACTAGGCTAGCAGCATACAGGTCCGGCAGGAAATATCTTCGCAGGCTTATTAACAAGAGCAAGGCCCGATGCTGGCAAGACCTCGTGGACGATGTAAATAGGGATCCGTGGGGCCTAGGTTACAAGCTGGTCATGGGGAAACTTGGTGCCCTACGGAAGCCTTGTATACATGACGCGGAAAAGATGGACGCGATAGTGCGGGGACTCTTCCCCGCACATCCCGTCCGTGTTGACGCTGTCCATGGTGAAACAGCAGTCGAGTGCCCACTCTTCACACAGCTGGAACTGGAGGAGGCAGTCCTCTCCCTGAAGGCAAGGAAGGCTCCAGGTCCAGATGGTGTACCAGCTGAGGTTTTGCGGCTCGTCTATCACCATTGTCCTGACTTGCTGCTCAGCACATTCAACGCTTGCCTACGGGACGGGGTTTTCCCGGTACGATGGAAGGTGGCGAGGCTCGTGCTGGTCAGCAAGGGGAAGGGAAATCCCGAATCGCCGTCTGCATACCGCCCGTTATGCATGCTAGACACGGCTGGGAAAGTGCTAGAGAAACTCATCAAGGGAAGACTCACTGACGCGATTCGTGCTGCTGGGGACCTATCTCCTCGGCAGTACGGCTTTAGAGCAGGACGTTCTACCATTGATGCGATTGCAGAGGTGGTGAACGCGGTCCAAAAGGCAGAGGCATATAGTCGCACCAAGCGACGGATCGTCCTGTTGGTGACACTCGACATCAGGAATGCCTTCAACTCCGCTAGATGGGTGGATATTCTGGATACGCTGGAAAACTCTTTTCAAGTTCCAGAATATCTAATGCGGCTTTTGAGGAACTACCTAAAGGACCGAAGCCTGCTCTACGACACGACACAGGGCCAACGAAGGATGGCGGTTACATCGGGTGTTGCCCAGGGATCTATCCTTGGTCCGGACCTGTGGAACGTGTCTTACGACGGGCTACTGAGACTTGAGATGCCAGATGAGTCGCGCTTGGTCGGCTATGCGGATGATGTTGCGGCTCTGGTCGCCGGACGCACCGTTGAACAAGCGCAACTTAGGCTAGGTATGCTAATGCACCGAGTGAGGGACTGGATGACTACTCGCGGGCTCAGTCTAGCACTGGAGAAAACCGAAGTGGTCATCTTGACAAAAAAGAGAATCCCTAGAGTAAGGATGATCAGTATTGGAGATATACAGATCGAATCGAAGCCAGCGGTGAAGTACCTGGAGCTACTGATCGACTCGAAGATGAGTTTCTCTGAGCAAATCAGGGCAACGGCTGAGAAGGCTGCTTCGGGAATATCGGCCCTGAGTCGACTTATGGCCAACGTAGGGGGACCCAGCCCATCAAGAAGACGCCTCTTGATGAGTGCTGTAGGGTCAGTGCTACTGTACGGAGCAGAGGTATGGGGCGACGCTCTCAGCAAGGAGGTATACCGAAAACGATTGGCACAGGTACAGAGAAGAGGAGCACTGAGAATTGCATCTTCGTATCCAACAGTCTCCGACTCGGCGGTGAGAGTGATTGCAGGCGTGATACCTGTCGCCCTCCTTGCTAGAGAGCGCCGCGCTATTTATCTGCGCCGAAATGAGGATGCGAGGGAGATGGTTGTCCGCGAGGAGAGACAACGCTCGCTCAACGATTGGCAGCAGTCTTGGAGGAATTGCACGAAGGGAAGGTGGACTGCGCGCCTCATCCCGGATGTGAGACCGTGGCTAAATCGAAAGCATGGTGAGACTGACTTCTATCTGACCCAGCTTTTGAGCGGGCACGGGTGTTTTCAGTCTTACCTGCACAAGATCGGCAAGTCACGGTCTCCCGATTGTCGGTTTTGCCCAGGAGAGGAGGACAATGCCTGTCACACATTTTTTGCGTGTACGAAATGGGCCAGGCTGCGAAGGGAACTCTACAGGGAGACGGGAGAGCTCACCCCGGATAATATAGTTGCGGTGATGCTCGAATCGGTTGACAAATGGAACCAGGTGGCACATTATGCTCGGGCAGTCCTAAAATATAAAAGGGACTCACAGCAGCCGGAGGCGCTGGGGCTGGGGTATCGCTCTTCTGGCAATTCCTCTTCCCCCCTCCCCTCCCGCTAGGAAAGGGACTCCCCAGCTTGAAGGCGCCCCACGGCGTAACAAAACGAGACCTGGCCCGAAGTAATGTGTCAAACGGTTCCAGGCTAGGTTCTCAGATTGACAGGGGAGGTGTTTAGTGGGTAGTCCAAAGGTATCCTCCATGGGAGTCCCACACTGCCAGACTCGGCGGGCATAAATGCCTTCACCTCCCTACCACAAAAAAAAAAAAAAAAAAAAAAAGATCAAAGACTTTTATCATTAACACAACAAAAGCACTTGGAGGGCCATATCGAGGATCGCCTACAGGGTGACAGCCGCCATACGCTTCCTTAAGTACAACCGTCACAGCGTTCTTGACTGCGCCAACTTCAAACGCAGCAAATGCTGCCAATGCAATCATACCTTGGAAATTGCCAGAAATATGAACATTGTCCAAGCTATCCATCGCAAGCACAATCATATAAACCAGATCATTTAATTAATATTGATGTTTTAAATTTTATTATAACTATTCATTTTTTATTAAAGTTTGAACCTTTTGATTTTTTTTGTAGCTCTGCAGCCCCTATAGGACCTTTGCATGGAGATAGTTAGAGTATCTCATTATCTTGATCGAATGTATCGGCGCGCAAGGTGATATGTTCGGTACCATACATTAGCCGTTGGTTTGTCCACCCAGTTGCGATAAGTTGTAATTTTAAAACTAGTATGTATAAAAACTGGATGGGTTTACAGTCCACTCAATAAATCCTTCAAAACAAATCTCGTTGTGACCAACGGTATTCAAGCTAGGGACCTATGCCTTATACAACGAGCACTCTAACTACTGCGCTACATGGACTACATTTTTTTTTTAAGTTTATTAATGTTAAAGCAAAAATATATAAATTAATATAAAATTATTGTTTTAGTTATAGGGAAGAATAGTCACTACACCTTCCAAAACCGCGTGATCATTTTCTAACTGGGAAATTAACACGTCAACCATTTTCCAAGAAACTTTTTTGTGGTTGGGAGGTGTAAGCTATTTACACCCTGATTGTGAGCCTTCCAGACGGGCAAGATGTCTTGACTACCCACTAAATATCTCACCTATCAACATGAGAATCTAGAGATCTTCGGATAAAGCCTTGTTTCGCTATGCCATGGGGCACGTTCTAGTTGCGGTATCTCTCTTCTAGCGGGAATGAGAGAAGAAAGATTGCTAAAAATGTGATCCCCTAACTTGGACGACCCTGGCTGCTGTCAGTTCTTTTTATCTGTGCCGTATGTTTCTGTTTGTCAACCAATACAAGCATCTCCCCAATTAGACTATCCAGCGAGAGCTTTCCTGCTTCCCTGCAGAGGTTCCGGCGCAGCTTGCCTTATCTTTTGAATGCAAAAAATGTGTGAGAAGCATGTGTAGTGAAGTTGGTCAGATAACTGTTGTCCGTAAAGGACTGCAGCGATGGCCTGCTGCCTTGGCGAGAGAGGATGGTGGTGTTCACCGAGATCGGCCTTATCTGAGGACGCGTGAATGCACTGGTGGGCTAACATTGCGGTGTTGTGGGGCAGGTTCTTTTCCCCAGCATAAAATTTCACATTCATGATTTTACGCATAACATACGGATCGACAGGTGTCAAGGTTGAGGTAACCTACTAAGGGTCGAAATCACCAAAGCAAACAACAAATTGGGCCTGGCGAAAACAGACGAGACTTGGGAGTACTTTGTCTTTTCCGACGATACTTGTGGCCCCCAAATAAGAGTGGGGCATCCAGTAAGTTTGGTGGGAATTTCAATTATCTATTCAGAATGCAGGCGCTATAGCTCTTCGTACTCAAATTACAGCCATTATGAAAACTGAAGCTTAATGCAAAGTTGACACATGAATATTTTCCTTTCTGGAGTAGCTCAATTTCTAGTTTCAACATTATTATAACAAAAGTGAGTTAAAATCACGGATCATGCATATAAATATCAGAGATGTGAATTTCATGAAAAAAATAGAATTTATTAATGACGATGCAATTAAGTAAATTTCAAATTAAGTGCAGTTTGTTTCGTTTTAAAATGTCAAAAAAAAATTAACTATTAAATTGATTTAATATAAAAGGGTACTTACCCTACATCCTCGACAAGTGCTCGTAGATGGTGTGGGCGATTGATGATAATATCGACGAGTGCTCAGGGCTTTCGTACATACATTTTAGGATAATGGCATGCACACTGAATATATAAAGTTAATGTTGACTTTAGACAAGATTTAATTATATAAACTTAATTAATCCTAAGATCTCTCTTTTCCGGAATTTGAAAATTTATCGTTTTTTATAAAAATTTGAATTATACTTCATGCAGCTTTGAATTTAAGTATTTTCGCTATTTATACAGTTCGACAAGGTATTGGCGGTGTTTATTGCTCATAGCTAATTTGTTGGTTGGACTGTTTCCTTCCAATTGGTGGAGACAAATCAGCTCTTTGGAGTGCGGGCGTTCCGCTGATTCCATCACAAATCATAAAAAATCTCGTTTCCCTCCGGGGGAGTGATTCCAAAAAATGATGTTACTCTACAAAGCGACATTCTTTGTGGTCATTTGCTGATTTAAAAACCACCAACAACGACTATTCAGAGGCGATTTGAAATATATGATAATTCTCGTAGAACGTCCATCCATCGGGTGATAAAAAATACCGAACAAGAGCTTCCTCCAAATAGTGTATCGATCTCGGCTGAAATACTATTACTTTTGCTATCATAATATTAAATTGTTGCAATGATTTGATAGCAAACAATAAATGAGAATTTTCACTTATTTTGTATGAAATGGTGAATAATCGTGGCAACACTTCACTTTGGTTATTCCGATATTCAAAGTCTGTTTCTTGAATGTGTGCTGCAAATTCGTTTTCCTTTAGAAAGTTAAGTTGACCTCAATAACATCCTTTTGATGATAAAATGAAGAATCTGGAGTAACAGCTCATATGATGGGAAAGCTTCCAGAGCTTTGTAAACTGTACAAAACACACTCGAAGGGTAGTGCCGTTGCTGGATTATTATTTTCTGTCAAGCTCTCAGCTTGACACTAGACGAACTCACCGCCAAGAATGAGAACGTCGCAAACGACTGTCTGCCCAACTACACTATACCGCCAAATACAAATACAAATATAATCATATTTCCTATCAAATATAATCATATTCCCTATCTTCTACGTTTTCCACACTAACCCCGTCGACAGCTTTTCTGCACTTCCAACTCAACCCACCCGAAAATTTCCCACGTGAAAATTTTCTTGCTATTCCAACTTGCCGTGCAGAAAATTTGACCATAGAGGCCCTTTCTGGCCATCGCTCCTACCCTCCCATTTTCTGACACACTTTTCGGTATGATCGGCGCTTTTTACACTTCACCGCCCAATCTCTGGATACTTTTCACTGCTATTTACTCTGTTTTCGGTACCAATTTACTGCCGTCGCACGGCTTTTTTCACCATTACGGTCCCTCTACAACTCTACTACATTTCGCGTTCGCCACACGAAGTAAAGGCTTTTTTGTGTTGGCTTCTCCAAGACGTTCCCCACAGGAAAATCACACCGTCTAATTCTTTCGTAAATCACTTGCAACCTGCCAGTACAATGTACTTATCAACGTACGAGACGCGATTTTTTGACTCAGAAAACGATTTCAAAAACCCAACTTTCGACTGATCTCCTTTTGCTGGCGCGATCTTCATGGCGTGCGCTCTGTGTCGTGATCCGTAACAGACTCCCTACGTCCAAGCAGATCTCTCTATTTGTGGCGATCAGACATGGATCTGTTCTTGCCGCAACGGGGTTTCTTGACGAGCTCACTCATCCATCCGATGTGGTTTGCATTGTGGGACAATGCAATTCGTGGATAAGCTGCGTTACAAAGGGGTTGCGGTGTCCAAATTTCAATTGTAAATTTAATTTTTTTTTTTTCAAATATACAATTAAAATTGGATCAGCATTATGATGGTCTTCGAACAGTTTGCCTAGGAGACTGCTCAATTACTACACATTTCCTTCTTGAACAAAAACTACAGTTGGGGGACCACGACTTATCTATCTTGTGCAAGTAAGACTGAAAAAGCCAATGCCCACTCAAAAGCTGGTTCAGATAGAAGCCAGTCTCACCGGGCGTTCAATTGAGCCGCGGTTTCAAATCAGGAATGAGGCACACAGTCCAACATCTCTTCGTGCTGTTCACGCAGGACTACTTTAAATTATTGAGGGAGTGTTGTCTCCTCCTCCATCCGTTCCCCTTGCCAGTTTGTTTCGACGTAGATACGAATAGATGCTACGGAGTTCTCTAGCAAGGGAGGCAGTAGGTATCACGCCTGCGATGAATAGCATCATCGAATCAGAGACTGTCAGATATTAAGATTCAATCCTCACTGCTCCTCCTCTTTGTACCTGTGCCAAGCGTTTTCGGTAGCCAAAGCTCCTTGATAAGAGCAGGGCCCCATATTTCTGATCCAACCATTTGCGTCAACTTCACGGATCGCAGCAAAAGTCAGCTTTTTTGGATTGGGCTCCCTACGTTGGCCATAAGTCGACTCAGAGCTGATACGTTTAAAGAAGCTTTATTTGCCGTTGCCCTGATTTGTTCAGAGAAACTCATCTTCGAGTCGATCCGAAATCCTAGGTATTTTATTGATGGTTTTTATTCAACCAGTACTTCTCCAATACTAATCGTCCTTACTCTGGGCATTCTCTCTCCACTTTGGTTTTCTCCAGTGCCAGACTGAGCCCGCGGATATTCATATAGTGTCTCACCCGGTGCATTTATATGCCAAGTCTAGGTCATGCCTGTTTGACGGTGCTTCCAGGAACTAGTGACGCAACATCATCTGCATAGTTGATCAGGTGCGACTCATCCTGTAGCTCTGGTCTCAGTAGCTCATCGTATGATATGTTCCACCGGTCAGGACGAAAGATAGATCCTTGAGCAACATCTGACTTACATGCTGCTAACCAGTTGCATACCTCATCGCGGTTCCCGTTGAGCTTCATTTCAGGCGACCACCAGTATACTTGAGGCTTGCCATTCCGGAGTTTTTGACGGGGCGTTGTTTACCACATCTTGAGCTGCTAGCACCTCTCAACGACCATCACCCCAATGTTCTACTCGATCATGGAAAGTCGAGAAATTGGCATTAGGAGACAGCAAAACAGATCTGAAACAGTTTGTACTCATGAGCACCGAATGAGACGTGTTCGAATATTGTTCAATTGTGTAACCCCAGTACTAGGGGCCCCGAGGCGAGTGACACATCGGGTATGGTTCCTTTAGAGTCTACACGATGGAAACTTGGCGTATTCATCGGTGTTCAGCAGGGCAGTTCCTATCCTGGATACCATCTCTAGGACTAAATTTCCCCACAGGTCAGATTGAGGCATACTCCATTCGATTGCTTTAAAATTGAAGTGTCCCCCACCGTGTACGTAGTCATCTGCACTCGAGGCTCCAAAGTATGTGGCTTGGCTTGGAAAGATGAGATCGGTTCATTCGACAATAGGCACACACTAAAGAATGTACTCCTTCAACACCGAACTTACATGAACCAATCCTTCCGTCCATAGCTATCTACTAGAATATCAGCACTATTCCGAGCCTAGACGGCTGCATTAGCAGTTTCATCAGGTTACCATGATAACAAACTTTTGTCGTAGAGTTGCTCACTCATCAAAAAAAAATCGGTGCAAACTGCTGTAGCAGGCTTTGGGTAGTTGTTCTGTTGTATAGGTTAACCTACAGGATACAGGACATCGAAAATCTGTTATTACCTTGGCTAGGGCTTTCCGGAAAACCCAACACTTTCCTGGTGCTAAGACACGCTTCTAATTCGAAAAGGTACTGCTCTTTGCCGTACCCTGAAGATGATCTACCCTATTTTTACTTCTTCTCTACTCAGAAGTTGTTAGCTCCATTCAAGATAATGTGTATGGTTAGCATTTTAATTATGATAATTTTATTTTCCCCGCCAGAAATTATATTCAGTTTAGAAATGGATAAAACGGTAATGTCACTACAAATCATTATTACAAGTGATTTTAAGTTGATTTTTTAATGCATTTTTGTCCTACCCAACCCTGTAATAAGTTCTTTCATTTCACCAGGAATTATCTTGTCCTAATAAATTTATGATTCTAGAAGGTAGTAGATTATGATAAGAACATTGCTTGGGTTTTCGATACCTTAATTGTGATTTCTCACCAATGCAAGTATTGGTATTATTCTTCTAACTGAAATTCACAGAACTGTTTGTTGAATTCATACATGAATGGCTAATGCTAAAAGTCTTCATTTCTAAATTTTGGTACAAAATTCTTGTGGTCGAAGTATCCTTTTGCTTATTCAACTTGTTATATTTTTGAAGGGTAATTTTACTTATAGATTATTTAGAAAAAAAGGAAAGGCTCCCAATGATCAGACTGATTGCATTACCAACATTTTATTCGGACTTTAACTTTTATCTCTAATTTTTTTGAAGACGAATAATAAGCAATATTTATTAGAAGTTTTATTAAAATTTAGAAAGCAAAAGTATAATTACAAATGGCATGTATTGTATATTCTCTTCACTTGACCAAGTCATACGCCCAAATTCAATGGGAATGCTGGCATGATTGCACAATTATATTGAATTTGCTTCAGTAATTTGAAAAAATAATTGAATGATATGCTGTGAAACAAGTTATAGCTTAAGACAAATGTAGTGTTGACATTTGACACGCGATTTCAGTTAACTTTTCGCGAGTAATTGAATTAAATTCCATACTCGGAACTTCGAGTGATCAGCCCTATTTTCAATTTGATTGAGAGAATGCGCGGCGTCGTGAATACTCTGTTGAATACGACCAGTTGTCAAACGTGGTACGCCAATAGTGCTCACTTAGTCGTTATTTGATGGGCGATACGTACGTCTTGAAGCCTAAATATGCTTTCAGTATGATAAAATCGCAAATTAATTATAATCATTATGAAACGCTTTATATCGCCTAATATTATATTGCTACATGTGCAAATAATTACATGTACAAATAATTCTGCGAGCTACTGTCGCAATTGTTTTCATAATCATTAAGAACGTCAACAAATGAATTTACTCGAACCCACGAGAACCCAACAAGCATGATCAACATCTGCAAGTGACGTCACTCTATTGATTAATTTGCTCGAATCTACCAGGTACCTCTCGGTAGAACATTCGCCAATGTACGAGAAATGGGTGAATAGGTAGAGACCCTATATAAAGGCGAGCTGAATGAATGGGGGGATTCATTCATTCGACCGCGATAAGAACTGCGATAGTGTGTGGGAAGTGATTTTCGTAATAGTGAAGTGATTTAGAAGACAATTGCGATAAGAAACTTATGGACAAGTGTTAGATTTTTTAATAGTGAAAATTAAAATTAGTGCAAGTGTTAAACTGATTATTGTGCATATTTGTGATCAAATAAACTCTTTTAATTTAATTTAAAAGATATTGCGTTTTCACTTTCCCGGAACATTAAAATTATAGGCCGCGAACCAATAACACGCGACAATATGTTTCATATTCCGATTGTAACCTATTACACACAATATTAATTTTAACTCCTAAATTACTTACTCCAATTTTTAGGATAATTCCGTGAACTAGTTTGATCTGCATCTGACTTCATTATAGAGAAAAGAATATCCTGCTTGCCCAAAAACTCCAATATTTACTGCTGTATAAAATGGGTCGTTTTAATATTTTCCCAAATTAAAGTCGTTTTCATGAGAATTGTTCAAGCACTATGAAATACCGAAAATTGAAACAGTTTGTCTTGCCATTGTTAAACATGCAAGTTCCGAGTAACTTGGACCGTTACTAGAACTAATTTCGCAATCTCGCTCGAAACTACCTTAAAAGAAATATTTGCAAAACAAAAGAACATCGCACCTGTTCTGCTCCAGGTCACACATACGTCAAAGTAAACAAAGTAAACCCAAAAAGTACTGAAAAAACGACATTAATTAAAAGCATCTAAAATTTTCGTAGATACATTTAGAATAGATTGACTGCACAATAGAATTGTTTCAATGACGTTCTGGATGAGATAAAAAGCCCCAAGAAAATGTTTTCCCATAATTTCCATTTGGATCTGTACATTTCAGTAGAATTAGATTTGCATCGCGGCGGCAATGTCAGTTATTATGTGAATTATCAACGGTTTTTGAGTCAGCGAAAATTCATAATATCATCCATTATGCTGTCAGATGGAATGCAAGTCTTGAAATTCAACGCTTAATTAAACGCATGAGCGTCCTTGATTGCAAATTGTACATTGTATGAAGTAATTCCAAACAATTGGAGGAGTACGTGGAAAAAGTGAACTATGAAGTCACCGATATGATCTTCCTAGAAATTTGCATTGTCTGTGATTTTGGGAATATCCGGTGCATCTTTGGCATATTTCTTCCTCTCTATGTTGGCTTTACATTTCAGTAATCAATGAATAAATTGAAGAAATAACACAGATCAGCACTGACAACAATAATGACCATGAAAGTGGATATAAAAGCAAACAATTGCAAACATTTTTGTCTAACTTCATGGCTCAAACGCAAAGATCCGATCTCATGACATGTATCATGTTGCAGTTAACACTAATGTTGACGTGATCTCAGTATCTATTGTCTCAATCTCGACGTGTAACTGCTCCATGTCACATCCATGTAGACAAAATCAGAAATGATTAAATTAATTGCATATTGTGTTCATCATTCCTACTAAATGATAGACCTACTCCATTATGATGAATCTTATCTTGACCATCCTCTGGTTAACTCCGCGCCGACAATTTCCTCGACTCGTCTCGAGGAAAATTATGTTGATGGATTTGAGAAAATCGTAAATTCAATTAGGTAGCTAAAAGACGTGGAAATGTTTTCTCTTCAAGGGAAAAAGGAAGTTCGTTTGGTTGGAGCTGGTTAATAGAATTAAATTTGAATAAAGTTTTTTTTTTTGTCAGAAATTACTGATTTTTAATTGTTGAATTTTAAATACGAACACTTCTCATAATTTTACTGGTGGGAAAATTATAATTAAGGCGCCTTCAAAAGCGTAATAGTTTTGTTTGTATTTACAGCTGTAATTAAGCAGTGTTTGTGTAGCTTAACAATGGACTAACAACGGCAATCAAATTAGTTTCAAGGATTTAGCAGGAATTCACAGATTTGATCTCTGCATATCTTGCCATTCATCCTTTGTCCAAGTTTCACAGTAGTTTTCCTTATGAACTGCTGAAGTAATAAGCATAAAATATTTTTATATGGCCATAATTATTTAGTTGCTGTAATTTTCAATAGAAAGTTGTAAGGGCTTTGAAAACGAATTTCATAAAGACCTGATCAGTAAAAAAGTTGAGCACATACAAATACTTAGAGGAGAAAATTAACCTGAATATAATTCGTAGTTACAAAAACATATCGATCTGGCAAAAATAGAATAAATTAGAACAATTTTCTCACCTCTAAGCATCATAGTCACCATGCCCCATTTATGTCTAAAGTGTGGTGGCCTGGTAAGACTTAGTACACACGTCGAAACCACCTTCTTACATTTTTCTTCTCTAATAATTTTTCAGAAAAATCATTAATGCAACTCAATTAAGAAGCTACATACAAACAATTTTCATAATTAAAACGACAGTTGTTTCGTGTTTCAGAAAGAATTGTAATAGATGAATGATTATAGTCGCCCATAAGGTGAAAAAGTCGAATGATTATAGTCGCCTCATGATGCCGGGGTGTGTTCTGTCATCTCGAAACGCACCCGCATTCCATGACGGAGTACTTCCGGACGTATTGACATGTTTTTCAATATTGCATTTAGAGTGTTTTATTATTGAAGAGTTACCTGCTGGAATGTGCCATTTGAAAACATCAAAACTGTGAAAGAGTAGCAGCATGCAAGCAAAGTTGATTCCAACAGACCTGTAATGGGACTTGATTGTCTCATCAAAGAGTAAGGCGATGTGAGATTTTGTCAATTCTTTAGTTTGGCAGGAAAACGAAATATCAAACATAATTACAAAGTGAAACTGTGTCAACAGGTAAATCTATCAATGAGCTTTTCAAGTAAGGAACAACAGACGCAATTCTAGTAATCGAGCAATTGTCTAAGCAAACTGCTCGAAAACCACCATAATGCCGATCCAGATTTTTATTGTAAATTTAGAAAATAATTGTTTAAATTTACAATTAAAATTTGAACATGGCAGCCCATTTATAACGCAGCTTATCCACGCATTGCATTGCCGCAATGCAATCTCCATTGGATGGATGAGTGGGCTCATCAAACGCCGTTGCGGCATGTACCGTGCGGTGGCTGTTCGCAAAAAGTGAGCAGATCTTCTTGGGCAAATAAAGGGGTCTGTTACGGCTCGCCAAAGAGGGTACACACGCGAGAACCACAATCAATCAAAAGTGGAATTCGATCCGTCTTTGCTCAGATATTTTAATCGAACGTCTCTAACGGAGGCACGTTCTAATCCACATTTCAGCATCGATTAATAGAAATTATCGTGCGCGTTGTTTCCGCCACCTGGGTGCCAGCTTGCCGGGAACATTAACTCGGAATTTCGTCATCAAAGTGATCATTCTATGCTCTGGCAGTTATTCCAAGTATTGCGCAAATTTCTTGATCTTGTCCAGGAAGTGTTTGTGGATGAATTAAACTTTAACGTGGCGGTTCTTCTGTCGAGGCAGGAAGTAATTTATCTGTAAATTGACCGTGATACCTGGAAACGAGTGAAATTTCCAATTGCAACTGGTCCCAAAATTTTCGCCGCCAAAAATTCATGTCATTCCGAGTGCTGTGCTAGAGGAAAAAATTCGACACTAGTGAAGAGGGTTGTAATGCTAGGTTTGCGCCTGATAATGGGCATTGGTGATGATTGTGTGCAACTGATTTGTGGCTTTTTCGTCGCGATAAGCAAAAGAAAGCACGAAAATTCGACGTGGATGACCGCAAACGGTGGAGCTAGAGATCTTACGACCAGGCAGCTAACACTTCTGATTGGTAGAGTCAGCGAAGTGAAAACAAAGAAATTGAAGATTTCATTCAAATAGTTATTTTAGGTGTACGAAAATAAATATTCCGTCGTGCTGTTTTTCGTCTTCCAGTCTGACGTCGGGTGTACATTGAGCGCAAGCTCAATGAATTTTCTACTGTTTTTTCACCTGAGCCAGCAACGAACGAACGAGGAGGCAACAAGAACTGACAATACCTGCAAATTTAAGGAACAGCTTAACTTTGCCAAATAAAGCACTTTCTGACGACCAGTTGTGATTTTATTCATAAAACTGGGCACAGATGTTCCAAGAAAGTTTGATAACAGTCGCTTTGCATGTGGAAAAGAAAAACAATTTGACAATTTCAACATCGATAATATTTAAACTTTAAAGGACCTAAGACTCAGAGTTTCCAGATGGATAAGAAATTTTTTAAATCTTTGAAAAAGTCCGAAAATGTTCTGCGCGCATTCAAAAACTAACATTTTGCCATTTGAGGGTGTGAAGGAAATAGGGGAATATAGAAAGTTGAAATTGTAACTCAATTGTTGGGGAGATAAGCATCATCCTTTAAACATCATTTTCGCCCAATGCTTGGATGTCCTTAGAATTCGAATTGAATCGGAGCAAGTTCGCCGAAAAATGAAGCCCTATCATCATCATCTCCTACAACTAAAGTGCTGAGTAATAATTTCGCAAATAAAATTAATAATACAAAGTTAAAGAAACTAAAAATTAACGAACTAAAGTATGAAACTAGTCTAACCAATAATGATGTAAGATATAACGGTAACTCAGAAAATTTTCAGGCCGTGCTCCCCCCTTAGCAAGGAGGCTTGGTGAGTACCCATTTGTTTTATTTATATTTATGAGTATTTATAATGATTTGTATATAACCTTTTAATTCCTATTAAAAAACAAGTTTTTAATTAGATTCGATCAAAGCAACTTTACAACAGTTTAGGAGAATTGTGGAGCGTGCTTTTTGTCTTGCTGTGAAGTTAAAATTTATTACAAAATGTGGGGCATCTGTGGCTGTAATTTACTTGGAGAAGAAAAAAGGCTCATGGGGTAGAAGTGAAGATTCTCACCGATTGTTGATCAAATTTCTTTTTTTGTAAATTATTCGATCATTTCATATAATTTCTTATTTCATCACCCCGAAATAAAAAAAGAAGTTGAACTGTACTTTCGGTCTTTCCATTCATCTAAAACCTGACCGGGTATGGGGACGTGCAACGTTGGCTGGCCCCTCCACTGTAATGAGCCAGCTATCAGGTGAGCTCTCCTCTTTTTAAGAAGTTTCAAGTCCCTTGCAGCGTGGCGTGGTCTTCCGCTTGGATTTCCCATTTATGTTAAATGTTATGTGATTCCATTATATAAGACTTTAACATAAGTTTGAAACGATCATATTTTTCATTTAGGGGAGTAACTCATGCAAATTATGTTTGCATGAGTTTTTCACTTAAATGGAAAGTATGTGGCCATATCTACATTGGATCTTGATCCGGATGGGGGGTGCAAGGGGGCACTGCTTCCACCTGGACGCCCCACTCTTATTTGGGGGCCATAAGTATCGTCGGTAAAGATGAAGTCCTTCCAAGTGCTTTCTGTTTTCACCAGGCCCTGTTTGCCTTTTGCTTTAGCAATTTCAGTAGTACAGTCTGTTTAGTAAGAGCGTGTCCAGCATAGCTTGCGATCGATAAGTGATATCGACTTCAACTTTATTTTTATCGGTAGAGCAAACCTCTTTCTTTGGCGCTTTGAAAAAAAAATTTCAGTCGAAGCAAATCTTCCGTCGGGAAAACACTGAAATCGCGATGAGTGCCATTTACGCAAAGCGCTTCGAGGCCGAAATTGAAGCAAAAAGGTCTCAAGTCATCAGACGTCGCCATTCGGAAGCATCTGTGCGCAAACAATGCCCAGGGATCTATCCTTGGTCTGGACTTGCGGAACGCGTCTTACGACGGGCTACTGAGACTTGAGATGCCAGATGAGTCGCGCTTGGTCGGCTATGCGGATGATGTTGCGGCTCTGGTCGCTAGACGCACCGTTGAACAAGCGCAACTTAGGCTAGGTATGCTAATGCGCCGATTGAGGGACTAGGTGACTGCTCGCGGGCTGGGTTTAGCACTGGAGAAAACCGAAGTGGTCATCTTGACAAAAAATGAATCCCTAGAGTAAGGATGATCAGTATTGGAGATATACAAATCGAATCGAAGCCAGCGGTGAAGTACCTGAGGCTACTGATCGACTCGAAGATGAGTTTCTCTGAGCAAATCATGGCAACGGCTGAGATGGCTGCTTCGGGAATATCGGCCCTGAGTCGACTTATGGCCAACGTAGGGGGACCCGGCCCATCAAAAAGACGCCTCTTGATGAGTGCTGTAGGGTCAGTGCTACTGTACGGAGCAGAGGTATGGGGCGACGCTCTCAGCAAGGAGGTATACCGAAAACGT
Source organism: Odontomyia ornata (assembly GCA_963969285.1). Lineage (NCBI taxonomy): Eukaryota > Metazoa > Arthropoda > Insecta > Diptera > Stratiomyidae > Odontomyia > Odontomyia ornata. The sequence continues at coordinate 182,387,870 of OZ017738.1, forward strand.
TTGGCACAGGTACAGAGAAGAGGAGCACTGAGAACTGCATCTTCGTATCCAACAGTCTCCGACTCGGCGGTGAGAGTGATTGCAGGCGTGATACCTGTCGCCCTCCTTGCTAGAGAGCGCCGCGCTATTTACCTGCGCCGAAACGAGGATGCAAGGGAGATAGTTGTCCGCGAGGAGAGACAGCGCTCGCTCAACGATTGGCAGCAGTCTTGGGTGAATTGCACGAAGGGAAGGTGGACTGCGTTCCTCATCTCGGATGTGAGACCGTGGCTAAATCGAAGGCATGGTGAGACTGACTTCTATCTGACCCAGCTTTTGAGCGAGCACGGGTGTTTTCAGTCTTACCTGCACAAGATCGGTAAGTCACGGTCTCCCGATTGTCGGCTTTGCCCAGGAGAGGAGGACAATGCCTGTCACATATTTTTTGCGTCTACAAAATGGGTCAGGCTGCGAAAGGAACTCTACAGGGAGACGGGAGAGCTCACCCCGGATAGTATAGTTGCGGTGATGCTCGAATCGGTTGACAAACGGAACCAGGCGGCACATTATGCTCGGGCAGTCCTAAAATATAAAAGGGACTCACAGCAGCTGGGGGCGCTGGGGCTAGGAGATCGCTCTTCTGGCATTTCCTCTTCCCCTCTCCCCTCCCGCTAGGAAAGGGACTCCCCAGCTTGAAGGCGCCCCACGGCGTAACAAAACGAGACCTGGCCCGAAGTAATGTGTCAAACGGTTCCAGGCTGGGTTCTCAGGTTGACAGGGGAGGTGTTTAGTGGGTAGTCCAGTCGCGCATGGGAGTCCCACACTCTGTGCATAAATAGCATTCACCTCTCTACCACAAAAAAAAAACACCGGAGCCGGCTGTGTACTAAATGGAAACGGGAAAAATGCATTGTGGCAAAAGCTCCGTAAAAAACACACTTGGAAGCAGCTCTTCCGGCAAATTCGACTCATTTGGAAGGCGTTTCCTCTCGAATACGCCGAAAATTTTGTGGAAAGTATGCGTCGGAGATGCCAAGCAATAATTGATGCTGGTGGTGATTGGACTCACTATTAAACTGAAAGCGCGTTACCTCAGAATGTATTTGATGTTTGTATAAGTCAAAAACTGTTGTTAAATAAACTATTTCAAAACTATGCTGGACACGCTCTTACTTAACAGAGTGTAAGTTACCTCGGCCTCGACTCCAGTCAATACGTCTTTGTATCTGCAAATTTGCGAAATGACAGCGCGATGTTAGCCCACCAGCGCATTCACACATCTTTACCATCCGCCGAGGTAGCAGACCATCGCTGCAGTCCTCTACGGACATAGTTTAATCCACTCATTTCACAACGCAATAGAAAAGTCAGCAGACATTTAGAAAAGAGTGAAGCATGAAAAAAAGTACGTACAAATTCTAGCCGGTATGAATACGATGTATGTCAGGAATTGTGTATTACCAAAGCACGATTGAAACATAATCTATCCATACTATACTCATATAGTATCCACATTCAATCTACTTTCTGGAAAAATCTGAGCACATGCCAAAAAGCGACCATAAATCTTCGGTAAATGTTGACGCGAGGATTGGCGCGAATATAAACATGTGCTTCGATGAGAGATTTCAGGATTACCAGATCTCATAAAATCAAAATAACTTCTCAGAAAAACAAACTCATTCCATGCAGTCTTCTAATTTTTTATTGGAATCAGGTACCACTCCCATTTTCTGAAATGCGTAAAAGAATACGTGCATCGGAAATATAATTTGCTTTTTGTTTTTTTTTTATTGCGACAGGCCTCGGTTCAGCTGACGTGCCCCGGCTCAGCTGACCGGCCTCTGGAAAAATTCAGAAAGCATGCAATGCAGGGTAAATGGAAGGTTGGATACTATGTGAATGTATTATGTATCTATCATTACACTCAAATCTCAACTTATATAGACGTAACGAATGTGGTAAATCTTCTAATCAACTATATATTTATGAAAAACTATGGGTATATATTATTTATAGACAACTTAATCTACATGGATGCATTGTTTCTATTAAAGGAAGAAGTTTGTTGATTCATAAGTTATGATAGGGTTTTTTTTAAACAATGAAATATTTAATGCGACTGAAAGATATTTATGCTATTGTTGAAAATTCATGAAAAATCATCGAAGTTACTCATCAGATGCTAACTCTGTCTTCGATAGATTAGCATGATCTCAATTTAGATATTGAGCAGTGCTTATAACTTTTTAAATTTTTAATTAAGTCAATTACATTTCAGTTTTGGATTTGGTAGTTATATCGAATATAAATAGAACTATTATAGGAACTTGTCTTCGCGTTGTTTCCTATATTAACGAAACATCTGAATTTTGTATAGTCAAAAATAGTATTTATTGAGCGCACAGAAATGCACTTTATCGGTCGGAGTATAAAACCAGAAGAAGTTATATACACAATAATTCAAGCTAACATATTAAAAAGTTGTTCGGCATCTTTGACCTAATTCACGGAGAGATGGCGCTTTGCCGCTTTCAGGTCCGCTACACTATCACTTGTGAGAGTCATCTAGCGCTTATTAGGCGACAGGTTATTAGCTGGGCAAAATCTCTAAAATAATTTTTCATGCATTTCTCCTAATAAATAAAAATTAATAAAAGTTTCTTCCATCTTCAAATTAATTATCCTGAATTATTGAATGATCGCTTCCCAGATACACGTCAAACTGAAAGTCTACAATATTTTATCTAGTGCTATTTCAACGATATTGGAAGTAGTTTACGAGAAGTTATTGTAATTTTATCAGATCATTCTTTTTTTACACATTGGCAAAGTGTATTCTAAACAAAGGTGGAAATGCCCGTAAAGGACTGCAGCAATGGTCTGCTGCCTTAGCGAGCGATGATATTAGTGCTCACCGGAATCGGCCTTGCCTGAGGACGCGTGAATGTGCTTGCAGGCTAGCGTTGCGGCGTCGTAGGGTGGGTTTTTTCCCCAGCACAAGGGCCCACTACAACCAAATTTTCGCACTCACGTTTTGTACGTTAGAAACACAACTCTCCAACGGTGTCGGGGACGAGGTAACCTACCACAGGCATTGACATTGGAAAACGACACCGATGCTCAATGAACGCGCGAGATGCGAGACGATTTCGTCTTTACTCCTAACACTTACGACCCCCAAATAAGAGTGGGACATCCAGGTAGAAGTGGTGCCCCCTCGCACTCCCCATCTAGATCAAGATCCATTGAAGATGTGGCTATTTATTTTCAAAAACTCATATAAAACAATTTATATGTACCTTTCCTGCAAATATAAAATAAAATGTTTTAGATTTATATTAAAATTTTATATGATCAAATCATATTAAAAATTTAATATAAATGAAAAACCAGTGTCGAAGGCCACTCTACCCATCAAGAACCCCTGTAACTACAAAGAAGGAAGGAGCTACAGCCCGATGGTTAGCTTAGAAGGGGAGTGTCCTATACCTGTTATAAATGCTCTAAATGGGAAGACCAGCTGGTGTTGTTTAAAAATTGGTTTTTCATTCATTTCGTATAAAATTCAAGAGTTAAGTTAAACGCAAAATTCAATAGTGAAGAAAAGTCAAAATTTAAAAAGTATGATTCAATTAGCAAAATTTTAAAAACTATCTAATAAAGGACGTAGATCTTTTTCAACTATCAATTTTAAATTACTTGCCCTGTTCTATGCGAGTGCCAAATTTTCTTAGTTATAATTAAAAAGATTCAGACATATCCGAAATCAGTACAGCTGATGGCACCAAGTATCCTATCCAGGGTAGATTGACAATACCCGTGACATTCAGAGGTCAAACTAAGGATATTAGGTTCTACATTATTCCGACAATGACTCAGAACGTGTACCTTGGCGTCGATTTCGCCCTTCAATTTTGTTTGGCCACAAACTTATTCACCAACTCACCTTTAAATACTAGATATGTCCATAAACTCGCTTCTATAACTCCTAACTCGAGCATCCTATCCAACTCTGCGCACACTAGCTTTTCCATGGCAGGTGAGATGGCATAGTGTCTCTGCTTTATGGGCTTACTATCGCCAACATCAATGAACTGAGAGACCAGTGTGGTGCGGCCAAGGCCTTGCGTAGCGTAAGATGGAAAAGCAGCGATGGATTCTTCCAGACGTTATCGTTGGTTAGGCATTAATTCGTGCCTGTCGGGTATAGAAGCGAGTTCATGGACATATCTAGTATTTAAAGGTGAGTCGGTGAATAAGTTGTTGCGAACTCCGGCGTACCAACTTCCTCCAATTCCAACTTCAAATTGCCGCCATAACATCTCCACCTTCCATTGGACATTTATACCTTTTTCCCTGTTATTTATTTAATTTTATTAAAATTTTTCCAATTCCCCTATAATTTTTACTTCCCCATCATCACAATCCTACCCTTTTCCCTTATTTCCAAGTAAAATAATATAATATAAACTAATAATTTCAAGTTCCCCACTAACAACATTCCATTGATTAATTCCCACTAACAAAACTTCATTCAATACCTTTTCCCTAACAAAACCTAATTCCTTCCTTCAAACTAACTAATTCTATTCCCACTAACAAATTTAATATTTTTATACTAACAAGAATTTATTCACGTTTCCCTTTTAACAAATTTCCATTTCTTGCCCATCAAGAAAGAGTTGAAGTTGCTAATCTGATGAATGGGAGATCGACAAGTCATAGCTCCATTGGTTACGTGGCGAGTTCTCAACCGGGGGTCTGCTGGAACCCTGAGTTCAAGTTCCCCGAGTGCAAAAAAGCGCCCAAACAAATAACGGATGAAGAAAAATTAAGTGCCAAGTGCTAGTCTCAATAATAGGTGAATACTCAAGTACCGGAACTCGTAAACTATAGGGAAAAAAAGAACAAAGAAAGAAAAAACGCAAGAATAATATGCGTGGGCAGATTCCTTTTGGTGGATGGAATGAATTCGAAGGAATAATTGGAAGTATACGTGAAGTAATTAATTGAACTTAATGGGGATAAACTGCCGTACAGTGGATTAATGGCTGTGTAGACTATAAAATTTAAAGTAAAGTTTATATTGTTTTTTTTTTTTGTTTTATGCTAACGTACAGAAAAAAAAACATAACGTAAAGTTCGTGAATTTAATCTGTTTCAGTGATTTTTTTTCAGTGCCCCTCCCTTCAGTTGCCGAGCGCTCAGCAGCACCAAAAGGGGTGAGTAATGCACACACTTTAGTTTTCCATTATATTACTTTTCATTATATTACAAATTTGTTGGTTTTAGTAGCTTTTCGCATTTTTGTCGATTTCTCTCAACACCTTACAAATTCAAAGGCTAGTTTTGTTTTACGATATTGTTCTTTTTTTTTCACGAATTGTTTTTGTGTGTTTTTCTAACTTGAAATGAAAATGGCCACAATGTTCTAAGATAGCAATTATTATTCATTTCTCAATTTGACCTCTCCTTTCCCGTCCTTTTCCCTTCGTGTTAGTGTTTTTATGTAAGGTGGCTCAGCACGAGCAGAGAACGTCCCGGAAGTCCAACGACACGACTGAGCGCTAGCCGGCCTCAGTATGCCACCCCGGGCTACACATCCTTCTGCCCAAAACTTAATGTCTGCAACTGCGGTGACTTCCGCGGTTGTAACATATGGCGCCCAGTTGTAGTTTTTGTTGTGTTTATTTCATTCTCAACAGCACCATTCGTTGCTTTACAATATTTGGGCGCCATATGTTGCAACTGCAATGACTTCCGTGGTTGCAACAAAGTCTGTGGCCAAACCAAATTGAAGGACGAAATCGACGCCAAAGTACACGTCCTGGGTCCTTGACGGAATAATGTAGAACGTAATATCCTTAGTTTAACCTCTGAATGCCACGGGTATTGTCAATTTACCCTGGATAGGATGTCTGGTACCATCAGCTGTACTGATTTCGTAGCGCCAAGGTTTCACCATAGTAGGATTTTGATGGAGTACCTTTGAGCCGAGGATCGAGGCAAGACAGCTAATACTTGCACCCGTGTCAATCAGTGCAACAGCGATTTCGCCCAACACTTTTATTGGTGCATAAGGTCGAGTGTCATTCTCAGAAAACCTCCGAGATATTACATAATTTTAAAGTTTGGTGACAGAGGCGCACTCTTCTGCGGAAGCTCCTCCAATGATGAGTTGACCACTTAGTTTTGTGTTGGCGTGGGGTGACCTCTTCTGCGGCAAAAATCCTCTCTCGTGCAGCAATATACTCCTGCAACTTAATTTGTTATGGCTTCAATATACAAGTCTGTGGCTGCTAGGGCTCTTCATCCAGTACCTGAGATGGTTGCTTCAACAATGTCTTTGGAGTGGCCTCCGTAGAAGATGTGGCATCTGTTGCATCGTGAACCAGAAAAGGTATTGTGATGGTATTTGATTTACTGGCAAGGAACTTGTCGTGGTGGAACTGTCAGTAGACGGGACGGAGTGCCGTTCCGTTACTTGGTCTTTCGTGACCACTGCTGACTATTGTGAGCACTCGCTAGCGAGTTTATTGACTTTTGCCGGCAGTTCCAACACCTAGGGGCCAGTTCGTGTAGTTCGGTTTTATGTTGTTGTTCTAGTTCTGTCGAGGATAGAAAGATGATCTTCGACGCGCTGTCGGTTATGGGTGGAATGAGGCAGGCTGGCACGGGTAGAGCAGGCACCTTGTGTCCAGCTAGGGAGCGTTGTTCTGATTGCTCTCGTCAGCTGGAGAAATTACCTTGGGCTGTGGACTGCTGGGAGTGTTGTACAGCTTCAAGTGCTTTTGCGGACGTGCGAAGCGCATGCACGTTGTGGCGTGGGGGGAACACCAGTCAGTCCAGCCTGAACCCCTCCCAGAAGGGGTTGAGAAACTCAGACTCTGGCATGCGGCTCATCAGACGTTCTAACAGCCAAACACAGGACTTCGTAGTAGTCATCTACGGTCTCCTGCACCTGTTGGTGTCTGTTCCAGATTTGCTGCTTCAAGGAGTCATCCCCCTCGACTGGTGTGAACTCCCGCAGTGCTGCACGCCTCAACGTCTCCCAGTCAAACGTTAGAGAAGTATCCACAAACCGCCAAAACCAACGGAATGCGCTCCCCGTAAATAGAATTTGGGCGCAGCGTGTAACAGCTCTCATGTTCCCTCCAAAGTATAAACAAGCCATATTCTCGACCCTCTTCAGGAAGGCATCGATGGTCGTAGGGTCATACTGGCCTGTAAACACCAAGTTCCAGCCAGCCAATATCTGAGATACTTTCGATGGTGGAAGATCTCCAGGCTGGGTGGATGGTTCAAAATCCCAGGTGTCACCAGGCATGGGTCGAAGTGGTGGATCCGGATATGGTGGATCAGACAATTGCTGTGATGACTACCGCATTTGCTCTCATGCTGGCAGCCATTGCCTGCATGGCGTCTAGCAGTTGGGACATCTTATTATGTGGATCTGGAAAAAAAGCTAGTTTTAAATAAAAACAAGTGGGGTAAACAGACCTACGCTCATGTCAGAAGGGTTTTGTACTCAATTTACAAAATGCAGTCACCAGATCGTATCAAATCAAGAAACATGTCAAAGACGATTTTATTGGAGAAAATATGAAACACGAAGATCATACTATTATTAACAAAGTTGAACGAATTTCGACTTCTGAGGTTTTTGGTATTGTTATACTCATAAATATCTCCCTTGATAATTATTTCAGATGTCCATCCGCGACGGAGGAAACACATTTTTCATTTATTTCCCCCCTGTGCCCCCACTGAAGCAAAAACGGTCAGTTTAAGAACTGTTTTGAAAAGCTCTCATAGAGAACTTTCAGTTGATACTCATATCGGCTACCTTTCATGTAATTTTTTTTCAGAGGCCACTCCTCTGTACTGTAATCATCGATTCATGGCCTATTTTTTCGAATCCTAGAATGGTTACAAAGCCCTTTTGCTAGGAGCTCTCTCCTGCCTCTTCGGCTTGTTTCAATTATATGTACTCATCTTCATGATACCTATCATTCCTGCAATTTTCATGCAAATCCTAGCAAAGCTGTAGTGTTTAAGTCGGTAAAAAGCGCATACGGCTCCATAGCCATATGTTTCCATAGTAAGACAGGGCATATTCTTCCATAGTAATACAGGAAAATTCAAATCGCTATAACTTCCTCAAATACTATTCGATCTTCATGAAATTTTCAGAAAAGATCAATCTTATAAATAGTCATCTGTTTGCTAAATTTTATAGAATTTAATGGTACCGTTTAGATTTTATTCAAGAAAATATAAAATCGATAAATCATACTATTACTAACAAAGTTGAGTGAATTTAGACTTCTCATGTATTGTTGTTGTTGTACTGATAAAGGCCTACGTTCATGATTTTTTATCAGATTTTTCGGATGGAAGGTGTCCAATCGCGAGGGGGGGGTACGCGAAAAGTTAGTACATTTCCCCTTTCCCTGCCCCTTCGGTACTCATAAGGAAATTTTAAGGCTTGTTTTGAAAAGATCTCATTAAGAACTTTCCAATGATACCCTACTCGACTACCAATGGTGAAAATTTTTTTTGAGGGGTCACCTCCCTATATGGGGAGACCCCCCTTAAGCCTCTTTTTCCACCCTTGAACTTTCAAGAAGTCACCATTTCTGACCTTTTCACAAAGTTTCATGGCTGTAGCCTCGATAGTTTCGGAGAAAAAGTGCTGTGACATACAGACAGACAGACACAGGTCGTGATTGCAATAGGGTTTTGTATTTTAGTACAAAGCCCTAAAAAATAAATATTAAAATACGTGAGTACAGATAGATTTAAAAAAAAATATAGTGCTTTTATTTTTAATTTTACCAGAAACGATTCGCGGTATCAATAACTAACTTAGTCTTTCCATGTCATCAGGTAAGGTAAGGTCACCAATGGTACGCTGTTCCTTTGTGTTACAGGGACTACTCTCTTGAGGCATCAAAAAAATCAGGGTTCAGAAGTGATCTTTCATACGCAAGTTTCGACCAGGTACAATTTGCCAGCCCAGGGTGAATTCTGACCCGCAAGCAGCGCGTGTCTTATCATGGATAGTCACGGACTAGCTAAGCAGCCAATCTGTGAATTCAAAATCCATGTGATGGAAGACACTTGGGCACCGCTTGGGTTGGAGTGCAAATCAGCATCCGCCGCATATATAGTATGATGTTGGGATAACAACTTCCGAATGCACATAAAGACTCTAATATAATTTGGCCTTGCTAGTCATACAACGGTGGTAAACCACCAATGTATGAATCAAAAGCAGGTCCAAACGATATTGACGTCCAAGGACAACTCTCGTTCGGAAGTTATTTGCTGGGGCACGATTAGTGCAATATCCCTTAGGGGTTACCCACGCGCCAAAAATATGGACACCTTTTAGGGTCACCTAGAGACGTTGGATTGCCTCGTGCTCATGACTGATGATACAGCCGGGCTTTTCGGGGCCCATGTTGGGCGCCACTTTGTAGTGAAGTAGATAGTATTAAAATGTCCATGAAGGACTGCAGCGATGGTCTGCTGCCTCAGCGAAAAAGGATGTTAAGATCCGCCGAGATTAGCCTGCCAGGGCATTTACGCGTCCCCAGACAAGGCCAACCCCGGCGGATCTTAACATCCTCTTTCGCCGAGGCAGCAGACCATCGCTGCAATCCTTCAAGGGACATTTTAACATCTACCTACTTCACTACAAAACCTCCTATCTTTTTTTAACTGTCTCCTTCTTTTTCCATCCGCTTTTCTTCCAACTCGCTCTATCCCACTCAAACCTATCTTCTATCCTCCACTCTTCAATGATTTTCCCTTTCTCTCACTCGCTCTAGTACCTCTTCTCTTATGCTCACTCACATTTTACTTTACTAAGCTTTGAAAATACTAATTTTCTATCAAATACTAGTTTTCCATTAAAAACCTTATCATACGAGCAAAAAATTAAACTTCAAGTACAATAGAGTAAAAATTTCCTAACTTTTTTTGAATTCAAATTAATTAGAAACATTCAGTGATTTCTGTATCTGAAATTCTTGGCTTCACTCCAACAAATTCTCATACAATAAGATCTAACCAGATTTGATTTGTTCGATTGAAATGAACATGTGCGCGAAATATATAATCAGGTCCTAGTTCTTCATTTCACTGCCGTTTGAAGCTTCATAGGTTAATTTCAACTAAGCTTGAATAATGTATTTTGCATTCAACTGAACGATTGAAAGAAAAATGATCAATAAATTCTTCAGGACCTTAAGCGAATCCGATAATGTTACATAATATGCCTATCAAAAGCGCCTCCGTCGAGTCGCACGTCCCATGAGAACTTTTTGACCCAACGTAACGCGATATCTCCACTTGCTTACAAGGTGAATAACTACAAGTGAGCAATGAATCTATCTTAAGTAGCAGCTCACGTAAAGTACACGATGATACAATCAATTGAGTATTTTGTATTTTTTATTTGCGCGCGCGGTTATTCCACTTTTTCCATAGTCTCCAGATTTTCGTGGGAAACATGCCATTGACCATCGGCGTCAAAGGTAACCTATGACAGACGTGCGTACTTTTGAGCTTTTATGGGATTTTAGCACCTGAAAAGAAAGACGGTAAAAAGATGCTCGGGCCAATAATTGGTATGACTACACCATAGCTTGATTTATTCCGCGATTTAAGACCATTGGAATGTTGTGCTGGTTAAGCGGAATGTTTTACAAAGTTTACAGAGTTGTTTTCCTACAAAAATAGATCCATTCAATTGTGCTTTCTACCAACAAAAGGAAAAGTCGGGAATCGAGGCTAGCGAGTCTTTCATCTGAGCCTCAGAACGAGCTGAGAGGTCGGAAATTGGGAAGGTCTAATTGAATTAGACGTTGTTTGTGCAAGTTTGTTACAAAGATGGTTGCGATTGAGGTCTTGTGATTATGCACTCCAACCCGTATATGGAAGTGCGATTATTCATCTAGGTCAGTCGGTAGTTATGGGTATCTGGTCGTGAGTGTAAAAGTTATGGGAAGTTGGATAAATATTCAAAGCGTTTGATATTCACTTAGCAAACGGAAGAATAGGGTTTGTTTTCGGCTAAAGAATAACTTAGAAATGCTCCGCGGTATTCCACTTCTTCGTTCCCGTTTAGAGAAAATTGTTCCACCTCAGATGTACTTTATCAATTATCAATGCAGCGCCGTGGTAGCGCGGAGGAATATCTGTTACTTGCGGATGTTAAGTTGGATGTTTGCGAATGAAGTAATTGTTTTGCGAGATGATCGAGTAGCGGAAAATCAATTGAAATGTTTATACATGTATTTTTAAGATAATGGTTTTAAATTTTTCAAAGAAATTATACAAGAAAAACTGTTTGCGAATGAAACGGTATGTAAACTGTTCATCGTTGTTACGTAATGAACACTAAATTTCAAATAATTTCACATGATCGATCATTCTTTTTCCATGAAATTAATGTTAAAAATTGATTCAAATTGACTTTAATTGAATTAAAATATTCCTTGAGCTGACCTCAATAAAATGCTTTTTAGAATTAATCTTAGACAAGCGGGACTTAGCACTTTTCATTCAGAATTTCCAAATTATGTAACCTTTTGGCTGTTGAAAGAGAAGGTTGGTTTTACTCTACTGAATTCCTGAAGAAGAAGTTCAGTTCTCATTCTCTAACTTTTGAATTTATATCCCATCTAATCTGAATCTGTCTCATTCTTAGTCAGTGGTTTCACTTCAATTAACAACAAAATTATGCAACTTGTGAACCATTCAATAACTCTTTGGACATTTTAGCATTAAATCTCTAATTCCAATATAAATCTAAGAAACCGGCGTCTGCAATCAAAGGTTTTCTGTTGCAAATGCATTTCATGCTATGCTGCCTCCCAGCACACGTTACGTACGAGTATGCATTCATGCTGTATCCACTAAACTCCGCATAATTGTCGATAAGAAATATTTTATGAAAGTAAAATACACATTTGAATTGAACGACAAGAGCGCAATTATGGAAATAAAAGCACACAAACATCGAATTCAAAGTGCGTAAAGCGTGCATTGAATTACATTCGAGTTATGCTGGAATAAATAGCACCCGAAGCACGCGCAACTCTAGCCAAAGAGTTCACATATAAGTGCGATGGTAATGTGTAGCTAGAAAAATTGCATAGAATTACCTTGCATTATACTACGTAGGTAAGTTACGTTTACCTCTGGATGGCTGGGAACAATGCGGTACGAGCGGTTGAATGTAGTATTGAGAATAAAATGCATTATAGTGTAGGGATAGTTAACAATAGTGTTACGGCGACAGGACAGTAGCACAAAGTACGCTAAGAATTTTATCAGTGAAATCTTGAAATCGTTATGGACGTTGTAGCCATTGGCTAAAGTCACCAAACGTTCCGTAGAACCGCTATCGATGTCGCCAAAGGTTCGCTGCATTTACGTGTCTTTGTCTTTGGCTCGATGACATTGTAAAGATGCAACAGCTCAAGGAGCCAAGCAGCCACTGACCTAGGAAATCTGCTATCTTGTTACGTTGCAGGTAGCAAAACAAGAAGAAGAAATGCCTTTTATATTTTATTAGCGCTGCATAAAAATTTCTGCACAGAGTACTATGTACTCGTATATCTATAACCGTCTAGCGATTAAGCTGCGAAATACGAATTTTCTTATAACATCAAAAGAAAATGAGTTTTTGATGGGAAATAGAGAGTTTGCTTAAAAATAAGGTGCACGTTCAATTAGAATTTATTTGATAAAATCATTTCATCCGTTTTCGGAAGTTTAGCTTACTATGCGGAGGTTCTTACAAAAAGTGAGCAAGAGGAGTGAGCCCAGAAAACGCGAACAATGTACCAAAATAAATTTGACCAATACATATCGTTGACAATTTTTTTTAAATTTTTCGAATATGCTTAGATAGATATTTTATTGAGTCTTTTTATGCACAAGCATTTTCAACATGGTAAGAAGGTACTGTAGTAATCGAGCAGTCACCTAGGCAAACTGCTCGAAAAACAATGATCCAAGTTTAATTGTAAATGTAAAAAAAAAAATATTTAAGTTTAAAATTAAAATTCAACCACGGCAGCAATTTATAGATTGGATTGCAGTATCACGCGATGGGCGATACCGGTTGGACGCGAGGTGAGGGCTCGCCAAGAAATCACCGTTGCGACACGGGGAGTCTATTCTAGATCGCACACATGCCGCACGGCGCGAGAGCCACGCCGACAACAAGTTGAGATACACAAGTTTTTCGGTAGTTTTCGTTCAAAAAGAATCCAACTCGTATCAAAATGTATTTTTGAGAATGTCAATGGCAATTGATCAGCAAAAATACTATCTTCCGCCGAATCTGCGTGGTAAACAACGCGGAACGTTGAAATTAACAGTTCTTGAGATTGTGCCGAAGTCACCGTCAATATCAAGCGTTCTAAGAGGAGCGACAACCACCCCCACTACAACAAGATTCAGTCTGAGCGGCAGCAGCTTGAGTGCAAATAATTCAAAAGGACGGAATCCTATCAGCACAATCGGGAGATGTACGCGTTTGGCGATGAAAGAATTATGTTGAGTTTGCTTCAGGTTGAAATTGGTGTTTCATTATTCCCAGGAGTATTTCTTCCAGCCTTGATTTTCGCGGTCTTTCACTGTAAGCAGCATTTGCAATGCAAGCATTTTATGTGAAGACAATTGACAGGCTGATAGTGTTTAGGCGTAAAGTGATTTCACTCGACAGAAATCGAATTGCTGGCGACCAGTGTACTATCCTATATCAAATGATAATCGTCACCCGCAAGTAAATCAAAAGCGTGTGCAGTGATCGTTTGTAAAAAGGGAGTCTGTTTTTGATTGCCTTACGTCGCGCGCGTCGAAAGAATTGCGCCGGGAATGAATGACCGGATCATCATGTTTGCGCTCTCAGGTGCTTTGAATTATGTCCCCAATTATACAGCTTAGAATTGTCTGTCGTAAAATCGCGGATAGTGGAAATCATTTTGCATTCACGAAAAAGAAAACGAACGCAACTGTGATTGACGGATGAGATGATCTGAGACTTAAGTAGAGACTTAGCATATGCTTTGCATTCAATCTGAATTTGAATTTCTACATAATCTCGGGTGTATCAGTGTAAATTCTGGATTTTCCCAGGGATCGACCTTTTTTAATTTGTTTCGTTCTATGAACTTTTGGTAGAGGCCGTATAATTTCTGGTGTCTTTAAGACTTTGGATGTTGAAGGCAAACAATCATCATTAACAATCCACGCTGCTGTAAGTTGCTGTGACATTTCTCTTGAAAATGTTTGTGGAGTCAAACCCGAAGTTTCAACAAAATTATCAGCACCTATACTTTCATTCAGCTCTGTTTCAGGATTCGAATTATATATTTGAATAAGAGCGAAATCTTCATCATTGAAAATTAATTTATTAAAGGGCCATATTCCAGTTTTCTCAAAAGCTCTGGTTATAATTCTGGCATTAAATGCTTCCAGATAGGGGTCTTTTACTAGTTTTGGAATATTATAAATATTTATCGTTTTTCCTTGGTTGGAAACATGCCAATCATTGAATGATATTTTCAGTTTTGATTTTAACGGCCCGAAAACACCAACATCTAACGGTTGTAGACGGTGAGTCGTATGTGGTGGAAAAGAGAGATATACAATACCATTTTCACGGCAATAGTTTATTGCATGGATAGATATGTGACTTTCATGATTGTCGCATAGAATTAATATGGGGTTTGCTTTTGAACAGAGAGTAAACTTTTGGGTATGCTTTAGAACTTCGACAAAAATCTCCGAATTTATTCAACCGGATCTAGTGGCAACACCTAATGATCCTTCTGGAGCGCCTTCTATGAAATGATCCTTAAAGTGTACACGAGGGAAAACAAATAATGGTGGTATTGTATTCCCAATTGCTGCTATCATACCGCCAAATGTAACCAACTCTCCTCGCTTTGCAGATACTATTTGACCAACCTGTTTTTGATTTTTGCCAGCTAAGACTTTGTGTGTATTGAGAACAGTTGAGATGCCAGATTCGTCAAAATTAAATACGCGGTCTGCAGTAAAATTGTGTTTGCTGTAAGCAGTTTCAAGATTCTTGAAAAATTCATTGATCGCCGTTCTATTAAAACCAAATGATCTGGCAGCACTCGTATTTTCAGGCTTCCGTAAGCTTAACTTGCTATTACGATTGCGGAAACTTGCCAGCCAGTCCACTCCAGCCATTTTATTCTTAACCCAACTCGAAGGATGTTTATTATTGTTGGCATTGGCAAATTCATAGGCAAGTTTTCTAACTTGAATACATGTTAGTCCAAAATGTTTTTTTGAACTATCTAAAATATACTTATTCAAAAGACCCTCTTCTTCAACCGTAAATACTTGACGTGCTGCAAATTTTGAGTGAAAAGTACGGCCCTCACTTCCAGATTGTTCTGTATTGCGAAGTTTAGTTATTCGGCTCTTAAATGTTTGTGCATTGACTCCATACTTTTCTGCTGTTTTCCGAAAAGAGAGTTTGTACACCAAAATATCAGATATAGCTGACGACATTGCTTCTTCATTAACCTCCCCACTCCTCGTCCCCTTCTTCTTATAATTTCTAACCATGATCGTTCTGTGTAAGAAAAAATGATAAGAACCGATCATTAAATTGCGAGAGAAAAAACAAAAAGTGCAAGGGGCACATTCATACAGTACGAATGTGCTCCTTGTACTTGTGTATGTATCTACGCCATGACATTTTTGTTCATAAAAATATGTGCAGAAAAAAACTGGCTTCTTGTGGGATAATTTACAAACCAAAAAAATAAACTATACGATATTTTGCTTGATAATAAATAGCAGTGAGTAACAACAACAACTGTCACTAATCACAAAATACCTCCAAAGTTAGGTTACAAAATTACTTACGTGAGGCAAAAACACATTCCGTGTCGTACACTCGAGTGTTCCGCCGCAACTGAATCCGAACTTCTCTAGTCCATATAAACACATAAAAACTACGCACACGCGTTAACTTCATTCTTTCGCTCCGTGACCAACTTCGAATAGACTCAGTGTATGTAGGTGCCCCTTGTGTGAATCTACCCCACTTACCCCTACTTTGAAACATTTAAGGATATATTCTTATATTAAAAATTTGAAAACTAAATTTGACTTACTGTCTAAGTTTATGACATAAATCCGTTGATGGAGTTATCTTACCTGCAAAAATAAAAGAAAATAGTTAAATCATCAACTCGTTACACAATGTCAATTTTTTTAAAATAACTGACTTTCATGAGAAAGAAGGCTGTCAATTTCAGATTTATATTTTTTATGTTTTTTTTTTTTACATATTCACGCATAACTTTAGAACGAGGGTAGCTAAAAGGATTCTCTTCTCGCAGAACTGTTGAATTTGCTTGTCACTGAGCCCCATCTGAGGGACATCTAAATCGTGTGACGCAATCGAGTTTCTTCACCTTGCGGATTAATTACAAGATATTTAGATTGCATATGAAAGGCAACATATTTTAGTATAATATTTCAGTTTTTTTTGGTAATTCAATTATGGGTTATGCCGATATTAACACTAACATATGGCGAAAGTAGTCAAAAAACAGCATTTTATGGTTTTTTGCATTAAACTACCCGTTATTGTTGAACGAGGATAGAGAGTTTAAAACTGTTTACAGCAAACTATTGGATTCGATTCAGGTAAAGTTTCATGTGCTATAAAAGACATATTAACTGGACTACGGGAAGGAACAATTATCGTTAGAAAAAGTGTATCGTATTTTCATGACTCTAACATTGACTTTTGGCCGTTACTGTTCAATATTATTCATTTTAATTATTAAGGATGCGTATAATAGGAAATGGTGTCGTTCTCCTGATCCGATAACCATGATCAGGAGAACGAGCGAAATCAACGGTGCGACATAGCATTATTTATATAATTTTTTATAAGTATGCATATATTATGCTTTTTGCTCTTTGAAGATTTTTTTTTTGTCGAAATGGTTGGCGTATGGGATAATTGTTTCATATATTTCAGACTGAAGATAAAATTTGAATTATGGCATTTCATTTTATTTTTTATTTTATTTTCATTAACCAAACAAGGTACAAAAAAAAATTTTAATTACATTTCATAATATTTATTTAATTTTATTAACAAACGAAAATTTGGAGGGGGGGGGATTGGTTGAGGAAATACAGTTCAGGATATTTAAGGATTCAAGGCTTTAAGTAGGTTGGTTTTAAAAGTGGCTTTGGAAATGCCTGGTGTATAGCAATTTTTCATAGTATTAAATGTTCTGCAGCATCTATTAATAGGCTCATTATCTGCATAAATAGTTCTATGCTGCGTCATTTAGAGTAAAGGAGTGTGCCTAGTTTGTCTCAACGCACAATTAAAATTAAATTTCGTGGAGAGTGATGCAATCTGAATGCCTTCTTCAATATACATAAAGGTGAAACAGCACGACGAGATTTGCCTTCTTAATGACAGAGAACTTAGATTTAATAGCTTAAGCCTTTGTGTGTATTCAGGTAAGGTAGAAAATTGTCTGGGATCGTATACATCCCTTAAGGCAAATAGTACAAACTGCTTCTGGACGGACTCAATTCTATTTGAATGTACTTCGAAGATAGGGTCCCAGACAATACTTGCATATTCCAATATCGGGCGAACAAGGGCCGTGTCTAAAGATTTTGTTACCCATATATTCATAAACTCCTTCGCACGTCTTTTAATAAAACCTAGTTGTTTATTAGCCCTTGCTAACATTTGTCGTAATGCAAATTATAACGAGGTTTCTGATCCAAGGTTATAACAAGATCATTAACATACTCAACTCTTACTAGCTCGACATTATTAAGGACGTAGGTATTCTTGGCCAAGTTTCTTTTACGGGAAAAACTTATAACTTGACATTTAATTGCGTTGAGTTTGAGCTTATTTTTTTCACACCATTGTTGAAGGCAAAGAAGTTTAGTCTGAAGGAACATTGCTTTAGCTTGTGAGCCAATAGCGTGGTAAATTTTTAGGTTATCAGCAAAGAGTAGATGTGGAATGCCGGCAAGTTCTTTTGATAGATCAGGTATGAATATATTAAATAGAAGAGGTCCGAGATGACTACATTGTGGAACACCCGATGATGCTCTGATTTTCTTTGAATAGTACCCCCCAAATTTTACGGTTTGACTGCGATGAGAAAGGTACGATATAAGCCAATTTAGAAGAGACCCAGTGATTCCAAAGTTTTGCAACTTTTTTATTAATATAGAGTGATCTACTTGATCGAAAGCCTAACTAAAGTCAGTGTATACTGCATCAACTTGCTGCACTTTTTCCATAGCATTAAGGGCATCGGAAACCAAGATTATAAGATTAGTAGCAGTTGAGCGACCTTTACGGAAACCATGTTGCTGGTCGTTAAGGAGTGGATCTACAAAGGTCGAGAGCTTATCATGTATCAATTTTTCAAATAATTAATTATAGTGGTATAGTTTTTAAATAAATTCAGTAGTTTTCCTTGATTCTTAATCAAATTGAAAGTTTCGTAATGCCTTGAGAGATATGTTAAGCGTATGTATTGTATGTTTTATTACACCATCGCATATATTTGTATTTTTGGCAAAAAATATGTAAAAATAAAACATAAAACATAGAATATATTTGAAAACGTTCACGTTCTTGTGAATAGTTGTCATGTGCAAATTGTATGTGATTAATTATTATGGAAAATTTAAGCGGGTAAGGAATTATGAAATATGAATACGGTTTTCAGATGAATTTTAATTTAATTATATACGAGTAATTCATATCCCTCTATTTGCAGCAGCTTCGAATGCTTCTCTTATTCATGATTTTCGAGAACAGGTATGCTTGCCACAGGATAAGCACAACAAATTGATCATAATGAACTCTATTAGCAATAATTTACCCTCAACAAAAGATAACTACAAAATACATAAATATTTAACACTTAAAACAGTTCAAAAGTCAAAGTTTTCCGCAAGTTTGAAGGCACCAGTTTATGGTTTGCGCGTTATTCATACGAATCAATGCTGATTTTAGCCCCAAGATAAAAATATGCTATTTATTTGGCTACAATTATGAAGCATATGCTTTTCAAAACTGTTTTTAGCTTTAAGAAAATCGCTTACATAATTTATAAAAAAAATTATTACTTATGCAGCATGAATCCAGGTCGACATTCTATTCAAGGTTAACGTTCCCACTAAAAATGCTGAAGTAAACCAAAACGCTCAAAATTCTTTTTTTTTGTTAAAAGTTTTTATTGTATCACAAAAGGTTACTCATTTTCTCTCATAGTTAAAGCTAATCTAGCGATGCAATCTTTAAAGTGATTACATTTAATTATGTGAAGTGATAATATTTGGTGATGTTGCCAACTTTAGCTGAGACCTTTGCGAAATTGGTAAATCCTAATAACTTGATTAATTAAGCCCTGAAAATCAACTACTCGCAGACATTTCCGAAATTATACCTGAAGTAGTGCTTAGACAAGTTTCAGCGAGAGGTAGTAGAAGTTTTAGGATTGGTAGGATACTTTTTCAATGGTTGTCAATTTTATCAAGTAGTTTTTAATCTATATCAAGTCTTTATTCATTCACCATCTGTGTTCCTAATGTACCAAGAACTTCCGAAAATTATTCTAACAACTTCCGAACATTTTTCTAACAAACCAATTTCAGAAGGTTTAACGCTTTTTAGTTTGACACTGTTCGTTCATGCATTTTCTTCACTTATTTTGGCAAGCAGCTATCAAATACTTTGTTATTAGCCTTTAGAATTAGAATTCATTACAACTCAAAGATATGCACGAATTTATATGGACATTATAGGAGAGTATCAGGGAGGCTTTGAAAATGGACGGTCTACAATTAACCAAATATTCTCAGTAAAGCAGGTGCTCGAAAAGTGCTGGAAATATAACAGCGATGTGAACCAACTCTTTGTAGGCTTCAAGCAAGCATACGACAGTGTCGATAGAAATGCGTCCCAATAAAACGAGTCCGTATTGACAAGGTCGCGATGCTAAGTACAGAGTTCCAGGTGTAAATAAACAGTGAACTTACGTACATCTTTATAATGGAATCAGAATTAAAACAAGGAGATGGACTTGCTCCAATGCTCTTTAATTTTGCCCTAGAATAAGTCATTAGGAAGACATCAGCTGCAGCCTCGGATACACTAATGTTCAAGTCCACACGATTCGTAACATATGCTGTTATCTTCAATATTAAGGCATGTTCAATCTTAGATGCCAAAGGAGCATTTCTGAGCCTAGACTCTGAAACAAACCAAACTGGCCTACAAGCTCACGAAACTAAAACTAAATTCATAACTCAGACGAGGAAGGAATTTGACAAAACCTTAGCCTAGGCGACTACAACCTTGAAAATGTGAATAACTTTGTATACCTTGGAGTTAATCTGAACAGAAACTGAAAAGGCGCCGAAAAAGCCAAGATTGGACGAGGCATGATAAAGCCTATTTCCCATTATAAGGAACAGACTTATGCACAGGCAAAATAAACTCCGAACTTACAAATCACTAGTCAAACCTGTGCTGTTATAAAGAAGTGACCCTAAGGAGCGAACCCGAAAAGACTGTAGTGAAAGTGGGTAGATATATGTCCGTTCAGGACTGCAGCGATAGTAAGCTGCCTCGGCGAGAGAGGCTGGAGGGTTCCACTGGGATTGGACTTCTCTGAGGACGCGTGAATGCGCTGGCAGCCTAGCATTGCGGTGTCCTGGGGTGGGTTCTTTTCCCCAGCACAAGACCCACTACAAAAACAATTTCGCATTCACGAATTGAAAAGATGTAATGCGGATCGACTGGCGTCGAGGCCGAGATAACCTACTAAAGGTGGAAATTGCTTAAAGCCTGTAACAAACTGGGCCGGGAGAAAACAGATGGACTTGAGTGGACTGCGTCTTTACTGACGATTCTTATGGCGCCCAAATACGAGTGGGGCATGCATGTTTGACTAGTTCTCGAACAGATAACTCTGAATTTGTTCGATTTCGATTCAGACTCGGTCGACGTTTAAGAATTGGCTCAACTGACAAGGACAATGCAAAAACAAACGGCAAGGCCACAGTTTATACTGATTTTGTACATTCATTTTTTGCTAATGCGACACTCTTCATTATTTTAACGTTGGATTGCGAATATTTTTTTAGTTTTTAAATATTTAAAGGATCACCACCGTCCAATATTTTCTAGTTTTGCCCACATAGGCTAATAATTCTTTCAGCCATATCGTCATTTTCCGGATGAACCTACGTACAAATTTTGCTGTTTTCTGCATACATTCAGATTAACTTAGGTTTTATATTTTGTTCACTTTCAACACTTAACATAATTGGAGGCACTTTTGAAGTTTAAAAGCTCATTGCGTAATCGCATCATATCTTGTATGGCTGGACGATGTTTTTACTTTTGCTGCAACGATAACATGAACCACCGATCATTTTATCGATGGTACAATGAAGCCATGAGATGCTTGTGCATGGTTCAAGTGCTGTTCATTAATTTGTTTTTAAAATGTTGCTTCATAAAACGATAAATATCAAATTGATAGTCTCCTCACCAGTGTGGATCGTGATGTTCAAATTGAATTTTTTGTTCAGCAACAAAATAATTTCGCATTTAGGAATACCTGGGTGACAAAAAAGAAAGTCGAACGAAGTCGGAAAAAAGAGGTAACCAACTAAGGGTTGGCGATTGCAGATGAAAAAGGACAAACTGGACCTGAGGAAGATAGACAGACTTTAGGGGAATTCGCTGTTACCCGAAGATTTTTATGGCCCACAAATAAGAGTTGGGCTTCTAGATGGAGGTGGTGCCCCCTCGCATCCTCCCAACCGAATCAAGATCCAAACGTAGACGTGGCCATATATTTCACTTTTGAGTGGCAAACTCATACAAACATAATTTGCATGAACTCTCCCATCAAAAGAGAAATATAGACGTGACCAATTTATGCTATAGAACTATGTGATCGAATCACATAGCCCTATACCATAAAAGGGCACGCGAGTGGAAGGCCACTCTACCCGGCAAGAGCCCCTGTTAAACGACAAAAGGCGGTGGAGCGCGCCCGATGGCTAGCCCATATGAATGAAAGAGCCTGCCATCCATGCGGGACCTATATCCGGTCTGCTCGCGTGAAATGTAGAGACCGACGGTTTACGTTTAACAATCCATTTTATTTATAGTATTTTTCTAAAAAAAATTTTTTTTTCCTTTGTTTCGGTTGAACAACACAGAATCGAATCTAAATGCTATGAAAATCTATTAGATAGTTAAAGTCTCACAATAGTTTGCACTCTTATCAATAAATTCCTCCACTTTACAGAGATTCAAATAATAATGAATTATTTAAAACTGTATTCGAATGAAAAATTTCACTTTTCTTTGTACTTGTTTCGTTTTTCGTTAAATATAAGATGGCGTACAATATGAGTAGCTTCAGATTTAAATACATACAATACAAAGGAAGTATTACATTGAGATTCAATTGCGGCAGAGATTGACTTTCCGTCGTATGGTTCTTATTTCACAATTTCTTTTGAAAATTTCTTAAAGCTCGAAATATTTTAGGAGAGAAAACCATTGAAGTAGGGAATATCGCTAGTCAATAGAATGGAATTAACTAAGAAGTAATTTTTTAACGTAGAACAAAAGAGAATAAGCATAAATTTGATATGAAATGATCTGTGAAACTACGACCCTAATATTATTTTTTCTTCATTAATTTACAAGCTAAGGGTGGATACGTTCAAAATACAAATTTACAAGGTATTTTTTCCTCTTTTTTTTAACTTTTCTCATTAAAAGTCCTGTTTCATCGCTTATTTAATCTCACTCCATACATCATAGAATTAATTCTAGTAAATTTACTTGAATATCGTTATAGTATTTAATAATTTCCTTTGAAATCAGTCACAATTTATACTTTTTTCATATATAAATTCAATTGAATGTAGTTTTCAATTTTTTTTCTATCTCATCAATAGCTACTAAATTAAAATAATACCCCTACATTATAAGATCATTTTTTTTTGTTTTGATTTTCCATTTTTCCTTTTTTTGTATTTTTCAGTACCACTATTCTATCAAGTGAATTGTTACGGCAAAGAACGAGCATTGGAGGGAAATGGAAAAGGTAGAAAAGTAATGGCTTAATGAGTCAACAGGAAGGAGAGATGAGGTGGCATCAGAGCCGTGAATTTGTGCCAATTTATCAAATATGTGATAACATATTTTCACTTAAAATATAACAATTACTTTTATTCTTTTCTTCGATTTATTAAGTACAATTTATGAAATTTATTAAATTTTTGTTATTTATTTTATGATAAATCTTAGGCTCTATTGAAGCATGAATCGCAAACGAATATTTAACAATACTCCTGAAGGTTGAAAACTTCTTTTCTGTGGTTAATCCTTTCACTTTAAGAACTTAAAAGATTTTTTTGATTAGACCAAGCATTAAATGAGAGAAGGAAACGAAATAAAAAGGTAGTAATTTCTGTTCAGGAGAATCGCTTGTGAGCGAATGAACCTACACCTCTGCCAAAGCTAAATGCAGATATGAATTATACTACATTATTAATTTCTCCCTTCCAAAAGAAAAACGGGTTCTTTACGAGACAGGTCCTTATAAGCTATTGACTTTATTCACAGTATTTTGCACCCTTAGGAGCCGATTACTCATTTGTTTAGTTCTCGTCATTGTCGCCGCCATCGCTTTATCGTCTATCATGCCAAGCTACGCTTTGTAATTAGGACAAGCGTGATGTACGTTCATGCGTTCGTTACTTCACAAGGGCTCAAATAGCAACCCAGCCAGCATCGCGACAAGGTTCTGCACGTGTGAATGTTCCAATTTCTGCGTTGCAATTTCTAGAAAGCGGAGCGCGAAAGAAGGGCCATCATATGACAAAACCGTCCCATAGCTTTCAACAAAGCGAAACCCACATTGTGTATCAGAACAACTGTCGCTTGCAGGATGGATTCCTTGCGTAGCTGATGATCAGGGAGCCGAATACTGTTCCGGTGCTAGCACCAGAACCAGAGACTCCTACTGTGGCGGCACCAGCACCGATGAATTTGGCTGCTGGAGTGGAAACAAATTGGCATGCAACGCCCCAAAATATTCCAATATGTATCTACCTGGGTTCCCGAGCAATATACCACCAGTGGTGAATATAACTTGGCCAACGGTGTTAAACATTGAGCCTTTCCCAAATGCCGTTCCCTTAGGCTGTGCGTAATTTGGACACGGAGTGCAGACTGCCGAATTTAGCGCTCGACTAAATTTGCGTCTCGTGTTCCACGCAGCCAAACGCCATTCACATAGGAGTACGTTCACAAAGGAAATAATAAACGTAAAGATAAAGCAAATAACAACTGAAAACAGGCACAATCCGTTGTCACCGGTTAAGGAAAGATTATCGACCAGCGGCCATTTCCCTCAATTTTTCTCGTGCTGTCTTTTTGACGTCCCTTCACTACTTCCGACTTTTAATACACCGGTTCGGCGAACCCGATCAACGTTCCTACACTGCTAATTTTATGTGGCGGATTTAAATTGTACTATATGAACTCAGTTTGAACGAAGTTAAGAAAAATGAATAGGGTTTTTTTAAAAAAGGAATAAAAATTAAATTTCATAAAAAATAAAACTAAAGAAAAACGTTTAAATTTAATAATGAGGAAAATGGATACAAAATAATTATTAACATAAAGGGGAATTGATTAAAAAAATTACAGTTAACAATAATAATGAGAAAGAAAACTATTTCCCAAATGACGATTATGCACAGAACTAGATAATTACTTTTCTTAATCTGCCACATAAAATTACAAGTAGAGCATAGGGAGGTCTTCGAGCAGTTGGCTTGAGATACTGCTCAATTAATACACAATGTCACAAAACATTCTCCGAATAGCTAATGGAAAAATGGAACAGCTCAAATTGATTGCATCGACGTAAGACACGATGTCGTAGACTTAATGATATTGATACAATTCCGCGTTCATATGGAACATGTCTATAATCGGTGTAGTGAAGATTGTCGTCACTGATTCAATATAATTATCAATAGCAACATTATCCCTCGTTGATTTTGTTGCGTCGAAAATGGCAACATCTCCCTCTCCTCGTTAATGCTTTCACTGCACATCTATCCGTACAGCCATTGCTTCTTCATTATCTCGCCTGAAAAATTCATGACTTTTATATGCAGTTGTTGCCTGCCGGTGATATTCTCCCAAATTAAAGTTCTTGTATTGATACCGATCCAGCTCAGATCAGTTTTCCCTGGAGCGAGTAGTCCAACCATCACGACGATATGTGGTTCCGTTACTTCATTTATCGTACGCTCACTTTCTCGGAGAGTTTGTTTTATTATATTTTCCCGCACAATTCACAATTCGCTTGATCCTCCCAAGAGCACGACACATATCAAAACATTTAATTATAAGCTATTAGCGCTATTCTGACAAAATTTCACCATACACGAGAGCAATTTGATACAAGTTAATGAAAATTAAACTTACATTTTTTAATTTTTCTCGAAAATCTGGTACACAGCCACTCGAAATCTCCTCGTGAGCATAACCAGAAATCATTCCTTCTGACACCTTGACTATTTCGAAATCCTTTTTCACATTTCGTCACTTTTCTTTATAAATTTATTTTTTTAACAAAAGAACTAGTTGATCTTAATTTGGATATGCACCTTAGCCTTAGATCACAATCACAATCAGACTCCCCGATCCGCCCAAGCAGATCTGCCTCCTTCATTCCAAATGCCAGCGTAATCTCAACGCCGCAACGGTGGTTGGCGACGAGCCTCTTATTCATTCACTGTAGATTGCAATCGGCAATGCAATCCGTGGATGAGCTGCATTATATCGGTGTTTTCATGTCCAAATTTTAATTGCAGTTTTGAATTATTAAAGTAATATAAGATAATAATATATATGTTAGAAAAATTTAAATTATGATAAAAAGATAAATATCATATAGAATGTAAATGAGAAGAAAAATTTAACTTTAATATATGAAAACCAAACAATATAAAATTTATTTTTATAATAAAAATATATATTTTTTTTATAAATTTTATAATTTGTGAAACTTTAAATTTGAATGATTAAATTTTCAAATATCTAATTAAAATTTGGATTTGTGTTAGGCCGGTTTTCAAGCAATTTGTTTAGGCGACTGCTCGATTACTACAAGGCAGTAGACGTACTTGAACCCAAACTGCTCCGGAAAATTTACAGACCAGCAAAACAAGGAACAGAGTGCAGACTACGTTACAACCATGAATCCTATGAACTTTTCGAAGAAGTGCCTGTTTCCTCATGCGTAAAGTAACGTAAATCGCCATTGGCAGGCCATGTAGAAAGAATTAACGAAAACCAGCTTCCCAAAAGAAAACTGAAGGGCAGAAGACAAGCTAGATGTCCAGCAGGAAAACCGTGAACCCGATGGGAAGACACGATAAAAGCTGACAGCAGATCGTTGTTGGGAGTGAACAACTGACGGACAAGGTCACGCAACCGTGATGATTGGAGGAAATTAATCCTGGAGGCCAAGGTGCGGTTTGCTTTATCGCGCCATAGATGATAATGATCTAGTTTATTATGCTTAGATGGTGTTTCACCAATTAAATTATATATACGCTTATGGGAATTCTTTGCAAGCTGTGGCTTATCTTTTCAATACTCCAAATTTTTTTTTATTTTTACGGTAGATGTCAAAATCTACACCATACATCTCCCCAATGATTATTAATTCCAAAAAAGCTATTTGATTGTCCTTTTCCACCTCCATAGGGAATTAAATATTTTTGTGGACTTCGTTGATCTTTTTGAACTTGCTGCCTTGTTCATTCTTTTTCACGATTGCAAACACGTCATCAACATAGCGGATTCACACTCTTGGAAGCGCATCTTCCACCGCAATCCTCAGTTCTATCCAGCTCATGATAATTTCGCTAATGAGAGAGGAACAAACAAGTTGTGCCGGCAGTAGAGTACTCCTACCAGAAGGGGTTTGTAGTCATCCTAAGGTTCGAAAAAAGTTTTCTGATCGGATGAATCGATGATTTGAATTATTCATCTAATATTTGTATAAGAAATCGTTCAAATTTATGCAAAATATGCAGAGTTTCTTCCATAAGCGCATAACAGCCACTACTTTGTTCCAGATTAAATAATTTTTCTGATTGCTCGGGAAATTGAACACATTCAAGTTAAAAATGATCCCTTAAGTTTTCATAAAAATTGGAAGAAAATAAGAGTACCTAGGTCGATTTGAAATTTGTATCAACCATCAACTTGTGTTATTGTTCATAAAATTGAAAAGCCTACAACTCACTTGATTATGCTTCAGTTTCCATAAAACTTTGTAAATATAAGGATCTTATATCAATTCGCATAAGTGTAAAATTTCAAGAAGTTAAAGAGTAACGTTTTGATTTCGTAGGGGACAACATAAAATCTACAGATTTTTATAAAGCCCTTAAAAACGTCAGTTTGTGCATCAAATGGTCCAGCGGAAGGCTAATAGTCCAAAAATTGATGTGTGTCCCCCATAAACTTCTTAACATAAGGCCCTTATACCCATGCAATTTCATTGAAATCAGATCCTAATGAAGTGAGATATACCCGTTTCAATTATATGGGATTACAACAATTATCGCAAGTGCTGACAGTTGGTACTCGTATATACGAGGTGTGTTCAAAAAGTAATGTGACTTTGTATTTTTACGAAAAAATAATTATTTACTCGTCAATATTTATGTTGTCCCCTTTAAAATAATGAATACACTTGTGCCAACGCTTTTTCTAATCATCGAAGTAGTTCTCATAAGCACCTTTCGGTATAGCCTTGAGCAGTCTTTATCTCCTCAGTCGTTGCAAATCTCCGTCCTTTCGTAGATCTCTTCAGTTTTAATTATTTATTTACATTCTATTAAAATAAATACCACAGTTTTTTTATTTTTTTTTTTACAATATAAATTTACATTTGCAGTGCAGGATTAGGAACCGAGGAACTTCGATCAATTGGATTTAAATTGGGATCTGGATATGGTTGAGGAATAAAGATGGCCCATCTTGTTGAAAATTTTGACACACCTATTTATCGGCTCATTACCACCATAGATAGTATGATATTTACTTTCTAGGAGCAAAGGTGAATGTCTCGTAAATCTTAATGGCTCGTTTAATGTTATTTTTTCGATTAGATATTGGACTTTAACGGTTCTTCTAAGGACTTCAAGTGCGAAGCAAGAGCATAATGTGGTTCTACGGGAGGCAAGGAGTGTCATATTGTGAAGGGATAGCCGGTTATCATATGATGGCAAATTATGAAAATTTTTTGGATCATAGAGGAATCTCAGAGCAAACAGTAGGAATTGTTTCTGAACGGACTCAAACCTCTCTAAGTGAACATCAAAGACCGGATTCCAAACGACACAAGCGTATTCCATTATTGGGCGCACTAATGATGTGTATAACGTTTTCGTTACCCACAAATTCTTAAATTCTTTCGCGCGTCGTTTGATGAAGCCTAAAAGC
Organism: Odontomyia ornata; assembly: GCA_963969285.1. Classification (NCBI taxonomy): domain Eukaryota; kingdom Metazoa; phylum Arthropoda; class Insecta; order Diptera; family Stratiomyidae; genus Odontomyia; species Odontomyia ornata. Next base: position 182,416,500 of record OZ017738.1, read on the forward strand.
TTATTCGCTATGCAGAGAACCTCATCGTAGGGCAAATTAAAGCTGAGTTTCTTATCCAAGTGAACACCAAGATCTACTACACTATCAACTCTGGAAAGCTTTGTATCATTGAGGTGATAGTCAGATAATAAAATTGTACTTTTCCGAGAAAAACTTATCACCTGGCATTTCTCAAAATTCCAATATAGAAGATTTTTGTGAGACCACTCTAATAGAGTATTTATTTTGTCCTGCAGGAACAAAGAATCACTTTGGGGTGCTATCACATAATGTAATTTGAGATCATCCGCATAAAATAAGTTTGGTATATCGGATAACATTTCAGAAAGGCCCGCTATAAAAACGTTGAGGAGAAGAGGTCCGAGGTGACTGCCTTGAGGAACAATGGAATAGACATTAATTCCGTTTGACACATATCCCTGAAACTTAACGGTTTGAGTCCGATTTTTGAGATACGAGCCCAACCAATGAAGTAGGGAACCAGTGATTCCAAATTTATTCAATTTATGAGACAAAATCGTATGATTGACACTGTCAAAAGCCTTACTAAAGTCAGTATAAATTGCGTCGACCTGGTGTCCATTTTCCATTGCACAAAGGATGGTAGAGACCAAAACCGTTAAGTTGGTGGTTGTGGATCGATTCTTTCTGAAGCCATGCTGTTGGTCATTGATACGCTGTTCAATACAAGGTAATATTTTGGAACATACTATTTTTTCAAATAACTTTGGGGTAGTGGATAGTGTGGCAATCCCTCTATAATTTTCAACGGCTCCTTTGCTTTTGTTTTTATGGATTAGAGTTAAGTAGGAGGATTTCCAGTATGCTGGGAACACGCCGCTTGGTAGCGATTTGTTAGAAGTGATGCAAAGAGGTAAAACTAATTGTTCTCTGTATTGAAATAAAAAATATGGAGGAAGTAAATCAGGGTCAGGTCCATGATTAAAATCAAGAGTTTCAATTGCGTCGAATATGTCACCCTCTGAAACTGAAATTTCTTGCAGGACAGGTCCACATTCTGTGTCTAGTGTTGAAAAATTATGGAAATTGTTTGCTGAACAGTAAGCTGAATGAAAATGGTCAGCAAAATAATTACTGATTTCTTCAGGGAGAGTAGAACTGCAGCCTTTAAAGGTCATTTGTTTAGGATAGCCATGAGCTTTGCGCTTGAAGTTCACAAATTTAAATAATTTCTTGGGGTCTTTGATGATGCTTTCACCTATAACATTAACATATACTTCATAGGCCTCACGCGACTTCAATTGAAATTCTTTTACAGTTCATCATACTCTCTTTTAATTTCGCCATTCACATCAGATCTGCTTTGCATAATTTTATACAGTTTATTGCTTCTGTTCCTTAAAGATCAAAGATCACTATACAGCCAGGGCTCTGATAATTTGTTCTTTTTCTTGGTTTTACGAACATGTCTTTAAACGGCGTCAAGGATGTGCTGATAGAATAATTTTACTGCATCATTTATATCTAACGTTGTAAGCATGGCAGTTCAGTCTATATTAAAAATATGCTTTCGAATACTCTCGTGATCAGCATTGCGAAAATCAAATACAATCAAGTTATTGTACGAAAGAGTGTTTGTAGCTTCAGCAGTGAAAATTCAACCGATAGTGCGGAATGATGGAGGGTGTTTGAGAAAAGATTTTCCATCTCACTGGTTGAATTAACCACCACATCGTCATAAGCATTGGTAAAGATAAGATCTAGCCAATTACTACTACTTGCTGTAAATCATTGCCATAAAATGTAGAAACAAGGTTGAAATCACTGTCGTCCAGAAGATTGACTTGAAGGAGACGATTATCAAGTTCTTCTACCATAAACGTTGAATTGGACCTATTAAAGTCTCCAAGTATAAGAATTTTATCTTCTTCATTAGAAAGGCCAGCAAGTGAAGAAATAACTTCACATGCATCATTGTAAATGAGCTCAATGGACTTTGGAGGAATATGAAATGCACCCATGTACAAGTCAAATTTTTAAGTTACATTCGAACTATTGTATGCCCGAAATGTTTATATGTGGTCGTAGTGACGAGGTAACTCAATATCGAGTTATGTACAGCAATTAGGACTCCACCACCTCGTGACAACCCGGTACTTTGATAGTATCGATCATCCCGATATATAGTCCAACTACTATCAAAAATTCTCTTCATTTCGAAAGGAGTCATTCAACCAAGTTTCCGTTCGAGCAAGGACAGTAAAAGGGCATGATTTAGCGTCAAGAAAAAGTTTGCTGAGTTTACTTCTCATACCACCACAGCTATGGTAGAACATTTTGATGCATTTGGAGGAATTATTTTTATTCAGACGATAAATTTGTGATGCTATTCTTGTGTCCTTTGAAGCGAAGATATATGATTTGAGCTTACATGTGAAGCGTAGGTCTCAAGATCTTTTTGCGCTTGTCCTGGATTGATACCTAGTCGCTTGTGATATTTAAAATATAATTTGCGAAGAGCATCTAATTCTATAGGAAGACCTTCTCTTTGTATCAATACTTTAGGATTGGTCTTCGTTTTACCATCAATGCATGTTGTATCTGGCGCTTTATGCATGTGGGCCTGGTAGAGTCGAACAAACTCATATATTTTGATAAGAGATACCTACTTTCAAAATCTACTAGAGTTAATTGTTGCTTTTACAGCTGAACGTATGAGAGGGTCTAAAAAGGACTCCTTTTCGGCTAACGAGTTATTTAATGTACTAGGTAACTTAATTGATCCTTATGTGGATGAAATTTGGAGACCATCACTTACAAAATCGGGATATTTGGGGTGCGGTTTCATAGTCTTCAGTTCAGGAGTGGAAATAGAATGCTCATGTGAAGAACCAACACTTCCTCTCGGTTGGTTACTATGACAAACAGTACTGTTTGCCACTAGACTACCATCTGAAGGATTTAAAGTTTTATTAGTATTCTTTGAGTGAATTTTGTAAGTCATGTTAGTATTGGTTTTTTTTTTATTCATAGATTTACTTGGTTGATCCTTGTTGTAAACAGGCTTATGTGGTTTCCACTTTTCGAAGATCATTCCATTCCAGTTGACAGTACCGTTTTCAGATTGATGATAAGAAAAAAGCCCGGCATACTTATGTGTGATGGAAGCCTTGATTAAACCCTTATGCTTATTCCCCATTGATGCGTTCTCAACTGCAGCGGCACTAATATTTTTTGGTGCTTTTTGCAGGAAGAATGATTCAAAGTTTGCTTCAGTAGCTATTTTGGCGTTAACTGCTTTTAGCTTTTGGAGCCTTACATTCCATTCATCCACTGATCAAAACGTGCCTAGCTTGAAAATGCGTTTTACGACTTCGAGAGCTTGAATTGATGCTTTCAGTTCTGGACATCTCGAATTTAGACCGTTTGCATCACTCTCCACTGGAAATGTGTGGTGTACGCTGCTCCTGTAATTTATTTTCTAGTGAATCACACTTTTTCTCATAATTTTACCAGTTTTGTTAGCATTTCCGATTGTTGCAATGAATCTTTCTACTCGGATAGTTTTTTGGTGATGTTTGTTAATATATCGTTCAACATTTCCCTACGGTAATCTTCTTTACGGCAATCTTCTTTACGGCAAGTCTTCCTTGCACGATGGTTGGGTGGTTGCAATTTGCTCCTTCATAGAGATCAACCAATTATCGAATATCTCAAGAGCTTTAAATATTTTCTTATCGTTCTTTGATAGGTTAGTGGCTAGTTTGTCGAAGCTGCTAGCCATTTCAATAAAGCTCTCATCATTCGCTCGAAATTTCGATCGCTGCCGCGCGATTAATTGATCCTTCTCTTCCATTAGATTACCGATGGGATCGATAATTTGGTCATACATGTACGAGTATTTCATTTTAGGCTCAAAATTCTGACAATTAGAGCAAATGAAATGTTCCTCTGGATAAGGATGATACCAGTCCCTCGGTACATCCATTCAGGCGCCGTGCAGTTTGCGGTTGCAAAAGCCCTTGCAGATCAAATATTTGAAGGTATTGTCGGACGCGATGCAATTTAATAGGTTGCACTTAACACTCATATTGATGGTTTGTTTGTGTATCTCACTTTAATATTTAATGGGGAAGGTCAGTTATTTATCTATACGCACGAACATATATTCACATTTACATTAGCTATGTCAGTACAAGCAAAAGAAAATAATCGCACAGTTAATGAGAAATTGCAGAATTCACAATTTGGTTCGGTAATTGAAATGCATACACTCACTGGAAAGTTAATTACGTCCATAAGTTGAATATATAATTAGGTCACAAATGCACAAAAGAATTTCAAGAATGGTCACGAATTTCAAAGATATTTGTAACAAATAGACACTTATATTATTATATTATATTATCTACTTCAACAAACAGATAATATCAGGGGTCACAGGTAAAAATAAATTTCACTTTAAATTTAACAGTTTAGTTATTAAATAGACAGAACAGTTAAATTTACACGGAGCAATTAATAAAAACGTCCACTCGCTTGCTTGGATAGCCTAGAACAAGAAAAAGTCACGAGGGGCCGATTCTGGCGAATATAGTGGCTGAGGCATGATTGTGATGCTGTTTTTGGCCAAAAAATTCTTGATCTTTGATCCATTTTTTTTCGATAGCAAAAAATCGCCGAGCACGCAAAGCACTTCTCACCGTTATGCGTCTCACAAACAAACTAAATATATTATATAGCTTAAATTGTAAATATATATTAGTGATGAGTGTACCAACATAAAAAACAACAAAAAAATCGATAATCGAATGTACATTGCCCGCGAAATTTGAAAAGTCACCTCACTTTTTGAACACACCTCGTATTTTCAATCGACCTAAACACTACAATTTTCTTCTAATTGTAGTAATCGAGTAGGAAAATGCTGCGATTAAGTAACCAACTTCTAAATTGTGAGTAAGCTTTTACTAGCTTGTAATTAAGATGGAGCTACTTCTGAATAGATTATTGCGATTTAGCAATGCTTGGAATAAACTCCATAAATCGCCTGAAATTTGAGTTGCAACACAGTAAAATAATATGCCTTGAAACAGATAGTAGCTAAGGTTAGATCACACTCTTGAAAATAATACCTAAAAAGCAGAACAAAATATTTCATATGAAGATTTGGGAAATATCTTTAATCATAAGTCACACAAACGCTAAGCCGAACAATAAGTCAGCATGCTACACAAACCCTCCCCGCAACCAGCAGCACAGCGTTAAAATCAACAAACCTGGCACAATGGCAATCAAATTTAGAAAATCTTCGAATAACTACACCTCCACTTCACCCAAATGAATCCAAAAATTAGGACTTCAGGGCGAAGAAAGATTGAAACAGAAAACAACTGAACTTCTTCGTCTTTTGGAAATCAAATCATCTCGAGCGGGCTGCACAGTCAATGAATTTGCCAAAACGATAATATGTATCGATCTTGCATCTTTACCACTAGGAATAATCCTTGGTTTGGAAATTGGATTAAAATTATCTGAAATACGTAAATCGGCATGCGAAAACTATAAACGAACTTTCGAGAAAATCTTTGAGCTCAACAAACTAGTCGGCATAAATGAGCTACACAATTTTTGGAAATTTACAAGAAAAGCGTAGCTGATAATGAAAGCGATATTGATACATCACATCCTCAGTATGCTGCGATGGCGGTTTACCAAGCCTGCAAAACTGGCAAAAAGGGCAAATCATATAAATCTAAATTAATACGATTGAGTCATTTGAAACCTGCTCAGTGGAATAAACTCGAATTTAAATTTGATAAACTGCTCGAAAACCATCTACAAAATGAGTCTACGAGTTCCGCAAGAGACGTACAGTGGAAGATGTAAAATTTCAAAATCAAAACAGGCCGTCGTAGAAGAGGAAGAAGAAGAGTCTGATAAAAAGTGCGAGACGGAAGATTCACTTCAGATGTCCGTTTTGCCACAATCCGATCGGCAAATTGCGACGGAAAGGGGTCCGCTTCTGACCGGGACCGTGATCACGTCGGGGAGAATGTGATGACGAATATGCACGTTTCCGTATAATCGGCAAGAGCCTAGAATAAGTTTTGCGCGTGGAAAAACGGATTGTGATAAACTTGTGGGAAACATTTGGAAAGAGTGTTCCAAGCATCGTGTATGGAAAGAGTCGCGAAATTCGAAGAACAGATATTGATTTCGAGTGCATGAAAGGGTGAAAGAAGAAGGATCGCAACAATTGATTTTGTCAATTAGACACGTCTTCAGTTTCGCGCGCTACGGTACAATTGGGCATTAAAACTAACGGTGTCGCGTAAGAGAATGTTCGAGATTTGTACGCGAAATTGTGAAGTGATCGTATAGTGAAAATGACCCGATGAAAATTTGTGCCAATCCTGCTCGAATTGGAAGCGTTTATATACATGGACAGTATACGGATTTGCTGCGAGTATTCGAATATGGTGGATTTCCACTAGCAGCCAATTATTTAATTTGGGGTGATTATGTCGATAGAGGAGAACAACCGCTTGAAACAAGTTGCTTGTTGCTTGCCAACAAAATCAAATTCCCGGAAAATTTCTTTTTACTACTTGGTAACCACGAACGCGCCAGTATTAATAGAATTGATGGATTCTATGATGAATGCAAGCGGCGGTATAATGTAAAATTATGGAAACCATTCACTGATTGTTTCAATTGTTTACCGGTAGCAGCGATTATTGATGGGTAAATATTTTGTTGTCATGGCGGTTTAAGTCCTGATTTACAAGGTATGGAACAAATACGTCAATTAATGCGGCCTAATGATGTTCCCGACACTGGCTTATTATGTGGTCTATTATGGAGTGATCCTGATAAAGATTCACAAGGATTTGGATTTAATATGTTGTGCGCATCAGGTCATTAAAGTTGGATGTGCATTTTTTGCGAAAAGACTACTTGTTACGTTGTTCTCTGCCAAATTATTGCGATGTTGAAAACATCTGGAAAAGATAGCCAAATACTTATATAGCGGCTTAAATTCGGGCCGACCGTCAACGCCTCAACGTATTACACCAACGATAGCAGCCAATAAAAAGAAATAATACCACATTCAACAACTTTCATATCCATAAACGTTTTTATTTAACTATAATTTTAAAACAAAAAATGTGCGAAGTCTAAGAAGAAAACAATATAGATGTTGTAAGAGGTTACATGTTCCCATATAAGAAAAACAATTCAAAATTGGATTTAGAGGACCAACTACATACAAATCACGAGTGTTATTGTGCTTTATTAATTTCTTCATGCAGGACCATCTGCATCGTCGTCGAGCGCTCGGAGGACCATGCGGGTGAGTACCCTTTTATTGTGTTATCTATATATATTTTTTGCATGTTTTTTCCATTTTAAAAAGAAAATGAAATTCATATAAATAAATAGAAAGAAGTAAATTACATATTTTAACTATTTTTACAATTTAAAAATAAATATGTATTCGTTTTTCAATCAAAATTTGAGTTAATTCCAAAGCAATTATTTTGTTTTCTTCTCCATTACATCTTTAATTTCTTTTTGTTAAATTATAAAACAGTAAAATCTAAGTAAAGCTTTTTATTGTTGAAACAATTGTAGCAAAAATGTTCTTTGTTTGCTTATGAAAAGTCATTACTTTTCTTGAAAGCTGTGGATTTTTATATGTTACAAAAAATTTAAAAATATTCAACTAATCAAGTTGGGAGCATAATTAAATTTTAAATACATGTCAAAAAAAAAAAAACTAATTTAAATTTCCAGTTTAGTAGAAAAGCAATTTTATGAGCGTTCAAAGTTGTAATCATTGGTTTATTTGATTATTCTTTTGGGTGAATTCATTTTTTTATGATTAGTAATTCCAACTTGAAGCTCGGCGACCATTCTTGGTTTATCATTGAAAATTAATGAAAGGAATATTTCGCGAGTTTTGTCACACGTCCACACATGATTACATTCTCTACGTATTGCACCTAGTCTGTTCTAAATTATAGATAATTAATTTGTTGGAAATATTTCAAAGCTAAATATAATATATATATATTACATTTACGACTTGCAAATCTATCTAGATTCGTAAATCGGGAAAGTATTCTAAATGAAAATGTTTATAGTTGTATGGGAATAAAATGAATAATATAATGAAGTGCTAATTTTCCCACAAAATCGGTCTTTCCTTTCTCCCGACTCTAACCGGGTATAGGACCCGGTACGGTGGCAGGCTTCCACCTCAAGACATGAGCCAGCCGCCGGGTACTTAAACAATACTTCTCGTTTCAGGTGATATCGCGGGTTGAGTGGCCCAAGCCGAGTGCCTCTTTATGGCATAGCGTTATGCAATCAAATTGTATAATTCTATGGCATAAATTGGTCACCGGGGTACTCCCCTTCTGATGGGAAAGTTCATACAATTCAAGTTGTATGAGTTTTCCACTCAGAAGAGGAATACCTGGCCACTGCAACAAAAATATTTATGGATTTATTCCGGTTGGGTGGATGCGAAGGGGCTCCACCACCACCCGGTTGCCCCTCTTTCATTTGTGGGCCATGAACTTCGTCGGGTAATGACGAGGTTACCGCAAGTCCGCCTTTCTTTTCAGGTTCCACTTGTTCTCGTAACAAGTTATATCTCCCTCGGTGTAGTTATCTACAATTTTTGCGAGTTCGGTCGCCTCTTGATCTGCAATCAAATTCGTGAGTGCAAAATTTTTTGTAGTGGGTCCTCGTTTTGGGGAAATGAACCCGCCCCACGACACCGCAATGCTAGCCTGCCAGCGCATTCACGCGTCTCCAGACGAGGGCATTCTCGGCAGATACCGACACCTTTTTCTGCCGAGGCAGCAGACCATCGCTGCAGTCCTTCACGGACATTATTGAAACTTCTTATTCACTACAAAATTTTTGTGAAAATTTCAAGAATAAGGTTTAATTTGAATATATTCAAGAGGCGGGGAATTACAAAAAATTATTTCAGCTGAAACAAAATGGCGACTTCCATGTGATTATAAAAAAACCTCGATTTTTTTATATATTTCAACTATTTCTAATAGAAGCAATGGATATATAATTTTACTTATAACTCTAAGTGTTCTACTCTAGATTTGCTCTCTAACGTAAATAATCCACCGTTAAAATAATTGACCGAAATGTTCATTTTAAGATCTTTACATGGCTTAATCAAAACTCATCACGGTGATTGACAACATAATTACAACTAATGTCTTTTTTCATAATCGTTAATTGTGCAAATTACGTTTCGCAGCATGACACTCTTTTGTGGTTCGCGCTCAACTAAACTAGCTCAGGCACGATTCAATCATATTTTCATAATAGAATCTCTTACCTCCCTCTGATCAATAATTTTCAATTTAGATAACAATTTCCTCACAAAATTACTTTAATAAACGCGTCAAATGGTCGTAATTCGAAGTCTTCAGGCGTGAAAAGGGTAAGGCAAAAGTTTCTGTGAATGCAATATTGAAGTATGAAGGCCAGCTACACGTAAACTATTTAATTTAAAACTCATATTAAACCCTTACTCATTACGCAATTAATTCGTTAATGATCTCTGAAATCAATCAATAACAAGTTGGGTAAACAGACCTACGCTCATGTCAGAAGGGTTTTGTATTCAATTTACAAAATGCAGTCACCAGATCGAATCAAATCAAGAAACATGTCAAAGACGATTTTATTGGAGAAAATATGAAATGCCAAGATCATAATATTTTTAACAAAGTTCAATGAATTTCGACTTTTGAGGTTTTTGGTATTGTTATACTCATAAATATCTCCCTTGATAATTATTTCAGATGTCCATCCGCGACGGAGGAAACACATTTTTCATGTATTTCCCCCCTGTGCCTCCACTGTAGCAAAAACTGACAGTTTAACAACTGTTTTGAAAAGCTCCCATGAAAACTTTCATTTTACACTCATACCGGCCACGTTTGATGAATTTTTTTTCAGGGGCCACTCTCCTGTGCTGAAATCATCGATTCATGGCCAATTTTTTCGAATCCTAGAATGGTTACAAAACCCTTTTGCTAGGAGCTTTCTCCCACCTCCTTGACTTATTTCACTTATGAGCATTAATTGTAGGTACTCATCTTCAGTCATTCATTAAATTGAATCAAGTGTTCAAAGCATGCACCTTAAACGTTGAAGTTGGGAAAAAATAACTCAAAATTATTCAATCTTCGCATGTAAAACAGCCACTATCTTGTTTTACGATTACTGATACTACTAGCTGAACCGATTCTCAAAGATAAACATGACACCTATCATTCCTGAAATTTTCATGCAAATCCCAGCAAAACTGTAGTGTCTGAGTCGGTAAAAAGCGCATGTTGTTCCATAGCCATATGTTGCCATAGTAATACATGCAGCGCATATTGTTCCATAGTAATACAGGAAAATTCAAACCGCTATAACTTCGCTAAATATGATTCAATCTTTATGAAACTTTCAGGATAGATCAATCTTATGAATAAACATCTACGTTCTGAATTTCATTGAATTTAAGGGTAACGTTAAGATTTTATTCAAGAAAACATAAAATCGATAAATCATACTATTACTAACAAAGTTGAGTGAATTGCGACTTCTCACGTATTTGTTGTTGTTGTACTCACCAAGGCCTACATCCCTGATTTTTTTCAGATTTTTCGGATCACAGGTGTCCAATCGCGAGGGGGGGGGACACAAATTTTTCGTGTATTTCCCCTCCCTGTGCGCCCCTCGAAGCAAATTTTGCCAAACTAAGACCTGTTTTGAAAAGTTTTCATCAAGACCTTTCATTTGATACCCATATCGGCTACCTTCAATGAAATTTTTTTTCAGGGGGTCACTCTCCTATATGGGGAGACCCCCCTTGAATACCTTATAAAATTTTTTTTATAGTTGAACTTTGAAGAGATCAACACTTCACACCTACACACAAAATTTGATGTTTCTAGCTTAAGTAGTTTCCGAGAAAAACTGCTGTGACACACGGACGGACGGACGGACGGACGGACGGACGGACGGACGGACAGACGGACAGACGGACAGACTGGTCGCGAAACTAGTAGGGTTTTGTAAAATTATTTTACAAAACCCTAAAAAATTATTTACGTTAATCTTTGGCATGAAAATCATTTTCATATAATCGAAACGCTTAGCTTTAGTTCGGTTTGTCTATTTCATTGGACATACATCTGCATTTTTATGCGTGATTCAAAGATACCTATCAACTTGGAATACCGAAAAATGTTGTTGCGAAATATTTTGTGTATAAAAATTGATGGAAGTAAGTCATTGCCACCTCTATGCTAAATTAACAGAAATAAACACGACATACGACTGAAATGGAGAAATTTAGCTTTATATATAAATATTAAAATTATTCAAATTTCTTTAGCTTTGAGCTGGCTGCCTGGTGATAATGGAAAAGTTGAAAAAGGAGGCAGTCTAGTCATGTGAACCTGTTTAAATTGATTTTATTGCGACCGGTATCGGAAGGCATCCAATTTGCATAATGATTGCATATTTTAAATTTGTTGATATATCAGTGGGAATTTTCACTTGTATTGCATACTCAAATACTTGCTATTTTTTCACTTTGGACTGTTTTTGTATAGACATTCAGGTTACCAGAAGGATTTTGAAGAAGTTGTTTCTATTTAAATATGTTCCTGCAATGCAGATGCAGCGAATTTATAAGTAGGATAAAAACTTACGCTAAGTTTCAAATTCTTCATAAAGCATTTTACGAGTGTATTTTTAGTTCTGGTATCCAACAAAGAATTACTTCTGTTAGCATACATTAACCAAACTCCAAAAATTTCGACCCAACTTTGAACTTGAGCATTTGCTACTTATTGCAAAATATCGTCACAGCTCCTTTCGAAGACCTTGATGATGATTTTCTTTTCACACGAAAGTAATTCCAACATATCCAACATAATGCGAAAATATGTTCAAGTCGCAGTCTATTACCAAATAAAATCGGAAGAGTTATTAAGTAATTGTGCCATTGGCTCAAAGCACGGCAGTCATTATCTATTGCCTGGTAAACAATGGAAGCACTTAGCAATGATCTAAATTTCAGCTTCTTGTACTCGTACGAAATTTATACACAATCACTCAGCAATAAAAAGACTCGTAAACAATTCACACTTTTTGCTAGTGTAGTGCAATTAAATTGGCGGAAAAAAAATCGGTCAAAGTGTTATGTCGATTAAATAGCCTCAGGCATAATAAAATCAGAGTGTGTTTGATGAGGGAATTGAACAATTGGTAATTCGCTTTTTCGGGGTGCCTCGCACAAAAACATTTTCCTAAAATTTTTCCCAGCTTAGCTCTGCCTTTACTTTCGTCGAACATTTTTTAGATAGTTTCTTTCTAATGTTTATTGGAGAGTTAACTAATAATTTACACTTCACTGTTTTATTAGATATTAAAAGGTGAACATTTTATGCACACACGTTTCTGATATTTGATCATTTTGTTTGCCATGTTCATCACGTTCAAAACATTAACACCAATTTCGGTCTCTTAACACCTTTTTGTTTTCATTTCACTTTTCAACTTTTATCTTTTTTTGTGGTAAATTAATGGCAAAGTGGATCTTTGTAATTGATTTAAGCATAGGATAGTCATTTTGCGATTAAATTTCATTTCAAGAATTAAAACTAAATTATTAAGGTCACCAACGAATGATTTCACATTTTACAATTTTCTTTGAAACAATTGAAGTAAATTTCAAGTTGTACCTTAAGCCAAGACTACGAAAATTCTTAGGAATACAAATTCCTTCTTAATATATGGAACTGATACTAGCATTCAGAAATAACAGGATTGAATGCAATATACTTAAATATCAATATAAAATAGGTTGGGTAGACAGAGCTACGCTCATTGCAGAAGAGTTTTTCAATCAGCCTACGATATGCAGACACCAATGATTAACTAAAGAAAAGCTTTAACGACATGTACAACAAATACACACTCGTTTTAAAAAAGAAACCATTATCATACCATTTTAACTTGCTGCCATTTTATTGCAATATCACTAACAACCATTGACTGAATGCAATCTTAAAGATATTTCTAATGGTTTATTTTATCTAGAAATCAGAAGATCCAATTAAGCGTACAAGGTCTGGTTCGATGAAAAGCTCGAATGGTAGAAAAGCCGCACATTGTTTTTGTTGTACTCGGAGAGCTTTTAAATTGCTATTACTCCCGTGAATGCCATTTGGCTTTATTGAATCTTCCAAACTATAAGGACCTTTCCTCGAACTACTTTAATTTAAATTTAAAAGTACCCATATGATTTCAACGCGAAAAATGTTAGATTTATAAAATCTACTATTATTAACAAAGTTGAGCGGTATTTATTATTGTTGTACTCATGAAAACTTACCACCATGAATTTTTCAGCTTTAAAATGTATGTTTCCATCAAGAGTTAATAATTTACACTTTCAATGTTGAAGTTGGGAAAAAAAGCTTAAATTTACTCAATACTCTCATTTAAAACGGCCACCAACGGCCAAGAGAGTCGCATAGATGTGCTTAATTTACATGCAAATTCCAACAAGCCCGTAGTGCCTGTGTCGATTCGAAGCAAATACTATTCAATAGCAAATTTAAACAATCATAACTTCGTTAAATACTTCCTGATTCTTCTGAAATTCCCACCATTTATTAGCCTTGTAAGTAACCATATATATATATATATATATATATATATATATATATATATATATATATATATATATATATATATATATATATATATATATATATATATATAATATATATATATCAAATATCCTTAGATTTTCTACAAGAAAATGTAAAATTCATAAATCATACTATTGCTAACAAAGTTTAGCGAAGTTCAATTTCTCAGGTATTTGTCGTTGTTGTACTCATGGAGAACTACCACAGATTTTTCGGTTCACAGGTATCCAGTTGCGAGGGGGGAACAAAATTTTATCATGTTCATCCGCTTCCCTGCCTACCCTGTCAATGGTAAGTGAATTTTAATATCAGATCTTAAAAGACCTTCCATTTGGAACCCTACTCGACGATCTTCGGTGAAAAATGTTTTAAGGTTCACATCCTTGCATGGGGTGTAATGATTTAACACGTCTCGTACGTTCGAGATTTCTCAGGGGAATTTCACCCTTGGGAAAGTAAATATAAAGATTGAACCATGTCATTATACGTGAAACACAACATCATTCAAATGTCCTCCACGGGACCTCTTACAGGCCTCAATCCTTTTGAGGTTATTTTAATGACTTTTCGGCACATTTCCGGCAATATCTCGGCCATACCTTCACGAACATTGGTTTTCAATTGCTCAAGATTTTGAAGATTGTTCGCGTAAACACGATCTTTCGCATAGCCCCATAAAAAGAAATCCAAAGGTGTTTTTTTTTTTTTTTGTGGTAGGGAGGTGAAAGCATTTACGCCCGCCGAGTCTGGCAGTGTGGGGCTCCCATGGAGGATACCCTTGGACTTCCCACTAAACACCTCCCCTGTCAATCTGAGAACCTAGCCTGGAACCGTTTGACACATTACTTCGGGCCAGGTCTCGTTTTGTTACGCCGTGGGGCGCCTTCAAGCTGGGAAGTCCCTTTCCTAGCGGGAGGGGAGAGGGGAAGAGGAACTGCCAGAAGAGCGATCCCCCAGCCCCAGCACCTCCGGCTGCTGTGAGTCCCTTTCATCTTTTAGGACTGCCCGAGCATAATGTGCCACCTGGTTCCATTTGTCAACCGATTCGAGCATCACCGCAACTATATTATCCGGGGTGAGCTCTCCCGTCTCCCTGTAGAGTTCCCTTCGCAGCCTGGCCCATTTGGTACACACAAAAAATGCGTGACAGGCATTGTCCTCCTCTCCTGGGCAAAACCGACAATCGGGAGACCGTGACCTACCGATCTTGTGCAGGTAAGACTGAAAACACCCGTGCCCGCTCAAAAGCTGGGTCAGATAGAAGTCAGTCTCACCATGCCTTCGATTTAGCCACGGTCTCACATCCGGGATGAGGCGCGCAGTCCACCTTCCCTTCGTGCGATTCCTCCAAGACTGCTGCCAATCGTTGAGCGAGCGTTGTCTCTCCTCGCGGACAACCATCTCCCTCGCATCCTCATTTCGGCGCAGGTAAATAGCGCGGCGCTTTCTAGCAAGGAGGGTGCCAGGTATCACGCCTGCAATCACTCTCACCGCCAAGTCGGAGACTGTTGGAAACGAAGATGCAATTCTCAGTGCTCTTCTTCTCTGTACCTGTGCCAATCGTTTCCGGTATACCTCCTTGCTGAGAGCGTCACCCCATACCTCTGCTCCGTACAGTAGCACTGACCCTACAGCACTCATCAAGAGGCGTCTTCTTGATGGGCTGGGTCCCCTACGTCGGCCATAAGTCGACTCAGGGCCGATATTCCCGAAGCAGCCTTCTCAGCCGTTGCCCTGATTTGCTCAGAGAAACTCATCTCCGAGTCGATCAGTAGCCCCAGGTACTTCACCGCTGGCTTCGATTCGATTTGTACGAGTATATCTCCAATACTGATCATCCTTACTCTAGGGATTCTCTTTTTTGTCAAGATGACTACTTCGGTTTTCTCCAGTGCTAAACTGAGCCCGCGAGCAGTCATCCAGTCCCTCACTCGGCGCATTAGCATACCTAGCCTAAGTTGCACTTTTTCAACGGTGCATCTGGCGACCAGAGCCGCAACAGAGAGTTTTCCAGCGTGTCCAGAATTTACACCCATCTAGCGGAGTTGAAGGCATTCCTGACGTCGAGTGTCACCAACAGGTCGATCCGTCGCTGGGTGCGACTATATGCCTCTGCCTTTTGGACCGCGTTCACCACCTTTGCAATCGCATCAATGGTAGAACGTCCTGCTCTAAAGCCGTACTGCCGAGGAGATAGGTCCCCAGCAGCACGAACCGCGTCAGTGAGTCTTCCCTTGATGAGTTTATCTAGCACTTTCGCAGCCGTGTCTAGCATGCATAACGGGCGGTATGCAGACGGCGATTCGGGATTTCCCTTCCACTTGCTGACCAGCACGAGCCTCGCCACCTCCCATCGTACCGGGGAAACCCCGTCCCGTAGGCAAGCGTTGAATTGCCTCCTCCAGTTCCAGCTGTGTGAAGAGTGGGCACTCGACCGCTGTTTCACCACGGACAGCGTCAACACGGATGGGATGGGCGGGGAAGAGTCCCCGCACTATCGCGTCCATCTTTTCCGCGTCATGTATACAAGGCTTCCGTTGGGCACCAAGTTTCCCCATGACCAGCTTGTAGCCAAGGACCCACGGATCCCTATTTACATCGTCCACGAGGTCTTGCCAGCATCGGGCCTTGCTCTTGTTAATAAGCCTGCGAAGATATTTCCTGCCGGACCTGTATGCTGCTAGCCTAGTGTCTGCCTCCTCTCGTGTTCGCGCCCGCTGGGCCTCTCGCCAAAGTTTTTGACACTCGCTTCTTTGTTCGGCGATCTCGTTTGACCACCAGTATACTGGAGGCTTACCGTGTCGGGGTCTCCGACGGGGCATGGAAGACTCGCAAGCAGCTATGATGGTACTCATAGTTGAGTTCACCAAGTCCTTGGCTGTGGGCCCTCCACTCCCTGGCGGAGCTCCCAGCAACAGTGCGCCTGCCGTAAGCGCGTCAGCGAACCTCTCAACGTCCATCCTCCCAGTCCTCCATCCGAGGATTGAAGTTTGGGCATATGCACGCGGAGTGGCACCGTCGTGAATCTCAACAACTATATACTGGTGATCACTAGCCGAGTAGTCCTCTAGTACTCGCCAGTTGTGTACTCTAGGTACCAGGGACTCCGAAGCGAGTGTCACATCGGGTATGGTTCCTACGCAACCCCAGCGGCGGAAAGTAGGGGTGTTACCAGTATTTAGGACAAAAAGCGCTGTTCTGGCCGCCATGTCCAAGATTTGCTTTCCCCTTGGGTCGGATTGTGGCATACCCCATTCAATGGCTCTAGCGTTGAAGTCTCCCCCGACCAGCATGTGGCCCTCTGTGTTCGAGACAGCGTCCTCCAGGGCATCGAGTTTGGTTCGAAAAGATGGCATTGCCTCGTTAGGCGTCAGATAAACACTGAAATATGTTATTTCTGAGCACCGCACCCACACAAAATCATCCCCGCGTCCATGGCCCTGTACCTGAAGGCGGGCGGTGTCTCGAACCTAGATGGCCGAGGTACTAGGTTCATCAGGGTACCACGCTTGCGAGTCCTTGTTATGATGTTGCTCGCTCAGCAACAGGAGGTCAGCTTTCTTATCCCTCGCAAACTGCTCCAGTAGGTCCTGGGCGTTTGTGCTTCGGTGCAAATTGACCTGCAGGATACGGATCATTTGAGTATCGATTTGGCTTTAGTTAGGGCCTCCTTGAAAACCCAGCATCTCCCTGTCCCCGGCTCATGTTTGAGGTCGCCGGGTGCTAGCTTAGCATCCTTGCAAAGAATGCATTTTGCCTCGTTCGTGCACTCCTTCCGTTTGTGCCCCGTTTCACCACATTTGTAGCACAGAGATCTCCTGTCGGGTCCCCTACAGCCATACGCGGTGTGTCCGTATTCGAAGCATCTGAAGCAGCGGATAGGGATCGCTCTTCTCCGTATCCTGCAGATCACCCAACCTATCTTAATTTTGCCCTTCGCCAGGATTTGCTGGGCGTCTTTATCAGTTCGACAATAGCCATGCGTTGCTCCCTTGTGTTTTCACGTGTCAATCTTGCCTTGACTTCACTTAAGCTGGGGAACTCCCTCCTGATGGCATCCTCTACTTCAGCTTTGTCCGTGACGCAGTCGAGGTCCCTGATTTCCAGGGTGGCCATTGGTTCGAGCGAGGCAACCGTTGCCGCATCTCCAAGAACCTTTTGAACCGCGTCACGGAATGCATCTTTGTTTGTGGGCTCTGGCCCGAATTCCACCAGCAGGCCACCGGTCCGGGTTGGTCGAACTGCTTTGATTGCAGTTTCGGTGTCGTCTGGCTTGACTGCTGCTTTAATTTCACGGAGGACATCTGCGTAGGTTCGACCCTTAGTGAGTTTAATAAGCAGTGCCTCTCGCAAGGGTTTGAGCCGCGGTTCGCTTTTTGTTTTCTGCGGATCGGGGGGTTCTTTGTTCTTTTCGTGGTTGAGCTCTTTGTCTGTTTTTTCTAGGAGTAGCTTTTTGGCCGCTTTTTTGCTGCCTTGTTTCGCACCACATGAAACTCCTCGCCTGGAGTGTCAACTTCGTTTATGGTCTCGTCCTTCCTCCTTTTCTCACGGTCGCCTTCAATTGGGCTACTGGCCATTCTTTTGCTGCTGCTAGGACCCACTGATGCCTCGAGGGAGAGCGTGTATTTTTGGTGCTTTTCGGTTGCAAGCCACCTCCGCCTGTAGTGCGTTATGCGGTCAAAAAGCTCCTCCAGTTCAAGAATGCCATTCTTGACACTCTTGCCTATGTTTTTCTGCACTTCGCAGGCAGCCCTCAGTTGTTTGACGATAGTCCCCGCTTTCCGAGTAAGCCGCTCCTCTTCGGCGCGGTCAAGGGTGATTGTGTTATTTGGCGCCACCTCTTGGGAGAGGCCCCCGTTTCCTAGCCCTTTTGCTTCTACCGCTTGGGTCGCGTTTGAAGTGGCGTCGGCCAACGGCAAAACTTCTCCCTCCCCCAGTCTTACACTGGCCTCTGTTGGTGTCGCAGCTTGATCCGGATTGTGTACGTCTTGCACTGGACGCTCCGGGGTGCGCATAGTCCTTCTACTGCGCCCAAAGGCCGCAATGATGCCAGGTTGCACAACACACTCTGCCTTCTTTCGTTCGTTAGTCCGTCTGTGGTCTGTCTTCGATGGTTTAAAATGTGATGCTGACTTTGACAGTGTTTCTGGGGTTTGCTGCCTCCCCCCGCAATCGGTGACTTGCTTTATCGGTGTTCTTGCCAACAGCGGTTTTTGCCTGAAAGGGTTCTCCGTGCTAGCGTCCTGTTTGCTTGTAGTTATATCTGTTACAGAAGCCAAGTTCACCACTTCTATAACATTGCAGTCGCTGGATGACGACGGCCGGGAGCCTGCTCGCTCACTACCCTCTGCCGCCGGTACTGGGGATCCGACCCCCTGCACCGTAATTTGGTTCCCCTTGTGGACCTGCATGATTTGGTTTTCTGTCTGGGTTTCCGTTCCCATAGCATTTTACCTACTGCCAGGATATATGGATAATTGATGACGCCATATATTTCGTCATGTCACAGTGAAGATCATTGACACTCAGGTATTTGTCCTGAGACTCTCCCTTCACTGCCGACCATTGTCCGCGGCTGCTTATTGGTTATTCGCAGCTAACCTTTCGAGAAAGGTCTTCCCCTATCCGCAACCCTGGGGACGCGTTTGGTTCCCCGATCTGAGGGCACTATCGATAAATTGATAACCAAAGGTGTTAGATCGCAGTATCTTGCGGGCCAATTGACATCACTCAATCTCGAAATTACGCGTCCTGGAAATTTCTCTTGCAAAAGTGCTCGATTAGCCTGTGTTGTGTGGCTCGTGGCTCCGTCCTGTTGGAAACACATGTTCTCCAGATCATAATCTTCAATTTCTGTCCAAAAATAATCGGTTAACATCCGTCCATAGCGGTCAGAATTGACTGTTACGGCTCTTCCTTGATCGTTTTCAAAAAAGTTCGGGCCAATAACTCCACCAGATCATAATGCTCACCAAACGGTCACTTTTTCCGGATGCAAAGGCCTTTCTGCGATCACCTGAGGATTAGCCCCATATGCGGCAATTCTGTTTATTTACGTAACCACTGAGCGAAAAATGAGCCTCATCACTTAAGAAAATTTTGTTCGAAAAATCGTTATCAATGGCTTGTTGTTCAATCACCCAATTCGCATACATTCTGCATTGTGTATGGTCTTGAGGCTTAAGTTCTTGAGTGAATTGGATTTTGTACGCGACAATGAGCCGTAAGACAAGCCCAAATGTTGAGCACGTCGAGGAATCGACAAATTCGGGTCTTCCTCCACACTTTGAGCAACGACAGCGATATTTTCAGCAGAACGAATGTTGCGATTGTGCACAGGCCTTGCAATATCAATTACCGGTCCAGTCTCTTCAAATTTTCTCACTGTGCTCGAAATTGTTTGCTGTGTAGGTCGATTATGTCAACTGTAATCGGCTCGTAAGGCCCCAAATGTTGATATAGCAGAATCACCATTTTTATAATAAAATTTAATAATTTTAACGCGTTCCTCGACTGTTAAACGATTCATATTTCCCAATGGCAAACCTTCAACTAAAAACACGCTTTGAATCACATTTAATTTTGACAGATTGCAAATGGCAGGGTTATACTTTCCCAACCACGAAATGGATAACCCTGTAGCAACCGACCCCTCATCGATTTTAAACGCGAAGTCTCGGAACGTGACAACGGACTGTACCCATCATGTCAGCAAGTCCAGACACTCTTAGTCTACTCCGAGGTGGCTGCTGGCTAGCTACCTAGTTCGGAGAGGAGTTTCGGTCACACGTCTTAGGTGAGCCTAAGTCCGAATTACAACACTCATCCACCGGCTAAAATGCCCGATTTCAAACGCGTCGAACAACTTACAACGACTCTACCTTAAATTACGCAACTTCGTTCAGGGGAAAAGGAAACAAGACAACCGCTGAGAAAAATGCGCGCTTCCGAATATTACTGACCTGCTGTCCGAAATACACTACTCGAACTCAAAATCGAACAAAATCAATTCTAATAAAAACACACAAATACAAGCTATGGCCCCACGTACCGACCGCAGCGGGAAGCTGACCATTCGCGGATTACTGCAACCCTACCCTCTCGGCGGCATACTTACCTCTCGCTCCTGTAATCCTGCTAGAAGAGAACGAGTTTGCTGGAAAGGAAAGACATGATTAGCAGTTCAGCAATTCATATTTTTATTACCTAAAAACAAACGAACTATATATTTCAATATTTCTGAGTGTGGTTCTTTATGCCTTTATTTTCTATTTTAAGCTTATTTTCTTTAAATTCTATTGTTTTGTGTTTGGGGACTGATTTCAAAGAATGTAAAATTCAAAAAAAAAAAACAAAAAAATATGCTTTACGAATGAACAATTCCTTATAATCGATCAAGCCAAAGTTGATATAAGGGGTCGCTGCGATTATGTTTTAAAACATTTCTTAAATTTATCATATTTTGTGAGCACTTATTATTACTGGTGATATTATGTCTTATTATTATTATTATTATTTGTATCATTAGTTATTATTTATTGCCATGATATCTATTATGACTTACTACCTGTATTTGTATCATTAGTTATAAGTATTGCTTATTATTATGGTTAGCATTGTGTCTTATTATTTGTATTACTTTTTATTTATTATGATTATTGGTATATCTTTGTATTATTATTATTTGTTATTTATTACCATAGTTAGTATTATTTCTCATTATTATTTGCATTATTTGTTAGGTAGTAATACGGGTCATATTATTTCTTATCATTATTTATATTATGTATTCATTATTTTAGTAATATGGTTCGCATTATTTATTATTATTTGTTGTTTTTTGTACTAAAATACAAAACCCTATTGCAATCACGACCTGTGTCCGTCTGTCCGTCCTTCCTTCCGTCCGTCCGTCCGTCCGTCTGTATGTCACAGCACTTTTTCTCCGAAACTATAGAGGCTACAGCCATGAAATTTTGTGGAAAGGTCAGAAGTGGCGACTTCTGGAAAGTTCAAGGGTGGAAAAAATTTTCAAAGGGGTTTAAGGGGGATCTCCCCATATAGGGAGGTGACCCCTAAAAAAAAAATTTTCACCATTGGTAGTCGAGTAGGGTGTCATTAGAAAGGTCTCAATGAGATCTTTACAGAACAAGTCTTAGAATTGCTTTATGAGTACCAAGGGGGCAGGGGAAGGGGAAATGTACGAACTTTTCGCGCACCCCCCCCCCCTCGCGATTGGACACCTTCCATCCGAAAAATCTGAAAAAAATCAGGAATGTAGGCCTTTATGAGTACAACAACAACAAATACATGAGAAGTCGAAATTCACTCAACTTTGTTAGTAATAGTATGATTTATCGATTTTATGTTTTCTTGAATAAAACCTAAACGGTACCCTTAAATTCAATAAAATTTTGTAAACAAGTGAGTATTCATAAGGTTGATCTTTTCATAAAGATCGAATAGTAATTAACAAATCCATCCATAGCAGTCAGAATTGACTGTAATGGCTCTTCCTTGATCATTTTCAAAAAAAAAAAAATACGGGCCATTAACACCACCAGACCATAACGCACACCAAACGGTCACTTTTTCCGGATACAAAGGCCTTTCTGCGATCACTTGAGGATTTTGAGAGCCCCAAATGCGGCAATTCTGTTTATTTACGAAACCACTGAGCGAAAAATGAGCCTCATCACTTAAGAAAATTTTGTTCGAAAAATCGTTATCGATGGCTTGTTTCGCATACATTCTGCGTTGTGTATGGCCTTGAGGCTTAAGTTCTTGAGTGAGTTGGATTTGGTACGGATGGAGATGCAAATCCAAATGCAAAATCCACCACAATGAGCCGTAAGACAAGCCCAAATGTTAAGCACGCCGAGGAATCGACAAATTCGGGTCTTCCTCCACACTTTGAGCAATGACAGCGATATTTTCAGCAGAACGAATGTTGCGATGATGCACAGGCCTTGCAATATCAATAACCGATCCAGTCTCTTCAAATTATCTCACTGTGTTCGAAATTGTTTGCTATGTTGGTCGATTATGTCGGCCGTAATCGGCTCGTAAAGCCCCGAATGTTGATACAGCAGAATCACAATTTTTAATAATAAAATTTAATAATTTTAACGCGTTCTTCGACTGTTAAACGATCCAAATTTCTAAATGGCAAACCTTCAGCTAAAAAAACACACTTTAGGTGACATTTGATTCTGACAGATGTCAAATGGCAGGGTTATACATTGGAAATGGATAACCCTGTATTATTTTTATAAATTTGATTTGTGTTTCAACACTTTCTTTTCACTTTATATTAACTAACGTTATTCTTATCTTAATAATGTTTTCTAAGCAACTATTATTTCATCCCTAAAACAATGCGAGACTCTACTATTTGATATTTACGTTTTATATTTGTTGGCCTCTTACTAAATTTACGGAAAAAAAATCTACTTCTTAAATTTTATGGCCTTATTATTTAATTTATGTTTCTGTAGACTGACTTTCATTATTTCCATAGCATTTGTATTGTTTGCATTTGCTTTTTCACCTTTGTCTTTACCCGATGGCTCTAAGTTTCAAAGTTCCCCATTGTCACCAATTGCTTTCGATACGATCAATAATTATTTAGAAGGTTATTATTTCCGACAGTCGACACAAGGCCGGTTCTGCTCTCATTTACGACATGCGATTTAGTACAGAAATGAATAATAGATACTTCTCAGAATTCTTGTATCGTTGTCTATCGTGTCGATAGACCACCTGGATCTTATACTTGACACTCACTGCTCAAAAATTTCGCCAGAAATTCACCATGCCCAGCGTTGAGAAGGATGGCGAAAACGTCAACGAATAAGTCCGTCTATATCTTTGCTCGCACAAACTACTTACTCATCTTATGACATTAAGTGGCGTCCCCTTCATTAAATTTCCATGCCGGAAGAGTTGCACCTCGAGGGATTCTTCTCTAATTGGATTCCTTCATTTTCGCCTTAGCGAAACCTGCGATTTGTCTAACAAAACTTTTCTCCACACTAATCAAAGAAACTACACACAAATTAAAAACGAATGGCATTCCCCAGAACAAACAGTGAAAGAAGTCGAAAACAAACGGCATAAATTCACATTTAACTTGTTTTGTTCGTTGAATCTACGCGAAATCGTTTTACTATTCCACTTATGTGAGTCTCCAACACTCCAATCCTGACGATGACGTGATTACCCCATTGACATGCCGGAGCTTTGGTTCCTATCCAATAAAATTCACGTTGAGCAGGCCAGTCATGGCGATTGCTGGCGAAGAAGTTTTGCAGCACGGCAACAAGTGTAATATTGCTGCCACAAACCACGCCAGAAGCACCGCTAATTAACCAATGTTTTGACACCATCGACTTCTTGATTAGCTTGAATGCCCAAACGGCCTCCTCTAAATTGTTGGGTGGAAATTCAGATCCAATTCTTCAAGCTGATGGTCATTTTTTGCTTGTCCCCCAGCAATAGGCCAATCATTTGCCACAAGCACATACGGGTTACATAATGGAACACCATTAACCCCATGCGTAGTAACTCACCTTTTTCCTTTAAGGACGTTTCGGGCCTCACGTTGGGCTATGTGTTTTGCGGATAGGTTGTGTGGACAGTCGGAAGGGAATTGCAGTATTTGCACGCCCAAAGTACGTCACGTGTCGACGAGCTAGGTCTTCAAATTTGGGGTTAGGTGCTCCAACCATTTCCCGCTGATTGCGTTTGACACGTCGCTTCACACCTTTGTTCTCGACACTCACAGTGGCGTTAGCCAGAGATGCGCACCCTATTCTACTCAAAACTCTTCTTCGGAAATGTTGGATTTTCCCTCGGGCAATGGGTCCTATCTTTTTCTGCGACAATTTAACTTTCCACCCAATTTGCGACGCATACAAGTTTCAACCGACAAACGTCAAGTGGCGGTTTAATGGCAGCGATTCATGTTTTAATTAATATAGC
Source organism: Odontomyia ornata (assembly GCA_963969285.1). Classification (NCBI taxonomy): domain Eukaryota; kingdom Metazoa; phylum Arthropoda; class Insecta; order Diptera; family Stratiomyidae; genus Odontomyia; species Odontomyia ornata. The sequence goes on from OZ017738.1 coordinate 182,441,210, forward strand.
TCAACACCTGTCGACGTCAGTGGCGCAGAGTATAGGGATCGGCTGGTCGGCGAAATTGGCGAAAGGTGTAGGGATCTGCTGGTCGCGTCAGTCGCGTAGGGTGTAGAGATCTGCTGGTCACGTCAGTGGCGTAGGGCGCCAAGATCGAGGTTATCACAGGAGAGATCCCCTTAAAAGCTTTTAAAATTTTTTTTTTAATGCAGAACTTTTGAGCTGTTCGCAAAATTTTTTCACTATAGCCTTTATAGTTCCTAAGAAAACTTGCTGTGACGCACTGACAAACGGACGGACGGACAGGTACCGATATTAATAAGGTACTGTAAAAATTTCATTTTACAAAACCCAAATAAAATACAACCACCCCAAATTACTGTCCAACGACGTTTTCTTGTTTTTCACGGAAAACATTTGCGATAGAAAAACGCCTGTTATCTTCAGGGTGTCCAATTATCGAATTGAAGCGTTATCCAGGAGCGAATTCTGTGGACCACAAAAAACCAGTAACATTTGGTGAATACGGCCATGTGCATCTGATATTCCTTTGACCCTTGGAACAACTGGAGACCTCTTTTCTATTTCCCTGGCATATTCTCGCCTTTTTCTAACAATATCCAACTCAATCGAATAAACGGTTGTTCACCAGTGAGGCTTTGACCTGATTTGAAAAGTTCAAAGTAGACAAGACTCTTATGATTGTAGTAATCGAGCAGCCTCTTAGGCAAACTGCTCGAAGGACTTTTGCGAAGAAATTACCATCTCATAAAAATAACCATGCAATAAGTACGGCACAATCTGATACGCAACTTATTAACAATGTTATACAACTCACAATAAACTCCGCCACTACCACCGCTATCATTATCATTAAAAAGTTATTCCAGAGAAAAAAAGAAAAAAAAAACTACAAATACAAAAATTGATAGTGCGACACAATCTAGCAAAGCAATTGCTAGTTTGTGTCGACGATAATCTTCCGATACCGCTATTTCGAGAACAAGTGGAAGAGGTCATGACGTGCAACTACCTTGGAACAAACGGACGAATTTCGATGAACATGTTTGCGAAATAGTGCAAGTACACGTATCGAGATATGTACAATGGACAGTTCGTGATCGTTGCATTTTTCACTTCGGAGTACAGTGGCAAAAGCGATTGTTTTTTAAAGGGTTTTGTACTAAAATACAAAACCCTATTGCAATCACGACCTGTGTCCGTCTGTCCGTCCGTCCGTCCGTCCGTCTGTATGTCACAGCACTTTTTCTCCGAAACTATAGAGGCTATAGCCACGAAACTTTGTGGAAAGGTCAGAAGTGGTGACTTCTTGAAAGTTCAAGGGTGCAAAAATTTTTCAAAGGGGTTTAAGGGGGGTCTCCCCATATAGGGAGGTGACCCCTCAAAAAAAAATTTTCACCATTGGTAGTCGAGTAGGGTGTCATTGGAAAGGTCTCAATGAGATCTTATCAAAAAAAGTCTTAAAATTGCCTTATCGGTACCGAGGGGGGCAGGGGAAGGGGAAATGTACGAACTTTTCGCGTACCCCCCCCCCCCCCCCCTCGCGATTGGACACCTTCCATCCGAAAAATCTGAAACAAATCATGCATGTAGGCCTTTATGAGTACAACAACAACAAATACATGAGAAGTCGAAATTCACTCAACTTTGTTAGTGATAGTATGATTTCTCGATTTTATGTTTTCTTGAATAAAATCTAAACGGTACCCTTAAATTCAATAAAATTTAGCACACAGATGACTATTTATAAGATCAATCTTTCCTGAAAGTTTCATAAAGATCGAATAGTATTTAACGAAGTTATAGTGATTTGAATTTTCCTAGATTATTATGGAACAATATGCCCTGTATTACTATGGAAACATATGGCTATGGAGCCATATGCGGTTTTTACCGACTTAGACACTACAGCTTTGCTAGGATTTGCATGAAAATTTCAGGAATGATAGGTATCATGAAAATGAGTACATACAATTGAAACAAGTCGAAGAGGCAGGAGAGAGCTCCTAGCAAAAGGGCTTTGTAACCATTCTAAGATTCGAAAAAACAGGCCATGAATCGATGATTACAGTACAGAGGAGTGGCCCCTGAAAAAAAATTTCATGGAAGGTAGCCGATATGAGTATCAACTGAAAGTTCTCTATGAGAGCTTTTCCGATCGTATGAAATAGTATCCACATTATTCTTAGTGCTCAATATAACGAATAAATTGTGCAATATACCAAATATAAAGTGGATTAAGTGTTGCAATTGAAATATCAACTGGAATTGAAATATCAACCCGTAAAACTTCCCAAGTCTGACAGATCTTATGAGAATGCAAGTGCAAATTTTATTTCCCCATGCAATTGAAAATCTACAGTGTTATCTCATTCGCACTATGTGCATGCTAACAGAATCTGTAAGATCTGAAATATGTGCGACTGAGAGTGAATGACAAGATAGCAGTTTGTGTGATGATTTGGATATTTGGTGTATGTGCAATACATTGCTATGTGAAATTTAGTTTTTACTGCTAGTGTAAAAATTTCCGCGAATAATTTAACTGTTTTTGCGGTAAGGGGCTTTGGGGATAATCAATGGTTATAGAGCAACGGACGTGTGCCGCCGTACCGTAGACGTAAATAGTGAATGACTTGGGTGCTGTCATTTGACTCAACTTTCCTCATCATCGGCCAGTTCTGTGAGCAAAAATAAAAACTGATTCGTTCACGATTTTTAATAGACAATCGTTGTCGCCGACGGATGCACCACCATCGACGACAACTGTCAATGCGGTCGAGAAGCATGCCAAATCCATGGCACAATTGCATCAGAACGGATGTGAACGAGATGGCAATCTGCTAGTAGCAAATGCAAGTGGAGCTGCCTCTGCAGATAGTTTTGGCAATTATAAAAAAATTGTGCAAAAAATAAAGAAAAGAAAGAATACGCCGATAATAGATAGGATATATCTTAAAATTTTAATTTGAAATGCTTCGTTGTAGTAGAATACATTGTTGAAGTAGAAGCAACAGTTTGATTAGACAAATTATTTACAAACATAAAATTGGATATTTACGCGTTATTTCTTCCTGCACATTTATATAAATGAAAAAAAACTATCGTATTGTTCCAAAGAAATTTCGTTGGAAATTTTGTCTCGTCAATCCAGACGTAACGGAAACTGAATATTCGCAAAGAAACTTAACATTCATAGTTCAAGGTCTACTGCTGCTGTGAGGATTTTTGCATTGATAACAAAAGGCCCCTTACCCGTCGCATCAACGAGCGCTCATCGGAAGAGGACTGGGTGAGTACCCTTTTTGTTTGTTAATAGAAACAAAATTCTATTTTTAAAAATCATTAATTAAATAGTTAATGCTAAGTAAGATTAAAAGTCAAAGTGAATTGACTGTTTCAAAACAAATGCAAGAAGCAAGTTATTTACATCAAGTAAAAATTAGCACCAATATACAGAAAATTGTGTATTTTAGTTTGGTCTTACAATGTCTGACATTTTCACTTTACCGATTCACTTCAGCAAAATATTTTCACTAGAGTAGTCAGAATAAGTTCTTTACATAGATGAGGACTATATACGCATAATTTTCTGCACTGTGTTTATAGGCACAAACCCTCCATAAATATCTTTTTTTCTTGCAACTAAAAGCGAAATGCATCTTCATAATTTATAATAACTTCACATAAAATAAAATAAAATAATAATGGAACTCGGACCAAGTTTGGGACCCACAACGTTGGTTGGCCCCTCCACTCAAGAGGTAGCCAACGGGTGAGCCTACCCCTTTTTCTTTTTCGTTGCAGGTGCTCTTGCAGGGTAGAGTGGCCTTCTGCTTGGGTTTCCCATTTATGTTGAAGTGTTATGTGATTCCATCGTAACTTTGACATAAATCTGAAACGTTCATGTTTTTCATTTAAAGGAAAATTCATGCGAATTATGTTTGCATGAGTTTTTTCATGTAAATGAAAAATATACGGCTACGTCGACAGTCGATCTTGATCCGGATGGCGGGGGTGCGTGGAGGCACTGCTTCCATTTGGACGTTTTGGTGTTCATTCTCCGAGTTCATACCACTTCAATTGAGTTTTTTGACAGTTCTAAATATCATTATGAGTCCTCATTTCATCACCAGTAACAATTTGAAGCATAAAAAATTTTAATTTCACTCTTTATAGTAAGAATTCACTTATGGTTAAACAGTTCACAGTGCTTGTTTCTTTCATTCATGCAGTGCTAAATTTCCTGGATTTTGAACCATACCAGGTGCATGGTACGATGACATTCAATGTTGTGGAGAATTCTTTTTCAGTTTGACTCGAATCTTTTACCAGAAGAGAATAGTATTCCGCATCTTCGATTCGTTAGGAATTCCAGACAATTCTTTGATCTTTATATCCAAATCTTTACTTTTAAGTCTTCTGAAATAGTCTCTACAAGTACTTTCAACTAGAACATGTTAGTTTTTAGCCTCCACAAATAAACAATGAATTTCACCAGCAGTTTCTCTTAATTAAAAAAAAAATCCCGTTGGTATCACCAGCAGGAATGGCAAATTTCTCGTCGGTACTCTTATTTTTAAAAGCAAATGATCATTTTTCTGGCCACCACTTTGAAAGTCAAGCACTGTTTAGTGAAAATGGTTTTCTGTATAAATACTTCCAATTTGAGCCATTTCCAACATTTCCATGAAAAATATTCATTATTTCAGTTGCTACTAAAATAGGGAATGTCACTTGGTTTCTGAACATTTGGGGGCCGCCATTTTGAATGCATGCATTTGATTTTGGAGTTTTTTTTAGATATATGTGTTTTAAGGTCCCATCAGTCAATGTGCCAAATCTCTCTCAAACCGGAGTTTTACCCTAGAGTAGACGAGGAGGTCTTTTAAACTGAAGATAGAGTTGAATCTTCTGTCAACAGACTCCTGAAAGATAACATTCGGCATGAAGACAGGATTGAATCAACGAACTCAGATGGAATCAAGAACATTATACAGATGATCAATACACATAAAGCACCTAGACATGACACCATAATGAAAAAAGTGTTTACTTGGAAAGTTTACCGGGAGTTTCGAAAATGGGTAATTTTATAGCGTTCTTTCTGAATTTCGACATTGCCGTTTCATATCTTTGCCACTCACACTGTAATATCTTCTTTGTGACTCATTTCGAGATTAAAATATTTATATACAAAAGGAAACTAGGGAGAATTCTTACAATTTATGCCCTAACCATTTTTTTCGTAAAATCAATAGTTTTAGCGTATATGCATTGCTAAATTTTTTGCATCTACGCCAACCCGTAATATATAAATTTAACTGATTACATTTGCGAATTACAAAATCAACTTACATCTAAAAACAAAATCCCTCTGGAACTCACATTATCTGCCTCCGACAGCATTTCTCGTACTTTTATTACGTAGAACATGTACATCAGGTCCTCTTCGTCGATTCGACGCATCGAATCCTCACTTACACCCATGATGGAGGCCATTTCCGAAATGAGGTGAACTTACGGTGTCCTTTCGCATGAGTTTTCCTTACTGGACTAGGAGAACCTTCCTCTCAATTTTTTGCGGTCGCATACTTCTGAGCAATATCGTAAACTGTGGATTTTGGATATCCGAAAAACATTATAATTTCTGTTGGCGACCGTACAGCGCGAAGACTTTCAATAGTTGCTGCTCTTCGATTGTATTCCGCACTCGATTGCACTAACTCCGCCCTTTAGAACTCAGGCACAAATGCACACACGTATACTCAGTTGAAATGACAAAAAATTGCTGGTAACTTTGAAGTGAAAACCCACTTACTATGGCCTGTCTCCCGCAAGTATAAAAGAACGCATCGCCTATGTGTCGAGCTTCCTTCTCTCCCTTATACAAAACATTCAGAACTCAACAGAAATATTTAGTCAGAGTCACCAGCTCACGTTTATCGTTTCATAGTGTCTTTCGAATATATAAAGCCGTGGCTTCCATTGGATTAAACTTTTTTATTTGTGGTAATCCTTTGTAAGAAAGTAAAATGATTGAAATGAAAGATTAAAGATTGGAGTTTTTTCGCAAGTCAAGTATTACAAGAAAGGATAACAAGGAGAAAATTTTGGTGGGGCTGTGTATCATCGACGCAGTATACTTATTATAAATTATTTGATAGTGCGGTGAATCATTTTCATCCATTTGCAATAACTACGTTACCTGACGAATCTCCGGAAGATGTAGCTAATCGTAGTGCTAAATATGTCACGAAAAACTGCAATAGCAGACATACTTTTGACGATACAATAATCCCAGGTATGTCAAAAAATAAATTCCTGAACAGTGATGAAACAAAAACGGCTCAGTGGAATTTGGAAGGCAAAATTTGAAGCTAAGAACTTTGTGGTAAAACAAGCCAGGAAAACTGCGGATATGCTAATAATCAATACTGCCATAATAGTTGTCAGCAAAGATATAGATCTTCTTCTTTTCTTAATGCTCTATCTACGTGTTCAAGCATATATATTTTCGAAAAAGGAAAAATTTCGCATCAAATTCATTTAGCAAAAACTTTCATATATAAAACAGCTGCAAATCATAGTTTATTCTTGTATGCTTTCAGTAACTTTGATACAACATCTCCATCATTTAATCAAGGAAAAATAAAATTTATTAATGTGCACATTTCTACTGGCTAATGTGTTACTATAAAACAATAGCATCGTTCTCTAAGATTGCATTCCGCACTCGATCTCAAAAAGATGCTTAATGGCCACCATGAACGATGAAGTGGCTTCGAACTTCACATCAAAGGGTCTTAGAGAAAATATTAAAAACGAAAAATTTGTGATTGTTTCTGTTTGCAATCTTCATAACCTTTCATTCTCAGGGAATGAATTTTTTGCATTTTCAAAAGTAAGAGTGACAAAGTTCCCTCAAGTGAGGCTTGATTAAATTGAAACTTACCTGAAGAAAGTGTCTTTAAATACTAAGAGAAGGTGTACTTTTCCGTAAGTGACTTGCAGCGATGTTGGGCTATCTCAGTGAAACAGATGTTTGTTTTCACTGAGAGTGGCCTAGTCCAGGGGCACATGTATGCCCTTGCAAAGTAGCGTCTACAGTGTCGTGGGGCGGGCTTTTTCCTCTAGCACCAAATCAAACCACAAATTATTCATCGCATACACAGTTTGTGGCGTGAGCTCATAGAAACATGAATCGCGAAACAGAAAGACGCAGGCTCGACTGAAGGTTTCATTATTTTAATACTTACCATTTTTGTCAACCCTGTGCACTGTCAGAAATCTATCTCGTTCTGGAAAAGAGAGAATATTATAAGAAAAAAGTGGGGTATCCAGGTGGAGTTGGTGCCCCCTCGTGCCCCTTCGTGTAATCAAACAGAAACCGGGGAGACTTCAATCGAGTAGCCATTCTCTTGGTTGCAGGTCTCCCCCAGTCATGCATTACAATTTTTCTGACCTTGAAGTCGCTTCTGATCTGGTGTAGTTGAACAACAGCAGTAGATATGTTCAAGATATATCCATGTCTTTTCATGGGTAGTTGTGGACTATGTCTACACCAATCACACAGAATCAAAATCCATGTGATAGGGCACAAGGGTACTGCCGATTTCCGGGAGGGGAATCAGAACCAACACTAATAATAATATAACTTGCCCTTGCTAATTATACAATAACGGTAAGCCGCCAAGGTATAAGTCAATAGCAAGAGTAACCGATGTTGATGTCCGGAGACAGCACAATGCTCAAAAGCCGTTTAGATTTTGGAGCACGATTTGTGCAAAAAACTTTCAGCTCTAGTGCCTATCCACCATAATTCAGACACCTGTGGAGTTACCTAGGGACAATGGTCCGTCTCAGGCTCAAAACTGGTGAGACTACCGGGCTTTCCAGGCCCCACGTTGGGCACTCTGTGGGTGATTAACTACCGTTAAGGACTTGCAGCGATGTTGGGCTGCCTCAGTGAATCAGGTATTCATTTTTGCTGAGAGTGACATGGTTCAGGGACTCGTGTATGCAGTTGCAGGCTAGCGTCTGCGGTGTCGTCGGGCAGGTTCTTTCCCCTAGCATTAAGTTCCACTACAAAGGCTTAATAAAAGCTAAAACGAACTTCAGTTTAACATGAAGGCTTTTAATGCATTTATTTTGAACTTTATTTTGAAAGGCTTATCTATGTGCATAAGTATTGCAGTTATTAATTAAGATGAATTTTTAAATTTACTATGGTTTTAAAGTTAGTTATGAGGATTAAAATATAATATATTCAAGATTCAAATTTCCCTTAAAGTCACGTTTTTCACATTTCTTTTTGGTTTGGAGTGGATGATCTGTATCGTTTGAACGATCCCTCATTAAAGTAATTTGAATGAGTCTGGGACAAAACAGAAGATACTGTTCATTTGTGGGGATGCAGAGAAAATGTTAAAAAAATACCATGATTGCTGTTGCATTCACGTATCTGTAGATATTAAGAATATACCGAACTTTTTCGAAGTGATACTGTATTCATCCTTATACTTTTCTCAACGAACCTTAAAAGAAATTTGAGGAGTGTTTATCAACTCAGTGCGAATTCTTAACGAATTCTCAATAAATTTTTAGTCTACTCTTAAACACTACCTATAGAGTTCTCTATGAGAACTCAAGAAAGTAATAACATATTCTGCATAAAATGGAGGGGAAACTTTCGACACTTTTGGGGATTTTGTCACATTTTATAAATATAGGAGGAAGTTTGAATGAATTCTTTTGAGAATCTGCTAAAATATAGCGTATTTTATTCTTAATACTCAAAGAATATTTAATCAAAGTCCGAACTCGGCAACTGGTTGTTTACAATCTCATACATGCATGATGTATTTGCTACCTCAAACGCATGGCAAGTTAACCACAATTGTATATTTCTTTGCAATGCTCATTTAATGGCTTTCCAAATTCACCTTATCAACTTAAATGGGAGAGTTTCATATGTAGCGGAAAACCGCACGATTAGCACAAACCTCAACACCAAGATTTCCTGATCATCTTCAACACTATTATGTATCGCATCTATTATCATCAAATGAGAAACCGCATCATCATTCCACCTTTCCGATAAAATGTTTGAAAGTGTTTTGCAGACACGCGAAATCTGAACATCAAACACGAGAATGAACCTGCATACACATAACATATAATCAAGGAAATTTAGTAGAAATAAACGTTAATATGTTTGTTGTTTGTGTTTTTATTTTTTGCAATTTTATATATTTTGTTTCATGTCTTCTGTCTCTTAAGGCTGTAATGAGGTTTCATTATTATATTTTAACGTAGATGATGGGTGCATTATACGAATACGAGTGTTTAATCATACTCGTATGTGGAAGGAAGAAGCTGGTACTCGTAAACTGGAGTGGTCACTTTCGCTATTTTATTGCATATAATGGCGAGTAGAGTTCATCGTGAAGATTTTGATTCAGTTGGAGGCATTTTATCACAAACCATATGTTATGTTGTCTGCTGGGATTTTATAAGCAAATAAATTAATCCCCTAATAAATTATAAGGATTAATTTTATGAGATTTATTTATGCAGATAAACACCAACTTTTCGCCCATTTTGCATTAACATGTTTAGACAATTGCGACATGATTTGTTGCTGTTTCACTAGTTTCGCTTTTTTAGTGAATAAACATTGTATCGAAATGGAATTTTAGTAAATATTCAGCCAATTGAGTTTCAAGTTGGCTTTCAAAAGACAAAAACAAGTAAAATAAAGTTGAAATCGGATGTGCTAAGTAGGCTGGAAAGGGAATCCAAAAAAAGCTGGACACTTTAATCGATTACTCCATTTATAATAGGTGTTTTTCTAGAGGCATTGAACTTTAAATTGAAATAAAACAAAGAAAAATGTTTATAATATCCATGAAATTGACTTTAGTTAAAAAATATTTTTTGTCATTAATATTTCAAGATGATTTCGGGCATGAGGCCACCGCGGCTAGCGCGTAGGTGGCGTGATCACACACTCTTTGCAGTAAATCAGGCTGTATTTCGGCAGTAACACGTTGAATGTTAGCTTCTAGGTGCTCATTTGTTTCTGGCTTATCGGTGTAAACATTCTAGTTTGCATTTCCCAAAGAAAGTAATCTAACGGGATCAAATCGTATGAACGCAGTGACCAGTTATCAGAGCAGGTGAAATTAATCGTTCGTCAAATGTTTCTTTCAGTAAATTAATTGTATCACGCGCTGTGTAGCATATGGAGCCATCTTGCTGAAAATGCATGTCAGAAACATTAGTGCCTTCCAATCGAGTCATCAAATATTCAGTAATCATGTCTCGGTACTGTAATATTATGAACATAATTCCTTTAAAGGCATATGGAGTTTCGACAACTATTTGTGGACTATCACCGCTCCAAATGCTGCAGTTCTATTTGTTGACGTAACCATTTAACCAAAAATCTGCTTTTTCACTTAAAAAAATGTTCAAATGAAATTTTGGAACAATGGAAATCTTTCCTCCGGCCCATTCACCAATTATACGGCGCGAACGATGATCTTGTGTCTTCAACTGCTGCACAAGTAGATTCTTGTAAGCACGTAAACCAAGGTCTTTATGCAAAATTTTCCATACAGTAGGGGGGCACAAATTTAATTGTTGAGCAAGATGACGAAGTGACATATTCCAATCATCATCAACACTACGCTGCACATCAGTAATCACTTGTTCTGTACTCACTGTATGACGTATTACGGGATGCGTGTTACCGTTTATAGTGAACGTATTGTGAAAACTGAGCGCTCAGATGGACGATTGTGAGCACCATAAAATGCGAATAATGTCCAATGTATTTCTCGAATCGAGCTGCCCTTACATTCATAGTACATATATGATGTCAACGAAAAAATCTGAAAATTCGAAGAATCCCTGGTAAACATATTTTTAATTTCAAAACCTTAAAGTTCATACCCCATTTGAATAGCTTTAATTATAAATTTTGTTGCTAAGAGTAATCTCAGTGTCTGAAAAGCGCGAATTTCCATTAAAACCGTTGAACATTTTAACAACCCCAAAATTTATGGGCGACTGACAGTTTCCACTCTTCATCAACTTTTATAGTTAAAAGGACTTCAATAGTTTTTAAGAAAACACGCTGCGGTGCAAGGATAGAGGCGCAAAAGGATGAGAAACTTAAAGACTCCCTTAAAAATCAGTTGGGAAATAGGGAGTTATTGTATGACATTGAATAAAAAAAAATATCTTGTGAACTAATGTGACAACGTGACAAATTTGGAGTTCGAGGTGCAATTTACACATATTAAACGATTTCCAAAGGAGGGAAGGTTATCAATTTCACACGTATACTTTTTGTTGTTGCTTTTAAGGGTTTTGTTAAGCAAAGTTTACAAAGATCAAATAATTGTGTGTCCTGTTTGTCCGTTCGCCCGTCTGTCCTTAGGTCATACCAAATTTTCTCAGAAACTATAAGAGCTACAATGCTCAAACTTTGTGATCATGTCAAAGGTGATGCCTCTTGAAAGGGTTAAGTCTTTTCAAAAAACCTAAAAGTTTTATTGAAGTGCCCCTTAAAAATTTTGTTTGTCAAAGGTAGTCGGATTGGGTATTACATGGAAAGTCTTGAACAGAATTCTAAGAATCGAAAATGAAAAAGCGAGTTTGTACATCCATGGACGAAGTACAAAAAATTTACCGCTAAAACAAGGAAACGTCTGACTTTCACCTCGTTTTTTCGTTGCAACTGCTCGACGAATATGAGAATTTTCATAATTCAGGTTTCAGACTAGAATATCAGTACAGAATTAGAGAAGAATTGTAATCCTCTGAAGGACTCTACAGATATAACCGTTAAATATGGTATATGGAGGTTGAGAAATTGAATTTTAATGCATTTCCTTAAGAAATACAAGTATATCTATTATTTTACGTTAGGACTCCTGAAGGGTTTGACGAAGAACATTGAATCTTCTGGTTAAGGATGATGAAAAATATCAGTATTCTTAATTTTTTCAATAAAGGATATACTTCAGCCAATCGCTCCTACCGAAAATGACCAATAAGTTACTTTTAAATGTAGCTTTGTTTGTTTCTTTGCTTTATGTTGGGGCAAGATGGGTGTTCCAGCTAGTCTATAGCGCTCAGACCTTCGTCCATAGCACTCGACGGCCCCATTTATCAAACACGCATCATTATTTTATACTAATGAAGTAGGCCCGATAGGTTTTCACCCGTGAGCATATTTCAGTATAAGAAGAGGCCTATGCACCGTTGGCATATAGGGTCTCCAGCAATATCTGTTCTTCGTAAGGTAAGCACGAAGATAATTGGGCCCTGTAATCAAATTAGTCAGAGTTCTACACTTTTTTCTATTTAATTTAAGTAAAAAATTTGTTAACCTCTGATTTGGCTCTTTTATTAAGGATTTACAAAGTCTCCAGCCATCATATCCCCACCAAGACTCTGCTGACCGGATCTTAAGCCAACAGTTTATTTTGTGAATTATATGAGAGCTAGGGATTCCTATACAGGGTCCCGGGTTGTAGCACAAGGTCTCAGAGCCCTCCTTTGCTAAAGTATATCCTTAAGGCCCTGGAACTCTGAAAAATCTGAGTAAATTGTATCTTACCACAGAGTTTAGTTCATTAAATCATTCGTGGACAGTATTATTTCACAAGACCTTAAAAACCCGCTTTGAAACTATTTGCCATTAAGCAAGTATAACTTAAATCGCAAAGAACTGCATACCAGTCACGATCAACAAGGCGAATATGAAAACTGCCATGTAATTGTTACTTTTCCTTGACTAGAAATATGTTCAATCTATTGATCGAATAAGTTTCTAATTGAATCCTGCACTTATTACATAATTCCAGCACTAACGCATACCTTAAACCACTCTTTTTACAATTAAAAATAGATTCACCCATTTGTCAGTAGATTCGATGGTATGTAATTCCCTTGATACACTTCTAGTTTCAGTTGCTATGCCCAGCCATGAGCAACAACCAAACCAAATGATGTTTTCGATGTGACTCTGGTACACTTCCTACCGTACTTAGATCCTCGCATTTTGTGTGTGCGCTTCATCTAATTGAATAGTTTTTTACTCATTTACCTAAATAACCTGCTTTATTTACTTCGCTAACTCCGCTCCCTTAAGTGAGCTCATTGAGTTCAATGATATTATGAACTACACATGTACATTTATTTTATCAACAACATTCATTGGTTTTCTGAACGATGCTTACTAATTTTATGAACTATGTTCATACCGCCAATGAATCGTTCATTGAAAATCTCGATACAATACTTTTATGAATGACCATTCATTGTGCTAATGCTTATTGGTTGCAAAACTATGCATTTTTGGAATACCTGGCAACCACGGAATCGGGAGCTTTCCTTGGATTCTGTAGGTTGACCGGATGTTTAATAATCAACACCATATTCGTACGCTAAGAATTTGAAAAAGATTCCTGAGCAGATGGAAAATATAGTGTATGTACGAAAGTGTGAGAGCTATGACTACGAAAATTTGCAGGTATCATGAGAAATGTAAACAAGTTGGGTCGACAAACATACGCTTATGTCAGAAGGGTTTTGTACTCAACTTACGAAATGCAGTCACCAACAACGAATAAAGTTAAGAAGCATGTCAAAAAGATGTGCACGTTTAAAAAAAATCCATTAGTTCTCCATTTTCAAAGGTCGACAATTTGTAGCAAACTAACAAAAATCATGAAAATCATGAATTCCTAAAAATATTTATTTCATTGATCTTATCTAAATATTTTAAGACGATCAAACCAAAACTACAATGTGTGATTCGATGGAAAGTCCATAGAATACCAAAATTGTGTATTTTTGTTGTTGTAATTAGAAAAATTTCAAATGCCTATAACTTCCAGGAGTATGATTCGATTTTCATCAAACTTACAGAGTATTAGGATAGTTTATAAGGCTACAGAAATATCGAACTTCGTACAGTTTACGCCAATGCATATGATTTTATTAGTGAAATATGAAATTCGAAGATCTGTAGTGAAATTATAGGAATATAAATGTCCGTAAAGGACTCCAGCGATGATCTGCTACCTCGGCGAACAAAGGTGTTGGTGCTCGCCAGAATTGGCCTCATCTGAGGATGCGTGAATACGCTGGCTGGCCAGCATTGCGGTGTTATGGGCGGGTTCTTTTCTTCAGCATAAGGGCCCACTACAAAAAAATTTCGCGTTCACGAGTTCGACGATAGAATGACTCGGTTCCACGGTGTCGAGGCCGGGGTAACCTACCGAAGGGATGGACTGTTCTAACAGAGCAACAAAGTGAGCCTGGTCAACGCGTGCGAGACTCGAGAGGATGTCGTCTATACTATTCATACTTACGACCCCCGACCAAACACGGCGGGGTATCTATGTGGAAGCGGTGCCCCTTGCATCCCCCATTCGGATCAAGATCCACCGCAGACGTGGACGTATATTTTCCATTTAAATGAAAAACGCATATTTTCCATTTAAATGAAAAACGCACATGATGGAATCAAATAACATTTTAACATAAATTGGAAACCCAAGCGGAAAACCATTCTATCCTGCGAGCTCATCTGCAGCGACAAAGAAAAATGGCTGTTTAATGAGTGGAGGTGCCAGCCAACGTGGCGGGTCCCATACCCGTTCAGGGTCCCAGGGAAATGAAAAGACTGATGGTTTTACTCAATTTATCTATTCATTATGTCCGTCAAAATTTATAACAAATGCGTTTCTCTTTCAGTTGCGGGAAGCAAAGAAATTGATGAAAGATTTGTCTCTATAAACACAATGCAGAAATTAGTAAATATTTAATGTTCAACTATGAATTATTGAAAAAAGTAGAAAAGTAATTTATTTATTATTAATAAATTCATTTAAAGGGTAAATTATTATAAAAAATAATTTTTTGATAAAAATATAGAAAAGTAATAAAAATAATCAAACTCACCCAGTCCTCCTCCCACGAGCGCTCGCGTTTGGGGCGGGTAAGGGCCTGTGATTTAAACTTCGTGAAACACAGAGTGACAATCAGGCAGAACGCATTGAAATTCACGTCAGGCTATTCTTACAGTCTCACAGACACGATATACTAGTTCAAATAAATTTTAAACCGACTGAGCTACATGGATGTTGCATTCACTTTGAAAATATTACTCTAATAAAATTATCCAAGAACATTCATTTACGTAAAATGTATTTAAATTTAGATTTCATTCATAAGTGATTAAAAGTTTATTGATTTACGGCTAGCGATTCAAATTATTTAATGAATATAAATTTGTTACAGGCGCAGTTAAAATTTTGATCTTTTTACGAAGACTTCCACGTTTTTCATATATGTATCAATATTCAACGTGATCGGCGTAGCAACCCAGCATCCTCCATGCAATCCCACTTGTTCTCCCACAGTAGATGACCGTCGGGAATCTGATGAGACTCCACACTTTTTAGTGAAGCATCCAGTTTAATGAATTTTCCACTTCTTTCCACTTTAATCCGACGTTAGTCTTCAAGTCGATGTTGTACACAATCACACTAACACAAATATATTCACTTTTGGGAAGGGCGGAACAAGATTGCTCTTGACGGTGTACCTGCACTTGATGCATCAAATTGTCGTTCCGCAAAATAATCTATTTTAGCTGAACTGGTTTGTGCCACACTATGTTATCAATAGCCAAAATCTAAATTCTCTAACATTGCGCGTCTGCATGGAAGTATTACGACTAAATCTTCCAGATCGCGGTAGAAAGAATAGTAGGAACACAAATTATTCCATCTTTTGCATACTCTTATTATGATGTCTGCTACAGCAGCACCCATAACAATGATTGCACTTCATCCCGTTTGTTCTGCGAAGATATTGTTCGGTTTTTTATATGCAGCCACGCAACAGTTTTTCACGCACGCCAAGTAAAACTTTTTCCCTACTCCCCGGCTACTACTCACGACTTTTTCTTTCCAAGTCCCGCTTAACCATCATCTCGCTTATCTCGACGAGCCTCTTCATGGCGGTAACGGAGGTTTTCTCGTCGATACAATATGTTAATTTGCTACGGGTGAACATTGAGATTTCATAGTGTTGCCCACCCCGAACATTACCATACGCGATTTCGTACGAGTTAAACCTACGCAATACCGAGCCGCGTTTTATTAATTTTTTTTTTTGATAACATAATGATGTAACCAACAGCAAGTAATTTAAATATTCATTCATAAAATGATTGCTTGTAGGATTACGGAAAGAAAGCCACATAATAATTTTTGCTTTGTAACTTTATGTAATTTAACTCAAGTAGCTAGGTTGCTTCCGATTTACACGCCACATTATGGACAACGCAAGCAGTAACGAGCGCCGAAATCATCAAGAACCAACGTGAGCTCAAAACAAAACGCAAATTCACACGGTAGCGGAAACTTCCGTCATCTAATCAGCATATGCGGCAGCATAAAAGATATAACCCATCAAAGCAATCGAAATTGCGTCGCAAACAAAACAACATGCGACGCTGGGAGGAAATCCGAATTTGAATCGTTGCTCCCGTCACGCGACAAGAGGTGTTTGTGTTATGCGCGATAATCTGCGGGCATTCACATCATTTCCTCGAATCAAGGTTTCATACTACCTGTGTTTTCATTGATCCTACGTTCTTGTATAGACTCCCGATGAATTTCGATACAGTATATAGTTCGACTAATTCAAATTCGAACCTGATGCTGTCGAAATTTACAGGGAAACGATTTTGAGTGCGGATCTAAACGCTAGGCTGTCGTCAAACGCGACATGCCTATCAGGTGCGCAGCCACTGAGCTTCCGGCCAAGGACACAAACTTAACGATCCCGCTGCAAACATCTTCACACGCAGATCCAGCAGAAATGCATACATGCCACCAAAGAGGAACGAGCCAAGTAACGAAGCCAGAGATGCTGCTGAGGCCGCAAAGACACGTTAACCGAAGGAAGACACTCGCGAATTTAACACTTCATTAGTGACAAGCACAGGACGAGAAAGGCGTGAACTCGAGGCGTAACGTAATCAAAAGTAGCAGCAACAAGAAAACGAAAGTGCTAAGGAGGAGGTGAAAGGAGTAATTCAAGTTCTAGAAGAACTAGATCCAAACGATAAACGTTTTTGAGTATGGAAAGGACCCCGGCAAATGCCATTTGTTGAGCTCACAAAATGAAGCCAGAATGAAGTCCTTGTAGGAATTTTCAGCCAAACCAAAGGCTATGAATGAGTCTAAAAAGATCAAACCAAACTCACTTCCGCACACCAACAAATGACCGCCGATTACGCCAAGCTCAAACAAGAGGAAGCTGATGAGTCCACTAAACTACATGAAAGAAACTCGGATACAATTGTGGAATTTCTCACCTACAGACTACCAACATCGTTCACTCACTCGCACTAAACTCACTTTATTCCACCACGGAAATCGAAATGAAGGAAATCGCGATTTTCCCGAGGAGAGATTCGATGGCCAAAATTAGTGGAAACTGGTAGATAACTATGCATACACGACACTCCATGCGTTGGCACGGCGATTAAACTACCGGCACGGACAAGAAAAACTAAGAACTCTTAGCGCCGGCTCAAGGGAAAGAGGAAAAAAATGAGAATTACTGCGAAATCCTCATCTCGCTTCGCGATGTAAATAAACATTAGTGGCAGTTCGAACTGTCAGTCAAATGCATTCACCGCGTAATACGCTTAATTCCCACTACGATTGCCACCGAGTGAAACTTGTTACGAGTGAAATCAAGCGAGGGGGATTACTCGAACCAACGGAAAAAAGCACTCCAAAACATGATTTCCCCGGTGGATGGGAGGAAAAAACGTTAACCCGGAGGTTATTAAAGCCCGGAAAGATTGGTGCGCTTTCTCTTTTGTTCTTTTGGGAGTGTCTTTTCGAGCAACCGGGAAGATATGATCGAAAAAGATATAAACGAACATTGCTCAGCGACCTCTTTTTCTGACGAGGAATTGGAGCCGCACACTGGATTCCGGAACATTAAATTGCAAGCAAATCTTGGGTATTGGAACATTAAACAGAGACGAGACAATTGCGGTGAAAATCACGCAAACGGAAGAAAGGGGCCCCTTACTAGAATAGGGAATAAATGCAAGTGGCTTTCATTATCTCACATATTGGTCGAATTCTTTTTTCAATAAAGTAACGTATTAAGTCGGTGGCGGAACACCTTAGCTCGTGGAAGATTTTGCTAGTAAGTGATTCTCGCGGCTAAGTGGCGGACGGTCGTCTTCTCGTTCGGACGACCCCTTGAGAGGCTTGAAAAATTGAACGAGTGGCGCCCACGCCCGTCTTTGGATGTGTTAGTTTGGGTCGATGGAGCCTCCGCCGGCGTAGCCCCAATATAGCGGTGGGGCAGCTAGGAAATTATTAATAAACTGCTTCGCTGGATAGCGTCGCAAAGCGTTCATTTAATTTTTTCATTTGTTCCTTTGGAAAAATTTTTTACTGATAATGGTAGCGATGGTACGGCGGGGTTTAATGCGGGTTAGAAAATAACAGTGTTAATAAGTTGCGTATCAAATTCTTCCGAAATTATTGCATTGTCATTTTCATAAAAATAGTATTTTCTTCGCAAAGGGTTTCGAGCAGTTTGCCAAGGCGGGCTGCTCGATTGCTACATATCATACTATTATCGACAAAGTTGAGCGAATTTTGACTTCTGAGGTATTTGTGCTGTTGTACTCGTAAACACCTGCCTCCAAAACTTTTTCTGAGTTTTCAGATCACAGGGGTCCAGTCGCGAGGGAGCTGGACGCAAATTTTTCGTGTATTTCCCATTCCTGTGCGCTTCTCCAAGTTCAAAATGTCAGTTTAAGACTTGTTTTGAAAAGCTTTCATCAGGACTTTTCATTTAATACCCATATTGGCTATCTTTGATGAATTTTTTTTTTCAATAGCCGCTCCCCTATATGCTGAGATAGCCCTTAATACTTTATAAAATTTTTTTTTTAGTTTAGCTTTGAAGAAGGCACCATTTTACACCTACATACAAAATTTAATGTTTCTAGCTTATGCTGTTTGCGAGAAAAATTGCTGACACACGGACAGGCAGGTTGCGATTTTAGTAGGGTCTTGTAAAATTATTTTACAAACACATAAAAAGGTAGGATGAAGTTTTTTACGCTATGAGATATCGAATGATATTGTTGGTTTTTTGGATTGGATTTTGCCCGATTTCACAATACCATTTAAGCAAATTATCGCTTAAATAGATTTGTTTTATTTTAATGATTTATTTAAAGCGAACTATTTATGCACACAATAACTACTTATATCGCGTTTTTGAATTTCAATGCGTTTTTTGAACTCATTTCTAAAAATTTCTGTTAAGTGTGTGCATTCGCAGTATGTTATTTCATTTAATTACTAAATGTTGAACGCAATAATTCCTTTGTTAATGTCCTGCTTGATTTGTATTGTTCCATGGTATTGGATGTTTGTGTTTGCTTTTCTAATGTCAGGTGGTGTACAAGTATTTTCGCTGGATAACTCGATATTTAGACTCAAAGTTCACACGTCATTAGAACAATGCAATGAAAAGAATCAGTAATTTTCCATATAAGTCACCAATTTAAAGCCTATGGAAAATTCTGGGTCAAATCTTCGTATTACACCACCAAAAAATAAATTTAAGGACGGAGTAATTACAAACAAGCTCTATCCCATTCAGTCTTAATATGATGATACTTTTATTGCCAAGAACTATATTTATAGAGTTCAATGCGAAAACAACCATTAATTGCATCATCAATCACTCTTTTTAAAGAAATCAAACTGAAACCATCTAACGGCTTGGAATTTATAGTTTATTCGTTACAACCAAGTCATTTTCCAGTAACCTGAAAATAATATCTTGCAAACTCAATTATTCGTTGCATAGTTTGCTCTCCAGCATCTTCCACCCATAAAAAAGATACTTTGTGCCAAGATTAATGAATGAAACAAGAAACCCAATTTTAATGTCTGGCGATCAATGGCAGAAGATCTATAGTTACTAAATATCGTTTCTATTCAACTAGAAACGCACAGGTTCAGTAAGTTACTCCTGGACGTGGCCCATCATCAGCGTTCACCATATCCAAGATGAATAACGTTTTTTCGCGTTGCTCCTTCTTTTGTGGGATGCTTGTTAGCTCAAGTGAACTTAACCAAAAATGTTGATCAGCAAGTAATGAATCTTTTTATGCACAACTTCTTCGGAAGAGGTTTTTTACGTTAGGTTAGAACAAACAATTGGGTAACGAGTTTAAAAAAAAAAATTTAATCAACTTCATGTACAGATTAACTGTTTCCAGGTGATTAAATTTTAGGTTCTGGTTAAAGTTTGGTTCTGAGACTGGAGTAATCACGTTCTGCTGATACTCAGCCGTTTTTGTAAGTACCAATTTGAAATTTAATACTTAACGCGTTTGAAAATTTACCGAGATAAGCTGGAACGACTGCGAAAGGGCGCAGAGGCTGGCAGGGAACTACATTTATAGTTCATTAGACACAAGCCCACGATCTTTAAGAAATCTCAAGCACCTTACCTGCTTTGAAGTACTAAAATGGTGAGTCAATGAACGCGCCCGAATAATAAATCCAATCCAAGTTGTTGACCTGCAACCACGTCTAACACCAATTACTCAGGAACTCGTCCATAAGACTCATCGCAGGTATCCACCACATGTACGAGTGGATGACAAAAAATTATAACAACAGGAAAAATTGTTGGGGCCGTAGTCATAGGCCAGCACTAGCAGTGGGGAAGCACTTACGTAAGCTTCTCAAGAAACAGAACAAGAAGTGCCAAGTACGTGTATGACCTGGAAGAAGTTGCTGTACTCGTCGATTGTCGGCCCCAAGTGGTGCAAGTCATATTCGATTCACGCGTTTCGGAACAAATTACAACTCACGCTTCTCTTTCAAATCGGAGAGATTTGATGATTCCGCGGTCGTGATTAGACGATTCCCGCGGCGGATAAGTCCAAGTCACTGCAGCCGTGGAAAGCAAGTCTTAATGAAGGTTCTATAATTTTGAATTTTCTTAGCTAATTTTCGATTTGCTGTGTTGAGGCGTCCAGTGATAGTTTCTCATGGATGCCTGCAGATACTTTTACTATCCGCATCGACTGAGTGGTGCTGAGAAGGATCTCGGAGGGAATATGACGATGAAAAGTTATTTTGTTTTATAACTTGTGATTTTTCTCATATGGCTTTCTTCTAAAGCAAGAAATGAGGAATCGATTGAGGACAACAGCAAGAAGAATTGACAGATTTTATGACAGAGTTCTTTGATTTCTGTTGAGCTTCCAAAATTCACCCTCCAAAATCTAGCCTAAGTTCTTTGACCTGTGATCCCGCGATCGCCTCAAAACTGGATGACTGTCCAAAACTTCTCATGCCCAAATGCATTTCTCATGTTTAATGCTCTGCGGTCAGTCTTCCATTCAAGGACCACCAACTATGCCGAGCGTCAATTATTCATCCAAAGAACGAACACACACCGCGAGCGGATTATCTACTGGATTAACTGTTGCATATCAGGTTGGATTGAAATTTTATGGAGAGAAAGATTAATAAGTCACAACCCAATGAATTATGTCCAGGTGAAATAGTAAAAGTAAAAGCCGCACACGGGGAAGGCAGCATGAGAACGGGAGAGTGAATTCGTGGAAAAGATGAGATATGGAAAATACACGCAAATGTACTGATTTGATAAGATAATTATGATCGTGATGTATTTGGAGGTTTCAGAGCATGAAAGATGATTGTTTGTTCACTTTTACAAAGAGTTATTGGAGTAGAAACGATCATTGCTAAGTTGAGTGGGAAAGTGCTTGTTAGGTGTCGGATTTGCATTTTAAAAGCAATGAATGGACCGAGAATGAAAGTAAGATTGTATTTGAAAATATTTGCATGAATTTAGGTTTTGTGATAAAGTTTCGGAAGATAGTGGCCTGGATATTCTTCTGAAACATCGGTTGCAGCAGTAGGAATCTTGGCAAAAGACGGACTTGGCTACTATTGGAATCCATAAGTTGTCTTCTCCCTGTTCATATATTCTTTAAATTAATTCAAGACAATTACAATATTTTTTGTTTGGGTATGAATTTGTGTTTCATTTTGAGGCAAGGTAGGATGAAGTCAATTTCGTTTAAACTCGATATGCTATATACGAGAAAAATGTCAGATTTTTCAAATAGACTCTAGCTTATGAAACTTGCGCTTATATTTAATTTACTGAAGAATGTCCAAATAAATAAGACGTATAAGTTTTAAAATGTATATTTTCACTATCGGCTATAAAATATGTAATTTGTATAAATCATAAGCATATGCTACTAACACTAACAATTAAAACAATAATGTTGCTAAAAACCTTTTCTGTAGGCCTTTATGTATACTTTTGCTCGGGGCAATCCCTTACTAGAATTTAGCAATAGCCTGCCTTCATATGGCTGTCCCATCGGCTATGATATCTTCCATCCATTGTTCCAACCTCTTGAAGGAACCCTTTTCCTGGTTTTTCACTCTAATCACCTGGGTTATCCGGAAATCGGTCTAAATGGCTATACAAAAAATACAACAACGCTCATATTCGTGCTAAGTATTTAAAGTTTCAAAGTATTTCAACAACTGGTTATGGGTATTCTGGTGATTGGGAGCTTTCCAAAAAATGTTTTACTGCTAGTACAAAGTCATACAGAATTTATTCTTCCAATCATGCAAATTAAGAACAAACAAAAACGTTTTGCTGTTTTAAGACATACAACTGTGTTCAAAAAATAAGGTGACATTTGAATTAAAACTGCGCGCGTCGAAGGATTTGGAGGATTCCTTTTTTTAGGTTGGTAGTACTGTCAGTGACATCTATGTCAAATTTACATGTCAAAATATTCATTAATGTTTGAGATACGCGACGTTTTGTGAGCTGCTAAAAGTCAGTTTTTCATTTTTTGCGATGGCGAAATTTGTTGAATCTGTATTAAATTTTGTTTGCGGAATAAATTTTCTGCTGCAGATACGTCGAGGATGGTACAGAAAGCCTTTGGCGATGGGGCTATGTCTTAAAAAAAATGTTTACAAGTGGTATAGCGAGTTCCAAGCCGGCCGTGAACGTGTCGAAGAAGAAGAGCGTCCTGGGCGACCATCAACCTCTCCTCTTCTTCGATTATCGTGGTGTTGTGCATTATGAATTCCTTCCGCCGGGCCAAACAGCCAACAAGGAATATTATTTGAACGTTATGCGTCGTTTGCGTAACGCTATCCGCCTAAAGAGGCCAGAATTGTGGAAAGACAGTTCTTGGTTTTTACACCACGATAATGCACCATCCCATAGTGCACTCGTAATTCGTGATCATTTCGCCAAAAACTCAACCCATATCGTTCCGCAACCACCGTATTCACCTGATCTGGCGCCGTGCGACTTCTGGCTATTCAGCAAGCTCAAAAGACCGCTCCGGGGACACCGTTTGGATACAATAGAGGAGATTCAAGCCGCAGCGAAGACAGAACTGAAGGCCATCCTGGAAACGACGCGTATCTCAAACACTAATGAATATTTTGACATGTAAGTTTGACATAGATGTCACTGACAGCACTACCATTACATTCAAATGTCACCTTATTTTTTGGTCACAGTAGTATTTATGTATGTATATTGCGAGGGTAGGTGTTTCCTCTTCATCAGTGTCCTACTATGGCCTAGTGAACATATTACCTAACTTTAATACCAAAATCTTTTCACTCATGTCATTCGTATAGCTAGCTTAATATACTCACGAAAAAATCCGGGAGTTGCAACGGGGAACCCACTTTCCCCTCATTGGCGAGATTTTCATAAGCTGGATAGAGCAGAGGATTGGAAAAGAAGATGCGCCTCCATGAGTATGGATCCGGTATGTTGGTCACGTGTTTGCAATCGTGAAGAAGAATGAACTATACAGCATATTCAAAAAGATCAACGAAGATCACAAAAATAGTTCGTTCATTATAGAGAAGAACCTTAAAATCATCAGGGAGATGAACGGTGTATAATTTGATATTTCTGATAACCACGATCCCACGGATCGATATTCCGCCAAGATCTGTCACCTCTATATTTAAATGTCCCAACCAGCTGATAAGGTTGTGTGGCGGATCTCTACACTCTACGCCACTGACGTTGACGGGTGTTGCGCGAACTAATCGAAAACCAGCAGATCCCTACACTCTTCACCACTAACGTCGACGGGTGTTAAGCGAACTAGAAAGAAAAACTGACAGCTTGCGGCGACTTCACCGGGACGTGGGTAAGAAGAAAAATGGTGGTCGTGATTTAAATACGGGACAAAGCAGCTGCCGATTAAAATCAAAGAAGGAAAAACCAGTGCAGTGAGAAAACAAAAACCGACAGTCAAGCTGAATACAGTGATGTGTATTTGATCGGCCGCTCTGCACGATGAAATTCTGGCGTGGTGAATTATTGTGAAAATTGTTCTCCATTTATGCCCATGTGTCCACATTAACTCTGAATTCGTAGACTATTGCATTTGCATTCATTGCTAAACAAGCGACAATGTTCGGTGATAAATGGCTAAACTATCCTACACCTACGAGTGACAGATGAACCAAACGGAGATTCCCATTCACAGTTACGGAAAAGATGTGCCCGCGCGTGTGGCATGAATCGAAATTGGAATCCTTGCAAATGTTGGGAACACCGTGGTACTGTTGTCGAAATTCTTGGCTACTGCTATTCATATCGAAGTGCAAAATTAACCCGTTAGTGCCTGTCAACTGATTTGTTCCTCCATCAACCAAATTATACACTGTAAGTACCGCTACGAACAAGTGAACTACTAAACCACATAGCATCTAGCATTTTGCAGCCTCGATCTACTGTAGATCCCAGCACTAATCATTGAAATTTGACTGCAATCCCCCACTCTGTTACCGCATACCAATCTGCAGGGAAGGCAAGGTCAACACAGGGAACTTCGCCACTTTGAATTTTGGATAAAGAGCAATACAAGTTTCAAAGGTGCAAAGCTAACGGACGACCACGTGCACTTCAGCTACGCGAAAAAAACATTACATACATGCCAATTGAAGGACGCAAAATTATTCGGAGCATCATCGCGATATAAAAATATTGCAATATAATTCAGTATAGAGGTGATCCAAAGATATTCAAGTAGACTAAGGAATTTAAGTAATAGTAAATAGCATGTGATTAGATTGTTATTAGCCATGATCTGTGCGTTGCAGTACGAAAAATCTTGCTGTAAGGTGAATTAGATTAAGATATAAATGAATGATAAATTGCTCCGACAGAAATGCCATACTATCCAAGATCTATAGGTTGATGATCCAAGAAAATTACTATCAGCTGATGAGAAGGATCTAATTGGATCAATTTTGCTCCATGTATGCTTTATTTGTTCAGAAGCAGATGAATTTGAATCAATAGAATAGTTTTTTTTTTATTAGTAAAATAGCTTCGTGATGTCGTGAAGAGACAGGTTCGAAATCAGAAAACTAAGTAGTGGGTGGTCTAATCATACTGCACGATGTTAATTGTCAGTCACACCTTACCGTCAAGTTTTTCGCCAAACTTGATTTGACATTTCTTTGTTTCAGTGTTTGACAAATTCAGCCATAGAGAGTTACACAATTGAGCAGTGTATTAAGGTTGTTGAAGCCTTTCACGATAATGGGTGTTCAAATCAAAATGCATTTCGTACACTTCGTGATTTTTTTGGTCAGCATAATCGACCAAATGTGTCCACAATCAGGAGAATCGTGCGCAAGTTTCAGCAAACTGGGTCTGTAGGAAATATGAAATCACCTGTGCATGTCCACCCAGCTTGTCCTACGGAAAACATTGCTGTTGTTAGCGATAGTGTGGCAGAAGAACCGTCGACCTCGACTCGTCGTCGTGCCCAGCAATTGAAAATCTCACAAACGTCACTGATGCGAATATTGAATAAAGATTTGAATTTGCACGCTTCCAAAATTCAATATCTGAAGCCTACTGACCGTTTCAAGCGTCGGCAATATGCCAAATGGTTGGTTGAACAGACAGAAGGGAATGGTGACTTTACTAAGAAAATCATCTTTAGCGACGGGGAACTCTTTCACTTTCACACGGACTTCTTGTGGCTGGAAATTAAGGTTATGGACCTAGACGGTGCCACTTTTTTTTTGTGGTAGGGAGGTGAAGGCATTTACGCCCGCCGAGTCTGGCAGTGTGGGACTCCCATGGAGGATACCTTTGGACTACCCACTAAACACCTCCCCTGTCAATCTGAGAACCTAGCCTGGAACCGTTTGACACATTACTTCGGGCCAGGTCTCGCTTTGTTACGCCGTGGGCGCCTTCAAGCTGGGGAGTCCCTTTCCTAGCGGGAGGGGAGAGGGGAAGAGGAAATGCCAGAAGAGCGATCCTCCAGCCCCAGCGCCCCCGGCTGCTGTGAGTCCCTTTTATATTTCAGGACTGCCTGAGCATAATGTGCCGCCTGGTTCCATTTGTCAACCGATTCGAGCATCACGGCAATTATATTATCCGGGGTGAGCTCTCCCGTCTCCCCGTAGAGTTCCCTTCGCAGCTTGACCCATTTTGTACACGCGAAAAATGTGTGACAGGCATTGTCCTCCTCTCCTGGGCAAAACCGACAATCGGGAGACCGTGACTTACCGATCTTGTGCAGGTAAGACTGAAAACACCCGTGCTCGCTCAAAAGCTGGGTCAGATAGAAGTCAGTCTCACCATGCCTTCGATCTAGCCACGGTTTCACATCCGGGATGAGGCGCGCAGTCCGCCTTCCCTTCGTGCAATTCACCCAAGGCTGCTGCCAATCGTTGAGCGAGCGTTGTCTCTCCTCGCGGACAACCATCTTCCTCGCATCCTCGTTTCGGCGCAGGTAAATAGCGCGGCGCTCTCTAGCAAGGAGGGCGACTGGTATCACGCCTGCAATCACTCTCACCGCCGAGTCGGAGACTGTTGGATACGAAGATGCAATTCTCAGTGCTCCTCTTCTCTGTACCTGTGCCAATCGTTTTCGGTATACCTCCTTGCTGAGAGCGTCGCCCCATACCTCTGCTCTGTACAGTAGCACTGACCCTACAGCACTCATCAAGAGGCGTCTTCTTGATGGGCTGGGTCTCCCTACGTTGGCCATAAGACGACTCAGAGCCGATATTCCCGAAGCAGCCTTCTCAGCCGTTGCCTTGATTTGCTCAGAGAAACTCATCTTCGAGTCGATCAGTAGCCCCAGGTACTTCACCGCTGGCTTCGATTCGATTAGTATATCTCCAATACTGATCATCCTTACTCTAGGGATTCTCTTTTTTGTCAAGATGACCACTTCGGTTTTCTCCAGTGCTAAACTGAGCCCGCGAGCAGTCATCCAGTCCCTCACTCGGCGCATTAGCATACCTAGCCTAAGTTGCGCTTGTTCAACGGTGCGTCCGGCGACCAGAGCCGCAACATCATCCGCATAGCTGACCAAGCGCGACTCATCTGTCATGTCAAGTCTCAGTAGCCCGTCGTAAGACACGTTCCACAGGTCCGGACCAAGGATAGATCCCTGGGCAACACCCGATGTAATTTCCATCCTTCGTTGGCCCTATGTCGTGTCGTAGAGCAGGCTTCGGTCCTTTAGGTAGTTCCTCAAAAGCCGCATTAGATATTTTGGAACTTGAAAAGAGTTTTCCAGCGTGTCCAGAATATCCACCCATCTAGCGGAGTTGAAGGCATTCCTGACGTCGAGTGTCACCAACAGGACGATCCGTCACTTGGTGCGACTATATGCCTCTGCCTTTTGGACCGCGTTCACCACCTCTGCAATCGCATCAATGGTAGAACGTCCTGCTCTAAAGCCGTACTGCCGAGGAGATAGGTCCCCAGCAGCACAAATCGCGTCAGTGAGTCTTCCCTTGATGAGGTTCTCTAGCACTTTCCCAGCCGTGTCTAGCATGCATAACGGGCGGTATGCAGGATGGTGCCACTTGCCACACAGCCAACGAAACAATGGCTGTTTTGGGCGAGAAATTCAATGGCCGGGTTATCTCACGTTGTGGCAATGTTGATTGGCCGCCACGATCATGTGATTTGACAACGTTGGACTTCTTTCTTTAGGGATATTGAGAAAAAAAAGTGTACGTCAATAAGCCAAGAACAATTCAAAAGCTAAAGGATGAGATAATTCAGCACATTAACGACATTGAATCTCAATTATTTTTCAGAGTCATTAAAAATATGGACCACTGGATAAAAGTATGCCACCGTAGTCGAATCGATTATTTGGGGAATATTTTGTTTTACACATAATTGTCATAGATTCTTCTTCTATTATGATAAAAAATATTGATAAAATTTTCTGAAAACTTTTTGTTTTATTTAGAATTAACATCGTCCACTTTGGTTGGACCACCCTTTACAATACCTAATATTCTCTTATTTACTTTCTTCGAAAACTTGCTCTTCGAAGAATATCTCGAGTTTTCTTTATTACTGGATGAATACATTTCTAGATACTGTATTTGAATTATTATGTTACTCAAAATTGTTCTAGTAACCGACATTTGATTGTAAGAGAGAAAGATATAAATTGAAATCAATTTGCAAAAAGTAAAATAAACAAAAAAGAAAGAAAATTTTTGTATGGCCGAAACGCATAAGCGTGATATGACTACAACCACAAGATACACATTTAAAATATTCAAATTTTCTCGTTAAAGCTATGTAGAAATATGCAGGTATAACCTGTATATTATTCTACAATTGCTCTGAACTATGGTTTCCAATTCCATATCACAACCTAAAATTACTTTTCTTGTGCGATCACAAAGAAATTCTTTCCAATTTCTCTAGTTTGATTTTTTTTTAAATATTTAAACTCATTTATTATTGGAAAACCCCGTTTTGAAAGTTTATAGAAATGTGTTAGTTTATTAGTTTTCTCATTTTATATTATATTGTCACATAAAGAAAATATCAAAATGAATAGATAAACAAAAAGAAATCTTTCCTTTCCAGTAACCCATTCTATTTCAGCAGGACAATGTCCGCGAGAGGTGAGTATGCCACCGAGAGGATATGGCTTCAGTAATCCGCGAATGGTCGGCTTCACGTTGCGGTTAGTGCTCGGTACCATATTTTAAATTTTCATGTTCTTATTAGAGTAGATTTTTTGGTGTTGAATTTGAGTAGAGTATTTCGGACACCGCGTCGGTAGTATTCGGGAGCGCATATTTTTCAGTGGTTGGTTTTTCGTTCCTTTTCTTCGGAATGAGTTGCTCGACGCGTTTTAAATCGGGCATTTGAGTTTTTGTATTTCGGGCTTCGTCTGCTCGCATAAGACCCAAGACCAAAACTCCTCTCCAAACTAGCTAGCTAGCCAGCAGCCACCTCTGAGCAGACTAAGAGGGTCCGGACTTAACGACCTGATGCGTACAGTTCATTGTCACGTCCCAAGACTTCACGACTAATCGATTTAGATTTCCTTCGGGAAATCTAGAACGCACGAGATGTGTGAAAATCATTATAATTTACCGAAAATCAACCAATAGACGGAGAGCAATACCAGCGACATGGTACTACTCTCACGCAAGATACAATTGCTGGATACACAAGATGTTGCCTACCCATCTAACTAAGGCACGGTATGATCAGAAGCATAAGTTCATTTTTGATACGGCGAAAATCAGTGAATACGATACGGAATTGGAGACCTCTGTCATAAGCAAAACGGAAAGGAGATTAAAAGCGGAAAGGCGGAAAAAAATTGGAGTGCACTCAGAGAGCAGCAATAACATGGGCGGATCAAAAAGAGGTTGAAGACGGTGAACATTGCGGCTATACCTACCTGTAAAAACTTAACTTGGAACAAGATTACACACAACGAAGGACAAGAGGCTCAAGGAGGAAAAATGCGGAATTTATAAAATCACCTGCCAAGTATACCAAAAAACTATACACAAGTAGGACAAATAAGGCGCTCAGTTAAAATGAGATTTAATAAGGGCATCAAAGAAGCGAAAAAGTTCATTTCTAAACAAGCACCTATCGAAGCAATCAAATCATCGGTGGCAAGGCACATCGTATCCAATAATTATCAGTTCGATTTGGAAGATCTGCAAGTCATACTGGAGGTAAATAGTGTCAGGAAATTAGACTCTTACGAAAGTCTATGGAAATTGAGACAACCAAAAAGTCTACGGCTGAACGATGATTGAGGTAACGACTACTCCTAGATGTTAGAGGTAATTCGGGATAAGTAATATTTGTTAAGGGTAATAATAATTTTAGTAACATTTATTAGGATATATTTCTAAAAAGGAACAATTTATGTAATTTGCTTAAGTGAGTGAATAGGTAATCAAATGATCTCAGATAAAAAGATTAAGGCTAAATGAGTAGAAGGTTAAGTGAGTATGTTAAATTAGGTATACTAATTATATGAGCTAAAATATTTTGGTATTTAAGTGAGGCAATATTTTTAATAGGTTATAGTAGGACACTGATGAAGAGAGAACACTTATCCTCGCAATATATATGTCTTAAAACCGACAAAGATGCCTGCTTTTAGTTTTTCTACACTCAGGACTGAGAAATTTTGGCACACATATTTAAAACAGTCACCAGTCTTATCTAAGCCTTTGATAACCTTTTTATTAGGCGAAGAAACTGCAACCAGATTTTCCCGCCAACCCGTGCAGACGGGTCTTGGAACGCCACGCGCTTACTTTTCTTATCCCCAAGGCCACCTGATCGCCTGAAGGTCGAACGCTCGATCAGAGCCGTTCCAAGAAAGAAAAAAACTACATCTACCTAAAGCCAGGAAAACTTAAGTCACAAAATCAAAAGACCTCTTCACTTGAAAAAAAAATCTAATCTGAACCGATTCATTCCCAAGGGAAAATAGCTCGCAACCCTTGTGTATTGTTGTTGTGAACATGCTAGCGCACTGCCTCATGCCTACGTCAGCTAATGATATCAATACTGAAAGGTATGAGAAGCTTCCGATAAGAATTATCAAATTGCGATCAAGCCGTGTTACCTCATATAGCAGGTATATGGTGGAGACGAAGAGACAGCAGTGGCATATATCTCACAAGCAAGTACGAGTCAGCCAACAGAAAGTGACGATGGGTGGAAAAAGAAGAAGAAGATAGAAAAGACAGCAGCAAAACATATCTCGCGAGTGAGCGTAAGCTAGCCAGATGATAGCTCCAAAGAAGAGAATGCTGCAATCAGCTCAAAAGCTCTCCTCACTCTTCCTCAAGTCTGTTTCCACTAAGAGAACATCGTTTGTTGGCTCTCTCAGCTAACGTACAAGCAAGACAAGACGGGGAGGAAGAGCTTCTGTGGAATTGGAGCTCACGTGTTTGCGTATGTAGCAGTTTTCCGGAAAAAATGGAGCAAACGCTCACTCTGTGACCAAATATAAGCACCTGGTTGAGTACTGGCAGGTCAGTTTGTTTTAACACTACTGGGGAGCATGTTGCTACAAACATTCCCGCCAAATTTTCAACGTGAAGTAAACTAGGCGACCTTGGCGATTTAAGTTTCACCGCCGCGATCAGGCTAAGGTGTTGTGTGGAAATATTCTGATGGTAAGAGGTGAGACGGGAACCTGAACCAGCCTTTTGGCGTTTACGCCGGGTGGCTACCTCGTACTTACGAATTCACCTTTTGGAGGCCAAATAACAGTCAAAAGAAAGAAGCACACCGGCCAGCGGTGCATCAGTCCTGGAAATCAGGACTATCTAGTGTATATGAGCCCGCCTATCCGTTGGCAACCAACAGCGCCAGAGAAATCAAGCCCATAAGTCACCTATGCCCGGCCCGACAAAGCAGTCTGGAGCAGGCACTCCAAGGGGACCCAGAGCAGGACTCCGGCAAATCACTAAGCAGGAGTAACTCACCAGGATCAAGGTACCCCTGGACAGCAACGAGCACGCAGCCAACACCAACCACTAGCGTGGAGGTCGAAGGGAGCTCAAACAGAAGAACTTCATGACCTACGCAGACTCGCCCGCCTCTCCTCTACAGCTGCTAAGCGGGTCCATTTTCGGGAGCTATGAAGGACCACCTGCAGGCAGTTCCACCGCATGGAAATTGATGCCAAGAAAATGCATGAAGTGTATTAATGCAAAAGAAATGGACAATAAAGTAAATTGCTGTAATCTTGAAACCGGGTGTTTTGCTGACGACTTCTTAGGGGATATGTAAGAGGCAATTCCAGGTGGGTGTAGAGTAAGTATAAGTGGGGGGCACCCCAGAAGAGGCCAGCAAGTTCCCACTTATTGTACTAATAACACTGTTACGGAAGAAGAAACCGATTCGCCCTTACAAGTAGCTCAAATACGTGACGCGTCATTTGTCAAGTTACAGAATGAAATGGTAAAGGGCCAATGAATCAATGAATGGGATTTTGTCTGGGAAATGGTATTGTTTGTTACAAGTTGCTCAATAACCACTTTGCATTCTATGTTCCTGCTGAAATTCAAAATAATATTATTTGCCTTATAAACGAGAAATTAGGTCATTTGAGGGTAGGGGAGTATAATGATCAAATCCAACTTAATTATTGGTTACCGTATATGAAGAAAAGAATTACCGATTACGTTCAAAATTGCATCCGTTGTGATATGCATACGTAGGTCGTGCTAAGCTGAAATTACTGCCGAAAAATTTCACAAGTATTCATAGCATATCTAGCAGAATCTACAATGGTATAAAAGAAATCATGGTGGAGAACTCACTGCAAGCTCTTTTTAGAGCATCAATTTTACCTTGCAATGCATTAATCAAACCAAGAGAGATAAAAAGCTTCCTTAAACTTTAAAGAAGGAAAAAGCACCTGGGATTGATGATCTGCCAAGGATTGTACTAAAGAATCTCTCCAAGAAAAGCATTGTTCTCATCAACCTCATATTCAATGCGTTCTTTTAACTATCATGTTTTTTTCAAAATTTTGAAGCATGCAGTGCACACGAAAACTACAGACTAATTACTCTCTTTTTGGAAGATTAGTGCTTAAATGACTAAATAGCTTTGTAGAAGATAATAATGTTCTGCCCATTTTTCAATTTGGATTTGGGAATGGATACTCGTTAGACTAAAAGCTCTGCCATGTGATAAACCATATCAAAGCAGCACTAAATCAAAATTTATGTACAGGAATGGTGACACTAGAGATAGAATAAGTCTTTGATTCTGTGCGGCATGAAAGACTTCTCCATAAACTGGAACACCACAAAACTCGTCTTCACTTATTCAATCTAATTAAGTCTTTTTTGAATGACAGAAGATGCCAAATCTAAGCATGTTCGTCATGAAAAACATCAGTGCTGGTGTCTCACAAAGTTCTTTCCTAAGCCCCACGCTATTCAATATTTATACTTCAGATTTGCCTAGCCACGGAAACTGCTAAATAGCTACCTTTGCAGACAAAACATAAGTCTACGTTTCTAATATCGATCCAAACATGATCGTTATTAGCTTAAAAAAGATGTTAGAAAAATCGACCAGTATTCCCATAAGTGAAAAATCTAAATTTGTGTAGGTGAAACCAAATGTATACTCTTGAGCAAAAAGTGAAAACTAAAACTGCTTCCGAACAGAGCATTAAATTTCATTGGACAAACCATCCCATTATCACCTGATATATTCTACCTCAGACTCAAGTTAGAAAAAAAGCTAATTTTCAAGTTCTATATAGAACATACTCCCGCAAAGGCATTCAAGTCCATCCTATCACTTTACTCCCCTTGTGAATCAGAGATCAAAGTCAAATACTAAGAACACGAGGGTGGTGCTATAGTATTCAACCTCACCACCCGATGATATCATGTAGTACATTCTTGTAGACAGCTACTGTCGAAATTTCAGCCAAATCGGACTCGTAGTTATATTTTGACCGCGTGTGGAAGCGGGCGTGTCCGAGCAGTTTAGAAAAATAGAGAAAGAGCAATATCGGTCGATTCTTGTTTTTGGAAGGGATACCACGAAGCGAAGTCAAAGAGCGCTTAGACGCTGTGTACGGTGACTTTCGCCCTGCGATGACGACCGTGAAAATTGATTTACCGAGTTTCAACGTCGTCGCGAGTCGGTTTTTGATGCGCCACGCCCAGATGCCCCGAAAACGGCTACCATGGAGGATAACGTGACAAAAATCTACGAACTCGTGTTGGCAGACCACCGATTGAGGCTGGGCAAGATAGCTGAAACAGTAAGCATCTTAAAGCGTTAGAATGCTATCGGCATGATGCGTGCCGCGTTTTCTCACTCCGAACAACAAATGCAACCGTGAGACCACTTCAGAGTAGTGTTTGACCACTTCAGAGCAATGTTTACGCGCAATCAGAATGAGTTTTCGAGTCGTTTTGTGACTGCCGAAGAAACATGGCTTCACTGGTACACACCAGAGATCAAAGAGGAGTTGAAACAGTGGAATTTACTCGGCGAATGTGCTCCCAAGAAAGCAAAGACAGGCTTATCGGCTGGAAAGGTGATAGTCATCGTTTTCTGGGATTCGCAAAGTGTGATCTACGTCGACTACCTGGAGAAGGGCAAAATGGTCACAGGACTCTACTATTCCGAATCATTGGGCCGAGTCGGCGATGAATTCCAGAAAAAAGCCCATTTGGCGAAGAAAAAAGTACTCTTCCACAATGACAACCCACCAACTCACACTTTTGCCGTCGCCATGGCTAAATTGGTCAACTTGGGCTACAAACTACTACCCCATCCATAGTATTCTTAAGATTTGGCCTCGTGCGACTTCTTTATGTTTCCAAACTTAAGAAATTTACTCGCCGGGCAGAAAGTTGAATCGAATGAGGAGACTATCGCCCCAACGGAGTACTACTTCGTAGCCCTCGAGAAAATGTATTTTTCAGAGGGGTGAAATAAGTTTGAGCATCGTTGGGTCAGTGTATGGAGCTAAGAGAAGATTTTGTTGAGAAATAAATCGGCACTTTCCAAAATTTTCGTTTTTCTTTGTAGGCTAAGTACTTTGCGAACTACCCTCGTAAAATGTTTAATATCAAAATGGTTATCCAACCCATCATCTTATATGGTGCCCCTTGCTGGAGCCGACATGGAGATTATCTGAAAAGGGAACTACAAGTCACGCAAAATTGTTACCTCAAAATTGCCCTCGATAAGCCTTATTTCTCTTCGCATGAATTGAATAGGATCGTGGCCATCAGTCCAATTGATCAGCTTTCGAAACCGCGCACAAACAAACTGGTTGTGAGAGCAGAAACTTCATCAAATGAATACATGATAACCAATTAAAAATACCAAAAGACATCACGTAGCTTAGCCATATCTATCAATAGCAGACCAATTAGATTTGAGTTAGCGTATAAGTAGACTTAAATATATATTTTAGGCTAGCCTTAAAATAAGTAGAGATTGTTGATTAAAGCTTCCTCTTACCGAATAATTATTGTATTACACACATACAAAAACAGATCTCTTAAGTACAAACTTTAAACAATGCATACATGAAATGAATGTTAGTTCAGTGCCCTGACCCTAAGAACATTTATTGTAAATAAATTGCAAAACATAAAAAAATTATATAATTTAAGGATTCTATCTTTGTTTTATGTGCAAAAATGTAAAACTGTACTTCAAACTTTAATTCTTTTGCTCTTGTACTCATCAAGAACTATTTCTACTATTTTTTCATATCTTTCTGCCCAAAGAATTCGATCACGAGGAGGAGAGCTACACTTTTCATTTATTTTGACTCTTTTCGAACCACCCGCCCAGCAGTGTCATAGCGTTTCTGACACCAGATCTTTAAAGTTCTCACCAAAATCGTTCATTTGATACCCTAATTGGCTACTTTTTACTAAAAGCTTTTTTAAGAATCAATTCAATATATGGGGAGAGGGAGAACCCCCATAAAAACCTTATTGATTTTTTAGAGAGGTGATTATTTTCAACCTGATTGAAAAATTTAGTGTTTATTGCTGTACTAGTTTCCGAGGAAACTTATTTGGTGTACAAAAAAGTTTTAAATGATTTTTTTGCAAGTTTGACGCTTTATGGTGTTAAAATTTATTACAAATTCATTTTTCAAAGTATTGCCCGTCGTTACTTTTTCTCATGTTTCTGGTAACATACGGATTCCCCTTCGGAAGAAAGACTCATCCACGCATCGATCCAATTTTGGAGTTCTTCAAAAGAGCGGTAGTGGTGTTCCTCAAGGGCATGCGTCATCGACGAAAATATATAGTAGTCGGAACTGGCAATGTCCCGGCTATACGGTGGGTGGGGTAGGGCTTCCAATTTAAGCGTTTCAAGGTATATTTTGACTGGCCTTGCAACATGTGGTCGACCATTGCCATGCAGAAGAATAACTTTATCATGTCTTTGCCCGCATTGCGGCCGTTTTTGTTTAAATACTTGGCTCAAACGCATCAATTGTAGTCTGTAGAGTTGTTCTGTGCTGGTTTCACCTGGTTTTAATAGCTCATAGCGCACCACGCCCAAAATTTTTAAAAATAATAAAAAATGTATTCAAAATTCAATGAGAAGTAGAAGATCTTCAACATCCAATATAGTTGGCTCGTCACCAAGGACTTACTCTTCTGATATGATTCAGTCTTATTCTCAGACATCGACTTTCTCTTCAAATGATAGACACTTGGAGAGACAAATTTCCACTGAAACTCAGACCACTCAGAGTAATGAGATGCAAAATTCTCCTCTGATTGAACCAATAATTGCACCTGTTAAAAGCCTCTTCCTAAAAACTTCTGCACAATCAACTACACTAACACCTTACTCAAATTTTGTCCATGGTGATACGTTGGCTCTGTCTTCTGAGGGTATAGTCCTTGTTCCGCCAGTTTCAGACACTCCGAGCTTTGCTATCAATGTCAGTCACCTAGACCCACTAAACCCTCCTCCTGTGAAGTTGGCTACAGATATGAAGGATAATATTGAGAATAGATATCTACTTTTTAGACTTAGGGGCCACAAATTGTTTGATTGCGTTCGACTTTATCTGGCTTACATGCACAAAGCGCCTGAATCAACCTGTTTTGACGGGAAAACCAAAATTAATCTCAAAGTAATAATTCAGCAAGAAGGGCTGCCTATTGAGATTGAGCCATTACGCCATCTATTT
This sequence comes from Odontomyia ornata, assembly GCA_963969285.1. Classification (NCBI taxonomy): domain Eukaryota; kingdom Metazoa; phylum Arthropoda; class Insecta; order Diptera; family Stratiomyidae; genus Odontomyia; species Odontomyia ornata. The sequence goes on from OZ017738.1 coordinate 182,478,417, forward strand.
GTAAAATATCACGTGCAGCTCGGACTTTCTGCTGACCAAGAAAAAAATGATCTGGAAACATACGCTTTGCATGTGCGATCTAAGCATGTCTCTTTGCTCCAAAAAGCAAGAGAAGAGTTTAAAAAATATCATTCCTAATACTAACTTACCATTGAATGGTATTAAGCTCTTTTACCATAATTGTAGCGGTATGAGAGGGAAAATAGATAAATTGTACCTTGATGCTAAATCCTGTCATTTTAATGTATAAACGTTCACCGAAACCTGGCTACATGATGGTTACATAAATGAAGAAATTCTAGACAGCAGCTGGACCATTTATAGAGCTGATCGTGACTACTCATCCACAGGCCTAACCAAAGGTGGCGGAGTGTTGATTTTGATCAAAAGTTCCATGGCCTCTGAAAACGTTGATGCTATCTCCTATAAAAATTTTGAACATAAGGTGGTTCGAATACGCTTAGGCAAGTGGTTTCTATACGTAGGAGTATTTTGCATTCCACCAAAATCTGACAAAATCTCCTGTGAGAAGATATGTGAAATTATAAAGTCTATTGCTGCATCTCTTGAGGAACATGATCAAATTATAATTTTGGGAAACTTTAACCACCCTAATTTATCTTTTCTCCTGTTGAAACTGATAACCATCTTCTACCAGCAAACCTCTCAAATACCATCGATCTTAATCTCATCAATGCCTTCTATGGTAATGACTTACAACAAGTATCACTAACTCCCAACCACAACGGAAACTGGTTGGATCTTATTTTTGCCAATGCTTATGACGATGTTGTGGTAAGTCCAACCAATGACAAAGAGAACCTTTTCTCTAACACACGAAGCCATTTCACCTCTTCGGTTGAACTTCCAATATCTGATGTAACTTTTTCTCGAACGTACAATGACTGTATTGTATTTGATTTCTTCAATGCTGATTATAATAGCCTTAAATTTTATCTTGTCAATTTTGATTGGAACTATCGTTCAAGTTTAAATTTAGAGGAAGTATTCTCTTCATTCTATAAAACACTCTTCGAATGCATTGAGACTCATGTTCCTAAAATAAAGAAAAAACCCAAAGTTTCCAAGCACTGGCTTGATCGTGACTTTCAACATCTGCGGAATCAAAGGAACAAGCTCAATAAATTAATGAGAGATAACAACTTTGACCCAAGCCTTAAGATTAAATATGTTGAACTGGCTATGGAATTCACTATAAGATCTCGTGAAGCATATGATCAATACATCAATTCAACCGGGGAGAATACGATTCATAATCTTAAAAAATTTTTCAATTTCGTAAACAAGCAAAAAGCCACAGGATTTCCAACATCAATGTATTACGGTGATAGTAATTCAATTTGCCCTCAAATTATATGCGTCCTTTTTGCCGAGCATTTCCAAGAGGTTTTCCGCCCGGTCACCAATTCTTCTAGCATACCAATTTGCCATTCAACTACAGCACCATTCATTGATGAAATGAGTTTGTCAAGTGAAGATTTCGTAAACGCTGTTAAAGAACTTGATATTAACAAAGGACCTGGACCTGAGTCTCTTCCACCGAGATTTCTTTTTGAGTGTATACATCAAATCTCTTCCCCTCAGTTTATTCTATTCAACGCATCTTTATCACAAGGGGCTTTTCCAACTGTCTGGAAGTCTTCTCATTTGACTCTGATTTTCAAAAGTGACGATAAGCGGTCTATAACAAACTATAAAGGTATTGCGATACTATCAGCTGTTCCAAAGTTGTTCGAAAATATTGTTTGTGCTAAGCTTACCACGTTGGTTGAACTACGTTTAAACGAAGAGCAGCATGGTTTTCCAAAGGTTGATTAACTACCACTAACCTAATGCTTCTTACCTCAACTTTTCTCTGCGAAATGGAAAAAGGTAATCAGATTGACGCTGTCTACATGGACTTCAGCAAAGCTTTTGATAGAGTCGATCAAGGAATTTCGATCTTCTGAAGTTCGGCATCTCTGGGTCCTTACTGAGTTGGATTGCATCATACCTAAATAATCAAACACAGTTTGTGAAGTTCCAGGGCACTTTTTCAAGAGAAATTATTGCCTCTTCTGGAGTGCCACAAGGTATCCACCTGGGTCCGCTTTTATTCAAGTGATGTACCTCATCTTCTGTATGCTGACGACCTCAAAATATACCACACCGTCAATCCCGATTCCGAGGCTATTTTTCTGCAAGCCAAAATCAATTCATTATTGAAATGGTGTAACGATAACAGGCTTTATCTAAATGTTGAAAGGTCTTATGTTATAAGCTTCTCGAAAAAAATTCAGTATTTGAGCACACTTATAATCTGAATGATTCCCAACTTCAAAAAGTTGACCAGATCGCAGACCTGGGCAAAGTTGAATTTCCATTCTTAATACGATACAATTCTTGCTCGGGCATGTAAGCAGCTCGGTTTCATAAAACGTCGCACCAAAGAATTCAATAACCTATGGGTCGCCAAAACTCTATACTCCTCATCTGTTCACCCCCTCCTTGAATATGGTTGTATTATTTGGAATCTTTGCTTTGAGAATCACAGCATCCGCATTGAATCTGTGCAGAAACAGTTTATTTTTTTTGCCTTGCGTGATGCTTATGACCCGAAGGACTTTGCCAACTTGCCACCTTACCAGTAAAGATTAAATATTTTGAATCTTTCCTTGCTCTCATCTCGAAGAACCAACTTAAGTTCTTGCTTTGTTTTGGATGTAATCAATAAGATAGTAAATGTTGCATCACTATCAAGCAAAATTACGTTCAAGGAAACGATTGAACATACTAGGAACACTCGTTCGCTTCATGAAGACCAACATAAAACCACCTACGCAGACAGCGAGCCAATTAATAGGTGTTGCAAGATCTTCAATTCTATGAGTGAACATTACTCTCCTTCTATCTCAAAACATAACTTCAAAAAAAAAGATTATTGACGCATTAAAATAAGTTATTGTTAAATATATATTTACTTTTTTGTGATTTGTTTGGATAGAAGTACTTTTTTGTGATTGCCTTGTTTGGCTTATTAAATAAATAAATAAAATAAATAAATACAGAGCATGACCTTGCCACCGTGAATATTCGGCTTTAGCGTCGATTTGGGCATGTAGCCGGGCAGCTCATATGATTTTTTGTGCTTGGGGTTATCGTAATGAACCCAGTCACAATACGATGCCAAAATCTCTTTCTTTTTTGCCGTTGGAGCAGCTGTTCACAAGTGAAAAAAACGTCGTTCGACGTCTCTCAGCGTCAATTCATACGGCACTCAATATCCTACCTTCTGGATCATTCCCATTGCTTTTAAGCGAAAAGATATGACCTGTTGAGTCACTTTCAATGCTTCTGCGAGCTGCTCTTGCATTTGGCACGAGTCTTCATCCAAAAGAGCCTCTAATTCGGCATTTTCAAACTTTTCTGATCGTCCTTCGCGCTCTTTGGCATCGGTATTAAAATCTAAAACGTCGAAACCAGTATTCACAAGTAGAATTTGATGGAGCATGATCTGCATAGGCTTCCTGCAGCACACGATGGCTTTCAGCTACAGATTTCTTCAAATAGAATCAAAAAAGTAATCCTTCCCGCAAATTACGTTTTGTTGGCACAAAAGTTGACATATTCGAAGCGCAGAAAAACTATGTTGTTCACACTTCAGAGAAATGACACATACTGAAAAAGAAATCCTAACTATGAGGCTTCAAAATGAAGTTGGTTGCAATATTGTCCGGTTCGATTTAATGTCAGTGACGCCATCTCTTGAAAATCCTTTAAAACTTTTTTGTACACCCGATACTACAGCCAAACGGACGGATGGACGGTCGCTATTTTACTAAAGTTTCGTAAAATTATTTTGGAGAGGTGGGAGATAAGTTAACAACTATTCACTGCAGTAGCATAAAAGATTCTGGTACATAGAACCCCGATATGAATCCCATGATTACACAAGTTGAGTAGGTAGGAGAGTGCTCCTACCAGAAGGTCTTTGTAAACATCCTAGGGTTAGAAACAAATTTCCTAATAGCGTGAATTATTCATTTAATACTTGGATATGAAATCGTCCAAATTTATGCAAAAGATGCACAGTTTCTTTCATAAGCACAGTGCAGCCGCCATTTTGATCTAGCTTAAATGATTTTTCTGAATACTCGGCCGATTGAATATATTCATGTTAAACACTATTCTTTAAATTTTCATGAAAATTGAAAGAAAATAAAAGTGCCTAGGTCACTTTTAAATATGTATCAATCGTAAACAAGTGTTATTGTTGTTGTAATTCCATACAATTGAAACGGCTATAACTCGCCTGATTATGATTCGATCTCAATCAAATTTCGCAGACGTATTTATCTTATGTTAGCTAATATACTTGCAAAATTTCATGTAGTTTAAAGTACCGTTCTGATTTTATGGGCACAAATGTAAAATCTACAAATCATACTATTTTTAACAAAGTTGAGTGAATTTCGATTTCTGAGGTATTTGTTGCCCTTGCACTCATGAAGGCCCACATTCGTGATGATTTTCAGATTTTTCGGCTCAAAGGTGTCCAATCGTGAGGGGGGACACAAATTTTTAGTACATTTTGCGTTCCCCTGGATCCCCTAATTCATAAAATGATTTTTTTATTTCAGATTCTAAAAGTTCTAATCAAGACCTTTCGTTTGATACCCCGACTACTTTTGATTAAAAAAATTTTTTAAGGGCTAATTCGTCAATAGGGGGGATCCCCCTTAAAAGAATTTTTAAATTTTTGGAAAGAACTTAAATTTTGAGAGACCATCACGTCTGACCTTTTCACAAAGTTTGAGCATTCTAGTTTCGGAGGAAATCAACTGTGACGCACGGACAGACGGACGGACAGACAGGTCACGAAACTAGTAGGTATTATTAAAAAAAATTTTTACAAAGGCCTAAAGATGTAATCAAAAGAGTGTAAGCACTTCATAACATCAGTGTAAATTCAAAGCGAGAATGAACGTTTCTACACCAAAGATGGGCTCTATAAGAAGTGCGAGCGCAACTGACTGCAACGTGTCCTATGGATTAAAATTATTTAACTTCCAACTGGAAAGAATAATGCAAAATAATCAGAAAAGACCACGGATGACTGATGAAAGCATGTGACAAATTTGATACTCGGTTCAGACAAAAGAAAGCTTGTCTTCAACGTATTTCCCATAACTAAAAGTTTTGAGTATTTTTCACATGTTTTGCTCAACATACAGGTATAGATGCCTTTATAACATATTTCTATAGTTCGTTAGTTAAATAAGAGATCATTTACGCCTAATCCTACCGATGCTTCATCCCCCTGATATTAATTCTTTCAAGCTTGCGTTGGCCAAAATGGTATGCGCACCACGTTAGGTTTTCTAAATAGTTAATGGATAAACAAGTTTTCGTAATTGAGCCAGCTCAAGATAAGTCACCTTTCCACTTTTTGTGAAGCAAAATTAATAAACGCTTAACTTATCCAATGACGATATTGCCTCCGTATCGAAATATTTTGAAATATGTACACGTCCAACTCCAGATTCATGATGAAACTGGCACTTGAAGTGCCCTTGCAACAGAGTTACCTGAACTTCGCGGGTGGTCATCATTTTCCGAAAAGTTTTCAACAAGAAGCACCAGTTTACCAAAAACGCTTCTGACATTTGTTTACTTTAAATTCAGTCCATGGCAAGTCTTGGAAAAGAAAACATAATTATTCTGAATATTACATGAATTCTTGTAATATCAGTAAACTTGACATGCATTCATGTCCTCACGTTTGCTCCAAGGACTCTTACCAAATCCCAACAAGTTATTAGCAAAACAAATTACACAATTCAATCTCGTCAGTACTCACCGATAATGCCAAGTAAAAATCAACACAATATCCATTGTTCATAAATATGTACATACCTGAAAAACAAAAAGATACAAAAATCAGTACTACCCACAAATTAATAAATTCTTAAGAAAAAATTGTACAAAATTAAATTTACACAAATCCTCTAAAAACATGCATTACAAATGCTTACAATCAGTGAGGAAATGAGTAAGCTTTAAGATTTATCTTTCCTTAAAGAAGTTCGCCGACAAAAAATCTGAGGTACATCCGACAAAAAGACACTTGAATGTATCTTTTGTAGCGAGGAGTACTTTTATGTGTGGATCTATAACGTGTTACCACTTTTTGAATTCATCAGAAGACGCAGAAGAAATGTTCAGATCAACAATTGTTGAAATTTGAAGGAGACGAGCTCCAATCAGTCTTTGCTCGCGGGTTTTGTGGTAATAGAAAAGATCATTCCGCAGTGCTGGGTTTTTTTTTTCTTCTCTTGTGGGAGCTTTGAACGTGCGCTTTTTCGATACTAATCTATCATAATCAAGTCTTTTTCATAGCTGCTGATTAGTTCTCATAAGTAGATATGTTTGCAGGTATTAGATGGGATTTACGTTGTAGTGTTTTGCTTCGGCTTTTCAAGTCAATTTTCAACTGTAACGATCGACGACGCGGAGGTCAAAGCACTTCAAATTGGAATTTGTAATTAAACTTTTCGATGTTGAGGTGCTCAATGGGTTTCCTCGGGTCTAATGAAGATTGTATTGATGAAGGAAACATAATGGGGAATAAAGCTTAACAATAAATCCTTGTTGAAGAAGTTTGTTGGGTGCTTGAATGCTCGGATACAGGTTTGATGCCACAAAACGGTATTGAATGTCTTTAAAAAGGTTTTCGGATTGAACAGAACATAATGATTAGAAGCTTCATTTATTGGGAATATCTATGGCAGCAACACAAGCAAATTTACTGATATAAAACCAAATCGATTTGAAGCAATACGATCAGTTTTTACTACACGAACAGTTGAAAAGTTTTCGCCTCGCCAATTTTGAGTTGCTTTTGATCTCCAACTTTCTTAATCGATAAAATTCACACAAAACGCTTTATGATTTCGTAAATGAGTTTTATCGGAAAATTACCCCACGTTTCTTTTCATAATTAAGTTTTTATGACTTAATCATCAACTTAAAACGAAACAGAAGCTAAATTAGCTTTTATTAAACTCAACTCTACAAATTTATGCGTAATCATCAAATTTATGTGTAAAACCTTGCACAGTCCGCACTTTAAATACGTATTTATTATTGAAAGCATGATTTGAAAAAAACTACTTTTAAGCTTTTCTTCAAAAAATTTCACAAGTCTCGGCAAAACGTCATAATGCACGGCCAAAATGCATACTACATATTGTAATCAGTTATGATACTTTCATACATTTACATTATATGCAAATTGTTAAAAAAAATTCCAACGAAATGTAACCCCGCATAACCTTTTTTGTTTGAATGTCGCAGCATACCAAGCTATACAATTGCATAATAACCGTTAAAATAGGCCTGGCAAATCTGTAATCGAAACTAGTTCCACACATGCTACTAATTCCATTTTATTAGCCAAAAAACGAAGCAAAGCGACCAAAAATAACAATTGTACGCGTTTCGGTAGCTAAGTAGTTTTTGTTTCGTAAACCGGACCCGAGGAGCGTGATTTAGATACGATGCAAGCTCAAGGTGAGGTCTGATAATGAAATTTAAATTTTGTCAAGTGGTACTTTAAACGGACTCTCAAGTGTTATGTTTGGAGCCCGTTAAGGTGCGGAATACGAGTATTGCCAGCGGCGTGCATTTTAGTAACTCATCAATCAATTGTGATTAGGTATGGTAATTGCCGGTTTAAAACTCGTTATGCCATGTGAACTAGTTCAGTTAGGTGGTCTATGACCCTGAAAGTATCCACGCCTCACGCAGTTTTGTGAATTGGCACTCTTGCGAAAGTTTGTCACCATGAACTTCTTGCGAGATTGTCGATCGGCTATCGATGAATGAAATTTAAGACGACGCTGAGATGCAAATTTTTCACACAATATCAGAAAAAGAGTAAACCTTCAAGGAAATGATTTTCTACATCAATTTTGTTGAATTTTTTTCAGAACCAAAGAAAAGCTTACAGATAGAAATCAATACAAACATCTGAATCATACATACATGTATGACCGAATTCCCGAAAACTTGCTTCAATAATGCAATTTTCAAATAACTTCCTAGGTACTGTTTAGGATTTAAAAAAATTATAATTCAGACTGTATTCAGTATTTTGAGAATTGTGACTGAAATACAATTCCCTGTTTATATTTTCAATTCATTTAAACTATCTGAGAGGGTCATCAAAATCGATGGAAGATCAAAACAAGTGGTCATCAGTTTCCAGAGGTCCTATGGGCATCGAAAAGCAATTCACCGATGCCTTTGACATAAATATCGGACTAAAACAGGGAGATGGGCTGGCCCCATTGCTATTCAATTTGGCTCTGGAGTAAGTCGTGAGAAAGCTACCTGTCGGTACACAAGGTACATCACTACACAAGTCGAACCAAATAGTAGCCTATGCGGGCAACATCAGCATTTTGTCACAGTTACTAACAACTGCCAAAGAACTTTTCCTGAAACTTGACAGGGAAGCAAAACTAGTAGGGCTACAGATCAATGAAAATAAAACAAAGCTCATGACGCATTCGAAGAAACATGCCTCAAATACACAAAATATAACACTTGGCGAATACAGTATCGAGAATGTGAACGAATTTTAGTATTTAGGCTCCAAAGAAACAAGAACCGGTAATGAAAGAAACGAAATACGCCAAAGAATATAGCTTGCATATAAAATATTTTAATTTTGAGACCAGCTACATACACAGGAAAACAAAGCTCAAAGTGTACAAATCTGTGATAAGATCTGCGTTATGCTATGGGTGTGAAACATGGACCCTAACTCAAGCATCCGCAAATATATTGAACGCCTTTGAGCGACGGGTCCTGTGGCGAATAATAGGAGCGAAGTTAGACAAGGACCAATGGCGTATCCGATACAACCGTGAGCTGTATGAAATGTTTGACGAGCCGAAGGTCTCAATGATAATAATATTGCGGAAGCTGCAATCGGTTGGCCACATGAATCGTATGGACGAACAACGGATACCCAAAAAGGTATTCGTTGGGAGAACTGAAGGCCAGAGACTAGTGGGGAAATGCTGGTCTGACTTGGCCGATAAATACAGTTCATTGCTGCTCTGATTTCAAAATTGGAGAACATGGTTAATGGATCCAGGTATGCATGAAGCAAATCTCATCATGAGCACTGCCGCCAGCTTGAACAAGCTGAAAGAACAAGCGAATCGAATTCCGATGCTCCATCAAACAAAACCGTTCCTGATCTCACCCGTCAACTGCGATAGGAATGTGAAGGAACAAGGCCAGTTTGATCCAAAAGGTTTTCAAGCCACGAGAAAGATTGACCGAATCGCGGCATTAGAAGGAGCGGGGGATGCATTGGCCATACGTATGCCAAAGCCCGGAATAGGTAAGAAGAGAGGCCACTCAAAAATATGTTACTTCCACCGACGTTTTACAGTAGTGACCGAAAGTGCGCAAGCAAATGCATGTTCAAAGTACCCACTTAAGAAAAACTCAAATTACGGTCACTAATGGAGGTTGGTGACTGCCAGCAGACCAATCGCCTCCATATTCGTGACCCTAAAACTAACCCCTTTTACTTTACTGATACAGGCGCAGAGAAGTCGGAATTTTTATTTTTTTTTTTGTTGTTTTAGCACTACAACCCCTTTCGGGTCTTCGCTTAGAGATAGTTAGAGTATCTTATTATCATGATCGAATGTCTTAGCACTCCACATAGTGATATGGTCAGTATCACGCTTTAGCCGTGTGTCCATCCACCAAGCTGCGATACGTTCTAATTTAAACTAGCATGTATCATAACGGCTTACAGTCTGTCCGAAGAATCACTCGAACTATATTTTGATGCCGCCAACGAGAGACATGTCGGTGATACGACGATCAATTTATCGCGGACCAGTAAAAGTATCGCAACAGCAACTAAGTATACGCCACCAACTCGTTACCAATCAGTACTTATAGCACGCAAGTTTTCCATATCGAATTCAGGACTAAGAATTCGTTGGAATGGAAATTTCAAGTAGCTGACGTCCAAAAGCTAATCATAGGTGCCGATCTGCTCTAGCATTTTGGGATTGTCGTAGATATAAGATGCAAAAATCTCATTGACAGCAAGCGTAAAGCTCATTGTTGTTGACAGTTTTTACCAGCAGCCATCCTATTGGAAGTCTTTCGTGGAAATGAGTTCCATCGGAACATCTAGCAGTTTCCACAAGTCATCTCGAGGATTTATTAAGAACGGAAAACATAATTTAGAGCACCACATCCTTACCAGAGCTTGCAAACTACCACCAGACAAACTTCGTATAACTCAGCAAGAAATTGACTGCATGATGCAGTTGGGTATTTTCCGATCGCCCAATAGTGCATATCCGGGCCCAATGCACCTCGAGCCCAAGAAGTCTGGGGAGTGGCGTGTGTGTCGATTATAGGCGCCTGAGTCCGCTTATGATTCACGACAGATCGCCCATTCCACACGCACATGTTGCATTGAATGCTGACGGTGCAACCATTTTCACCACACTAGGATCAAATCCATGTAGCCGACGAGTATATCGGCAAAATTCCAATAATCACACCATTTGGCCTTTTTAAATTTCCAGTAATGACATTCGGTGTATGGGACGCAAGCCAAACTTTTTAGTGATTCATAAACAAAATCGTGTGTGGTCTCGAGCTTCCTAGGTGCTATATTGATGATATTCTGATTTTTCCGAAAAATCGTAATGAGCAAAAGAAGCACTTACGAAAATGTTGGAATGTTTGAAAGAATATTTTCTGTCAATCAACATAACAAATGCCAACTAAGAAAAGCAGACGTAGAATACTTGGGCTGCAGCATCTCCAACAAGGGCGTGAAATCGTTATCGAGTCGGATTCAGGCGGTCATCAGCGAAAAGCAATTTACAAAATGGTGTGAATAGCGGAAGTTTTTGTACGTGCTACAAAAACACAGGCACCACTTGACGCGCCATTGAGAAATAGCTAAAATAACGACCAGCATCCAGTTCCAGGGAATAACGGCACCACAAAAGCAATTCTGGTGCGCCCGAACGACGGTGCGTCAGTTTATCTCACAAGCGGTGCTATTGACTTGGGATTTGGCACCGTAACTGAGCAACCGAATCATGGCTTATGGTGAGCATTAGGATTCTGCTCTAGAAAACAAGAGGTCCTGAAACACGGTATAGCACGCATAATAGAAAGCTGTTAGCGATTTTTCAGGGTATCAAGCATTTTCGGCACATAGTCGAAGGCCAAATTTTTCAATCAGGACTATTACAAACCGTTGATATATAGTTTCAACCAGAGCTCTGAAAACGGTTCCCCAAGACAAGCCCATTAACTGGAATTCATTTTGGAATTCACAACGGATATCCCATACATATCAGGTGAGGACGACATCGTAGCAGATATGCTTTCTCTGATGGAAGCAATAAAATTCCAGCTGGTTATTGACACACAGCAACTGGCAGCCGCTCATATGAGGGACTTAAGTCGTAGACAGCGTTTGTGTGCGTGTCGATAATTTTCGTCTGTGATTTTTCTACGGAAATTACACGGCCATATATTTTCAAGATTTTTTAAATGAAGGATTTGGACAAATTACAAAGGAACTCATTCGAAGGCTTACTTAGCTTGGCAAACCAACAACACCCAGTTTCGCAGTTTCTTCGAAGAGATTTCAGCATGTTCATTTGGATTCGGTCAGGTCGCTGCCTCCATCCAACAGCTGTACAAATCTTCTAACGATAATAGATCGTTTTAAGCAATGGCTGAAAGTGGTGCCATTGATTTTACCCTGATGCGGATGATTTTGTATCAAGCTTTTTTCGATGCTAGGTCTGCCATTTCGGAACACCAGAAACGACCAAAACGGACTAGGGAGCTCAATTTGCAAGCACAACCGTTCACAGCCCTGACTCTCCTTTTAGGATATACTCGCACTTGGATAACGGCCTGTCATCCGCAGTCCAACGAGTTGGTGAAACACTGAAACTGGCCTTAATGCATCACAGAGACAGCGAATGGACAGAAATTCTGGACACTGTTCAGTTCGGGCTCATGACAGCCTTTAAAGAGGACATTGATTGCACAACAGCAGAACTAATTCACGGAACCAATTTGAACCTCTGGCGAATTCATATTCACCGGCTTCGATTTCTCTAGTCCCATTAAATGCGTTAAGAAGTTCCGGCAACAAATGCAAACATTAGAAGCACACGCACAGCAAATTATTACAGGTAGACCCCATTTTACTTTCAGGAGCTACGGTTTTCCTTCGCACCGGCATAGTCCGCAAGTCATGACCGTAATGTCACCGTGAAGTCAACACTTTCGTAAATTGCTTAAAGCCTGCATTTTTGGTACACGAAAAAGAAACCTTTCTAGCTACGAACTTCCATATGTACAGCAATCAAAATCGAATCGTATCTGACTCAAGAATATGATGACAAATATTTGGAAATGAGTATTGTTATAGGATGTGAAATTTAACTACTCTTTACCACAAGCAGCACAGCCAGCAGGAAGAACGAGAATGAAAAGTTTCAACAATTTCCTATGAAGGACTTAACTTCTCACGAGGCCTTGATCGATTTTCGAGGTCTGGAGAACTAGTCAGCTTGACGAGCAAATAATTATCTAATTGTGTAATTTTTCTGTGTCTAAATAAATTATTAACGCATATACTACTTATATTAGGTTTTGTGATTTCCACAGTCTCGTAAACTATCAAACAAACAATTTCAGATTTATACTTGTTGGGAAGGTATCATCTTGAACTACAAATATAATTTGTTTTTTTTTTCTTGTATCATCGATTCAATTATAAGTTACCGGGTGTTAAAAGTGGAAGTGAAGAAAGAGAAAATTCAGTTTCTTTTGCAGTTTTTCTTTGATAAAAACGAATTAGCCCTTAACAATTTTTTTTAATCAAAGGTAGTCGAGCGGGGTATCAAATGAAAGGTCTTGATTAGAACTCTTAGAATCTGAAATAAATTTTATGAATCACGGGGTCCAGGGGAAGGCAAAATGTACTAAAAATTTGTGACCCCCCCCCCCCCCCCCCCCTCGCGATTGGATACCTTTGAACCGAAAAATCTGAAAATTGTCATGAATGTGCACCTTTATGAGTACAAGAGCAACAAATACCTCAGAAATCGAAATTCGCTCAACTTTGTTAATAATAGTATGATTTGTAGATTTTAAATTTTCACCCATAAAATCAAAACGGTACCTTTAAACTTTCTGAAATTATATAGACTGATATAAGATATGCGCGTTCACAAAATTTAATCGAGATCGAATCAACGATTTCATATCCAAGTATTGGATAATAATTCATATTCGAAACTTGTTCTAACCCTAGGATGTTTACAAAGACCTTCTGGTAGGAGCATTCTCCTGCTAACTCAACTTGTTTAAACTGATGGTGACTGGACCTGGAATATGGGTCACATATGAGTACGACAATATTGTGCGAAAACAATCGTGATCCAGGGGCGGCAAAGCAGTTTAAATGGTGGCTAAACTAGGACTAATGGTCTTGAAGATTCTGCTGTGTATTTGGTGGAATTGGAAAAGAATCATTTATCATGAGTTGCTATCTCAAGGCCAAACACTAAATTCAGACCTCTTCTGTTAACAATTGGAACATTTGAAGCTAGAGATTGATCAGGACAATGCCAGACCACAACACTTGTGTAGTAACACGTTGGAAGCTCCGGGAGCTTGCTTGGGAAGTTTTGATGCATCCATCATATAGTCCGGACCTGGCACCAAGCGATTACCATATCTTTCTTGCGTTGAAAAACTTCCTAATGATAAGAATTGGTATCAAGAGAAGATTATGAAAGTCGATTAATAAAGTTTTTGCCGATAGGGACAAAGAATTCTATCAGAAACGCTTTATAAAGCTACCTCTGAAGTAGTAACAAATTAAAAAATAAAATTATGCATGTCTTACCAACAATTTATAGTCCGCAGCTAGTTAGTTTTGAAGTTTACATATAGATAATGGATTACTTTTTTCTCAATATGATATAATCATAAAACCGCAATATCAGACGAAAATGCGCCGAAAATATGTGTCAACTAATTTAAAAATAAATACTAGTGTACCATACAGTTTGCCGACATCGATTTCGAAACATTTTGAACCTCGATTCATCGCTCAAGACTAATACTTTTTTCAAAAAGTCTATTGGTTTACCTGAATATTTTTTGGCAAAATCTAATCTTCGTCTTTAATGAATCGATGTTATCAATAACTACTTTCTAGCAAACGTGGCCTCGTAAGTTTGAATCATGTAGATGTCATTTGATAGTAGTCACTGACAATGAAGTTCTGGCTTCCTGAAACTGCTCTTTAATCTCTCGTATTGCAATCTTTGGGGTTGATTCAACACGGGCGCACTATTTGTCGATCGTCATCAGGAGTATTGGCATTGGTTTTAAGTAGTGAGTGCAAAAAGCATAAATTATGGAAGAAAACAAAAAGTATTTCAGGGAAACCCTTATGTACATACTACAATAGTCTAGTCTAACATAAACAGTTCAAAAATTGAACTTGCGCATTTTGGCAGAAATATGACATCATTGATAAAGTAAACAAATTCCACTGTATAAATAAATAAATAAATATATATATATATATATATATATATATATATATATATATATATATATATATATATATATATATATATATATATATATATATATATATGTATATATATATATATATACATATATATATATATATATATATATATATATATATATATACATATATATAGATATATATACACTTGACAGAAAAAATATCCGTACATGCAAGATAACAAAGTTATCGTTGTATTAAAAAGAATATGTCCACTTCATTTCAATGCTTTCTTTTATAATATCATAAAATCTACACTTTTGCATGATTCGCAGTATGTTTCATAGTACTTACTATTCAAAAAGACTTGAAACTCAAACAAAATCAATTTATGACAACACAATAGACCAGAAAAAGTATCTGTACAGAACAAACCGGGGGATTCCCCGTATTACGCGATGACATCAATGTTTTTAGGTTCGATAATAGTTCTACTTTAAGTTGTGATAGGTTAAGAAATAGGTGCAGTTTTTTTAAATTTTTTGTGCACTAGGATACATGATGATGCCCAAAATTAGCGAAGTCAGTGCTGAGAAGAGTAAAATTATGCTGAAACTTAAGAGTGAAGGAAAAACTTACCACGAAATTGGTCAAATAGTAGGCTGAACTCACTCCTCTATCCAATAGTTGGTGAACACATTTAATACAACTGATTCGATCATGTCAAAGCCTCGTTGTGGTCGACCGAAAAGAAACGTTTTGCAGGCAGTTAAAAAGAATTCTCGACTAACTGCTTTCCAAATTTTTACAAATGTAAAAGACTCTTTTAGCAAGGTTATCCACAAAGATACCACACGAAAAATACTAAAGAGATGGATATCACTCACGCATAGCACGTAAGCAGCCAAACATTTCGAAAGTGAACAGAAAGAAACGTCTGGATTTCGCAGAAAAAATATATATAAAAGCCACCAGAGTTTTGGAAACAGGTCCTATTCTCTGCATATTTGGCATTAAAAGAAGAAAGTTAGTATGGCGGAAGAGCGATACTGCCCTCGAAAAAGAAAATCTCGTACGAACTGTAAAACATAGTGGTGGTGGCGTGATGGTCTGGGAGTGTATGCCGGTAGGAGTTGGCAAACTTGTGTTTATAGAATCAACTATGGATCAATACGGTTACGTTAATATTTTGAAGGTGAAGGTCAATTTGATCCCAAGCACACAGCACATAATGTGAAGCTTTGGTTGCTCTACAACACAAAACATCAACTGTGTACGCCGCCCCAATCCCCAGACCTTAATCGTATTGAGCATTTGTGCGACATGTTGTAGCACAGGATCCGTCAACACAGCATAACCTCGAAGGAAATGCTGAAAGACATCATCGTCGCTGAATAGGGCAAAATAACCAGGCAGGACTTCTAATAAAATATTTGAATGTTTCTCATTAATATTGTCATGTACGGATACTTTTTCTGGTTTGCTTAAGTGAGGCTTTTTTGTTTTTATTTGGTAAAATCTAGTTTTAAAAGAATACCACAGAGAAAATTTATAGAAAAGATTATTTCATTAATGAATAAATTTTGTTGGTTAAATTTTTAAATGTAGCAGCTTTCTTAAGCATGAATTTCCTAATAAGTTGCTTTCTTTTGCTGTTGTACGGATACTTTTTCTGGCTTATATATATATATATATATATATATATATATATATATATATATATATATATATGTGTATATATATATATATATATATATTTACATATATATATATATATATATATATATATATATATATATATATATATATATATATATATATATATATACATTTATTTATTTATTTATTTATTTACTTATATCTATTAGTGATGCAACGGAAGTAGAAACAGAGCCAGATGCCAAAATCAAATCCAAGCGGAAACGGAAACAGTTACGGATACAGAAGTGGAAGTGTAAATACTATGAAAAAAATTGATTGTCAATTTTTTTTTGTTGAATTAATGTTCAAACTTAGGCACCGCAGGATATAATTTATGAAAAGTAGTTCAGTTTCGTTAATACTCAACAATTTGCTTCAGTGTTTGTAAATGAAACCAGTTCGTTTCACTATTGCTTTTATGATCATAAGCTTGAGATGAAAATTTAAATTATTCAAAAAGAACACAATTTCAACATAATAAACAACTAGCTTTGATACTTATTTGCTTGCCTGTTTCTTTTAGCACCAAAGCCCTATTCGAGCCTTCGCTTAGAGAATTTTAATTGAATATACCGAGACTCAAGAAGTTAGTATGGCCAGAACTATGTATATCTCTGTACCCGTCGACATAGCTGCAATACGTACGTATGAAAACTGATCGGGCTTATCGGCCGTCCAAAAAATTCTCGTTATCACCAAACTTATTCGTAATTTGAACCAGGGACTTTCAGCTTATGAAGCGAGCACTCTAACCAACACACCACCCGGACTACAGAATTACCAATACTAATTAACACCGGTCATGAAAGTTATGAAAAGTTATTTCAGTTTTGTTACAAAATTTCCCTATGGTTTGTGATGATGACTTCAATTGAGGCGTTGTTTTTTCTTTTACTGCGTAAGTTTTATCTGCAATGCAAGGCATGGGCTTCAAGAATATTCAAACTACAGTTTTCTGCTTGTTTGATTTAATTTCACTATAGGATTGTGCTTAAAAGTACAAAAGAGCTCTCATGAGACTGGCAACAACATGGCAAAGCTGATATAAAGCCATCCAATCTTCTATTGGGGCTTTTCTATTGTAAATTGGGGTTTCCTTTCCCTGAATTGTCTGTTGTCATGATAATATTCCATCGTTCATGATATTTTTGTCTTAGTTCTTTGAATTTTTTTTAATGAAAAGTTTCTCCTTTCTTTCCACTCACTTCCCCAACATGTTCAGGAAAATAGTCAAGGTATGAGGGAGGGAAGCGAGCTCATAATGCAGCTGTAATATAATCAACAAAGTTTTTGTAGTTTGAATCTTTATTGTTGCCAAAAAAAGTTAAACAAATTTTTCTATTCTCATTCGAAGTGACGTTTTCTTAAGGTCGGGTAATCCTGGAAACTGTTCACAAAGATAAATCGAACACGCTGTTTGAACAGGGTTGATAAAAATCACGACTTTTTTGTGTTTGACAGATTTTAGCCTTTTATTAATCAAATAAATGAGAATTTTTCGACTTTTTTGATTTTATGCTTTTTACTATTAACTTGTGCAGTTTTCTTAATAGATTTTAACTTCATTAACAATTCTAGGAAAACTATTATTTCTTAACGACTGCCAACACTCAGATCGAATGTCCCATGCAATGCGTTCACAACGCACTGGGATTTCACACAAACTTTTGAATACAACCACGAATATAGGTTAGATACGGAGTATTTCTGGGATCCGCCCAAATTGTTATCCATAATTTATTGTTCGTCAGGTGAATACTGTGTCGTGAGAATTGTGTTATAATAGTGAGTTATGTTGTGAGAATGACTGGATAATTTTGTGCCGAATAACGTGTTTTTGTGGGGAGTACTTCTTCATTACTTCAATGTGAAAAAAGAGCTGCCGAATGTCATTGTATTTTGGTGGAAGTGTATGGTGTGCATGCTCTAACTGAGCGTACGTGTCAGAAGTGGTTTGCATGGTTTAAAAGGGGCAATTTTGACATGGAGGGCGATGAACAGCCCGGACAGCTAAAAAAAGTTTTAAGATCACGAATTGGAGACATTGCTCGACCAAGATTCATCCCAAATGCAAGAAGAACTTGCAAAATCAATCGGCGTCACTCAGCTAACCATTTCTGATCGTCTAAAAGCAATGGGAATGGTCCGGAAGGTAGGACATTGGTCACCGTATGAATTGAAGCCAAGAGACGTCGAACGCCGATTTTTCATGTGTGAATAACTGCTTCAACGGCATAAAAGAAAAGGTTTTTTGCCTCGAGTTGTTATTAGCGATGAAAAGTGGGTCCATTACGATAATCCAAAACGTCGGGCAACGTATGGATACCCCAGCCATGCATAATCATCGACGGCCGTTCAGAATATTCATGGCCTGAAGGTTATGCTGTGTATTTGGTGGGACCAACTGGGTGTGATCTATTATGAGCTGTTGCAAACGAATGAAACAATTACAAGGGAAGTCTACCGACGACAATTGATGCGTTTGAGCCGAGCACTGCGCGAAAAACGGCTGGAATATAAACTAAGGCACGGCAAGGTAATTTTGTAACATGACAATGCTCGGCCACATGTTGCACAGGTCGTCAAAATCTACCTTGAAACGCTTAAATGAGATGTCCTACCCAACCCGCCGTATAGTCCAGACCTTACTATTTTTACTATCTCTTCCGACCAATGCAACATGGCCTGGGTGACCAGCACTTCTCCAATTATGAAGAAGTCAAAAATTGGATCGATTCGTGGATATCGGAGAAGCCGGCAATTAACCGGTACCCCTATTAAAATACTACTGTTTTATTAAAATATATTTCAATCATCGTTTTCCTGTGTAATTTAAGGTTTTGTTTCTTAAAACTCCTCATTAACTAGCAACCAGGAGCCTAGGAACCTCCAACTGCAACAAGTGCTACTAAAATCAGACTAAGTACAAGCACTGTCGTAAATATTTGAGCATCTTCACAACATTCAAAAAAATATGCAAACATCAACCATTGTCTGCATTTGTTATAAAGACTTCAGATGATTTTTTTCTAGAAAAGCCGCCGGGCTTTGCTTTGTTAGTTTAACAGACGCATTTTGACTCCTTTGAGTCATCTTCAGTATCAGAAACTTTTCAAGAAAAAAAAAAATTGGCCTGCGGCTATCAAATAAGCAAAGTTATTGACTACTTCAGATGAGCAGCTTTCGGTTTGTTGATCATCCTCAGGTGAGAAAAGCAATAGAAATACTTTGACCGGGTTATAATTTACTATCACGATTTGATTTAGGAAAAAGATTACCTGATGAAATTTACAATAAGGAGAAGCAAAAATGCTTCTCTCGTATGAAGGATCAGACAATAAGTCTGTTAATAGATGATTGGTTTAATGTTCATATGGATCCTATCATTTGCAGTAGTGTTAGTACTGAATCTGCAGAGGTGTATTTATTGGAAAGTATCGACACATCTTGAAAGCCTCACACAGCTGAATATTTAATAGAAATATCTAAGGATCTTATAAGAAAATGCAAGAATGAGTTCGAATGTAGAGTTGCAAGTTTTGTTACGGATAACGTATCAGCTATGACCAAAATGCGATTTGATTTAATAACTCATGAAAAAGAAGAAGGTATTTTGATATATGGCTTTGCTGCTCATATTCTAAATTTACTATTCAAGATTTAGATATTAAAGAGATGTGAGAATATGTCATACAAATGGTAAAATATTTTTGATATAATCACTTTGCTGCCACAAAATATAAAGGAGAAGGTGGCAGATCCTTTATTATACCACATGAAGTGAGATGGAACACCCTGTCCGATTGCTTCGGTATACAAGTATATTTGTCAGAATGGCATTCAGTTTTAAAGATGTGTGAAGGGAATAGAAACAGCATAGGTAGCGTCATATACCAAAAAGTTACAAGGATTATGATAAAGAGTTCAGTCGAAGATTTGGTAAATATTTTCAAACCAATGCGTTAACGTCAGATACATTTAAAAAAATCCAATGCATCATTGTCCGAGCAATTGATGTCTTTAAAAAGTTGAAGATAACTTCTGAGGAACAGGATGTGAATATAAATCAGTTATCTACACTACAAAGACAATACAAAATAGCCATTACATCTGCTCATTTTTAGGGTTTTGTACAAAAAAACCCTATTGCAATCACGACCTGTGTCCGTCTGTCCGTCCGTCCGTCCGTCTGTATGTCACAGCACTTTTTCTCCGAAACTATCGAGGCTACAGCCATGAAACTTTGTGAAAAGGTCAAAAGTGGTGACTTCTTGAAAGTTCAAGGGTCAAAAAAATTTTCAAAGGGGTTTAAGGGGGGTCTCCCCATATACGGAGGTGACCCCTCAAAAAAAAAATTTTCCCCGTTGGTAGTCGAGTAGGGTGTCATTGGAAATGTCTCAATGAGATCTTTTCAAAACAATGAGATCTTTTCAAAATTGCCTTACGAGTACCGAGGGGGGAAGGGGAAATGTACGAACTTTTCGCGTATTCCCCCCCCCCCCCTCGCGATTGGACACCTTCCACCCGAAAAATCTGAAACAAATCATGCATGTAGGCCTTTATGAGTACAACAACAACAACAAATACATGAGAAGTCGAAATTCACTCAACTTTGTTAGTAATAGTATGATTTATCGATTTTACGTTTTCTTGAATAAAATGTTATCGGTACCCTTAAATTCAATAAAATTTAGCAAACAGATGACTATTTATAAGATTTATCTTTTCTGAAAGTTTCATAAAGATCGAATAGTATTTAGTTATAGCGATTTGAATTTTCCTGTATTACTATGGAACAATATGCCCTGTATTACTATGGAAACATATGGCTATGGAGCCATATGCGCTTTTTACCGACTTAGACACTACAGCTTTGCTAGGATTTGCATGAAAATTGCAGGAATAATATGTATGATGAAGATGAGTACATACAATTGAAACAAGTCGAAGAGGCAGGAGAGAGCTTCTAGCAGAAGGGCTTTGTAACCATTCTAGGATTTGAAAAAATAGGCCATGAATCGATGATTGCAGTACAGAGGAGTGGCCCCTGAAAAAAAAATTCATGAGAGGTAACCGATATGAGTATCAACTGAAAGTTATCCATAAGAGCTTTTCAAAACAGGTCTTAAACTGACAGTTTTTGCTTCAGTGGGGTCCAGGGGGGGGGGGGGGGGGGGAATACATGAAAAATGTGTTTCCTCCCTCGCGAATGGACACCCGTGATCTACAAAATCTGAAAAAATTATCAAGGGAGATATTTATGGGTATAACTATAACAAATACCTCAGAAGTCAAATTTCTTTCAACTTTGCTAATAATATTATGATCCTCGAACATGACATGTTTCTTGATTTTATTCGTTACTGGTTACTGCATTTTGTAATTAGAGTACAAACCCCTTCTGACATGAGCAAAGGTCTGTCTACCCAACTTGTTTAACCTATTTGCTGGATCCTTCTAAAATAAGATTTCAATTAACAGCTGAAGACGGCAATAGCCGTAGAATATGCTCAAAGTGAGTATCCGGAAACAGGACTTTTGTCTTTAATAATAAAGTTTAAAGCAAGAAGCGATGTTTGCAGAGGAAATAGTAAAAGATATTAAGCCATTACAATAGTGGAAATAACAGATGAGCAGCAACTAACGCCTATCTTGTATCAATTACTCAATCTGTTGCTTTGTCTGCGTCTGTAGAAAGAATTTTTTCTACATTTGGTCTAGTTCCATCAAAACTTTGGAACAGCCTGGGAAATTCAAAGGCGAGTAAATTAGTGTTTATTTTTAGATATTAATTTTCTAATTCATGTATAGTTTTCCATATTTAAATAGTTTACATTGATATATTCCACACTCGGTCAAAACAAAACTACGAGTCTGATGCAGCTAAAATTTTGATAGTTGTCTTCTACGAAAATTTAATACATAACAGTGAGTCTCTCATGCGATAGCAGCGCCTTCGGGCGGTTATGCTAGGTACTTTTCGGACTACCCTCTTAAATCATTGATTTAAATCAGGACTTAAACGAATCAACCCTGGCTTTGAAGGTAATGCTTCGACAAATTGGTCGTGAGACCTAAGTTGATTTAAAGTAGTAGAAGTAATATCTTTTATGGATCCACTAAATCCTTCCAATTAAAATGTTCAACATCAGAAATATGAACTGTTTGAATCAGTCATAATGTTTTTGAACGAATGTCATTTTCATTCATGACTATCAAATCACGGCCAATCGTATAATTATTTTTGGATTAGCCAAGCTTACTGACACAAAATGACAATAGCATCAATTCAATTGAACTGACTTTCCAAAAGGTACCGATTGCTTGCCATTATGAAGAAGAATCATTTTCAGATTCCATTTAGAGGAATCTATAAAATGTTTTCGAAAATCTTCATCGCTTCAGGAGTATTTGTGAATAAAAAACAAGGTTAAATTGTTGGCTTTGTCAAATATGGTACACCAAGACCTAGCAACCACTTTTCTTTTAACCTTGACGCCAACACTTCTATGAAATCGTTTGAAAGTCCTTAATTTCTTTATAAATAAAGTCAATATACAATAGTAGCAAAATCTTGCATCATTCATATTGTAATATATGTATAAAACTTTAAATCGCTATAACTTCAATGAATAAGGCTAGATTCTGATCGTGTTAGAAAAAACATATTGAACAGCCTTAGTAAAAAATTTCTTGAATTTAAGGATACAAATCTCATAGAATTGAGGAAAATTTGAAATTTATAAATTCTTCTAATATACAAAATCAAACGAATTTTGACTCCTAAAATATTTACTGTTGCATTGCCTATAGAGAATTACCTCCAGGAGTTCTTTTTTTGCTCATGAAAAACTACTTTTGGTAAAAACTTCGGCGTCAAATGCATAGACTCGTATGGGGATATTCCCTTTAACCCGGGAAAGATAAGTAAAATTTACACATATATTGGCAAAAAATTACTCTCACGCACTTAATAAGATACCCTCGTGGCTATCCTTTAAGGACATCTCAGTCGTCACTTGTTGCTTCTGTGGACTGTTTGCGTCGTTGAGGAAAGTGTCAGTAATTCTTAGATTTAGTGATCGTATGCGTAAAAATTATGCATAAGTATCTTTAAAGTGACTTTCAAAATATTTTTGTACTACCAGGTGGGCAATATAGTTCTTTTTAAATCAAAATTATGTTAGTGAGTCAGTATTAAGCTTCCGCAGAACGAAATGATCGATTTACGCTTGAACAACGTTGGCAAATATTCAAATCAAACTGGATACCAATTTTTTTCAAAAAATCATCTTTTCTGATGAGGCACATTCTCATCGTGGCAACTATGTGAACAAACAAAATTGTCGCATTTGGGGGTCGAAAAAACCACACGTGATTAGCGAGAAGCCAATGCATCCTCAGCAAGTGACAGTGTGGTGTGGAATTTGGAGTGGTGGCATCATTGGACCGTTTTTCTTTGAAAATGAGGCTGCAAATCCTGTTTCGGTCAACGGGGAGCGCTACAAAGGAATGATAACTGACTTTTTGCGGCCGGAGATAGAGGATTTGGACTTGACTGATCTTTGGTTTCAACCGGACGACACCCCATGCCATATAGCTCATCAAACAATTGATCTTTTGCGCACAATTCGGAAATCGTGTAATCAGCCGCCTTGGCGATGTCAATTGGCCGCCTCGAAGCTGCGATTGCACTTATTTTTATAAGGCGCTGTGAATGACCGATTTCATGCGAAAAATCCACAAACGATTCAAACACTGAAATTGAATATTCAACAAACAGTTACTCATATAGGGCCCGAAACCATCAATAATGTCTTGGAAATTGAGCTGAGAGGATGGCTTACTGTCACGCCAGCCGTGGTAGTCATATAAATGAAATTGTATCACATCACTAACGGAAAGGTTTGTTCTTGCAAATAAAGCCAAAATATAAGATAAAAATTTGATTTTTGCTCATTTTATTGCATTTAAAAAAAAATCGTATTTGGCCCACATTTGCGATTGCAAAGCATTTGTGACTTGTTTTTTTCGGTGCTTTGTTTACATTCACACCCTCAAATTATTATGAGCCGTCGAGGTTTACATGATGATCAAATCCTGGCCGCTCTTGTAGAAAGGCAATGATAGTGAGTTAGAAGACCATAGAAGTGAAGAAAACTTAGAAAGCGATGCAGAGGACGTTTTTGTAGATGTAGCAAGAAGTGAGGAATCAAAGTTACTTGAGCGCGAGTTCTTATATGAGAAAATTGAGCAGCCAAGCTCATCATCGCATGATTGGTAAATTCTACCTTTGCCGCATAGACGAATTAGAGGCAAAACTAAATATTGTTGGTCAACTTTGACGCTTGCAAGACGTGGCTGCATATTTTCATGGGATATTGTTAGAGTTCAACGGGATCTGACACGGACGTTGGCAATGGTCGACGAGGTTATAAGGTAAACTAATGCCAAAATGTACATTCCACGAAACGAGCAGGGATGAAATTCAGGTATTGTTTGAAGTCTTGGTAATGACTGCACTGAGAAAGGTGACTATTTCAGTTCCAATGAGCTTTTCGATCGGTGAATTGCAATCACTTTCGGCGTAGAGTTGCGATCGCTTTAATTTTTTGGTTCGGTGCCTTAGGATGGATGCATGCGGGGCTTACTTCATATAAGTTGTCATTCTCTGTTCTGGTTTCCGTTATAAATGTATAATGTAAAATATAAGTGATAATTTGTGTATCATATTAAATTTAACATTTCCTTTTTAATTCAGATTGTCATAACAAATCATATAATAGGGGTACCGGTTAATTCATACGTTTTTTTTCGAAAATTGAAGCTTTATTGTGAAAAATTGCTTTTAGACGATCGGAAATGGTTTGTTGAGCTACGCCAAGTGATTTTGCAAGTTTGGATGGATCTTGGTCGATCAATATCTCCGATTCCTGATCTTCAAACATTTTGGCTGTCCGGGCCGTTCATCG
Organism: Odontomyia ornata; assembly: GCA_963969285.1. Classification (NCBI taxonomy): domain Eukaryota; kingdom Metazoa; phylum Arthropoda; class Insecta; order Diptera; family Stratiomyidae; genus Odontomyia; species Odontomyia ornata. The sequence goes on from OZ017738.1 coordinate 182,503,725, forward strand.
TCCTTCAAGTCAAAATTGCCGCTTTTAAACCGTGCAAACCACTTCTGGTACGTACGCTCAGCTAGAGCATGCACACCATACACTTCCACCAAAATACGATGACTTTCGGCAGCCTTTTTCTTCAATGAAGAAGTACTCCCCGCAAAAACACTTTATTCAGCACAAAATTCGACATTCTCAGAGTAAAAAATAATATTGTTGTTCACGCTTCAGCTAAATGACACATACTGATTCTGATACTATATGCCAGTAGCTTTCCAACACATATTTGGAAAGGTGAATCACTGGAATAAAAATCAAGTTACGCCATCTGTTAGAAAACCGCACGAATTAACCAGTACGCCTTTTATATTATATATCTTTTGAGCGAAAACTACACATCTTAAATTGCCATTTTGTCCATAGTTTTTAATAATACCTGGAGCCTCCCTTACCGATACTATTTGCATCAAACTTTAGCTGAACCCCCTCAGAAACAAAATCCTAGCTGCGTCACCAAGCTTGGTATCCGTAGCTACTATCGTTTCAGAGTTTTGATGCAGTAAAGTACCCTTAAAGTTACGTCTTAGCAAAAATTATAAACAAACTTCAATTAAATAATACTTTCCCTTTGAAATTTTAACCATCTTATCAGATTTCATCTGACAATGATAATCAATTATTTCAAATTGCATATTTTTTACGTTCAATTTCAATTTGAATACTAACTGAATCACGAAGTGGATCACATACATAACTCACTATAATCCAATCTAATCGAGTTCAAACAAACACGATTTACAACATGGACGTGATCTCTTTTAAATTTACGCTCGGCCACACTTCGCCGAATAAAAGAAGTAATTTATTATCTGCATCTCACAAGCAACGAAACATTTCGTTAACCGTTAATCATTTTTGTGACATCTTTCATGCCAAATGGTCGCGATTTTGTGGAGTGTAGAGTCAAATTACGTCAATAAGGAAAAGTTTAACTTTTCCAATTGCAAATTATTTCTTTGTTTGCTTATTTCCTGCTTTTCTTATGTACGGATATCTTTGAATATTTGCAGTAGATTTCAATGATTTTATTGTGATTGGTTACAATCTTGCGGATACGATAATTTTCCTACTCTGCTGTTAGCTGAGTTGAGCATTCTCGGAAAAGGGAAATTAAACTATGTATACATTCGCTTTTTCTCCGATCACCTAAAGAAAGTGATGATTGAAAAAGAAATTTGCGTCATGGATGATTTACTTCTAAGCTTTTGTTCGTTTTTATTTTTCCCGAAATTATTCTTGAATTTTGCAAACATTCAAACGTGGTTTGGAAACTATCAACAGCACAATCAAAACGGCTGTAGGTATTGTATGGTAAATGGGTCATGGCGCTATCAACGGCATGACTAGAACGTAAAGATACTTTCGTTGTTAATTAGAGAAATTTTCCAGATTGCTCCAACGATTCATGCGAGTACCATTCACAAGCATGACTTGCATTGCCAGGTGAAGATTTCCCAGTAATTTGCCGATCACCATCTCTCAAAACCCATCAGCTCGCCGTCTCAAATAGGATTCGCTTTAATAACTGGCAAACGTCTGAATAAATATCTGCGAGGTGGACAATAGTGTAATTGCTGGAATTGAATTGATCCAACCACTCGTGAAATATGATTTGAACCTGTTCCGAAAACCAGAACAAGACGAGATTGAAGCCAGTCACAACGCATCGGAGACAATCGAAAGCGCGAATCAAAAGATCCATTCATGTGAAGATGCTTTGTCAAGCTGATTATCTACTTCAGAAGACCAACAGATTTTCGAAGCCTCGACTCCAGCATGCATAGATCATTTTCAAGATTACAGGTTGAACTTTCTCGAAAGCCTTGGTCGCGTTGTTAAGATCACTTGCTGCTGGCCGAAGAATTAACCGGTCAGTATGAGCGATCGGCTTTGTGTGATGCATTTTTGATGACCTTTTAATTTTGGGCTTTTGAATTTCTCAGGTGAAAGAATTTTAGCTCGAGGATAGATGTCAGGATGTTTTGAGAGTGTTTATTACTGGTATAGAAAAGTTTGTAGGGTTTGATGTTCAACTGACCTCTTTTCTAGAATAATAATTTAAGGGGCGTTTTGTTGGCATTGATTGCGCTTTGTTGTATCAAATACATTCATAAACATATGGTGCCTAAGCATTTACGGTAAATAACTTGAGGCAGCATGTGAGAGCATTTAATTTAAAATGTATGATTTGGCATTTGTTCTTTATGACATAGTTAATCAAGTTTTGTTTTGTTGTCATGAAAAGCAGTAAAAAATGAAAGCTGGTTCAAATACCGAAGCAATTATTTCAGTATACTTAAAAAATGTTATCTCAAAGAACATTGAGCTGATGATTTTATCTATTATACAAAGAGTTTTAGTGTAGATGAATAACACACTTCGATCAATCTCGTTCGTAAATATTCAATGAGCTTTAAGCTTTTTGCTTGACGCATTTAGCAACAAAATTTGCCATAGAATGATAACCCAATTGTTGATAATTGATTTGAGATGGTAGAATAGAGTTACGTTCGAGCCCACCACGAGATGGCCCATCGTAAAAAATACAAAGTTGTCATATGAGAGGATTAGTTGTCAGATTATAAATAGTACTGTTTGAAAAATGTTCGTTCTTTTTTGTAGCAGTGATAGAGCGAATAGGATCAAATAAACAACAGTTGCTCGAATTTCAAACCAGCGTTCTAAATACAACAGGTTAAATTCTGCTGAGCATGTTTTATTCAATAGCTCGAGTTACAAAAATGCCACAAAAATTTTATCCTATCTTAGAAATGACTGATGACCAATTGAACGTTCCCCATCCACTACGCCTGCAGCAACTAGTCAAGAACCGCCAACGTCACCAAAAAACGCAACCGCCTCTATTATGCCAGCCACCATGTCTAAAACCAGTGATATTAATTTAGATGCAATATCAAGAGAATACGATCGCAAGTTGCTTGACATGAAAAACGAGTTTGGCCGGCAAATGCATGCCATGCAGGTGATACTCATCTCAAATAACCAGCAGCTAAAAGGAACTGTAAGTAACCTTCGAGAAGAAATGTGACAATATATAATGCCGACGCAGTCAATATCACAAAAGATGCAGCAACCATCACAGCCGACGCAGCAGCTATTACAGCAGATACCGCAACCAACACAGCAGCCATCACAGACGACTCGGCAGCTATCACAACAAATACCGCGACCGACACAGCAACCATCACAGACCACTCTGCAGCTATCACAACATATACCGCAACCAACACAGCCGACGCAAAAGTCATCACAGCCGATGCAGCAGCTTTTGCAACCGATACAGCAACCATCACAGCCATCAACACAGCTAATACAGCAACCATCACAGCTAGTAGAGCAGCAATCGCAGCCTACGCAGCAGCTGTCAAACTTAATGCAGCAATCGACACAATTCGTTCTGCAGTCTTCTTTGATGCCATCAGTTTAGATGCCATCAGTTTAGATGCCATCCATGATACAGCCGCCTCAACGCCTCAAGGAATAACACAATTAGCTCACTTTGATCTAACTGCGCAACAATTGCACCCCAATACTCCGTTTTCCTTACCTGAAATAGTATACAGACAGAAAAAATGTTACCCGCTGCAACCATTTTCAGGTTATCCTGAGGAATGGCAGACGCTTGGCGAAGCATTTGGTACGGCTACTGCTGAGTTTGAATACTCGCAACTACATAATATTATGCATTTACGTGAATCACTAAGATGCCGCGCTAGAGATACGGTTGAATCTTTACTCTGCAGTTCCAGTAATGTTCCTGCAATTATGGAAACATTAAGGGAAACTTTTGGAAGGCCGGATCAACTAACTAAAAGCTAAATTGAGAAGATACGTTCTGTGCCTCCATTACTTGAAGGCAATCTGGATGCTTTGATTGAATTTGCAAACAAGATGGTTAATATGGCAGCATTTTTACAGAGTGCTCACGGCGAACATCACCTTGTCAATCCAACATTGTTAAGTGAGCTCGTCACAAAACTGCCAATCTCTCGACAAATGCAGTGGGCTGAAAAATGTATCTTGCTTGAGCGGCCACCAACATTGCTTGAGTTTAGTCAGTGGCTTAAATGCTTGCCCTGCCTGGCAAATATGGTGTCAAATGCGCTGCCAACATCATCCTTGCTGACACAAGCGTGAAACCATCGTTAGCAGCCTGCTAACTCTTTAAAGCACTTTGCCGTAGTAAGCGTAGCGCAAAGAAATTGTTCGCCTGCGATGAGCAGTGCCCTACGTTAAATAATAGTAAATTTTTCTCGCTGCTAGCTGTGGACAATCGCTTGGCAAAAGTTAAAGAAAGTCAAGTTTGTTTTTCCTGCTTGAAGAAGGGCCACCAGATGCATAACTGCAGGCGGCGGCGTCGACTGATGTCAGAGGTTACACCAACGACTACTTCATGCTAAGCAAGAGAAAGAAAATGAGATCTAACAGGTACCAGCAACACACATATCTCGCATAGTGCCGCGAGTTCCCGGAGGCTGCAATTGTCATGCAGACGGTCACGAAAGAAGTGGAAAAATTTTGTTCCAAGTACTGCCAGTGAAGATACATGGACCCTTTGAAATCATTACCAGATACGCATTTGTTGATGATGGGGCAAACGTCTCGATGGTGGACCAGAGTCTTGCTCGGCGATTAGATAAGACATGTTAGCATAGATGCACAAGCTTATGTCGGATTATTTTGATGCTGAAAATTTTAGTCTGAAGCCGAATATAAGGAAAATTTATTCAAAAGATGACGTAAGGGCGTTGAATATTTTGGAGTTATCAAAGATGAGACTCGATGCTATAGATATGAGGCTGGACTCCTTTGAAAAGAGTTTGTTCCACCTTTTCCAGATACTCATTCAATGGCCATGCGAAGATTAGAAGGCGTTGAAAGAAAAATGCTTAGAGATACGCCAACGAATATTGCAGTAAAATCAATGATTATATAAGAAAAGCCTACGCCCGTAAACTAACTATCGCTGAAGCAGCTCAATGGTAAGAGAAAACCTTTTACTTGCCGCGCTTTGGCATAAAAAATCCAAACAAATAAGGACTACGCCTAGTTTTTGATGCCGCAGCTGAGGTTTAAAATATTTCACTAAACAAGGCTCTTCTTCCGGGTCCTAACATAAACCAGCCACTGATTAAAATTTTATTCAAATTTAGGCAGGCGCCAGTGGCAGTCTGCGGAGACATAAAATAGATGTTTCATCAAGTGGCTATCGTAAAGAGAGATTAGGATAGTCAGCGTTTTATGTGAAGAGGTGGTGACGTGACTAAGCCAGCTGAGGTATACGTGATGGAGCGTTTGATTTTCTGTGTTACATGTTCACCCACAACAGTGCAATATATCAAAAATATCAATGCCAAAAATTTTGAAGAGGAGTTTCCCCGTGCAATTGAAGCAATCATAGAAAGACATTATGTTAATGACTATGTGGATTGTTTCCAGTCAGAAGTCGATACCATAAATGTAATACAAGCCACCATCAAAATACACCGAGATGATGGGTTTGAATTACGAAACATAGTTTTTAACTCGGACAAAGTTAAACTGCTGTTGGAAACACTGCTGGTGACTCAAGAGGAACGGTCAACAAAGAAGGTGAATTGGGAGAGTCCCAGGCATGCACTGGCTGTCACAGCCGGATTTTTTATTTTCAAGTTGCAATTCCATAAAGTTGCAAAAGAAATATTGAGTTTTAGTAGAAAGCCCACAAAGCGCGAAGTGCTTTGTGTGAATATGTCCATTTTCGACCCATTTGGTTTTTAAGCTGACTTGATGATGTCAGCAAAAGTGTTGATGGAAGCAGTCCGGAAAGCAGGATTGCAGTGGGACGAAGCTTTAACTGAAGACTTATAGCATCGCTGGAAACTTTGGATGGAGGAGTTGCCAATAGCAAGCCAGTTCAAAGTACTACAATATTACTTTGAAAAGACGCAGGTGGATCTACACGTATTTGTCAACGCAAACGAGGAGGCAACGGCTTCGGTAGCGTATTGGAGAGGAATAAGTTTAAATGCACTGAAAGTAGCGTTAGTCGTAGGAAAAAGATTGTGTGCACACACCCGGTATCACACTTTACTGGAGGTGGAACTTAAAGCAGTAATATTGGGCGTGGGGCTTAAGGAAACAATCGTGAAGTGCCACACAGTCAAAATAAACAAATTTGTTTTTTGGACCGACTCAAAGGCAGTGATTGGGTGGATCCGATCAGACCACCGAAAATATAAATAATATGTTGCAAATCGGGTGTCGGCAATTCTGGATGGAAGTGGAGTCGTGAACTGGCGATGGTGCCCGGGTTCTATCAACCCGGCAGATGAGGCAACAAGGGCAAAGTTTCCGAGAAACTACGGAGCAAATGGAATTTGTCTAAATGGTCCTGCTTTTTTGAAAAATGAGGAAGAACTATGGCCACAAGAATTTTCGACAGGTTATATCAATGATAAAAGCGACGAAGAACTAAGAGACGAACATTACCTTTTGACAGCGTGGCAAATAAATTTGATTGTGCCAGATATTTCAATTTCAATTTTCAATTTATTTAAGCATCATGATATATTACAAGTTATTCTCCTTTCGGAGTGACACTTAGCAATATAAAAAAAAACTTGGAAGAGAAGGACATACCCTTCTCTGCCCAAGTGCTCATATAATAAATCTTTTTTTTTTGTGGTAGGGAGGTCAATGCTATTTATGCACAGAGTGTGGGACTCCCATGCGCGACTGGACTACCCACTAAACACCTCCCTTGTCAACCTGAGAACCCAGCCTGGAACCGTTTGACACGTTACTTCGGGCCAGGTCTCGTTTTGTTACGCCGTGTGCCGCCTTCAAGCTGGGGAGTCCCTTTCCCAGCGGGAGGGGAGCGGGGAAGAGTAAAGGCCAGAAGAGCGATCCCCCAGCCCCAGCGCCTCCAGCTGCTGTGAGTCGCTTTTATATTTTAGGACTGCCCGAGCATAATGTGCCACCTGGTTCCATTTGTCAACCGATTCGAGCATCACCGCAACTATATTATGCGGGGTGAGCTCTCCCGTCTCCCTGTAGAGTTCCCTTCGTAGCCTGACCCATTTTGTACACGCACAAAATGTGTGGCAGGCATTGTCCTCCTCTCCTGGGCAAAACCGACAATCGGGAGACCGTGACTTACCGATCTTGTGCAGGTAAGACTGAAAACACCCGTGCCAGCTCAAAAGCTGGGTCAGATAGAAGTCAGTCTCACCATGCCTTCGATTTAGCCACGGTCTCACATCCGGGGTGAAGCGCGCAGTCCACCTTCCCTTCGTGCAATTCCTCCAAGACTGCTGCCAATCGTTGAGCGAGCACTGTCTCTCCTCGCGGACAACTATCTCCCTCGCATCCTCGTTTCGGCGCAGGTAAATAGCGCGGCACTCTCCAGCAAGGAGGGCGGCAGGTACCACGCCTGCAATCACTCTCACCGCCGAGTCGGAGACTGTTGGATACAAAGATGCAATTCTTGGTGCTTCCCTTCTCTGTACCTGTGCCAAACGTTTTCAGTATACCTCCTTGCTGAGAGCGTCGCCCCATACCTCTGCTCCGTACTGTAGCACTGACCCTACAGCACTCATCAAGAGGCGTCTTCTTGATGGGCTGGGTCCCTCTACGTTGGCCATAAGTCGACGCAGAGCCAATATTCCCGAAGCAGCTTTCTCAGCCGTTGCCCTGATTTGCTCTGAGAAACTCATCTTCGAGTAGATCAGTAGCCCCAGGTACTTCATCGCTGGCTTCGATTCGATTTGTATGTCTCCAATACTGATCATCCTTACTCTAAGGATTCTCTTTTTTGTCAAGATAACTACTTCGGTTTTCTCCAGTGCTAAACTCAGCCCGCGAGCAGTCATCCAGTCCCTCACTCGGCGCATAGCCGACCAAGCGCGACTCATCTGTCATGTCAAGTCTCAGTAGCCCGTCGTAAGACACGTTCCACAGGTCCGGACCAAGGATAGATCCTTGGGCAACACCCGATGTAATTACCATCCTTCGTTGGCCCTGTGTCGTATCATAGAGCAGGCTTCGGTCCTTTAGGTAGTTCCTCAAAAGCCGCATTAGATATTCTGGAACTTGAAAAGAGTTTTCCAGCGTATCCAGAATATCCACCCACCTAGCGGAGTTGAAGGCATTCCTGACGTCGAGTGTCAGCAACAGGACGATCCGTCGCTTGGTGCGACTATATGCCTCTGCCTTTTGGACCGCGTTTACCACCTCTGCAATCGCATCAATGGTAGAACGTCCTACTCTAAAGCCGTACTGCCGAGGAGATAGGTCCCCAGCAGCACGAATCGCGTCAGTGAGTCTTCCCTTGATGAGTTTCTCTAGCACTTTCCCAGCCGTGTCTAGCATGCATAACGGGCAGTATGCAGACGGCGATTCAGGATTTCCCTTCCCCTTGCTGATCAGCACGAGCCTCGCCACCTTCCATCGTACCGGGAAAACCCCGTCCCGTAGGCAAGCGTTGAATGTGCTGAGCAGCAAGTCAGGACAATGGTGATAGACGAGCCGCAACACATCAGCCGGAACACCATCTGGACCTGGAGCCTTCCTCGTTTCAGGGAGAGGACTGCCTCCTCCAGTTCCAGCTGTGTGAAGAGTGGGCACTCTACTGCTGTTTCACCATGGACAGCGCCAACACGGACGGGATGGGCGGAGAAGAGTCTGCGCACTATCGCGTCCATCTTTTCCGCGTCATGTATACAAGGCTTCCGTAGAGCACCAAGTTTCCCCATGACCAGCTTGTAGCCAAGGCCCCACGGATCCTTGTTCACATTGTACACTAGGTCTTGCCAGCAGCGAGCCTTGCCACTGTTGATCGGTTTGCGAAGGCATTTCCTAGCCGACTTATATGCTGCCACCTGGTTGCATGCCTCGTCACGGTTCCGCGCCCGTTGAGCCTCACACCGAAGCTTGTGACACTCCCTCCGCTTTTCAGTGATTTCAGTACACCACCAGTACACTGGGGGCTTGCCGTGCCGGGGTCTTCGACGGGGCATAGAAGCGCAGCAAGCAGTCGTGATTATGCTCATAGTAGAGTTCACCACGTCTTGAGCTGCCAGTTCTTCCGTCCCCTCCGAAGCTCTCTGCAGCGGCTCACCTGCTGTGAGAACCTTGACGAACCTCTCCACGTCCATCCTTCCAATGTTCCATCCAGTTGTAGAAGGCCGAGAGCACGGACGTTGGGAGACAGCATCACTTATCTCAAGCAGAATGCACTGATGATCACTGGCTGAGTAGTCCTCTAATACTTTCCAGTTTTGTATCCTCCGTACTAAGGACTCCGAGGCGAATGTCACGTCCGGTATGGTTCCCTCACAGCCAATACGGCGGAAAGTCGGCGTATTTCCGGAGTTTAGTACGACGAGGGCCGTCCTGGCCGCCATTTCCAGGATTCGTTTTCCACGCGGATCCGTCTGAGGCATGCCCCATTCGATTGCTTAAGCATTGAAGTCACCCCCAACGAGCACTTTGCCCTCTGCGTTCGAGACAGCGCCCTCCAAAGCATTAAGCTTGGCTTGGAAAGATGGTATCGACTCGTTAGGCGTCAGGTACACACTAAAGAAGGTGATCCCTGAGTACCGAACCCACACGAAACCATCCCCCCGTCCACAACTCTCCACCTGAAAGTCACTGTTCCGAACCCAGATAGCGGCAGTACCAGTTTCATCAGAGTACCATAATGGGGGACTTTTATTATGGTGTTGCTCACTCAGCAGCAAGAAGTCGGCTTTCATGTCCCTCGCAAACTGCCAAGCAGATTTTGGGCGGTTGAACTGCGGTGTAGGTTCAGCTGCAGGATGCGGGTCATCGGAGCTCTGATTTTGCCTTGGCTAGGGCTTCCTGGAACACCCGGCATTTTCCTGATCCTGAGACGTGTCCAAAAGCAAGTTTTGGATCAGCATCCTTGCAAAGAATACAGTGTGCCTCCTTCGTACACCCTTTTCTTTTATGTCCCATTTCACCGCATTTGTAACACAGGGAACTCCTATCGGGTCCTTTGTATACTTGTGTGGTGTGACCATAACCAAGGCATTTGAAACATTGAAGAGGTGCTGCTCTTCGCCGGAGCCTACAGACAACCCACCCAATTCGTACTTTGCCCTTGTTCAGGAATTGTTCGGCGTCCTTTTTGGTCAAGTCAACTATGGCCATGCGTTGTCCTCTGTTGTTTTCTGGTGTCAGTCTCGCTTTGATTCTCCCCACGCTAGGGAACTCCTTTTTGATGGCCTCTTCTACCTCGGCCAGATCCGTCACGCAGTCTATGTCTCGTATTTCGATCGTTGCCATCGGCTCAAGCGGGATATAATAAATATAAAAGGCTATATAAAAGAAGTTCAAATAAAAAAAAAAAAATCAAATAGCAAGGAAAAGAAAGAAAAAAGGGAAAAGAGTTTTCAAATATACCAGATTCAAAAGAGTGGTCGCTTGGGTATTCCGGTATTTTGATAAGCACCAAGAGTCAATGGAGAGCTGACATCTTCCGAAGAATTTATGTCGTTGAGCACAGATGCAATCTTGTGGAAGCGAACCTGTGCGCTTAAGCGTGGTGGACCAATTCCTAAGTGCAGTCCATTGTTGCAATTGAATCCGCGCATTGACAAGGATAATATCCTTTGCGTAAATAGAAGAATAGGTCGGGCTCTAGTGTTACCAGAAGATACAAGGCAGCCGATCATCTTAGCAAAAAATTATTCAATGACTTTCCTGATTGTACAATATTTTCATACGAAGCTTCATTACATCAACCATGCAACAGTAGTCAATGAGATTAGACAAAATTTTTGGGTTCCTACATTGAAGAGCTTGGTGAATACTGTGCTCTCGCAGTGTATATTCTACAAAATTTGCAAGGCGAAACGTAAGCAGCGAACTATCTGTGGAGCGGCTGACTCCATACGTTCGATCATTTTCGTATACGGGGCTAGATTTTTTGGCCCTATAAATGCGATAGTTCGTCGAAGCCGAAAAAAAATGTGGGTTGCACTATTTACCTGTCTAACCATTCGTGCTATCCATTTAGAAATTGCGGCTGATCTCTCAAGCGACGCTTGTGTTGTTTGCATTAAAAATTTTGTGAATAGAAGAGGTGTTCCGGCTCAAATTCGCAGTGACAATGGCACTAACTTTGTCGGAATAAGCAAAGAGTTGCAAGGTGTTTAGGGTTTCCTCGACGACCACCGTATGAAAACCGAGCTTAGTCCACTTGAAATCGAATGAAAATTCAATACCCCCTCTAATCCGAGCGAAAGTGGAATATGGGAAAGACTGGTTCAGTCTGTGAAAAAAGGCGTCAACGGTAATGTTGGCTGAACAATCAACACGTCTGGAAACGCTGCGAAGCTTCTTGATCAAGACTGAAATGCTCGGCCACTTACTCACCTGCCTGTAACACCAGAAGAACCGGACCCCCTTGCCCTGAACCATTTCTTGCATGGCTGCACAAATTCTACACAAACACCATCGAAGTTTGAACCAAAATTTATGAATTTGCGAAAGCAGTGGCGTCTTGCTCAGAATCTTAAAAATGGAATGTGGCATCAATAAGGGATAAGGGAGTACTTGTTAGGATCGACCCGCCGAGCCTATACGAACCATTTGTCTCACAAAACCAGGTCGACCGTGTTCTGATCCAACATACTTCACGTCCGTACATATCGAGGAGCCGATAGTAACTCAGATCATTACTTGCTCAAATTAACCACTTTCGGCGAAGACCAGCTTGCTACGAAAATTTGACATCGAAAAGCTCCAAATGGCGTCCGTGGCCAAAAATTTCACAGAGACCCTTGACAAGCAGCTGGCTCCCATCTTATCAGACGCATCTTTAAACACGAGCAACGAGCTCTGGATGGAAGTGAAAGCAATTATTAAGACCGTGACAGAACAGACGATTGGACATCAAACTCGGTGCAAGAGAAATGATAGACAAGTAGAATCAGGTGTACATAGATAACATAGGTAAGAAAACTAGAATGAAGAGAAACCACTATGAAAATCCAAGAAGAGTAGTGAATAAGATAATTTAAAAGTAAGAAAAAAAATTACTTTGATGAGCAATTGAGAAGCATAGATGTTAGCTTAGCGAGCAACAACACACGACGAGCACAAACCACGTTCTGTCGTGAAGACATCAACAATATCATCGCTGATGAAACCAAGATAAAGGAAAGATTAGCATCGTACTTCAAGAACCTCCTTAATCCTCCGCATAGCTCCAGAACATCAGAGTGTCCAGATGTTTGCGGACAGCTTCCATTGGCTGGATGAAGTGTGTTTCATCATCAAAGCCAAAAAGAATAATAATGAATTGATGAAATTCCAATGGAGCATTCCATTAGCATTGATGAGATTCCAGTGGAACTCATCAAATATTGTGACAGAAGTAATCGTAAAGCTATTCACAAAGTCATCCAGTACATTAGGGAACAAGACCATATGCCCAAAGAGTGGAGCGAATCAATTATATTCCCTATTCACAAAAAAAGGTGAAAAGTTACAGTGCGAAAGTTATATCACTACTTTGTACGGCGTACAAAATATTTTCTAAAATCTTGGAAACTAAAATCGGATCATACGCAAACATTATTATTGAGGAGGTTCAAGGTGGTTTTAGAGCTGGTAGATCGACAATAGACCAATTGTTCACTGTCAAGCAGGTACATGAAAAATGCTGCAAGTTCAACATAGACGTACACTAAATTTTCGTTGACTTTAAGCAAGCAAACGACAGTATTGATCGTAACGTACTGTACTAAATAGTGCTTTGCTTTGGCATTCCAGCCAAATCAGTCTGTCTTACCAAAATGACAATGACGTTGATGACCTCCCAAGTCCGCATCAATAACCAACTCATCGATGCCTTCGACAGAAATATCAGACTAAAGCAGGGAGATGGGCTGGCCTCATTGCTATTCAATTTGGCTCTGAAGTACGTCATAAGGAACCTACCTATCGATGCATGAGGTAGATTACTATACAAGTCGGGCCAAGTAGTAGCCTATGCAGATGACATCAACATTTTGTCACAGTCATTCACAACTGCCAAAAAACTCTTCCTGAAACTCGACAGCTAGTAGGGCTACAAATCATTGAAAATAAACCAAAGCTCATGACGCAGTCAAGGAAAAATACATCAAGTACACAAAATATCACATTTTGCGAAAACAGTATCGAAAATGTGAGCGCCTTTGTGTCTTTAGGCACCAAAATAATGAAAACGGGTAGTGAAAGAGACGAAATATGCCGAAGAATACAGCTCGCAAAATACATTTTATTCAGTTTTGACGATCTTGAGGACCAGCTGCATACACAGGAAAACAAAGCTCCAAACATACAAATCTGTGATAAGACCTGCGTTATGCTATGGGTGTGAAACATGGACCCTAACCCAAGCATCCTCATCATATTGAACGCCTTTGAGCGACGGGTCCTGAGGCGAATAATCGGAGCAAAACTAGACGGAGACCAATGGCGAATTCGATACAACCATGAGCTGTATGAAATTTTTGACGATCCGGAGGTCTCAACCATAATAAGACTGTGGAAGCTGCAATGGACTGGCCACATGAATCGTATGGACGAACAACGGACACCCAAAAAGGTATTCGTTGGGAGAACTGAAGGCCGGAGACCAATGGGGAAACCGAGGAAACGCTTGTCAGGCTCGGTTGACGAAGACAGTTCATCGCTGCTCGGATTTCGAAATAGGATGACGCAGTCAATGGACCGAGACAGTTGGAGGCACTATTCGCAGGAAGCGAAGGCTCGAGAGGGGCTGTAGTGCTAAGTAGAAGAAGCAGAAGCAACAATACTCTTTCAGTTATTGCCCTGTTGGATTTTTTCTTGCCGTCCAATTGAATATCGATCTTTACAGATCATCATTTAAAATTATAAAAAATTTTTCTAAATTCAAGAAAAAAATTATATTCTAGCTTTCTCTTTGAATTTTCAGCACAATATATGTCCGCGTTCCATATATCAAATACCTCAAAGTACTTTTCAACATTCCAACAATATTTAAGTAACAATTTTTTCAAAATGTTTTATCTCATAAACTTTTCGTTATTTTAGAATTATTCAAATATCTATTTTAAATGTAATTTAAAATTAAATTAATGTTCATATACGTGGATACATCAAGTATTGTACATGATAAAATATACCTCACTATTCCAGGTGTATTGTATATACTATCAATAAATAGTATAGTAATCAATGTTATGTGTTGGGGTACTTACCCACGCTTTCAAAGAGCGCTCGTTGTTGGGGTGGAGTAAAACACCTACAGACTTCAATTCTTGTTTTGAAATTTTCACCGAAATCATATTGTCTACTTTAAAACAATTGACGTTTCAAACACTTTAAGTAGATGTTCAGAACCTTGAGGTAAGTTCAAATTTTTCTGTCGAATTCAATACGAGCAAAAAAACAACTACAGCGCTTGGTCGGAATGATCAAAATTTTGCACATATTTTAAGCGACAAAGGTTAATTGCAATAAATACAACAATTAGTGGATTCCAATCATTATAACTCAAATATTGTGATTCATGTAAAGATGCGTTTACTTCACTATTACCAAATATATCTGCCTCAAATCCGATTTTGTTTTTTTTTATAAATTCACTTCGAGGTTTTGGGACTAATTTTTTAACCACCGCATTAATTATCTTCACCACGATCAAAACTTTGATATCATGTATTTCGTTATGCACACTCAAGTGGAGTTCAATCGAAAACGATCCAAACAATTAATTCAGTCGTCCAAATTGCAATCGGTTGGAGCGTGTAAAGTTTTTGATTGGTCTCACTGAATAATATGCAAATAAGGTGGAACAACTGCCTGCTTTGCCACTTAGTCGAACAAGTGAGACTTTCACTTCAGCGAACTAGCAAGCACCATGAAACAAAGTAGAGCACGGCACGCACTTGCTATGGGAATCTTTTTTAACGCACTGCGCTGAGACAAATGGCCGATAACTACTGTGCACACTGCGGTGACGTTTACTCAGGATTATGTGAAATCCTTAAACGAAACTGGTTTCAACTTGTCACAATTCCCTATTAAATTTTCAATTGGAATTTTCAAGTACACTGTAGCAATCAACACGTACGTATTAGCACCACTCACGAAAAAGGCAAACGAGTTCCGCTCGCGTGAACTTTTTTACTATCTTTTTCCGAGCACTTGCCTGTGGTAAACTTTTTGTTTCTCTATGAGTGTGCACTTTCGATAGGTTTTCCACTTTATTTTGTATTAAGAAACGGGACAAATTGTGAAACAGGGAAGAGCGATGCAATTTTTTTCAATGCATCAATGAAACAAATAATTAAAGAAAGCGCGAGTCGAACTAGATGTACGTAAATTGCGTCAGTCCGTACTGCTCGACCTCCGCCGGTACGGAATCAAGACCCCATCTATTTCTCATTCCACTAGATGAATTCTCTACCTCATCCACTTGCTCGATTTCTCACCATGGCGGTAACGGTAGATTCAGTTGCATGTGGAATGTTGGAATTGCATCGCTCATTCCGGTGTTGCCATTCTTAATTGTTCAGTAATATCGTCGTTTACTTATTTTGTTAACGATTGTCTGAACTGATTTAGAAATTCAAATCTAGGTCTATTATGATGGCTTTCAAAGTTAACTGGGACAAGTAAATTTGTAATTTTGATGATCTCAACATTATTGTTAGTTAATTGAAACTTTCTTGCATGCTCATTGAAAAGGGACCGAAGAAACTTTTCATCGATGATGGTAGAGGTGATAATGGCGGTGTTTATTTCGGGTCAGTACTACTAATTACGTATTAGATTATTCCGCACTTATTGCGTTACTATTATTATGAAATTGCTTTTTTTCGTGTAGATCCTTCGATCAGTTCACCTAGGTGGGCTACTCGATTACTTCAGAAGATCACAAATGGAGATCTCTCAAAAGTTTGGGTCTTATTAAAATTTGAAAAGTTTTTAAGGGGGTCACCTCTTATACCGAAGTGACCTTTAAAAAATTTTTTTTATCAAAGATAGTCGAATAGGGCATCAAATGAAAGATCTTGGTTATAAATTTTAGAAAGCAAAAAGTCAGTTCATGCATCGGGGTCAAGGGGGTAGTAAAAAGTATGAAAAATTAATGAGTGCAATGCAAAAACCCTCAGAAATCAAAATTCACTCAGCTTTGTTGGGAATAGTATGATTTTTGAGTATAACCTTCCCCCCATAATGGATATATAATGCAACTAATTGATTCATGTCAGCTTTATAATCATCCTAGGATGATTCCAAAGCCCTTCTGGAAAGACCAATCTTCTACCTCCTCAATTTGTTTAGTGCTGCGAAGTATATCTTTTAGATAAGCAATTTCAGCGGTATTGAAATCGGAAAATTTCACTTATTTTACTTAATGTGTATCCAGATTGCACAACTTCGTGGTCACTTTCAATTTAGAAACACTGCAACGTTTTTCAAAACACTTCCGTAATGTTCATTGAACTTCCTTGAGAAATTCTCAAAAAATAACAAGCGAAAGTAAAGAGCATTCCCATCAATCACACGCATGTCTTTCACCTCTTTAAAAATAACAATACATCCATTCGATTGGAATCATAACATCAACCTCTCATCAACTCAACCTTCTTCTGAAACCAGCAACTTCAAAATCGTAATCCTCCAGGCATATCACCATTAAGTGTCATATCTCCATCCTACTAGCTTCCCCGGCGATTGCATAAAAATTACCTTGCATAACTCATATTGGCTTCTCCGTTTAATTACACCTATGTACATAATTAATTAAATGGAATGTACATTGGACACATTGCAAAGAATCCATCCGAAGCTGTCAATATCTCAGCCGCAGGCGTAAGCGCTTACATCTGTAGCTAAAGGCAATCAGCATTTCGACCATTTCATCGCATCACCCATTACCTGCTATGATACCTGCGCCAGGTTGCGCTCGCTGCGATAATGTGCAAAAGTAAAAGTTGTATTCAGAATGTCATCTTGTACTCCATGGCAAAGATAGAAGGAAAATAAAACAGGCAATCGCTCGGACAAACAGACTTGGAATAATACGCGCTGCCTTTGGAACGGATCGGTACAAAAATCACTCACAATTAAAGCCTTTTCGCGAATCTTTCATCAACGGGAGAAAGGTGAAATGAAGAATGCATTCAAACGGCGCGAGGTGGATATCGCTAATTTGAAAACACATTTCAATTTCTCCTATTGCCTAACCGGCGAAGGAAATTGAACCTTAGGACGCTATAGGGAGTGGCGGCTTCCGCGGAAGAGTAATGTCGAGTCATTATTCCGGCACTTTGTCTTTCAAGCTTCCATCCGCTCCTTGATAGACTTTATAATGGGCAAATCACGATCAATTCGTCGCAACGTTTAATCGTTTATTGCAGAAATGATATTTACTCGATTGAATCTACAATTCGCAAACCAATCGACTTCGCTTTCTTCTTTCGGTTACTATTAATGAAAAAAAAATCCAAAGTCATCTTCAAGCCTTAGACAGTTATATCGTCCGATTCAGCTAATTTAGGGGTGCATTAGTTGCAGCTTGAAAAACCTATTAAAGCTGAAATTAACAAAAACTTTTTGGCAAATTCAAATGCGAAAGAGTTTCGGAACTCAATTTAATTTGCGTGATGTGAAATCGACTGAATTTTGAATATCCACTTTACTTCCGTTTGAAAATGTGGTAGGAAAAAATCAATTAATACGAATTTGATTTATTGCTGGAACGTGACAACGGTGATTTATAGAGTCTGGAAGCTATTTCGAGAGACTCATTTGTAAAAAGTAACTCTAGTCAACAAAATGAAATCCAGCATGGGATATTGAAACTGAAATGCAAGAAAACAATCACGATCAGGGTCTTAACAACGGCTAACAGAGCTCACTACTTGTGCGATTTTCAAGGGTATGCATTCAGGGCCTAAACAGGACCAAAGAATAACTAATGGATTTTTTGCAGGTGACGCTCAGAATCCGAAAATGCTCATGACCTAACAAGACTCAAACATACGATTTTAGGGCCATTCTGAGTTTCAAAATGGCTTAAAAAATAAGTTGAAATTAGCACCAAGAACTGAAGGGCGGAGACCAGTGGGCAAACACTGGTCTGACTCGGTCGACGAAGACAGTTCATCGCTGCTTAGATTTCGAAATTGGAGGACACGGTCAATGGACCGAGATAGTTGGGGGCGCATTGTGCAGGAAGCGAAGGCTCGAGAGGGGCTATAGAGCTACAGAGAGGATAAGCTGCAACTAAACAGAAGCTAAGCACAACTTTAACTAAGTACGCTAAAGAAACGAGTGAAAGACTGGATGACTACTCGCAGTTTCAGCCTAACACTGGAGAACACAGAAGTTGCCAGCTTGTTGGAGAAAAGAAGCCTCGGAAGTAGAGATGGCAAATACTGCTAATTTTGATTTGCAGTGTTCAACTGCGATTGCTCTTTTTCGATATCTGTGAAAAAGAGCAGCTCCTCTAATCGCAGTGATTTCTGAAAAAATTACCTTGAACTCCATTTTATCCGAAGCAAAATTAAATTTAATTGAAGATCAAAATATGAAAATAAGAAGACTATGAAGACAATTATATTAGGAAATTAAGTTATATTTCATTTTATATAAATTAAATGATGTGAAAATTGAATTAAAAATTGTTTTCATGAAATTTCAGATTACATAACACAAAATCTTCTAATTAAATAATTGATTTATGAACTCAATAGATTTGGTATTTGTTCTTCTTCTTTGTAGCACTACAGCCCCTCTCAGGCCTTCGCTTAGGAGATAGTTAGAGTATCTTATTTTCATGACCGTATTGATTTTTTCGGAAGTGGTTTAGTCATTACCATGCTCCCGTGCGCCTGCTCAGCTATGATATGATCTGATTAAATCAGTATATATCACCACTGAGGGAACACTCGTAGTCTGTCCGAAAAATCCCCTGAACTAAATCACGTTGCTCCCAACGAGATTTGAACCTGGGACCTTCGGTTTATGCATTCATGCTCTAACCACTAGACCACACAGACTACTTGGTATTTATTTATACATACAAATAAAATAAAAAACCGTGAGAGATTTTGAGAAAATTACTTAATGTGAAAAATAGTGAAAATTATTAAGTGCTTTATAATACTTAGTCAATATATGTATATATATATATATATATATATATATATATATATATATATATATATATATATATATATATATATATATATATATATATATATATATATATATATATATATATATATATATATATGTATACATATATATGTACATATATATATATATATATATATATATATATATATATATATATATATATATATATATATATATATATATATATATATATATCAAATTTATGTCATGGAGTTGTGTGATCGAATCACATAACCCTATATATATGAATATGTATATATATATATATATATATATATATATATATATATATATATATATATATATATATATATATATATACATTTACCAAATAAAATACAAAGTAGAGGATCATCAGTTTTTGCCAGAATATTTTCTTCTAGGTACCTTTGAACCTCCACAACTGCTCTGGAGTTGCCCGTTTGAATAGGTTTTACTTGCGATCCTGCCTTATCATAGGTACTCCAAAGTGAAAATTTATCGTTTGAATTATCTCCAGCAGCTACTTCTTCTCGTTCGGCGGTAAGCGTCAAATTTTCATTTTGGCTGCTACAGCACTCATTTATTCTGGTGGCAACAGCATAGACAATACTTTCTTTGATCCGATCGGCAGTTGATGTTTGCTTGTATGTATGTGATATTTTTGAATCGTGGATCTAAAAATGTTTTAACATAAAGAGTATCGTTATCTTCAAGATTATCAAATGTTTTCGCTAGTCCAGACTTCAGAGAGGAGACTAATGATATTAAAGTGGGATGACAATTTCCTCTTAGTAATTGGTTGACCACGTTTTTCAAACACCTTATCAGCACAACGACGAGAGAAGCCGTTAAATATTTTTCTCCACTCGTAATTTTTGTTATAGCTTCAAATGGTTTCAATGCTTTAATTATTTGCGCTGTTATTGTCCATTCATCTGGATTGGGGCATCTTTGCCTATAAGCGCAACAGTCGTTTTAACAGCTTCTTCCAGCTCTAAAATTCGTTCAAGCATGTAATAGGTAGAGTTCCATCTGGTCGCAACATCTAAAATAAGTTTTTTAGGTTCTTTGCCTGCATTCTGCTGGTACTGCAAAAATTTATGACTTGCGGTAGAGCTTCTCTTAAACTAAACCACTATTTTCCTAACTTTTTCGAGTAAAGATGCAAGAAACTTAAGGCTGTCTTGAGTTACGAGATTTATACTGTGAGCCAGACATCCAAAATGCTTCCAACCTAAATGGGTAATAATTGCTGATTTTATATTAGCAGCCTTATCAGATACTGCCAGAGAAACTTTTTCTGACAGTTCCCATTCATCAGTAATCTGCTTAATTTTTTTAGCTAGATTAAAACCGATGTGGCTTTCATTGTAGCTTACGCAACCTAAAAAAATCGACTGAAGAGTAAAGTCAAAATCGACGAAATGGATTGCTCCTCCTATAAAATTTTCGTTGTTGGTAGAAGTCCAACAATCTGTAGTTAAACTTCAACTCAGAACAGAATTCGACAAAATTTTGGCTTCCGTCAAAACTTTCTCATACATCGCAGCTAGCATTCTGTCGGAAATATTCCGCCGATTCGGTAAATTGTATGAAGAATTTGAAGATTTCACGAATCTTTTGAACCCATAGCTCTCCACAATGCTAAATGGTTGAAAGTCAACCGTAAAAAGGTACATTAAATTTTCGTCAATATGCTGCTTCGCTGTTGTGGTTAACTTTTTCGGCACGAAACCGTGCAAGGTTCCTAGAACCAATGCAGTTCGTTTGGAAGGATATTTTGGCTAGCTACTCACTTCAGTACAAGCGTTTGCGCTTGTGCTAGGTTGCGGTGGCTCATTATTTGCCAACGCCGCATCTTTATTTTGGATAATTTTATTCTGAAATGTATGAAATAAAAACAAACAATAACTTAAAAACACAGTCATATAGTATTGCTGGATTTAACTACGCAAATATCCGTTATGCAAAATTTTAAGTAATATGCAAATAGAGTAGCCGAATTAAAGCCCAGATCGATGGAGAGACAGAAAAAAACTCAATGTATTTTTACGACAAAAAATACTCGCGGTGGCCTTTCTGGAGGTACTGGAAGATGCGAATCTACCAGCAGGATTTTAATTGTTGGGTGTTTTGTTGACATGTGCCGTTTCAAATTTGTGACTGATATCTTATATGAAATTTACGCCTTGCAAATTCCACATTTAGCAAAACAGCTATTAATAACATTGAAGAAATCCCAAATAGGGCTTGTTTTTTTCGATTTAGTTTCCATATTTCTGGAAACAATTTGGTTTGTGTACATAGGTTAAATAATAAAAGGTTAAAACTCAACTATGAGCAACTAAATCAAAGGTTGATTATATTTTGCCGATTTTTAAGAATAAGATTAGCAAATTTCTCGTTTTTGTTCAAAACCTTTTATTCGAGATCAATTTGCTTTATTAAAATAATTACAAATTTTTAGGTTCTTATAACCGATATTTCCTAGTATACAACTGTATTTTGAATCAAACACTTTTTCGAACAAAAACAGTTATTCTAATTATTAACAGCGACATTAATACAAAGCATTACCAATTTCTTGCACAACAATTTCAATTTCGTTTTCAATTCGAACATTGAATGCGATATTATTTTCACTCAAAACTTGATTTAGTTTCAAACGATTTTGTCTGATTTTATTTGCAAAACAACATTTGCATTGAACGAAAGAGAAATTAATTTTCAAAACTACCACTTTAATATGAACCATTTTTTCAGTTTTTCATGATTAAAATATATACAAAAAACATGTGCTTACAATCTTTTATTTGAAACTTTATCAAATAGCTTTTCTGTTGAATTCAAAACTTTATATGGAACATGTTTTGAAAATAATTCGCTTTTCCAAATCAAAATAGTTCACAATACACCTTTGATACAATGCGAATGAAAATTACAATGCGAATGGTCTTGAAAAACAAAAGCCAATCAACCATCAATTGCTTAGAATTATTGTATCTGCTACTGCTCTTTAGAGCATGTTTGCACTTCTGTTCTTCATTACAAATCGCATTCGCATCCGCAGTCAAATCTTAATTGCTCCAAATCGCAGTAAACAACACAGCCAAGTTCTTATCAAAAAGAGCTGCGATTTGAATGAGCAGAACAGACCAGCCTAAGCCGCATCGCCCATAAGCGCACATTATGCTTATGCAGCCATGCACTCAGCGACCATACGAGCAAAAGCAAATCAATGAGTATAGGCAAGACATCGCTGCGATTTAGGGATGCTCATGTCAGAAGGGTTTTGTATTCAATTTACAAAATGCAGTCACCAGATCGAATCAAATCAAGAAACATGTCAAAGACGATTTTATTGGAGAAAATATGAAAATAGTTGAACGAATTTCAACTTCTGAGGTTTTTGGTATTGTTATACTCATAAATATCTCCCTTGATAATTATTTCAGATGTCCATCCGCGACGGAGGAAACACATTTTTCATGTATTTCCCCCCTGGGCCCCCACTGTAGCAAAAACTGACTGTTTAACAACTGTTTTGAAGAGCTCCCGTGAAAACTTTTATTTCATACTCATATCGGCTACGTTTGATGAATTTTTTTTTCAGGGGCCACTCTCCTGTACTGTTATCATCGATTAATGGCTAATTTTTTCGAATCCTAGAATGGTTACAAAGCCCTTTTGCTAGGAGCTCTCTCCCGCCTCCTTGACTTGTTTCACTTATGAGGATTAATTGTAGGTACTCATCTTCAGTCATTCATTAAATTGAGTCAAGTGCTCAAAGCATACACCTTAAACGTTGAAGTTGGGAAAAATAACTCAAAATTATTCAATCTTCGCATTAAAAACAGCCACTATTTTGTTTTACAATTACTGATACCACTAGCTGAACCGATTCTCAAAGATATACATGACACCTATCATTCCTGAAATTTTCATGCAAATCCGAGCAAGACTGTAGTGTCTGAGTCGGTAAAAAGCGCATGTTGTTCCATAGCCATATGTTGCCATAGTAATAAATGCAGCGCATATTTTTCCATACTAATACAGGAAAATTCAAACCGCTATAACTTCGCTAAATATAATTCAATCTTTATGAAACTTTCAGGATAGATTAATCTTATAAATATACATTTACGTACTGAATTTCGTTAAATTTAAGGGTACCGTTGAGATTTTATTCATGAAAACATAAAATCGATAGATCATACTATTACTAACAAAGTTGAGCGAATTGCGACTTCTCACGTATTTGTTGTTGTTGTACTCACCAAAGCCTACATTCCTGATTTTTTTCAGATTTTTCGGATCACAGGTGTCCAATCGCGAGGGGGGGGGGGACACAAATTTTTCGTGTATTTCCCCTCCCTGTGCGCCCCTCGAAGCAAATTTTGCCAAACTAAGACCTGTTTTGAAAAGTTCTCATCAAGACCTTTCATTTGACTTCGATATCGGCTACCTTTGATGAATTTTTTTTTCGGGGGTCACTCCCCTATATGGGGAGACCCCCCCTTAAATACCTTATAAAATTTTTTTGTAGTTGAACTTTGAAGAGATCACCACTTTACACCTACATACAAAATTTGATGTTTCTAGCTTAAGTAGTTTCCGACTGCTGTGACACACGGACGGACGGACGGACAGACGGACAGACTGGTCGCGAAACTAGTAGGGTTTTGTAAAATTATTTTACAAAACCTTAAAAATTTCGCAATCACGAACTATAGGATACAAACGTCTCGGTTCAACGGTGTCGAAGCTGAGGTAACCTACCGAAGGGCTGAACTGACGAAACGCGACTAACTGAGCTTGATTAACACGTGCGGGACGCGAGTGGATTACGTCTTTACAAGTAACATTTACGACCCCGAAATAACAGTGGGCATCCAGGTGGCAACGGTGCCCCCTTCATCGTTTCTTTGAACTTATTGAATTTTTGTTATTTAGTAATTAAATCGTTATTTCTATTCAATTTTGCAAAATTTATTCTTTCGTTATTTTTTAGGGTTTTGTAAAATAATTTTACAAAACCCTACTAGTTTCGCGACCAGTCTGTTCGTCTGTCCGTCCGTCCGTCTGTCCGTGTGTCACAGCAGTTTTTCTCGGAAACTACTTAAGCTAGAAACATCAAATTTTGTGTGTAGGTGTAAAGTGGTGATCTCTTCAAAGTTCAACTACAAAAAAATTTTATAAGGTATTTAAGGGGGGTCTCCCCATATAGGAGAGTGACCCCCCGAAAAAAAAATTTCATTGAAGGTAGCCGACATGGGTATCAAATGAAAGGTCTTGATGATAACTTTTCAAAACAGGTCTTAATTTGGCAAAATTCGCTTCGAGGGGCGCACAGGGAGGGGAAATACATGAAAAATTTGTGTCCCCCCCCCCCCTCGCGATTGGACACCTGTGATCCGTAAAATCTGAAAGAAATCACGATTGTAGGCCTTGGTGAGTACAACAACAACAAATACGTCAGAAGTCGCAATTCACTCAACTTTGTTAGTAATAGTATGATCTATCGATTTTATGTTTTCTAGAATAAAATCTTAACGGTAAATTCAATACGTAGATGTCTCTTTATAAGATTAATCTATCCTGAAAGTTTCATAAAGATTGAATCATATTTAGCGAAGTTATAGCGGTTTGAATTTTCCTGTATTACTATGGAACAATATGCGCTGTATTTATTACTATGGCAACATATGGCTATGGAACAACATGCGCTTTTTACCGACTCAGACACTACAGTCTTGCTCGGATTTGCATGAAAATTTCAGAAATGATAGGTGTCATATATATCTTTGAGAATCGGTTCAGCTAGTGGTATCAGTAATCGTAAAACAAAAAAATGGGTTTTAAACGCGACGATTGAATAATTTTGAGTTATTTTTCCCCAACTTCACCGTTTAATGTGCATGCTTTGAACACTTGATTCAATTTAATGAATGATTGAAGATGAGTACCTACAATTAATGCTCATAAGAGAAACAAGTCAAGGAGGTGGGAGAGAGCTCCTAGCAAAGGGGTTTTGTAACCATTCTAGGATTCGAAAAAATTGGCCATTAATCGATGATAACAGTACAGGAGAGTGGCCCCTGAAAAAAAAATTCATCAAACGTAGCCGATATGAGTATGAAATAAAAGTTTTCACGGGAGCTCTTCAAAGCAGTTGTTAAACTGTCAGTTTTTGCTTCAGTGGGGGCACAGGGGGAAAATACATGAAAAATGTGTTTCCTCCGTCGCGGATGGACATCTGAAATAATTATCAGGGAAGATTTTTATGACCAAATACCTCAGAAGTCAAAATTCGTTCAACTTTGTTAATTATAGTATGATCTTCGTATTTCATATTTTCTCCAATAAAATCGTCTTTGACATGTTTCTTGATTTGATTCGATCTGGTGACTGCATTTTGTAAATTGAGTACAAAACCCTTCTGACATGAGCGTAGGTCTGTTTACCCAACTTGTTTTAAATAATGTTTCGCTATTAATTTTGGTTCCAGTATCACTATATCTGTGTTGTCCTGTTGCATTATACCTTGCACTAACCACGCTCTATATTTTGGTATGCGACGTTAGTTACAACAACATGAATCCGGTTCAATTTAAACCTCAAATCCAGTTACGTTTACTTCTCGTTGTTCAACTCCAGTTTCAGGGCCGCATTCAATTTCAAAATCTAGTGGTTGACATTCCTTGTCATCTCTGTCTAGCCAACGGCGTGTCAAACCAAACAATCACTGGAGGTGCCTCACTCTAGCACGCCCGCACTACCACTGACTGCATTAAGCGAAGTAGGCAACCGAAACAAGTTTTCGCTGATTGGAGCGTTATCCTTTGTAAATTCTAGGTTTACTTTGCGCAACATTGTTGCACAATGAATAGCATTCACTTTGAAGGTATTTTCTGGAATTATTTCGGGGTACTTAGTAGGGAAATACACAAAAAAACACGCGCAGCGATTCATCAACAACTTTGGCAACTCGGCCTTCTTCCTTGGACCCCTTCTTCACTGCTCGTACTCAGCTGGTACGGGACCAAATCTCCATCCCATTCCTCATTCTCTTGCTCGAGTTCTCGTGGTGGCGGTAACGGAAGATACGGGTGCAAATGGAATGTTAGGATTGCTTCGCTTATTCGCGTAGCAATGGTGTTGCCATTACCGATTATTTGGTTAGGTCGTTATTCATTTATTTATTAACGATTTTCTGAACTAATTCAGGAATTCAATTCCAAGTTTATTATGACCACTTTTAAGACTAATTGGTATAAGTAAATTTGTGGTTTTGTTGGCCCAACATTATTGTTAGTTAATTGAAATTTTACCCGATACTCCAGTTACTTAGAGCATCATATTGCTATCGATACGGAATCAGATCTCTGTCATGATACGTCACTAACGGATAATTTGGGAACAGCTTCAACTTGAAGACAAATAAATGCAACATCAAAACGAATGACATATTCATTACAATTTAACTACTGGGCAAAGCAGTAAACACTCTCCCTTCTGTCAACGAGCTCTAGCATGAAACCGCCTCAAAGGAGGGTTCATTTCAAGGAAAACTTTCTCCTGGTCTAACAAGTTTAGAACGAGAAGAGTTTATTTATTTAGCTATTTAGAAATCCAATCAAAACAAAGCCATGCAAAAGGATTGTGAATATTCAAAACTGCAAAAAAAAATCAAAATCAGAATGTGAATCAGTCAGTAATAAAAAAAGGAAAGGAGTAAATATAAGCCAACTTTAAAGTGCCCTAAGAAGAGGGAAATAAATTTTATGGAATCCGTTCCATTTAGCTTTGTCCGTTTATTTATGTAGTTGAAAATTTTGCCAATTCTCATTTCAAAACGAAAAAATTGATTTCGCATCAATTTCACAAAATTTATTTAATTTTTTCAGGACATTCCGAGTTGAATTGACTTTTTTCTGAATTATTTTTTTGCATTTGAAGGGCTGATTTAATATCAATGGGGTTATATCCTATAAGTCCAAGTTGCCTCTGTAATATTTTTAACTGTGCCAGAGAGATGTGATAAAAATATGGAAAATAATATTCATCCACACAATCTGCTACCATAATCCATACGATTTGCTACTGTATAAAAACGAGATATCAGCCAGTGAGGCAGTTCAGACCTTTTTCTTCTTCTTCGCTTCCTGCAATTATCTCGGCCCTTTGGCCGCGTCCACCAATTTCGCAATGAACTATCTTCTTCGGCCGAGTCATACCAATGCTTCTCCGGTTTCCCAACTGGTCTTCGCCTTTCAGTTCTCCCAGCGAATATCTATTTGGGTATCAATTATCCATCTAAACGATTCGCATGGCCACCTCATTGCAGCTTCCGCAGTCTTACAATCAACAAGTCTTTCCGCTCGTCAAAAATTTCATACAGCTAATGGTTCCATAGGATTCACTATTGGTCCCTGTCTAGCTTGGCTTCGATTATTGGCTCAAGACCCGGCATTCGGTATGTCTGCGGATGCTTAAGTTACGGTCTATATCTCCCATCTATAGCATATCACAGATTTGTATGCTAAGAACTTTTTCTTCTGTATGCAGCTGGGCTTCAAGATCGTCAAAACTAAATAAAATATTTTATTCGATGCATTTTTCTCTTTCATTACCGGTTCTCGTTATTTTGGGCACTAAAAACACAAATTTGGGCACATTTTTGGTACTGTACCGCCAAATGTAATATTTTGGGGATCTCAGGTATGTTTCCTCGACTACATCATGTGTTTTGTCTTATACTAATTGATTTGTAGCCCTACTAGTTTTGCTTCGCCGTGGAGTTTCAGAAAAGTTCTTAGGCGGCTCCTAACAACTTAAACAAAATGTTGATGTCGTCCGCATAGGCTACCACTTGGCTTGACTTGTATCATAATATTTCTCTTATATCAACAGAGAGCTTGCTTATGACTTATTCCACTGCCGAATCAAATAGCAATAGCCCATCTCCCTGCTTTAGTCCGATATTCGTGTCATAGCCATCGCTGAGTTGGTTATTGATGCCGACTTGTGAGGTTGTTGGCTGCAGCAATCAATGTAGTAATTGAGCAGTCACACAAGGAAACTGCTCGAAAACCTTCCTAACACTCATTCGAAATTTTAAATTGTAGGTTTGAAAAAAAAATTTCATGACTTCCATTCATAGTTATAAATTATAAAATATTTTTTATTATTGTTATTAAATGTAAACTTTATATCATTTTTCTTCATATTAAATTTAAACGTTTCCCTTTAATTATATTCTTCATGATTTTTAACTTTTTATTATTATTTAAAATCTGTTTCATTTTTCTTTTCTTTGATAAATGTTAATAAAAAAAATATTTTACTGCAAATTCAAATTTCGGCCGTGGGAACACTAATTTAGTGCATCCCATCTGTGTATTGCATTGCCGAATGCAATCGAACTCGGCTGAGCGAGCGGCTGTATTCGAGGTACCGTTGTGACACCGGAGAAGAAAGATCGATTTGGACAGATCGAAGAGTCCACTGAAGATCGCGAAACCACAATGACGCCGGGGAGTCTGCCTACCAGCTAGCTAGCGGGAAAAAAGAAAGCTTCAACGATTTGATTTGGCTTGCTGACATATCGTATCGTGTCTATCTATTCCAAATACAAAGCAAAACATATTTTCAATATCTTAAGATCGAGATATGTTGAGATATGTTGACTAAATTACAATACGAGTTTGAAGTGGTTTTGGATTCAATTTAAACATAGGGGAGTGTTTCGCGAATAATGATCACGTCGAGGTCTTGTCGCGCTGCATGTTTCGCGACCCCGAAAATCTTCTTAAAGTCCTGCCTCCGGGTTTTGTTCGCGCGACGTGACACTATCCGAGTCCATTCTGCGTACCTTGAATCATCGATCTGGATCTAGAGAAAAAGAATTTATGGAAATGAATGGGGTTCAGTGCTTGCAAAGTGCAGGGAAATTCACAAAACAAATTGTCCCATAATATATTTTCTTGTGTACAAGTGGCACATGATAGAATTTCTTGTGTTTAAGCATAGAGCTCAGATGACAGCCTTTGCCGCGAATCGTCAATACACAGTTCAACCGAATATAACGGTTCAAGAATGCCCAGAGTGTTAAGAAGTGCTAACCATGTGATCAATATGTGTGGTGCAGACAATTTTCCCAGTTAAAAGTTAGGTTTTCTGATAAAAATCATTTTTTGTTTGAGGACTTATGTGCGAGGGTATTCATTGATTGTAATTGAATAATCAAACATATCGTTGCGACGTAAAGCGTATAAGCTAAAAAGTATATGAGGGAATTCGGTCTTCTATAGCTGCAAATATGATACAGGGTAAAGAATACACATCATGCGGGAATTGGTTTTAGTCGATTAGCTCGTTAAATGCTCATGAAACGGGTTGATCAGTTCTGACGATCGTTTCTTAGCGGTAGGTGAATCTGGCGAATATCAAATCAGAAAGAAGAATTACATTGGGGCATCCAGAGGAGGGATCACACGTATGCTATTAGGATGTTTGAGAGCTATAATCAGATAATTTTCGAAGCATTGTTAATGCTTCTGAACATGAATGCTCGTCTAGGCAAAGTAAGCACATACAAATTGTCTACGGATTTACAAAAACAAATAATATTCATCAATTTAGACAGAGATGAACAGCAAATTGCTACATCTCGAGCTGGAGCTTGTTACAGATGCAACATTTTAGTTCCGGTGTGGTTTAATCGCTTTTAACGAGTGAAAATCATAAAAAAAGACAGTATAAATATGTAATTATATTTTTCTGCAGAATTGCAAAGCCCCTGGATTAAAAAAGTGTTATACTTGATCAGTAATTTACTTTCTCAATGCAGAGTAGATATCAATCGCCGTTAAACTATTTTTAACAATTACATCTATTTTCAATTGATTTGGTAACATTTTAGAGTTACGTTTGTGAGACAATAATGTGATGAACATATGCACTTAATCCTAAGCTGTTGAATTGAACCTATGGGGATTCACTCCACTTAAGTCTACAAAAATAACAACCAAGTCTTCTTAATGTACAGATATAAATATTTCGCAGCGAAAAGATTATAACATCACACAAAGGCGGTTAGATAGCGAGAGCGAGATAACAAGGAACGTCAAAATAATTTTACTCCACCGATCCTTGTGTTGTCATTTCGATGGTCGAAATTAAGATTGTCACCGCTAGTCGCCATAGTACTCCCTTCTGGATGCATTTGACGTTTGACAGTTGTTTATAGTTGAATACATATCACACATTCCTGAGCGATACGTTTCGATTTTTTTATTTCGGCCAAGAATACGTTCGGGGCGCCAGATTTTGATGAGTTGTAGATGGTTGCATCGCTGGATCTGCAGTGTATTCGAAGTAGGCAGGTTTCAGACGATCAACGCTGATGATCATCGGTCCCCCATTGATTTCGAGTTTAAAAACATTTCCTGATGTCCTTTCAATTACTTTGTAGGGTTCTTTGTATGGCGACTCGAACGGCTTCCTTACACGGTCGATGCACAGAAAAACGTGCGAGCATGACGAAAGGTCCTTATGGATAAAAATCTTTCGTTTGTTATGACGTGACGCTGGAGTTGCTCTTATCCCCTTCATGTGTTCCCGGAACTTTTGTACGAATAGTTTTGGGTCTAGCTGCATGTCTTCGTTTTTAAAGAATTCTCCTGGCATTCGGAGGTTTGTACCATAGACCAGCTCCACAGATGTTGCGCCAATGTCGTCAATGATACTCGTACGAAGACCAAGCAAGACGGTTGGAAGGATGTGGACCCACTCATTACTATTGTGGCACATTATCGCCGCTTTCAATGTTCGGTGCCATCGTTCAATCATTCCATTCGCTGCAGGATGATATGTTGCTGTCCGGATCTTCCTGCAGCCAACTAAATGTGTCAGTGATTAAATGATAAGTGGCTCGAACTGTGATCCTTGATCTGAAGTCAAAATGCTTGACGCTCCAAAGCGTACTATCCAATTGCTGTAGAATGCGATTGCAATTTCATCAGCCGTGATTGTTTTGATGGGGATTGCTTCGGGCCATCTCGTAAAACGATCAATGATGGTCAGTGCATATGGCAAACCTCTCGAAAGATTTAAGGGGCCAACTATGTCTATATGGACATGGCTAAACCTTGCGTCTGGCATTTCGATATGGCCTTGAAGTGGTTTTGTGTGCCGGCCCGTTTTGCTTCGCTGACACGCGAGACATGATCTGGCCCATTCGAGGATATCTTTGGACATGCTGGGCCAAATGTACTTCCAACTAATAATTTTCTTCGTTGCTCGTCCACCAGGATGAGACAGGCCATGGGTCATATCAAATATTTTCTGTCGCAGTATTTTCGGAATGCATGGCTTGATTTCCGCAGGAGATACATCATAGTAGACAGTTGTATCAGTGTCATCGATACGAAGTTTACGTAACTGTAATCCTGTGTCCGCTCGAAGTAATTGACTAAGTTCGTCATCCTCTTTTTGGCCTGCTGCCAAGTCCTGGCTAGTGATTGCTATCGGCATTGTTATCGAGTTGGATCGAGATAATGCATCTGTGGTGTTCTCATTTCCCGCGATGTGGACGAAATCGTCCAAAATTGACTAATGAAGTCCGATTGCCGCAGCTGTCGTAGTGAAGCTTTATCGGCCTTTTGATTGAAGGCAAACGTAAGGGGTTTATGGTCTGTTTTGGTAATCCATGGCCGTCCCATGTTATACTGCGGAAGTGCTTCATGGCGCTGTATATGGCTTGCAATTCTCGGTCATAAGTGCTGTATTGGGATTGAGTGGCAGTGAACTTTTTAGAGAAGAACCCAAGCGGTTCCCGTTCGTTGTTATTTATTTGTTCAACTACAGCTACCATGGAAGTGTTCGACGCGTCGCATTTAAGTGCCAATTTGGCATTTTCAATGGGGTGTCGTAGCAGCGTTGCATTTGCAATTTGTTCTTTGCACTGTTTAAATGCTGCCTCAGCTTCAGGATTCCATATTATTAACGACTTATCTTTTTTCTTAGCGCCGACTAGAAATCGATGTAGTGGTGCTTGAATTTCAGCTGCGTTCTGTAGCGATTTTTGATAGAAATTTATGCACCAAGAAATCTTCGTAGCTCCTCAACCGTTGACGGTTTCGTGAATTCCAGAATGCTTTGCAAACGAGCAGGAAGAGGACTGATGCCATTTTCATCAATGAGGTATCCAAGATATTCCACGGATGAGGCTCTGAAAACACATTTCGTGACGTTAATCGACAATCCGTATTCTTAAAGCCGTTCAAAAATGATTCGTAGATGCTGTTCATGTTCTTCAAGCGATTTCGATGCTATCAAAATATCATCGATGTAAGCATCACGTAACGCTAAGTCGATGTAGCGTTGGAACGCTTGAGCAGCATTGCAGAGTCCAAATGGCATCACCTTAAACTCAAAAAGCCCAAATGGTATTATGACGGCAGTTTTGGGAATATCTTTGGGCGCTACCGGGATTGGATGGTATGCACTTGTCAAATCCACAGTGGTAAATATTTTGCATCCATGCAGATTATACTTAAAATCGCACAAATGCGCGATCAGATATTTATCCGGAATGGTGACAGCATTCAGGCGGCGGTAATCACCGCATGGGCGCGAATGGCCACTTTTCTTCGCGACAAGATGCAGTGGACTTGCCCATGGACTGCTTGAAGGCTGACAAGTTTCGAGTCCAAGCATCAGATCGAATTCTGCCTTAGCTTCGGGCAATTTTTCCGGTGGTCGTCTCCTTGCCCGCTCAGCTACTGGTGGTTCATTCGCCAATATGATGGACTGTTGAACATTCGCGATAAAGAATCTCCAAGGAAATGGACTTTTTGAACCGAGGTCCAGCAATAAAAATTGTTCACTATATGTAAGTATAGGTGTGTTGTTGGCAGCGTATAATTTAAATTTTGAAGGAACGATGTGATGTTTTGTTTTTGGAAGAACTGACACATCAGCAACTGTATCCACTAAGAACCGCGAACCAAACTTTTTATCCACTATCATAAGTCGGCATTGGTGGAGTCTGTCGTCCTCAGCTGCCGAAATGCGGGACGACGAACTTCGTTTTCCAGTGCCGTCTCGATATTTCCTCATTAACAGAGTGCTTTGCAATTTCTTACCTGTTTTCCGAAGCATATGTGGAAGAAGCAAAATTATCCTCTCAATCGTGACCACTTATTCGACCTGCTGCGAGGTTTGAAATTTGTTCGTATCGCGTTCGAATTACCAATCGTTCAAGTCGGTCGAAGATTTGCGAGAATTGGTTGTCTGGTTGCTGCTGAACTACCATAACTCCAGGTGGATTTTGTAATTCCAACATTAAATCTGCCACCTTGGCTAGTTTCTCGACGTCAGGCTCGCTTGATATGGGTAATATCACCATTGTTTTTTCGGGGAGTCGCTCCAACAACAGTGACCTAAGCATGGTTTTGGTTACCTGCTCTCTGTGTATTACGAAGTTCCTGCAGATAATGTGATGGTTTCTTGCCTCCCAGATTTTGGCCTTGGAATAAGCGCCTCAGCTTTGATTCCGTGGATTCCGCAAATATCGTTAAAATTCATTACTTAACTGCTTCATATCTATTTTCCGTCAGTGGATTCCTTGCCAGGGAAATGACGTGTGGCAATATCTCGGTCTCAGCATACTGGATGATGTACCGAAATTTCCTTTCGTCCTGGGTGATTTGATGTGTAAGGAAAGTGGCTTCGACCTGATCAAACCAAAATGCCGGATCAGATCTATAAAATGCAGGAAATTTCGTGATTCACGACGCTTCAACAAATAAATTCGCGTAGGACGAAGGTCTTGGCGGGATTGGCGGTGCATTTTTGTATGTTTTCGGCGTTTCATTATTTGACACGTTTGCCATTTTGAAAAGAAAACGTTGGCGTCACTTCCGCACTTTCACGAAAACTAAGTTTCTTATTAGGATTCCTTTTATAAAAAACTTTTAGAAAAAAAAAAGAAAACCGACTTCAGAATGCCCTAAAAAGGATGAAATAAATTTTATGCAAGCGGTGCCATATCATGTTTTCCCCGATTTCTTTCTGATGGTGCAGATGTTTGAAGTATTTATGTTGAAATGGGGAAATTCGTTTGGCACCGCTTCCATAAAATTTATTTCATCCTTTTTAGGGCATTCTGAAGTCGATTTTCTTTTATTTCCAAAATTTTTTTATTTCATCCTTTTTAGTGGCAAATTTTTTCATTTCAAACCATTCAAAACTCAGTTTCTTGAATACATTGTATCTTGTTCTCATATATTAACATATAATTTTTTTACTGCAACGCAAAAACCACTACGGCTAAAATCTGCAGCGTTCATAGGAATCGAATTTAACTCTGGTACATTTAATCCATGATCTCATCAACATCTACCTTGATTTTAGATTTCATAATAATCCAATATGAGCGGCCGCCATTTCGTTTCAAATGGTTCGACTTTCGATTTTTTATTGTGAGCTTTATCACACAATTGAATGAATCGTTGTACTAGTTTTGGTACAAACTGGAGCTATACTTTGGCCAGAATAGAAATATTGCTGAAAATTTGGCGAAAATCGAAGCAAAGCTGCGACCCCCAGGCACAAATTTTGCTATATCCTATGTAGACTCACACATACAACCAACCACACACATAGCCATATATCCATACATATATATATATATATATATATATATATATATATATATATATATATATATATATATATATATATACATATATAATACATACATATATAATTATACATATATATATTTACATATATATATATATATATCGTACATACCTATATATATATATATATATATATATATATATATATATATATATATATATATATATATATATATATATATGTATGTATGTATATATATATGTATATACATATCTATATACACACACACACACACACATATATATATATATATATATATATATATATATATATATATATATACATATATATATATATATATATATATATATGTATATAAGTATATATATATATATATATATATATAAATATATATATATATATATATATATATATATATATATATATATATATAAATATATATATATATATATATATATATATATATATATATATCTACACATATCTATATATATATATATATATATATATATATACATATATATATATATATATATATATATATATCTATATATATATATATATATATATATATATATATATATATGTATAGACATATGTATTTATATATGTAAACATAAAGTGCACTCCGCAATCAATCTCATGAAATTTATTTAAAAATACCCTTCTTAACCGCATCATTCGTTCGCATTTATTCGATATCCATCGCTATCGTTTTCAGTTAACTATGGCACCTAATTTTCATGAAAATTTTCATGAAAATCATACCATATATTTCAATGAAAACTCGGCTATGCATTTTCATCTTCATCTGTAAAGTTATGATCAATTACAGCAGGAAACGTATCTCTTTTTAGGTTGCGATTCTCGCCGGTTTTTAGTATGGAAATCACTAATTGTAGATTTCTGGGCATATGTTGTAATGTATGATACATATAATATTAACTTGAAAGTAACGAGTCAACTCTATAATTTGCATTCACTCAATCCTTATTATTGCTTTGGGGAATTTTATAATCCTATATGTAACATTTACGTCTAAGGATCTAAGAAGGATCCTATACCAAGCTCATTGGTAAGCAAAGAATGAATGCGGAAGAGATAAGCATCCTGAAATGTTCCCTTTAACTATTGTTGAATTGTATTTATGCCACATTAGAATTAATTTATTGGTTATTTCCGGTACAAATGATAGACTAAAATGTACCGTTTATGTAGAACATTAAGAATACTGATCATTTTTATCATCCGTCACCACAGGACTCGGTATCTCCAACAAATCCTTCACTTTTCGTACGAAATATCATTTAAATTCAATTTCTCGACATCAATGTAACATATTTAACTGTTAATATCTACAGAGCCCCTTGAAGGATCTAAATTCTGTTCCGGCACATTTTAGATCAATATGTTGTCCTTCATTTGAAACGTCTACAATCAAAATCCTTACACGCGTCGATCAATTATGCTGAAAAATTGGGGTGAAAGTCGGAATTTTTTTAGTTTTAACGGTAAGAGCCCTTTACCGTTCCTTGACTTTCTTATCCTTTAAACGGGACCTAACTGGAAGAAAGACGTATCATTTGCCAACAACAGGACTCTTCTATCTATCTCCGTTTAAAAGTTATGCATACAAAAAAAAGCAAAAAAAAAAATAAACGCGATAAATTGATAACCTTCTTTCTTTTGGAAGTCGGTTAAAAAGTCACTTTTGATTAGGGGATGAGTCGGGGTCACCACTATAGGGACTCACTCCACTTAAGTCTACAAATGTAACAACCAAGTCGTATTAATTTACAGATATATATTTCGCAGCGAAAAGATCATAATATCACACAAAGGCGGTTAGATAGCGAGAGTGAGATAACAAGGAACAAGGAAAGTCAAAATAATTTTACTCCACCGATCCTTGTGTTGTCATTTCGATGGTCGAAATTACAATTATCACCGCTAGTCACCAAAAACCTTTCAAAAATACCTTTTAATTTAACGCGTCCTCCTACAACTCCTATCATACTAGACTTTAGGTATAAATTTAGATTATACGACAAATACTTTGTTTTGAACAGATACATTCAGATATGTATTGTAATGAATCATGCGACGCCGCTGGCTACCACTACTAACACACTTTGCTGCCAGGTGGCTTGTCATTTCAAGTTGGTTGCGACGAGCGCACATCCCACGTCAATTTTGTCGTGGGATGTCAAGAAGATTTGACAGCCACATGGGAGGAAAGTGCGGAAGTAGCGGTCGTCACACAGGAAGAAGAACTCTCCCACAAATAGGTCATCACTGATATCCATCGACTATTCCGAAAGTAGTAAAGATATCAGAAATTGGAATTGGTAAGTCGGTGAATGCTAAGTTTGTTTTTCCGCTTCGAGTAAAATAACGTTCTGTGATGTTTAGGTTAACCGCGGACATCATCAATCAATCCATGCAGAGATGCGCAAATGCGATGGATGTCCGTATTTGCCTATATCAAAGTGCCGCATTAAACAACAAGCGGACAATACGAATGGGCGATTGCCTGCCGGAATTTATCCCCAATTTGGAGTCAGTAGTTCTTACTGGGAACAATATTCAAGAGTTGGGCGATTTGGAACCACTCACGCACCTCAAAAAGCTGGAAACATCGTGCTTGCTTGTAAACCCCGTATCTACAAAGCCATATTACAGTGAGTATGTTGCATATAAGTTAAATCCGATCCAATCTGAAGGACTTATGAAGTAAACTTGCCACTAATGTAAAGAACGATAACATGTCGGAAGTCCCGCGGAAGAGTTCTTTAGTTGATATCGGGAAAAAACATGAATTTATTGTTGCGTTTTCAATGAAATTCGAGCGTTTCCATAATCCTAGGTATATACATGTCATGTATGAAAATATGATCAACATAGACGGTGCAAGTGAAACATCTTGATCAAAAGAAAAATGTTTACGATGATATCCATAGTGTGTGTAGAAGTGATATATTCCGTGGAACGTACAAACGGGGTAAAGTTACAATGAGAACAGTTTCAATTTAGTAATCAAGGACACCCGGTTTATATTATTAGTACCGCAATTTTTAAATAAAACTTTTATAACCGTCAAATTATATTTAATATCATGCAATTACTATTCAATAAAACATAAGCAAATTACAATAATGAGAAAAATGGTGGTGCGAGTGATGACCAAAGGAAAAAAAACAAGGTATCATGTATTAAGAGGAGTAGTGATTTACTTAAATTCCTGGTCCAACGATATTCAATAAGGACTATTCCATTTTTTTTTTATTTTATGTGTATGAAATATTGGATGATCTTGCCTACTTACTTTTAAGATCTGAATTAGCACGATAAGTTTACCCAAATGCAATATTATTTATACTTACGGTGAAAGAAAGAAAGTATCTTTGTATTTGTAAATTTTTCCAATTAGGAGGCGAAATTGAATTTAATTAAATTCTAAGATATATCTAGGGAAACCAATTAAATTTGAATCAATTTGGAAGCTTTTCGAGATTGAAAACGATGCGCATAAATTAATATTACCTTTTTATTAATATATCAAAGAAAAAAAAGGAATGAAGAGAAAGACAAAACACCCCAATGACATAATTATATAAAGCTGTATTAGATTTACACTATGGAAATACTGGCATTAATATATAATCATCCATTGATATGTGAATTAATAACTGGTAAATTTTTAGAAATTTTAATGAAATTAAGAATTTATGTCTGTCATATTTGTAATGTTGAAGCTTAATAATAAATAACTCATAATACAAATAATCATGCAAAATAATTTGAACACTATAATATCTAACAAATAATACTGAGAAATCATACGAACAATCATAATAAATAACCAATAACAATAAGACATAATACTAAGCATGTTAATGAATACCAAATAATACAAACAATAATAAGGCATAATAGATATCATAATAATAGATAGCAACCAATGATACAAATAACAATACTTGAGATATTGATGAAAGTCAAATTCAGTATTTTTGCGAGTCTTTTTTCTTCTCTTCATACTACAAAATAAAGTACAACAGTGTGTAAACAAACTACCGAGGAAAATTTGTAACCTTTAAAATTGAGAATTTAAACAAAACTATTGAAAATAATTTTTGGGCCGCCTCATAGGTGCAAGAAAGTTAACACTTGTTAACTTTGATTCTTCCAGCTTTTTCTAATTGAAAACTTCCAGTCAATGGCCCATTAAATTTTCCAAATTCGGTCACCTTTGTATAAATTTCAAAAGGAAAGTGTCCTTACGCGAAAATTATCTTCAAAGTAATTTTTAAAAGAGAAATTGAAGGTTTATATTGGAGGTATATGAACGTACATGAATTGATTTCCTACATTACTTGCAGTGAACGAGGCGGTTCAATGAACGTAGTTGCTAAATAGTACAATCTTTTTAAGAATTAACAAAAAGTTTTATATTATATCCCTAAAACACTGATAATTATACCCTGTTATTGTTTACATAAGGTTGTAAATAATTTTTGTTAGAAACCAGTAAGGAATTTGTTCGATTAACTATAAATTGAACAGGTCACGAATTAAGTATTGAGATGCAAGAAATAAAAATAACAAAATGAATTGTTAAACCAAAATAACGACTTTCCTTTCCAGTGGTTCTTCTTTTCAGCGGGAAATAAGGTGCAGGGTAGGTATGCCGTCGCGAGAGTAGGGTTTGAGAAAATCCGCTGAGGTCGGTTTCGCGTCGCGCGCGGTACGCGGTACCTTTGTTGTTTTGCCTTTTTCTTAGAGTAGCTTTCGTCGGGTTGAGTTAACGTAGCATACTTTTCGGTACCGCGTCGGAAATTCGGGAACGCGAAGTAAAAATTAGCTTTTGTTCTTTTACTGATTGATGAAGAAATACGGAGTAACGTAAAATAGGTTTCCTCTCCGTATGGTTTTGTTTTGTGACGCGTTTGAAAACGGGCATGTATTGGTGGCTGAATATTGTAAATGAGCGTAACCCATTCGGAGACCCGCGACCGAAATCCTCTCCGATCTAGCTGGCCGACAAGCAGCCACCGCGTGAATGGGTTACGGTGCACGGATTGGTTGACCGGTTGGTACCATCCG
Organism: Odontomyia ornata; assembly: GCA_963969285.1. Classification (NCBI taxonomy): domain Eukaryota; kingdom Metazoa; phylum Arthropoda; class Insecta; order Diptera; family Stratiomyidae; genus Odontomyia; species Odontomyia ornata. The sequence continues at coordinate 182,543,742 of OZ017738.1, forward strand.
TTGGCACTACTCAGACTTAACGTCTAGAACCGATGAGAGGTCGGTTCCGCGTTCGCACGTAGACATAAAATCATTACAGTATATCTAACTTGAATATATTTATTTGGATGATTGATCATTTGGCGAATATGATGGACCTCAATGATTGACTTATGCCTAGAATTTGTTCGTTTCCTTTTCTCTATGGCGAAAATAAAAATTGTAAAAATATAATAAAAGAAAAATTATATTTGCTGCTTTCCGTTCACGACAGTAAAAATAGATTTACAATGGATTGTTAAAACTTGAAGATTTGGTCTTTCCCTTTCTTTCGACCTGACGATGGCAGGCTCCTCCGCTAACATGGGCTAGCCATCGAGCGTGCCCTTCCCTTTTTTTGCTCAACCAGAGATCTTGCCGGGTAGAGTGGCCTTCCGTTCGCGTGCTCTTTTCTGATATAGAGTTATGTGATTCCAAAGCATAACGCTATAACATAAATTGGTTACGTTTGTATTCTTTATTTGAGGGAAAGAGTCATACAAAGTACTTTTGTATGAGTTTTTCACTCAAATGGGAAATACATGGCCACGTCTGCGTTAGGATTCTGATCCGTTTGGGAGGGTGCGAGAGGGCACCGCTTCCACTGGATGCCCTATTCTTATTTGTGGGCCATAAGTAAGTCTGCCCGTTCCCTCCGGGCCCAATTTGTTCTTTGAACGAGCATTTCAACCCTTTGTAGGTTACCTCAGCCTCAACACCAGTCGATCGGTATGTTAACATGTTTGATTCATGAATGTGAAATTCTTTTGTAGTGGGTCCTTGTGCTAGGAGGAAAGAACCCGCCTTACGACACCCCAACGCTAGCCTGCCAGCGCATTCACGCGTCTCTAGACAAGGCCAATCTCGGCGGATCTCAACATTTTATTTCGCCGAGGCAGCAGGCCATCGCTGCAGTCCTTCACGGACGTTCACTTATATCTAATTTACTACATCAAGTCATCAAAAAACGAACACTCTCTTTTTAGGAAGATCCTGTAGAGACGTCAGAGCCTCCCTGGTGCTCCCATCTGTCAACAGATGGAAAACGATAGGAAAAATCTCCTAGTTCAAGCCGATTGTGTTGATTGGTGGAGATGCGATCCCCAACCCGTAAATTGGCTCATAAATTTTATTCATCGTAGGTTTATTAGGTAGCAAATTAAATGTGGGTAAATTAACACATTTGATTTTGTTACAAAATGTTGATAAGAACTACATATGCACCATCGCTGACATAACCGGTTTTGCATGTCTCAAAAATAATAAAAACGGAATTTCTTCACTTCACAGAATATATCCCATTAGACTTTAGATTGAGTGAAGTCGGTGATTTTGCTTGACCAGTCATAGTCTTCTGTCCTTCTTCATCAAAAGCAACATTAACGGCAAACTCTGAGCATCGATCGTCGTAGAACGCACCAGAATGCCAGTAGATAAATGCTTTGTGAAAATAATGAGTGTTAAAGACGAAACTTAAACTTTTGATAAAAGCAAATTTTGAGGGTCTTCTTATATCAGAGACCTTTCTTAAACAATTTCCCAAACAATACGTTCATAAACCCGTGTTTACCAAAATTTTATTGACATCATCTTTTTGAAACTCAACTTGCTTTAAAAAAACTTCAGCAATGATATTATACTAGGTAAACTGAATCAATTAATTTTCTGAGTTCTCATAGGAGAAATAACGTACAAAGGACCCAACGAAAAAACAACCTATTTACCGCCACATGTAAGTAGTTCAACAGAAAATGAAATTAATTTCAAGAATTTGTCTCACATTAAAATATCTAGCACACATTAGAATTTACTTTGACCAATATTTTCACATATTAACATAACCCCCCGCGGTGATCACCTTTAAGCGCGCGTATTCCAAAGAAGCCCAAAACCGGCGTATTATATGAGTATGTTGGTCAAACATACCACCAACAAATACTAATCCGCTGAAGCAACACATTATAATGAATATTTATTATAAATTATTTACCAGTGTCACGTAAGATGCAATAGCCGAGTTAATGTTCAGCATTCGATTAATAATTCAAACTGAATATTATCTTATAATCCATATTTAAATATCAGATGACCTTAAAAGTAGCGAAAGTTCGTCGCAATTCTGATGAGTATCTAATGCTTGACCGCGGTTTTATTAATGCTGTCATTAACATTTGATTGGCGGTTTTAGGCGCTTTAAATGAATATGTTAATTAATTGCTGCGAGATCGACTGGCGCTTAGAGAGAAGGTTCTTATAAGAACGTCGTCAATTAGTGGGTGAAAGTCAAAACGTCATTCAATTTCTTTGTATATGATTTTATTAAAATCAAGTAACTATAACGTTTGCAATTCAAATATTAAAAGTCAATGGAATTTCGATAATTAAAGAAAAAATTGTAACAGAACTGGAAGTTTTTCATAACATAAAATGTGGGAGCTTTTAGATCCTACCTCAAAATAAAGCCTTGATAAATCTCAGCGCCAGTTGCTATTTACTTAACAAGAAAACTTTAAACAACACCAACGGAGCCCCTTACTAATTTTTTAAATGATTCAAATATATTCACATTCAATTATCGAGCTTGTGTAAATTTATAATCAAATATTTATCATACTCGTTCTTCGTGGTTTTTTTTTCGCCGTTTGGAATGCGCTAAACCGAATCCAAACTACTTCTTCGTCAGTAGCCATGATGAATTGCATTGAAAAATGCAATCAATCTAATACGAAATTCAAACATTGCCTTTTTTCTTTGGTATCGTAAAAAATTATCGATCACAAATTAATGATCATATGATTATGCCGAATATAAACTACATGCAAGTCAAGCAGGTTGAAAAAATGTTTCGTGCTGCAGGGGAAATTCAATCAAATCTTACACGTGTCATCTCGACAAAAAATTTTCTTGAATTTCTCATCTTACTCAATAAAACTCTATTTTCCCTATTATCTTTAAAAATTTTCTTTGGCACGCTACAACTAATGGGAAATTTTAATTTGAATCATTAAGCACTTTCGTAACGGCCACTCTAAAAGATACCGAAGATACTTATATGCATAGATGTTTCCATGGATGTTGGTTATTAACCGATATGTGAGTGTTTTTGCTTGTTTGTTTGGATACAAGTACTTATGGACTAGACATGTAGGTAGGGAGCACCTGTGATTGAATTAAATCGGATTAAAAAATGAAAGTTGTCTTAAGCCGCTCCAATCATTCCCACAATCCGTTGCTGAAGTAATGAATTATGTTCAGACTTTTTACCTTTAATGGTTCATAAAAGTGCATTAAGAGACAGATGAAGGTGCAGGCGGATTGAAGGATAAATTGCATTACGTAAAATTTATGTCTGAAAGAAGTCATCAAAATTATTTTCTGACTTTGAACTCGAGTAACATGCGAGCGGATGAGCAAATTACTGTAATATGAATGTTTACACGAAATATAATTCTTTTTTTTCGTTTGATTTTAACTGAGTTTATTGTAGGTAGCCATCCTATAAATTACAGCATGCTTCGGGTGAAGCAAATGTAATAGGCGAAGAAAGATATATTTCAGATCTCTTCAAATTTCTCCTTTTACTTGATTTTGACTCATTAGAAAAATCAGTGCTTAAATTACAATTTTTTTTTTGGGAGGCTCGTTTTATGAACGACTCGCAAGCTAAGTATCGTCAATGTTTAAGTTTTGTTGACTTTGAGGGTCATTAAGTAGCACGAAGTGTCATTTCAAGCGTTGAACTCGAATTGACTCAGTATTAAAATTATAAATGGAATCAGTTAATTCTCGTTATAAAATATTTTTCAGTAGATGCAGAAATATAACGAAACGCTCTGATTTCGTCGATGAACTTTAAAATTAAATCTAAGCCTTACGGTAGAGACACATCTAGAGTTCGAGTTATCTCCGTAAACGACATATCGCCGTGTTCACCATTTCAGCTTCATTGTAACAACTTGCTGGCTTGATCTGGGAGAGTGACCTGGCACTCGGCACTATGGTAGCGTGAATCGAATGGTGGCAAGTGTTTGAATGACAGATTGCTTTCCGGGATCCGGTCAAGCAAGAGGAAGAAGTGAGTTATCAAGGGACCAGGGCTGTCAACGCGAACGTGTGCTTCGAGTGATCTGATAAAACTTTCCATGCCGGCGCATAAACTTGCGTGGTATCCGAACGTCGAGACCGATCTTCGGGGGACTTTTACATGACTGGCTCTCAACTGTCTAAAAAGCCATCAGTAAATCAAATCTGTTCATCCAGACAAACAATTGGAAAAGCTTTAAGTTGGGCAAATGTCGAGTTTAATGGTTCCATCGCCATTTCTTATGTCATCACCTTCAGGCATAGCTTTATCTACGATAAAATAATGCCGAGAAACTCATAAGACCCAACCAGCTTTTATCTTATAATACTAACTAAATGCTTAAACTAAAGTCGACATTATGTATAAAAGAATATTAAAACCAATAAATAAACATGAGTATTTATGGGATATAAGTTTCGCGCAGAAGATAAAAGCTGTAATGAATCATGCGACGCCGCTGGCGACCACTACTAACACACCTTGCTGCTAGGTGGCTTGTCATTTCACGTTGGTTACGACGAGTGCACATCCCACGTCAATTTTGTCGTGGGATGTCAAGAGGATTTGACAGCCACATGGCAGTGAAGTGTGCACGTAGTGGCCGCCACATAAGAAGAATCAGTTTACGAACCAACCGAAAAGGAGCATTTGCTGGATGAAAGAGCAGCCCGTGAAAATTCACCATCTGATCTGCATCATGGGGTTAGCGATTCAGTTCGATTCAAAGTGCCATTAGAGGATCGATTGGCAGTTGGTTCATTAACGATCATCAAACGACGAAGACTAGCAGGTCAGTGGTAAAATACTAAACGTGATGAATATGTGATAAATGTCATTCGTACAGATTTAACTAATCAACAAGCAACAAAAGCTTTAGTTTTGGCCAATTGGGATATTCGTTTGGAAGATCCACTAATGTGGAAGAAATTTAGAGCTGTATCATACCAACAACAATTACTGTTAGTTTTACCAGTACTACGACAGGCTAGTCCAATAGTTCGTGAATTTTGGTGTGGTGTTCATCGCGAAGGCACAGATGAAGTTATTGCGATCATCAGAAAAGTCGAAAAGTCAATCAATGGCAACGGTGAAAAGGCTGACAACAAGGAATAACTATAAGGTACTGTAATTGGTCTTAAGGATTTCACGCTGATGGAAATAACGTTGAAGGATATGCGACTTATTTTCAAATGGAAAACATAAGGATGCCTTTCAGATAAGGTGTTAACAAGAAAAGTAGAAAATTTTTGTTTTAGAAGATGTTTGATTATGTAGATAACTGTCTATTAATCACAGAGATCTGTACAGTTTTAAAGTTCGGCATAAAAAAGTAATAGTAACCCAACTGACAAAGGGTTGTCGTTTCCCCTAATCTACCTGGACCAATCAAAGCAAAATTGTCTCAAGGCGGATTTTAACTTGTAATTGTAAATTTCTCATAGAAAGCAGCTGAACTTTGTAGTAATGGAAATTTTGAATTGAACGAATATTGCTGCAAATCACACCGGGCTGTGGCATCCCACTATGTCCAGATTGACCGATCACTGGAGTTGTGGTAGTGAACAATGATTGCTCCGTATTCCGTGCCTTGGGATCGAGATGTAAGAATCATAAAATCACAAAAGTTTGGTGGTTTGTATTGAAACACGCTCCCACCTTAGATATAGTTACAAAATTCATTTCCGAATTCTTTTAAGCAAATATTCATAAAATAGTATTATTCTCAACACTATGATTATAATCTAAGAAGTTTACTTTGAACTTGGTCATTGTAATAAACTTTTGCAATACATCAAAAGCCAATGAATGAATGAGTGAATCAATGAACGGAAGGCCCTGCTAGCTGCTGCTTCGACGAAACGGGCAAGTAAAAGTAGAATGCATATGTAAATAGTTGACAATTCTTATTCGAAAAATTGTTAAATTTGAAAGAAAAATTTATTCAGAACATTGATTTTCCTTATGTGATAAAGAATGTCTTATAGAGATATACCAGGCGGCTCAGAAGAGGGATCTCGGATAATTGCTGCTTTACCAGCAACCTATTCAATAGCGGCCGGGGCTTCAGCGGTGTAGCCCTGAGGCTTGATGACACGAATCAATTTGCAATGATAGATGAGGAGAAGGACATCTCAAATGATGATTACTCTAAATCTCTCGATATGAATTTCGTCAAAAGAAATAATAATTACACCTGTCTACCTTGTCAAAGCAATGTATCATCGAATAAAGCATTGGATGGAATATTCACAGGAAACGATAAATTTTCCACTTGTGCCTGCTAGTCTTGGCTTTTGTCTAATACTATCTGGTTTATTGGATACACTTTATCGAAAACTTGAAACCATCATCGAATAGCCCTCCATTAAGTATTGTTGTTCCTAGTGCATAACAGAAAAGATGAAGTGAACAACAAAAAAAAATGAAACACTGTTTACATTTTTTCAATTTATATATAATAAGAAAGATTGGAGAAATAATATTAATAATGCAACTAGCTAAATTAACTACTTCAAACCAAATAATACACCACAAGCACGCGTTATACATACGTATGCATTAAATATATGTACTTTATTATTGATAAGTTTTGAGGAAAACAGTATTGACTTAAAATCTAAACCAGTATAACACGTGTTTCATTGTAATTAAGTAAATATTTGATAACACAACATACAATATGTAATGTGTCAGAATGTAATTGGATCGATGGAAAAAAAAGGGGAACGTTACAGCTTTTAAGTAATGATTTAGAAGCTTGCAGTAGTATATGTTGATTAACATTAATAAGTTAGTCTTGAAAAATGACGGAAATAAAGCAGAAAAAATTGGTAAAGCAAGAAGTAAGAGATAAAAGTTGAAAAGTTATTACATATGTATGACACTCTAAACATTTCACTTATCGAAAAAAAACACTTTATAAATAAAAAAAAATCATATACAATTGCAACCCAATTAAATACTATATATATATGCTAAAATTCAAAAGGATATTACTAAAGCAAAAACAAAAACATTTTAAAATTTGGATGTATAGATGGAATGGAGTATGAATTAAATGTAATACATACAATACACATTTTATATATTTACATTACAAACAATACCTTGAATCCGAAGTTAGAAGAAATAGGAATTATATAAATAAGAAAAAAAAAATAAGTATAATATGGACTAAGTTTTGTATTAACATTTTTTTAGGGTTTTGTAAAATAATTTTACAAAACCCTACTAGTTTCGCGACCAGTCTGTCCGTCTGTCCGTCCGTCCGTCCGTCCGTGTGTCACAGCTGTTTTTCTCGGAAACTACTTAAGCTAGAAACATCAAATTTTGTGTGTAGGCGTTAAGTAGTGATCTCTTTAAAGTTCAATTACAAAAAATTTTTATAAGGTTTTTAAGGGGGGTCCCCCCATATACGAGAGTGACCCCCCGAAAAAAAAATTTCATTGAAAGTAGCCGATATGGGTATCAAATGAAAGGTCTTGATGAGCACTTTTCAAAACAGGTCTTAGTTTGGCAAAATCTGCTTCGAGGGGCGGACAGGGAGGGGAAATACACGAAAAATCTGTGTCCCCCCCCTCGCGATTAGACACCTGTGATCCGAAAAATCTGAAAAAAATCAGGAATGTAGGCCTTGATGAGGACAACAACAACAAATACGTTAGAAGTCGCAATTCACTCAACTTTATTAGTAATAGTATGATTTATCGATTTTATGTTTTCTTGAATAAAATCTTAACGGTGCCCTTCTATGAAATTCAGTACGTAGATGTCTATTTATAAGATTGATCTACCCTGAAAGTTTCATAAAGATTGAATCATATTTAGCGAAGCTATAGCGGTTTGAATTTTCCTGTATTACTATGGAACAATATGCGCTGCATGTATTACTATGGCAACATATGGCTATGGAACAAAATGCGCTTTTTACCGACCAGACATACAGTTTTGCATGAAAATTTCGGGAATGATAGGTGTCATGTATATCTTTGAGAATCGGTTCAGCTAGTGGTATCAGTAATCGTAAAACAAAATCGTGGCTGTTTTAAATGCGAAGATTGAATAATTTTGAGTTATTTTCCCCCAACTTCAACGTTTAAGGTGCATGCTTTGAACACTTGATTCAATTTAATGAATGACTGAAGATAAGTACCTACAATTAATGCTCATAAGTGAAAACAGTCAAGGAGATGGGAGAGAGCTCCTAGCAAAAGGGTTTTGTAACCATTCTAGGATTCGAAAAAATTGGCCATTAATCGATGATAACAGTACAGGGGAGTGGTCCCTGAAAAAAAATTCATCAAACGTAGCCGATATGAGTATGAAATGAAAGTTTTCATGGGAGCTTTTCAAAACAGTTGTTAAACTGTCAGTTTTTGCTTCAAAGGGGGCACAGGAGGGAAATACATGAAAAATGTGTTTCCTCCGTCGCGGATGGACATCTGAAATAATTATCAAGGGAGATATTCATGAGTATAACAATACCAAAAACCTCAGAAGTCGAAATTCGTTCAATTTTGTTAAGAATAGTATGATCTTCGTATTTCATATTTTCTCCAATAAAATCGTCTTTGACATGTTTCTTGATTTGATTCGATCTGGTGACTGCATTTTGTAAATTGAATACAAAACCCTTCTGACATGAGCGTAGGTCTGTTTACCCAACTTGTTTATTCTTATTATAATTGATGAAGAAATACGGAGTAACGTAGAGTAGGGTTCTTCTCCGTATGATTGTATTTTGTGACGCGTTTGAAAACGGGCATGTATTGGTGGCTGAAGATTGTAAATGAGCGTAATCCATTCGGAGACCCGCGATTGAAATCCTCTCCGATCTAGCTGGCCGACAAGCAGCCACCGCGTGAATGGATTAGGGTGCACGGATTGGTTGACCAGTTGGTACCATCCGTTGGCACTACTCAGACTTAACGTCTAGAACCGATGAGAGATCGATATCTCGTCCGGACTTAGACATGAAGAACATTACAAAGCCCACAATGAAAACGACTACCGTTTTGACAAATATTTACTTTTTGGTTTAGATCCTCATTAAGTTTGACATTAAAAGTCCATTAAAAACACAAAATAAATTAAATGACTAAAAATTTTTATAAAGTACAATGCGTAATTTGCAGGAGAGACACGGTCGGTTACTGCTGTTAAAAAAATGTACAACGTAAAACAATTGAAAAAAAGGCTGAAACAAAATTGTAAAAAAGTACTTCACATTATATGTATTGCTTTTCAAACATAAGAGGAAAGAAGGAAAACGTTCAAAGTTATAGGAATTTTTTTTTTCATAACGAAAAAACAAATGAAAATAATAATTTCACATTCGTTATATTTAGGTAGAAAATCGTTCGTTATGTTTGGGTGGAAAATCAATCGGTACACGATAATTACAAGGAGCTATTAATAATTTTTGGAAATAGATTATAATAACGACCGTATCAGTATCTCGTATCCCTTTTACGAACATAGTTTTTTTGATTGTAGTGCAGATTTTTTTTAACACCTGAGACAAAAAAAATAGAAGCAGAATAATAGTACTTCAAAACTAAGTTGAAATTATTCCAAAGTTGATTTTGTGCAAATGTATAAAAAAAATTAATCTACACCTACTGCAGTGCTAATAAATAAAATAGCAGTTATATTATAACTGTTCTTTTTTAATTCTTCTTTTCCTTCCTTGCTCGTACGCTAATCCCTATTAAGGTTGATTCTTAAAAATACTCATGAGATTATACAAAATGCAGATGTCCGTAGGAATTAAGTGAAAATAATAATCATAAAAAAATATAAATAAGCTAAGAATTTTAGCAATTTATACTCATTTCAATAACACCCAAGCAAGGTAGCTGTTGATAACCAGATTCAGCAAAAATTAAAGTGAAACAGAAGAAAGAGATCATTCAAACTTTTTAATTCTTGACGCAGTTGATAAAGTTGTACGTAAAATCAGAAAAAGAAATAAACTCTCCAAGCCGTGCCTAGATAGGGACCTCCGATTCTTACAAAATCAAAGAAACAAATTATACAAAATTATGAAAAGATGGAATGATAATAGCTACAAAGCAGCGTTTGAACCATATGTCAGTAACATTGGAGAAAAGGTCATTTGCGATCCTAAGAAGTTCTTTGATTTCCTAAATGCGTAAAACCCATGGTTATCCTTCAACGATTTCATATAAGGGCTTTATATCGGCTTCTTCCGAACAAATCTGCGAATTTCTGGCAGACCATTTTCAGAAGGTTTATCAAAATTCCTTCACCTCAGCAAATGAAACACTCACAGAATCAACTTCAAAATATCTTATTGACAATATTACAATATCTGATGAAGATATTTTTCAGGCAATTGAGGATCTTGATTTGAATAAAGGACCTGGCCTTGATCAAATTCCACCTTTTTTCCTAGCTAAATGTAAACATGAACTAATTCAGCCCCTATCTATTATTTTCAATAAGTCTCTCTCGAGTGGAATCTTCCTCTCGTACTGGAAGCCATCTTATATAATTCCGATGCATAAAAAAGGCGACAAAAATCGGTTATAAATCACAGAGGAATCGCTATACTCTCCACCACCCCGAAGCTTTTTGAACAAATCATCTACAAAAAAATGTCTCCAACCGCCGCTTCCTATCTAAATGAAGAGCAACATGGTTTTTGAAAAAATAGGTCCGCTACTACAAATCGTATGGTAATGATTTCAGATGTTCTTTGCAACATAGAAAAGGGCGTTTGATCGTGTGAACCATGCAATATTAGTAAAGAAACTTCGCAGGTTCGGAATTACCAGTTTATTGGCACTCTTACCTGAAGGACCGTACACAATTAGTCAAGTTCCAAGGACATTTACCCAGGGGTCCTCTCTGACGTTTTTCAAGTTAGTCACCTTAGACCGCCTCTATTCAACATCTTCTTATAATATCATCGTTGTTACCTGATATTTATGCTGATGACCCCAAATTATATCATGCAATACCCTCTCAACTTGAAGCACTATTTCTCCAGTCCAAATTGAATATTTTATGCCAATGGTGCAAGGTAAACCAACTCTCATTGAACCTGGACAAATGCTTGGTATCATGTTTCTCCAGGAAAAACAATATCATCCTCTACGACTACCACATTAATAACAACCTTAATTGTGATGAAGTCCTTTCTAGAGCATAAAAAATACTAGGCTTTATCAAAAGGAGGCCCAAGGAATTTAAGAATATTTGGGCAACAAAACCTTTATACACATTACTGGTACGTCCTATTCTTGAATACGCCTGCTTAATCTGGAATCCTGTTTTTGATGTTCATGCCAACAGGCTGAAGTCAGTGCGAAACCAGTTTTTAATCGAGGCCTTTTTACAATCCCAAGCTTTTCCATAACCCGCACCCTATGAAACTCGACTCCAGATGATAAATCTAACATCCCTCTCTCTCTATCTCGTGCTCAACAATTGAACATCTCACGAACATCACTGATGCGAATTTTGAATAAAGATTTGAATTTAAACGCTCACAATGTTCAATTGACTCAAGAGCTGAAGCCTACAGATCATTTCAAGCGTCAGCAATACGCCAGTTGAATAGATAGAAGGGAATGGTGACTTTTCAAAGCAAATCATGTTCAGCGACGAGGCACACTTTCGCCTCAGTGGATACGTTAACAAGCAGAACTGCAGCATTTGGGCAAATAAGAATCCACGAGTGATTGTTAAAAACCCGATGCATCAACAAAGAGTGACTGTTTGGTGCAGCTTATGGGCTGGCAGCGTCATCGGGCCGTACTTCTTCGAAAATGAGGACGGCCAAGCAGTAACCACGAATGATACTCACTATTGCGAGAAGATAACGGACTTCTTGTGACCAGAAATTGAGGTTATAGACCTGAACGATATGTGGTTCCAACAGGATGGTGCCACTCGCCACACAGCCAACGCAACAATGGGTCTTTTACGCGAGTAATTCAATGGCCGTATTATCTCACGTTGTGGCGATGTTAATTGGCCGCCACGATCATATGATTTGACACCGTTAGACTTTTTTCTCTGGGTGTATTTTTAAAAGAAAACATGTACGCCAATAAGCCAAGAAGAATTCAAGAGCTAAAGGATGAGATAATTCAGCACATTAATGACATTGAAAATATGGATCATCAGATAGAAGTTGAGTGATATTTTGTTTTACACATAATTGTCATAGATTCTTCTATTATAATAAAAGATATTAACATAATTCTCTGAAAACTTTTCGTTTTATTTAAAATTAACATCGTACGTTTTGGTTGGACCACCCTTTACAATATCTCATCATTTAAGTTTCACTCAAAAACGGACACATAACATTTTCCATACGAGGTTTTCAGTCGCCCATCGGACGCCCGATTTAGTATAAACTTGTCATGGAACCAAAAACGGCAACGACTATCGCAACGTATAAAGGACTAGTTTTTGGAGCTTGGAATATTAGATCATTGAACAGACCAGATGCACTGCAACAACTCCTGGATGAAATAAAGAAATACAGAATCAACCTTCTCGAAGTGCAAAAATTAACAAAAGACTGTGCAATTCGTATCAAGACCAAATTTTTTCATGCCTGGCTAGTTAACTCTCACACGCTCACAAAAGACAAAGAAGAGGCAACCAAGGACGAATTTTACACCACTCGGGAATGCACTGTCGATGGATTGCCGTCAAACGACATTAAAATTCATCTGGGTTACCTCAATCCTAAAATTGGCCAAGAAACGGCATATCGAGGAACAACTGGAGAATACAGCCTCCATGTAGAGACCAGTGACAATGGACAGCGGCTTATCGACGTCGCGACTAGTAGAGGCTTCACAATAAGCTTCACACGCTTTCCACATCGAAACATCCTTGAGAGAACGTAGGCATCCCCCGACGGTCGCACATTCAACCAGATCGACCAAGTTCTCATACAGAAACAGGCGGCCATCAGTATTCTCGACACGCGCTCGTTCCGCGGCGCTATCTTCAGATTACTCCCCTATAAGGGTCAAGCTCCAATGCCGCATCTCGACGAGCTGTAAACAAGGAGCAATAGTTGCTCGTAGGTACCAGATTCACAAGCTAAATGATGGCTCAGTAACGTCCACATACATATCAGCGCTGGGAAATCGCATTAACGAGTCCCCACAGGCAGAAAAAAGTAATGATGACATCAAACCATGTGGGAGACAGTAAGTGATGCGGTAACAGAAGGGGCACCAGCCAGAGAAAAGTAGAAACAACTGCTAGAATGAGGGATCTTCTTCTTAGCACTACAGCCCCTTTCGGGCCTTCGCTTCCTGCAAACAGCGCCTCCAACTGTCTCGGTACGTCGACAGCGATATCCAATTCCGAAATCCGAGCAGTGATGAACTGTCTTCGTCGACCGAGTCAGACCAGCGTTTCCTCGGTTTCCCCACTGGCCGCCGGCCTTCAGTTCTCCCTACGAATACCTTCTTGGGTATCCGTTGTTCATCCATATCATTCATGTAGCCAGCCCATTGCGCAGTCTTACAATCCTTGAGACCTCCGGTTCGTCAAAAATTTCATACAGCTCATGGTTGTATCGAATTCGCCAATGGTCCCCGTGTAGCTTCGCTCCAATTATTCGCCTCAGGGCCCATCCTTCAAAGACGTTCAATATATTTGCGGATGCTTGGGTTATGGTCCATGTTTCACACCCACAGCATAACACAGGTCTTATCACAGATTTGTATACTTGGAGCTTTGTTCTTCTGTGTATACAGCTGGTCTTCAAGATCGTCAATACTGAATAAAATATTTGCGAGCTGTATTCTTCGGCGTATTTCGTCTCTTTCATTGCCCGAGTTCGTTATTTTGGCACCTACTTACACAAATTCGCTAAAATTTTTGATACTGTATCCGCCAAGTGTGATATTTTGTGTATTTGGGGTGCTTTACCTCGACTGCGTCATGAGCTTTGTTTTATTTTCATTGATTTGTAGCCCTACTAGTTTTGCTTTGGCAGTTGTTAGTGACCGTGACAGAATGTCGATGTCGTCCGCATAGGCCACCACCTGGCTCGACTTGTATAGTAATGTACCTCGCGTATCGACAAGTAGCTTCCGTATGACGTACTCCAGAGCCAAATTGAATAGCAATGGGGCCAGCCCATCTCCCTGCTTTAGTCCGATATTTGTGTCAAAGGCATCGGTGAGTTGGTTATTGATGCGAAATTGGGAGGTAATTTACGTCATTGTCATTTTGGTAAGACGGACTAATTTGGCTGGGATGCCCAAACGAAGCATTATTTGGTACGGTACGTTACGATCAATACTGTCGTATGCTTGCTTGAAGTCAACTCCCAGCATTTTTCAAGTACAATTGGTCTGTTGTTGATCTACCCGCCCTAAAACCACCTTGATACTCCCCAATAATACTGTTGGCATATGATCCAATTTTATTTTTTAAGATTTTAGAAAATATTTTGTACGCCCTACAAAGTAGTGATGTGCCTCTATAATTTTCACACTGTAGCTTGTCACCTTTTACGTGGATAGGGAATATAATTGATTGGCTCCACTCTTTCGGCATATGTTCTTGTTGCCAAATGTACTGGATGACTTTGTGAATAGCTTGATGAACACTACTGCCACCATATTTGATGAACTCCACCGGAATCTCATCAATGCCCGGCGCTTTATTATTCTTTTGGGCTTTGATGATGGAACAAACTTCATCCAGAGTTGGTGGGGCCAATGGAAGCTCTCCGCAGAAATCTATAGGCTCCGATGTTTTGGAGCTGTGCGGAGGATTAGCCTTTAGCCTTTTGATGCCCATCTTTCCTTAATCTTGATTTCATCAGCGATTATATTGTCGCTGTCATCACGACAGAGCGTGGTTTTGGGCTGATAACCACGTTTCAGGCTGGGATGCAAGGAAGTAATTAAAAGTAGGAACCAGACGCACGAAAAATACATTCCGCAAACATCTCGGGCCAAAGAAGAACAATATAAACCCTTCGACGTCAAGCTGAAGACATGTGCCGAAGAAACAAACGACTGACCAAAAATACAAGGATCCGACAGATAAACGAAAACATGACCCTACATGAAGCCAGATCAGCGTCTGCCTCTATCGACCAACTAAAAGATGGCCCCAATCACCAAATAATTCTCTGCAAAAGTGTATAAGGAGCAATCATAGGCAAACCAGCCGAAATTAAAAACAGATGGCTGCAATACTTTGAGAACCTATTCACAGTGTCCCCAACAACGGCTGAAGCTATGAACATTCCAGAAGCAGAGCAAGACGTCCCAGTCTCACCACCAACCAGAGACGAAGTACAGGCAGCAGTGCGGGACCTCAGGAAAAATAAGGTTCCTGAAATAGATGGAATACCAGCAGAACTGCTCCAGAGCGAGAGTTTCCATCTAACTAATCTTCTGCATCGACTTATATGCAGAATCTGGTTACCAGCGGACTGGCGAAAGAGTATAATATATCCTGAATACAAAAAGGGGCGCAAATTTAGGTGTGAAAATTATGGAGGCATCGCTTTACCGTGCATGTCTTACAAAGTGCTCTCCAAAATCATAGAAAGAAAATTAAAACCGTACGATGAGAGAATTATAGGAGAGTATCAGGGAGACTTTCGAAGTGGACGGTCTACAATAGACCAAATATTCTCAGTAAAGCAGATGCTCAAATAGTGCAGGGAGTATAACATCGATGTGCACCAACTCTTTGTAGACATCAAGTTAGGGCACAACAATGTCGATAAAAATGCGCTGTACAAAATAATGCTTGATTTTGGCATCCCAACAAAACTAGTCCGTGTGGTCAACGTCACGATGCTAAGCAAATAGCCTCAGGTAAAGGCAAACGGTGAACTAAAGGACAGCTTTATAATAGAATCAGACTTAAAACAAGGGGATTGACTTGTCTCTTGCTCTTTAATATTGTGGTGGACCACATCATCAGGGAGACATTCGCTGAAACCTCGAGTGCATTAATGTCCAAGTCCACACAATAGATAGCATATCTTGATGACGTCAATATTGTGGCACGTTTAATCTTAAATGCCAGAGAAGCATACTTAAGCCTAGAATCTGAAGCAACCCGAATCGGCTTACAAGTTAACGAAACTGAAACTAAATTTATAACTCAGACGAAAACTCCAGATCAACGAAACCTGACTGGAGGCGATTACAAATTTGAAAGTGTGGATAGCTTTATTTACCTTGGAGCCAACCTGAATAGAATAGGCGCTAAACAGGACGAGATCGGACACCACATAGACGCCGCAAATAAAGCCTATTGCTCCGTACTTCCCATTCTAAGATCCAGAGTGGTGCACAAGCAAAATAAGCTCCGCACTTACAAAACACTAGCCAAACCTGTGCTGTTATATGGAAGTGAAATATGGACCCTGACGAGCGAATCCACAAAGGCAGTGGACAAATTTGAACCCAAAGTCCTCCGTGAAATTTACGGTCCAGCGAAACAAGGAACAGAGTGGAGACTATGTTATAACGATGAGTTGTATGAGCAGTTGATGATCCGCCTGTTTCCTCTTGCGTAAAATTACGTAAATTGCAATGGGCGGGCCATTTTGAAAGAATGGAAGAAAACCAGGTACCCAAAAGAACATTGACGGGTAGAGCGCAAGGTAGGCGTCCAGCGGGAAGACCGAGGACTGAATGGGAAGACACGTTAGAAGCTAACAGCTCTTCCTTGTTTGGAGTAAACAACTGACGGACTTAACCGAGGAACCGTGATGATCAGAGGACATTAATCCTGAAGGCTCGGGCTGTCGCGATGATTAATTTATAATAATTACTTGACTGTTTAGGTAATAATGTTAAGTCCAACCCTGAAGCGCTCTTTATCAACGCATTTTTTATTAACAATCCTCCTTTCTTTGGTGAGTTTTTGAATTTCAATTGGTTTTGCAAATGTCTATTTATTTTTTAAAATTATGTGTGAACATTAAGGCATCTTTCAATTATCGTACATTATTTGATTTTCTAATGAAAGTGAAATTATTTCTTCTCTGTGCTTAACGAAGAAATGAAAAATATGTATTTATACTCACAAAAACTTCATTTTCTAGTTTACAGCTATGTACATGTCTTTTGAAAACACTAACCTGAAAGAAAATAATGGAGAAATTAGTTATACAAATAAATGTTGAAAATATGTGCTTATGAAAATTTTATCAAGAATTTTTTTCACTAATATGAAAGAATTTAACTTTATTGTGAATGCTTTAAAATTAATTTATGGCATTTGGTTTGTGCTTTAGCCCTTTTCGAACATTCATCTAAGGATAGTTAAAGTATCTCATTATCTTGATCGAATGTATCGGAACCCAGAAAGGTGATATGTTCAATGCCATAATTTGTCCATGGATCCATCCACTAAAGCTGGGATGCGTTCTGATTTTAAACCAGTACGTGTCATAACTGAGCGGGCTTATAGCTCGTCCGAAAAATCCCTCGAAACGAATCTAGTTGTCACCAACAGAACTCGAGATAAGAATCTTCGATTTACAGTGTGAGTGCTCTAACTACTAACCCACGAGGACTGTATTTAGTTTCCTGCTCTAAATTAGAGTAGGTAGTTCAATCTGTCTTTTGGGAGACACTTTCCCATATTAAATTTCAACTACGTGAAGAGTGGGCATTCGACGTGGAAAGCGTTAACATGGACAAGATGGGCCAGGAAAAGTGTCTGCACGATCTCGTCTTTCTTTTCTACCGTATATGTGCGGTGCTTGCGTAGAGCACCAAGTGTCCGATGAACTAGCTTGTAGACAAGGCGCCACGGATTTCTGTTTACATTACCCACTAGATCTAGGTTCACTGCTATTAATCATTTTGCGAAGGCATTTCCTAGCCAACTTATATGCTGCTAACCGGTTGCATGCCTCACCACGGTTCCGTATCGGCTTAGCTTCATGTTCAAGCATGTGAAACTCCCTTGGTTTTACACTGGAGGTTTACCATAGCGCTGCAATCAGACGTGATGATGCATATAGTTGAGTTCACCACGTTTTGAGCTACTAGCTCTTCAGTTCTCTGCAAATTTCCCAGCAACGAAGCTGAGTAATCCTCTAATGCTCTCCAATTGTGTACCTTCCATACAAAGGACTCTAAGGTGAATTTTACGTCGTGTGTGATTTCTTCACGGGTCACATGGTGGAAAGTCAGCATGTTGCCCTTGTTCAGCATGACAAGTCCTATCCTGGTCACCACCTCAAGGACTCCTTTTCCCCGCGGACCAGTTTGAGGAATGCCCCATTCGATCACTTTAGCATTGAAGTCTCCTTCAATGAGTGCGTGGCCATCTGCGTGCAAAACAGCGTCCTCCAGAGCATTAAGCTTGGCTTGGAAAAATGATATGTGTTCGTCTGGTTTTAGGTAGACACTAACAAAAGTAGTCCTTAAACTCCAAACCCACATAACACCATCCTTCTATCCATAGTTCTTCACTAGAAAATCAGCGCTTTTCTGAGCCCAAATGGCGGCAGTGCCAGATTTACCAGGATACCATGTTGAGGAGCTTTAGTTGGGGTCTTGCTCACTAAGCAGTAGCAAATCTGCTTAACTGTCTCTTGCAAATTGCTCTAGTATGTTTTGAGTGAGAGTGCTCCATTGTGGATTGATCTGGCGAATACGGCTCATTGCAGAAGTACTTCGGCTTTGGCTAGGACTTCCTACCAAACCCGGCAAACGCCTGTACTTAGCACATGTTTCAAATCATCTGGCTTCGGATCAGCGTCTTAGCAGAGAAAGCAGTGCATCTCTTCTGTGCACGACTTCCTTTTATACCCTTTTTTGCCACAATTATTGCACAGGGAGCTCCTGTCTATCCTTTTCCAGCTCAGTGCAGTATGCCCATATATCCGAAATACATGAAACATCAGAAAGAGAGATTACTCTTCACCTTATCTTACAAATAACCCAACTGATTTTGAATTTCCCATTTTCTATCATCTGTTCGGCATATTCTCTTGTTATGTCTACAATGGCCATGCGTTGACCTCTATTATTTGGATTAGTCAGCCTAATTTTCGCTTCTCTCAAGGTAAAAAAAATCTCTCTCGGACAAATCTCTAATGCAATTGATATCTCTTATTTCGAGAGCAGCCCTCGGTTCAAGCGAGGCTATGGTTGCCTTCTCTCCAAGGGCATTTTCGAACGAAACTCTTGATCCAAATTCTACGAATAGGTCATCCGAGCAATACATACCAGTTTTCATAGTAGGATCTTTGTCTTCAGTTGCCTTTTTAGAGCTCTATATATGAAGGAAATTCCAAAAAACGACTTATCAAGTAATTTAAGTCACCAAATTTTAACGCAAGATTATAAAAGATGATATAAATGCATACAATTTCATTCAAAAAGCGTTAAAAGAACGAGATCATGTCAAAACTTTTAAATTAAAACATTTCACCCGTGAGTTTTAACGGGGAACTCAACACATCTAAACGGTTAAAGTACAATCATAACCAGAGCTTTTTTTTAAAGAAAAGTCAATTAAAGGAGAGTTGAGCCTATGTTTCAGGTTTATGTACTTCGAGAAAGTTGTTTCAAACTACGGCCATGCAGAAAGCTGTGGGGCTTATGGCAAAATTACCACAAAAGACCAAATCATCTTCATTGTATCTTGATCACTCTGAAATTTTAGAAACTCCTCGGCAAACTTGACAGTATGTTCTGAATGGACAATACTGAAAGCAAAACTAAAATAAGTTGGGTAGACAGACCTACGCTCATGCCAGAAGGGTTTTGTACTCAACTTACAAAATGCAGTAACCAGCAACGAATAAAGTCAAGAAACATGTCAAAGACGATTTATTGGAGAAAATGTGAAATTCGAGGATCATACTATTATTAACAAAGTTGAACGAATTTTGACTTCTGAGGTATTTGTTATTCTTATCCCCATAAATATCTCCCTTGATTATTTTTTCAGATTTTTTAGATCACAGGTGTCCCTCCTGTACTCCCACTGAAGCAAAAACTGTCAGTTTAAGACCTTGATAGCCATATCGGCTACCTTTGATTGAAATGATACTTATATCGGCTACTTTTGATGAATTTTTTTTTTCAGAGCCACTCCCCTGTACTGTAATCATCGATTCATGACCTATTTTTACGAATCCTAGACTGGTTACAAAGCCCTTTTGCTAGGAGCTCTCTCCTGACTCTGCAACTTGTTTCACATATGAGCATTATTTGTAGGTACTCATCTTCAGTCATTCATTAAATTGAATCAAGTGTTCAAAGCTTGCACCTTAAACGTTGAAGTTGGGGAAAAATAACTCAAAATTATTCAATCTTCGCATTTAAAACAGCCACTATTTTGTTTTACGATTACTGATACCACTAACTGAACCGGTTCTCAAAGATATTCATGATGCCTATCATTCCTGGAATTTGTATGCAAATCCTAGCAAAACTGTAGTGTCTAAGTCGGTAAAAAGCGCATATGGCTCCATAGCCATATGTTTTCATAGTAATACAGCGCATATTGTTCCATAGTAATAAAGGAAAATTCAAATCGCGATAACTTTGTTAGATACTATTCGATCTTTATGAAAATTTCAGGAAAGATCAATCTCATAAATAGTCATTTGTGTGCTGAATTTTATTGAATTTAAGAGACCGTTAAGATTTTATTCAAGAAAACATAAAATCGATAAATCATACTATTACTAACAATGTCGAGTGAATTTCGACTTCTCATGTATTTCTTGTTGCTGTACTCATAAAGGCCTACATTCATGATTTTTTTCAGATTTTTCGGATCACAGGTGTCCAATCGCGACGGGGGGTGTACGTGAAAAGTTGGTACATTTTCCCTTCCCCTGCCCCCGTCGGTATCGATAAGGCAATGTTTTGCAAAGGTCTCATTGAGTCTCATTTCCAATGACACCCTTTTCGACTACCAACGGTAAATTTTTTTTTGGGGGGGGGGTCAACTCTCTATATGTGGAGACCCCCCCCCTTAAACCTCTTTGAAAAATTTTTCCACCCTTGAACTTTCAAGAAGTCACCACTTCTGACCTTTCCACAAAGTTTCATTGCTGTAGCTTCTATAGTTTCGGAGGAAAAGTGCTGTGACATACAGACGGACGGACAGAAGGACACAGGTCGTGATTGCAATAGGGTTTTGTATTTTAGTATAAAACCCTAAAAATTAAGAGCAGGAAGAACAATTCAGGAAACTAGTCACCGAAAATTGGAGAATCGTTGGCTGTGTAAGTTACATACAGGCAGTGTCCTTGCAGTTTCCAACATCTTCAGCCACATTCCTGAAAGGACAATCCTGATATATTTGCTGCCCAGGAAACTAAAGGACATGTCAGAGTTTCTGCTGCTATGCTCCTGAAATAGGCCAAAAAATTTACCAGACACATACTGTTTTCTAGCTACCTTCCCTCCAAAAAGGCACTTGGAAATATTTTCCCCAACTTTTACACCAATGTTTCAACGAATATTTTTCGCAATTTTCTCAACATGCACTGGAGAGCTTCCCATTAGACCATATTTTGATCAGGAAAAACTATCTACAAGTTCCACTATGTACCATAGTGAACAAATACGAAGAACCGCAATTCTCACAGGCATAAAACTCTGCAGCTATTGTATGGGTACACTAGTGTTACTTTACTGCGTAACCTTCATGGGCACAGAAGAGACTTTGCTATCGGCGTTCTGTTTTAGGATTGTTACTGTTGATCTGTCACACGTTACTCTTCATTTTTAGTTTTGCGTGTGTACATTCGCAGTTTCTGACGGTTAATCGACCCATGTCCCAGCTCGACATGATGGTAACTTAAACAAGCGGATAACTCTAGGTAGTTCCAAAATGCCGAAGAAGGTTCAGGGCTTAATCTAGCACTTCACCATTTAAAATATAGCTCGAACAAGCGCGTAGCGGTCTTTTATTCCAATTTTGCTCGGAAAACTGCTGAAAAGGCAAGTATGTGTATTCTCAAACAAAAAAACTTTTCCTTCTCACTTTGCCAAAAGCGATATTTCGGAGCGCAACTAGAGGAAATAGAATTTTTAGACGAGCGAGGAGAGCTTTTGATCCAACTGCCTTGTGCAGCATTCTCCTTTTCGCTGCGGTCAACTGGCTGTCTTGCATTTACTCGTGAAATATATTTTGCTGCTGTCTCTTCTATATTCCCCATATACTTTACGCACTTGTTGTAATCACACGACGCTGACTTATAACTTGGTGATAGCGCTTATCATTTGATGCTAGCGAACGATACCATTGGCTGGCTTAGGAACGCAAAACGGAAGCCGGAGTGTTTGCCCGTTCATAACACTACCTCTACAACATTTAATCAATTTTCCTTTCCAATCACTCTGGATCACTCTGGAAAACAAAAGTAAAACACAATTTACCGTTCTTCCTTCAGTGATTCCATTTACTCAGATAATCTCGAACAATAAGCACTACAGGAAACCTTCATAATTTCTCTACTCTAAATTTGTAGACCTTACTCACCAAAGGCCATGTTCCAGCTCCTAACTTCCTGCAAAATATCCCTAATTACTACCGCAAAGATATGTTACTTCACTTTTCGGCAATCCTCGATGCAGCCACGTGATTTTTTGGGTTCTGCATTAACCCTTTGAAAATCGCATCCCGTTTATCCGTTACCCCAGTTTTTATTCAAAATATCGAAACTAATTGCCTTCGAAAAGATTGCGTACCAGCAGGCTCCCCACGTTTGAATGGGGATCCTTAAAAAACCAACGGTAGTCTAGGGAGTATCAATTAAGAGGTCTTGACAAGAACTTTTCAAAACGGGTTTTAAAACGTTATCAGCAGTATCAAGAAGTGCAGACAAAGGGGAACCTACGAAAAATTGGGGTCCCACTCCCGCGCGATTGGACACCTGTTACCTAAGAAACCTAAATATCAAGGTGGCAGCTGTTTGTGAACACACCAACAAAAAATTTATTAGCTGTCAAAATTCTTTCAAATTTTTCAGCAATAACGTAGTTCAAAACTTCCCATTATCGCCAGAATAATCATATAAGTGCTCTTAAATTCAATGAAATTTGATACACAAGTAGTATTAGGTAAGACCTTTGCATCTATCTATTCTATATGTATGGAAGGCATTGCATTTTAATTTTCTCGTGATACAACAACACAGCGTGGTACTGACCATATGACCGATGCGATCAAAATAATGAGAAACTCTAACCATCCCTATGGGCGAAGACACAAGAGGGGCTGAAGTGCTAAAATAAAAAAAAAACAAAACGGTGGCTACTTGTATTGGCACAGAAATGACTTTTACTTTGAACCCAGTATTGGATGTAAAAGTGATTGAAGTATTGTAATGAAGTAAGTTAGATACAATTTCGTGAAGGACAGCAGCGATGGTCTCCTGCCTCGGCGATGGTGAGATCCGCCGAGATTGGCCTTGTCTGAGGACGCTTAAATGCGCTGACAGGCTAACGTCGCCGTGTCATGGGGCGGATTCTTTCCCCCGGCACAAAGACCCACTACAAAAAAAATTTCGCAGTCACGAATTGAAACGATCTAATGTCAATCGACTGGTGTCAAGGCCGAGGTAACCTACTAAGGGTTGAACTTGTTTATAGCTATTAAAAACTGGGCCAGGAGAAAACAGATGGATTTGAGCAGACCTCGTCGTTATCGACGATACTTATAGTTCCCAAATAATAGTGGGGCATCCAGGTGGAAGCCGTGCCCCCTCGCACCCTCCCAACCGGATCAAGATCCAAATGTAGACGTGGCCATTCCCCATTTAAGTGAAAAACCCATGCAATCTTAATTTGTATGAATTTTCCCATTAAATCAGAAACATAAACGTGATCAATTTATATTATAGTATTATGCAATGGGATCACATAACACTAAACCATAATAGAGCACGCGAGCGGAAGGCTACTCTACCTGGGCAAAAGCCCCGATACCGCGTCAAAAGGGAGGAGCTCCGCCGATAACTAGCTTATTATAGTGGATGGGCCAGCCATTGTTGTGGGTCCCATATCCGGTCAGGATCGAGTGAAAATAAAGATTCAATTCACAACAGAAATTTTTTATATTTGTAATCGAATTCATTTTCGCCTTCACAAAATACTCCAACTGAAAATAGAAAAAGACAGTTTCCTTTTAATTTTGTGTATTTTACTTTTATTTTTCTTCTCGAAATCGATTTTCGACCGTAATCGTTCGGTCTTCTTCAGCGATTAATTTATTTTTACTCACATTCCTGCTTATATACTAGCTATGTTTAAGGAAATTTACTTTGGATCATTAAAATGTAATTAGGGAAATTTGCTTAAGCTAATAAAAGGTAGGAAAGGTAATTTACAAAAGGGGTAGTTAAAAAATATATTGTTTTTACAAGATTCAGAAAAGATATTATTATTTAATTAATTTAAATAGTCATGATCTGCAGTTTCCGTCATCCTGATTTATCAACTTTTACCTTTCCGGGAAATTGCCAAGCTTTTCATCACATCCACTTCACGTATATCTCTAGCTACCTTGATAACTACAGCGTCCTCCATTGTTATCTCGTGTCCCTTCGTGATAATATGTTCCGCTACCGCTGACTTGAAATTCGAAGTTCTTTCTTTCTTTCTTGCTGCTGCTGCTTCGCCTAGATGCTCCTTGATTCGCGTGCCGATGAGTCTCGTCGTTTGACCTATGTACACTTCTTCACAAGTGGGACATTCGATGCGATAGATACCAGATTTTTCGTGTTGTTCGCGCTTGTCTTTCGTTGATCCGAGAACGTTTTTGAGCTGGTTCTTGCTGCTTGATTCGATTAACCGTACAGAATTGAGCTGATTTATTCGCCTCTTGATCCGATTGCTAATGCCTTCGTGATAAGTTAAAGCCTTCCAGTACGTTCTTTCGGTATTCGCATTTGATATTGTTGATCGTCCCTGTCACTGTCTATTTATCTGGATCTTCTGTGCCATTCTCCAAATCGTCGAGCCCTTGAAGCAGTTTAGTCTAGCTGTCTCAACAATGTACCTCATCTCCTTTTCCTTAGCTTCCTTGCTTAGCGGCAAATCGAGCATGGCTCTGTACGGAGAAACTTTGATTTGCTGCAAATGATTTGATGTATTTGGAATCGTTCTCTGTATGTGAGTTGCTTTCCGGTATACATCGAAAGTTATATTTGTTTGGGTCATCCTTACTACTATATCTAGGAACGATAATTTACCGTCTTTCTCTTCCTCCATCGTGAATACTACATTCTTGTGGGCTCCATTCAGGTCGGCAAGCACCTTCTCCACGTCACTCCTTTTCACATACGCAAACACATCGTCTACATATTGGACCCAATGTTTTGGTAACTGGCCTTTCTCCTGCAGTCCGGCTTCTAGTTTCGTCATAAATATCTCGCCGAAGAATGGTGAAAGTGGATTTCCCATCGCTACTCCGCCTTTCGTCTTATAAAATTTCCCCCGAAAGGTGAAATAATTTGTTGACAATTTGCATAGACTAGAAATCCTTGCACTTGGAAACTGAATAGAAAAACATCTAAGTACATTGGTAAAACTTTTTCAAATTGATTATTCTGCACAGTTTCTACGATTCTTGTGCATTTAAGACACAATTCGGTATTTCATTAGCAAGTGTCGATGTTATATGCCCGATAATTATCGAAAAAACTCTTCACTATATCCACTAAAACCACTCCCCAGTGTTCAAATATATCATTCTGTTTATTCACACTCACATCAGAATTTTCAATGCACACAACATAACCCGTTTTCTCGAAAGACTTTTAAATACATATCAAACAGTAAAATTGATAAGCTGCCTCCATCGAGAGCAAAAAATTTTCGGATGTACAAAAAACTCCAAATAAACAAGCCATCAGTTTGCAAATTAAACACTTCCTGATAACTTCGAACTAAATTGATCAACCACCAAAAGGGCTATCAATGGCAACGTCTATCATTACCAAAGGAATATATGCATTTTTGGTAACTATGAATTACACGCCGCATAACTGTTCGTTCCACCAGCGGTTGTTCGCACATATCCCTTTCCAACCCCTCACTGTGAACAGTCACGCGCTTACGGTTTTGATTATAATTCGCCTTTCACTACTTAGACTTCAATTAATGGAACAACCACGCGGTGAATAAGTGTTGGCTCCAAAACCACACAACTTAAAACTTTTTTTTGGAATCTCCGCTTGCCGGCACGGTTCTCACGACGCGTTCGCGGTGGCGATCAAAAACAGACTTCCCACTTCCTTTCCAATGCCAGCGAAATCTGCGTGCAACGTCAGTGGTTTTCTCGCTCCCAAGCAGATTTTCCTCTTCGCTTGTCCGTTGTCTGCCGTATCGTCACGGCGCTACGGTGGATAAAGACGAGCCCCTTGCTTGGCCACTATAGATTGCATTCGGCAATGCAATTTATGGATGGCTGTATTATATCAGTGTTCTTTTATTAGAATTTTCAATCACAGCTTTGAGTTATTAAGTTAATTAAAAAATTATAATATACAGAAAAGATTAAATCCTAATGAAAAGATAAATCTCATGAAAAATGTCAATGCAGAGAAAATTTACGTTTAACATATAAAAAAATAATATAAATTTATATTTATAATAGAAAATTTAAAAAAAAAATTGTTTTCTTTTTTTTCTAAATTTTATAATATACAAAAATTTAACTTTGAGTAATTAAATTTTTCAAACCTGCAATTGAAATTTCGGAACAGTGTTATGCCGGTTTTCAGACAGTTTGCTTAGGCGACTGCTCGATTATTATAGTATTCCATGAGTTAGTATCTGCATATCAAAAGTTGACTACTAAACCCTTTTGAGAGTAGTGTACTTTTACGTGCTCTGCTAGTTTTGGGATGTACGAGTATGCGACTAAAATAATGATAGTCAGCTGCTACATCGGTGTTTCAGCATTGCCAAAAAATTACAATTTTTCGGTTAATCTCGTTCTGGAAAGAGTATTGTGAATCTGCTTATATACTTTTCAGAAGAAAATTCTAGTAGGCGACGTTTATTTCGGCTCAAATATCCTTGTGTTTTTTTAGCCTTAATGATAGTTCACGCTATTGGCCGTAAGTGCTGCTGCTAGTTTATTGTAAGTGGATTTTTTAATTCATTTTTGAAGGTACGTTAGAAGGCTCAATAAAGATCTATCTGTTTATTCTTGGCTTTGAACATTATTTTATTTAGTTTATGGTCCAACTTGGCTAGCTTTTCAGTACAGTTTATGCACAGTTTTTCCTCATATTTAACGAGAGATTTATGTGTAATGACCGCTAGTACCAGATAATTACTCCTTGTATAATTTTGCATTAGGAATTATTATGACAGAGTGGGAGGCATTAATACCAATCGATTCAAATTAATCCAGGATTACTTTAATTTAGTTTTTAGTTAATTTTCAATCAGGCCACCATTTATCGCTACTGATACATTGAAGAATGAGTATTTGAAGAGTCTTTTCAGTATGATTTCAGAACTTCAATTCAAGTAAATCCTCTTACTGAAAATTATTCTTCAAAACAACTTTGGCTCGTTCGTGTTCCGTCAATAAATAAAGTCAACAATTATAATTTTTTTTTTTTCAAAACGCCCGATTGAAATGCAAACAATTTACAGTGCATCCGATCAATTAACATCACTTTCTCTGCGTAAATAGAAAGATATTACATACTAGCTTAAACACGCGCCATGGATTGCAGAAACGAGAAATCATTTTTAATTACAGTGCAAATTCTTTAATCCCTTTCATTGCAATTAATGCATTGATTAATACCTGCGGTAGCTTTTCACTTCAATTCAAACTTCATAGCCGTTACGAATGACTAAATAAATACTCGAATATGTATCTTTTCTCATGAGTGACTGACTGTACTGTGAATTATCAGACGTTCATAGAATTGCAAATTAACATAATATTGTCATGCAATTAGTGTGTAAATAAATGCTTGTGCAATTCTTTTGTATCGTCGTGAGTTCTCTTCTTCAGTCATGAGGCCAAGATTAGCAAGTTTTTCTCTTGAATCTCAGCGACTAGAGATTGTAATTTAATAGAAGTTCAAACTACACAATTTCGGGGTTTTTTTAACGGATTGACATTTCTTGTGACTGAGAACTAGAGCCTCATTACAAGAAATCCCAGTGGTCATGAACTTCTATTTTATTAAAGCAGCTAAATATAAAAACTACCTTAATAATCATTATTTTACAAATGGAGCTTTCTTTATACCATTTCAATTACAACAAAACTATTATCTCTACAAAGTAAATCCACTGAAAAAGTCGTCCGTTAAATTGTCGTTCACAGAAAAAAAAACCTTCAATGCTACCACTAAACAATTTTATTTGCTCATTGCACAATATAACAATTACTCTGCGATGATAGCATTGAAACAAAATGTAATCATAATTACCGTGAGCTCATGTTGCCTTAAAATTACGGAAGACATTTTGCGTGCCATACAACTATTTCGCTACCTTCAGCCATGATCCATTCAA
Source organism: Odontomyia ornata (assembly GCA_963969285.1). Lineage (NCBI taxonomy): Eukaryota > Metazoa > Arthropoda > Insecta > Diptera > Stratiomyidae > Odontomyia > Odontomyia ornata. The sequence continues at coordinate 182,572,359 of OZ017738.1, forward strand.
AAGTATCTGTTGAGCTTTCAATCGACATTCGATATTTATTTATATCGTTAAATTGTTTGTATACATTATATCACATTTCTTAGTAACAATACCGTGAAAATATTTCGGGTCATGCTCGTTTATTTATGAATTTAATTTTATATCATTTTCAATCCGTTCAGTCCACACACGAAGCGAAATCACTCATACGGAACCGAATTGCTTCTCGCTATTGTTGTTTAATATATTGTTTAAAATAATTCAAATCGAAAATTTTGGATCAACGTGAAAACAAATACGGCAGGGGCAGACCTAATTGCATGGGGGCACGTTTTGCATGTGATAAAGGCCACCACTTCCGATTTGCTTTGATTACGGGATTGTGGCGATACTTATCGAGTCGGTGATTACTATGAACTGTGGACCGTAATTATCATGGAGTGCTACCAACTAGCTGGACTTGCTTGTAGAGGGTGTGGTTGACTATTCGTTGCTAAAAGGAATACATTTTAATTTAGATTAGATGATGATTGCATGAATTAGTATCATGGGAAAGAGCATAATCAAGCATGCGCCTGTGAGAAAAGAGGCTTAGGTACACCATATGAGCTTGATAACGCGTACCTTCAAGCCATGATGATATCAGCTCGAGGAAGTTTGCGGCAGTGTGTGCATTTGCATGAATTATTTTATTATTTAAGGTTACAACTGAAATTTGTAACGAAAACATTGCATTTTTTGTTTTTTTTTGTTTTTATGAAGTGTTTATTCTTTCGTCGTTTAAAGGTTCAAATAATTGAAGACCGGTTATTTTTTGACATTGAAGAACACATCAAAACTCGTCAATTTGAAAATTCTTTGTCTTCGGCGATGGTTGGATAATTAATTTGAAGTATCAGGAGAGTGCTCCTGACAGAGGAAATTTGTCAATAAATGAACAGATCAAACAATGTCCTTTCCATAACAACTTCACTCGTATATAGAATCGTTCAATGGGCTTAGGAAAGCTAATATGTGGTTATCCTATATATAAATTTCCCGCCGTTCCCCTGGGTTTAACTGACCACATTTTTTTGAACGGTCTCAATTGCATATTAATATTATAAGCCATTCCTGAAATTTTCCTGGCAATCTGAAAATATCTTAATCGCTTATGTCACCAGTATCACATTTTATTGTATGTTAGTTGCAATTGTGAATTTTTAATTGGCTGTAACTTTGTTGCGTAAGGCTCAATTTCTTTTAAATTTACCGATCACACTTGTCAACAAAATTTTGTAACAAGAAAGGTGCTTACTGATTTTAAATTACCTAACTACCCACATTTTACTACTATATTTAATTTGATTCCATCAGGTCTAGTTTTCGTGTTACAGCTACTACCCACAAAATTAAAAATTAACCATTTTTGTTTCACTTTCGCATTCAGTGAATTTATTATTGGAGGAACGTAGTGTTTTGTTCTGTTTTGAGAGTTAAGTGATTCTTAAATAATGTCAAGGAAGTGTTAAAAATGATCCTGATAAGTTTTGTTACATTTGTGGTGACATTAATTTCAAAACTCAGCGAAGGAATTTAATACCATTAGTAACTAAGTTATATGAACAGTATTTTGGCTTTGCCATCGGCAGCAAGACAACGCGTGAGTTCCACACATCTGTTGTGTTACATGTGTGGGTCTTCTCATTGGAGCGGCGAAAAGATCTCGATCTATGTATGCCTTTTGCAATCCCTATGATTTAGACGGAACCAATGAATCACTCATCTGATTTAGAAGTTCCCAAATGATTTCATCCCTACTGCTACGAACAAATCTTTCCAGCACAAAATTGTTCGCATTAAAATGTCCAAATTCAATATATATATTGGTGTTTTTTGCATTCCACACAAATCCAGCGAAGCAAGATACAATGATGTTTGCAGTGTTATTTCCTCTCTTGCGGGATCCATCGACGAGGAAGACAAGATTTTAATTGCGGAAGACTTTAATCGACCGAATTTAACATTCATCATTGAACCTGATGATAAGTGTCTTATTCCAGTTAATCTCCTAGATCACAGCGACTTCAACCTTGTTAGTACATTCTATGGGAACGATTTGCAGCAGGTCGCTCCGACTCCCAATCAGAATGGTATTTGGCTTGATCTTATTTTTAGTAATGCTTATGACGAAGTAGTGGTCAATCCAACTAGGGATGTGGACAACTTATTCTCTAAAAGTCTACACCATAACGCATTCTCTGTTGAATTGCCCAATGCTGATGAAACCTATACTTTCTCATACAATAACTTAATTGAATATGACTTTCATAAGGCTGACTACCAGGGCATTAATAATTATTTAAGTTATATTGACTGGACCGGTACACTTACAACTTTAGGTACATATAAACGATGCGATAGATCGTTTCTATAAGATAATCATTGACGCCGTTGAAAGTTATGTACCTAGGATTAAGAAAAAAGACAAATTGTCTGAACCTTGGCTTGATAGGGACCTACGATATTTACGAAACCAAAGAAACAAACTCCATAAAATCATACAAAAAGATCCAATGTAAGCAATGAATTGAAAAGCAAATATGATCATCTGGCAAAAGAATTTCAATCAAAATCTAGAGAATCTTATGAATTGGAGAGAATATAATCCAGAATCCAAGGAAATTTTTTGACTTCGTAAATACTAAACGTAAAGATTATAATCGTCTGCAGAAATCTGTGATTTTTTCGCGAGTCATTTTCAATCTATTTATTCTACTAATAGCACCTCGTTCTATACTCCTTCACCATCCACATGTTCAGCAGCTCTAATTAATGAGATGTTTATTTCTGAAGAAGATATATTTAAAGCTATTGAGGAGCTTGATTTGAGCAAAGGACCAGGCCCTGATTTGCTTCCTCCCTGGTTTTTGTTCCACTGCAAGGAGAAACTGCTTTTACCACTTTACTTAATTTTCAATAAGTCTCTCTCTTCAGGAATATTCCCAACATACTGGAAATCATCCCATCTGATTCCAATTCACAAATGCAGTGACAAAGGGTCCGTTAAAAATTATTGAGGAATTGCTATATTATCGACAACTCCGAAACAATTTGAAAAAATTATCTGCTCCAAACTATCTCCCATTGTAGAGCCCCACCTTAATAACCAACAGCATGGCTTCCAAAAAAATCACTCGACAACCACTAACCTCACCGTGATGGTGTCCACTACGCTATGTGAAATGGAAAAAGGACACCAAATTGATGCTATATACACCGATTTTAGTAAAGTTTTCGATCGTGTCAACCACAAAATACTGTGTAAGAAGTTGCAGAAATTTGGAATCACTGGGGCATTACTTGATTGGCTCTACTCTTACCTAGAAAACCGAACCCAAATAATCAAATTTCAGGGACATTTGTCTAAAGAAATAAATGCCTATTCTGGAGTACCTCAAGGGAGTCATCTCGGTCTTCTTCTTTTTAATATATTCATCTCAGATCTGTCAGAAACCTTATCGGATATATCCCACTTATTTTATGCGGATGATCTAAAACTGTATCATGTGATTACCTCTCAAAACGACTCACTATTCCTTCAAAGCAAGATAAACTCTCTGTTTGAATGGTCTTCCATAAACCAGCTTCATTTGAATTTGGAAAAATGTCAAGTGATTACCTTTTCCCGCAAAAATTCAGTCTTCAAAGCTGATTATCACCTGAACAATACAAAACTGGCTAGAGTCGATAGTGTCAAAGACGTTGGTGTCATCCTGGATACAAAGATGCGGTTTAAGTTGCATTACGATGAAATAATTTTCAGAGCTAATAAGATCCTAGGTTTCATCAACGAAGAGCGAAGGAATTTAAGAACATATGGGTGACCAAAACCTTAAACCTTTCTTTAGTCCGCCCCATACTGGAATATGGATGTTTCATTTGGAACCCTGTTTTTGATGTGCATATAGACAGAATTGAATCTGTTCAGAAACAGTTTCTGTTATTTGCTCTGAGATGTTTATATGATCCTAAAAACTACCAGACTTTACCATCATATGCACAAAGACTCCAAATTCTAAATATGAAATCACTTTCCTCCCGAAGGTCAATGATAATTTGCTGCTTCGCTTTCAACGTGCTTAGAGGCACCATTAGCATACCATACATAACTAATAAAATAAAATTGAATGAAACATCACAAACCACTAGGTATTCGCGTATGCTGATAGAAGAGCGGCATCATACTAGGTATGCAGACAGCGAGCCAATGAATAGATGTTGCAAAACATTTAACTCATTGAGTGCTCACTACTCTCCAACAATCTCCAGAGTCCAATTCAAATCCATTATCCTAAACGCCTTGTCCTCCCTAGTCCAACAAACTTAATCTGATTAAATATTTTGTAATTTTTTAACTATATAATGATTTAATACTTTTAAAATTTTTGAGAATTGTTAATGCTATTAATTGTTATTTATGTATATCAATGTATTATATGTATGCCTTGTTTGGTAATAATAATAAATAAATTTTTGTCTTACTGATAAAAAAGGTATTACAATTAAAACAAAAAGTAAAATTAAGTATCCTGACCAGCCATCAGCTAAAAGACCGATCCCTCATAGTGAAGATCTACCGGTACCAGAAACACCTCAAACTAGCGATCTGGCCGTTACGCCAGACATCGAAAAAGAGACATTGGATCCTGACTTTCAAGACTCTTCCTCATCTTCATCTAATGAGTCACATCTTTTATCACAAGGAAATCTCAATGATCTGGTACGTGACTTAAATTTGTCGAAACAACAGGCAGAACTTTGAGTGTCTCAATTAAAGGGATGGAATTTATTACAACCCAAAACAAAAGCATGTTACTTTCGCAATCGAGATGAAGAGCTAAAAGATTTTTTTTCCGCAAGATGATCAGCTTGTATTTTGTAATAATGTCTATGGCGTAATGACTGTCGTAGCAGAGAATATAAAGCGGAAGAGTGGCGTTTATTTATTGATGGCTCAAAAGTAAGATTAATGCTGTTCTTTTACATATCGGCAATAAACTTCCCTCTATACCATTAGGTGAGGCTTCTAACATGAAAGAGTCTTATGATAGTATTAAATTTATCTTGGAAAAAATTCGGTGTAACGAACACAACTGGAAAGTTTGTGAAGATTTGAACGTGATTACAACTGGGGTCTACAAAATACTGTTGTTTTATTTGTGAGTGGGATAGCAGAGACCAAAAAAATTATTATGTTAAGAAAGACTGGCCCAAAAGGCAATCTCTTACTCAAGGACAAAAAAAAATATTAAAAACCCTCCTTGGTGCAGCCTGAGAATGTATTTTACCACCTTTACACATAAAGCTTGGGCTTATGAAGAACCTCGTGAAAGCTATGGACAGAAGTGGTGACAGCTTTTTATATTTGAAAGAAAAATTTTCTAAGCTGAATGAAGCAAAAATTAAAGCGGGTATATTTGTTGGCCCTCAAATCAGGCAATTGATGAAAGATGATATGTTTAAAGAAAAGCTTACTAATTTAGAAAAATCAGCTTGGGGATATTTCATGAAAATAACTTCTAATTTTCTAGGAAATCATCGATCAAGTGACTATAAATGTATTATCGCGGAGCTTTTATCTACTTATAAGGCTGTGAGCTGTAATATGTCGTTGAAAATACATTTTCTTAATTCACATTTAGACTTCTTTCCTGAAAATTTGGGTACCGTCAGCGATGAACACGGTGAGAGATTCCATCAAGACATTTCTACCATAGAAAAACGATATCAGGGCAACTGGAGCCCACGTATGTTAGCAGATTACTCTTGTACATTAAAACTAGACGTTCCTGAAGCAAAATACAGACGAAAATCGTAAAAGTAAATTCATATTAATGTTGCAATATATCGAAATAACTTCTTTTTGTTGATAAAAATTCAAAATTTCTAAAATGTTATAAAATGGTATTACAAAAAAACTATTCGTATTTAAAGCATTTTCATTTTATTTCTGCTATCCTTATCCTTGTCCTCAACATAACCAGACAAAAGTTTTCATCTTAAATGCAAAAGTTGTTTTTTTGTTGACTAGTGTTAAAATTTATGCACATATTATCAAGGCAAATATGAGTTTTTACCAAATTTAAGCGTCCTTTTTAGATTTAATGGCTTAAAATTTCAATTCATTAATCAGACTAATGCTAACAAGCTTTACCAAATTTTGACTTTGGTGGTATTTGTTTCTTTTGTAGTTAACATATTAAAACCCGTTTCATGATTTTTTCAGATTTTCCACATATTTTGACTCCCCCGTGCCCCATTAACATCTTTAGAGCTCTTTAGATACTCGATCCTGAATGTCAGAAATAAATATTTTTTTCAGGAATCACTTCCATTCCATTTTTTATTTATTACCAATTATCTGGAGAGGTTACCACTTTTGATCTAAGTACAAAGTTTGATGGCTGTAGCGGTTTTTTAGGAAAATAACTGTGACGCAAGGGAGAACACGCGGTTGGACGAAGAGACACGTCGCAAAATAAGAGGTTTTCACAAAAATATTTGACAAGGCCCTAAAAACTCAAGAATTTGTGAAACGGAAAATTATGTTATTTTGTATCTTATTTAATGCTAATTCCAGAGGAATGGCTTTCATGTAGACTTTAAACTGTTTGAGAAAACGTTACACAAATAACTAAACTTTTTAGGGTTTTGTACTAAAATACAAAAGCCTATTAAAATCGGTACCTGTGTCCGTTTATCTGTCCGTCCGTCTGTCTGTATGTCACAGCAGTTATTCTCCGAAGCTGTAGAAGCTATGAAACTTTATGGAATGGTCGGAAAATATGACTTCTAAAAAGTTTTGGGGTGAAAAAAATTTTCAGAGTTTTAAGGGGGTCCCGCCATATAGTGGAAGGTGGTCAAGTGGGGTGTCATATGAAAGATCTCAATGAAATCTTTCCAAAACAGGTCTTGAAATTACTTTATCACTATCGAGGGAGGCAGGAGAGGGGAAATACATGGAATTTAGCGTACTTTATCGTTCTCAATATTACAGGGTTATCCATTTCGTGGTAGGAAAGTATAACCCTGCCATTTGACATCTGTCAGAATTAAATGTCATCCAAAGCGTGTTTTTTTAGTTGAAGGCATGCCATTTAGAAATATGGATCGTTTAACAGTCGAAAAACGCGTTAAAATTATTAAATTTTACTATGAAAACAGTGATTTTGCTGTATCAACATTTAGGGCTTTACGAGCCGATTACGGTCGACATAATCGACCTACACAGCAAACAATTTCGAGCACAGTGAGAAAATTTGAAGAGACTGGATCGGTTATTAATATTGCAAGGCCTGTAGATCATCGCAACATTCGTTCTGCTGAAAATATCGCTGTCGTTGCTCAAAGTGTGGAGGAAGACCCGAATTTGTTGATTCCTCGACGCGCTCAACATTTGGGCTTGTCTTACGGCTCATTGTGGCGGATTTTGCATGTGGATTTGCATCGCCATCCGTACAAAATTCAACTCACTCAAGAACTTAAGCCTCAAGAACATACACAACGCAGAATATATGCGAATTGGGCGAGTGAACAACAAGCCATTGGTAACGATTTTTCGAACAAAATTTTCTTTAGTGATGTGGCTCACTTTTCGCTCAGTGGTTACGTAAATTAACAGAATTGCCGCATATGGGGATCTCAAAATCCCCAGGTGATCGCAGAAAGGCCTTTGCATCCGGAAAAAGTGACCGTTTGGTGTGTATTATGGTCTGGTGGTGTTATTGGCCCGTATTTTTTTGAAAACGATTAAGGAAGAACCATTAAAGTCAATTCTGACCACTATGGATGGATGTTAACCGATTATTTTTGGACGGAAATTGAAGATTATGATCTGGAAAACATGTGGTTTCAACAGGACGGAGCCACAAGCCACACAATAGCCTAATCGAGCACTTTTGCCAGAGAAATTTCCAGGGCGCGTAATTTTTGTTACGTAACACCTTTGGATTTCTTTTTATGGGGCTATGCGAAAGATCGTGTTTACGTGAACAATCTTCAAAATCTTGATCTATTGAAAACCAATATTTGTGAATTTATGGCCGAGATATTGCCGGAAATGTGCCGAAAAGTCATTGAAAATTACCTCAAAAGGATTGAGGCCTGTAAGAGGTTCCGTGAAGGACATTTAAATGATGTTTAATGGCAAGTGTCAAACTTTATATTAAATAAAAAATTTTGTTTCCATCTGAATATTCTATGTGTTTTCTTTAGCTTTACTTTCCCAAGCTTAAAATGGATAACCCTATATTTTGGTTGATTATTATTTCTGGTTCAACACCTGTATTTTGTGTACACGCTTCAGAATTTCGTCGTGTTTCGTCCTTTTTCACCAATTTTATGTCGCAATTGTCATCTACATTGTTTACATTCAATGCAATAACTTCCGATTCTTGTGCTTTTTTGTGACTCAAAATTATTCACAATTTTAAAGTCAGCTTTAATTTCAAATGCATTCAAAGATTGTATTTCGTTTTGACTAATATTGTTCCTGAACAAATTATTTCCTAGTGTGCAAACGCCTATGATTGGCAAACCTATACCTGGAATTTCAACCGATTCTGAAGCTATTTTTGATATGTTTCCATCTGTTTTACTAATAGAGCATATGTCAATGTCGATTGCGTCACTTGTTGAGTTTTTTATTGTTTCATGACTTTCAGTTCCTATGGTATCTCTTTGTGGTATTCGTTATCATCATTAAAGTCGTAGGTATCCAAATCCGGGCTGAGTCGGCACCATGGTTTCATTTTATCACTTGTGAATATGGAATTGAATTTTCGTTTCTGGCCATCCTTGAGGCTTTTGTTAACATAGCGATCGTTTTTGAAAACTTTGGCCACTTCGTACGGCCCTCGATTTTTGGCTACAATTTATGGGACTCCCCGGTTGCTATTGGTATGTTCTGTATAACCACTAAATCACCTTCTTCGTATAAAACAGGAGTCTTATGTTTCTCGTCGAATCTTATTTTTCACCGTTCCTTTTCGGTCATAATACGCTGTGCAGCCTCCTGTAATTTCGCTTAACGTCAGTTGATTATTGTCAGCTGTATCTTCCTGTAGTGCTTGGATGATACGGCTCGCTGTTACATACCTCAAACGGAAATCAAAAACTATCTGATTAGGTGTGAATTGATTTGATTTGAGAATTTAGTACCCATTGCAAACTCGGTAGAAGCTCGTCCCATTTTTTACAATCCGTTATCGAACATCGTAGATATGGCAATATTGATTGGTTGACGCGCTCAACTTTGCCGTTAGCATGTGGATTTCACACAGGCACCTTCACGTCATGAATATCATAAGTTGCCCAGTAATACTCGAAATCTTTTGATGTAAATGCCGTCCCTCGATCGCTTATAATGCAAATTGGTAATCCAAAGTATGTCGCGATATCCCTCAACATGGTAACTACTGGTCGACTGTTGGCTGCTTTCGTGGCTCAAACGATTGTGTTTTTACTGAAAGAGTCTGTTACTGCGATTATGTATAGATTGCCTTTGTTACTCATGGCCCTAAGTGATCAATATGCAATACCCTAAAAGGTATAGGTTCAACCTGTTCATAATGCAAGCGACCTTCGGTTTTTCCTGCTGGAACTTTATTGAGACAACATTCCCGGACATGAAGCAATGTACGACTTCACGTAGTTGCATATTGGATTAAACCAGAACATTTCTTGTATCCTATGGACCGTTTTACCAACGCCAAAATGACTGGCATTGTCATGACAACTTTTACTAGTCTCCGACGGACGGCTGATGGCACTACAAATTCAAAATTGCCATTTACTTTTCGTATCAATCTTCTTTTCTTAAGAGTGTATTCGCACTTTAATTGGGCAAATTGAGCTGATTTACATACTCCATCAATTATTATATTCTTTAAGGATCGGGTCCTGTCGCCGTAATTATATCAACCAGTGCTTCTGATCAGGTTTTTGTATCAGTAACTCTTTATCTGCTATTTTTGTCGGTTCTTGCGGTTGTTCGTGTGGTCGACGACTTAATGCATGAACATGGTTCATATTGTTTCCTGCTCGATGTACCACATGAAAGTCGAATTCTTGGAGTTTTAGCCACCATCGAGCAAATCGATTGTTAAGTGAAGTGGTCAACTTCATCGTCGATATTGCATTACAATCGGACGGCATTCGGAAATGTTTTCCAATCAAATTAAATCGGAATCGATCTAACATTTCAACGATTGCCCGTACCTCTAATTTGTGGCTACTGTACTTCGTTTCAGTATCGGTGCAATGTCTACCGAAATATATTACTGGCCGGAAAAGTTTCTCTTCCGTTGATTGCATTAAGACTCCAGCGTCTCTATGCCTGCAATGAAACAAGAAGGTTAACTCGGATGCAAAAAAAAAACACTTTGTCGGTCTCAGTGTAAGACCCATCTCCCATGAAATTTCTAGAACTTCCTTCATTGTTTTGAGGCCCTCAGTCACCATCACACTGGGGATAATGACTTGATCCATATAGCTTACAATATTTCTCGATTTCACAGACGAATTAAGTCGCTCATGACCTCTTGGAAAATCTTCGGCGCATTAATGAAGCCAAAAGACATTACGTTGTACTCAAAATGACCAAGATGAATCACAAATCCGGTGTACTGACGTGATTTTTCATCCATAGGAATTTGTTAGTATCCATAGAATAAATTGTGTGTCATGAAGAACTGCTTTTCCGCGAGTTGTGAGAGCTTTTCCTCAACAGTTGGCATTAGGTAAGGCTTTTTCTTGGTGATAGCGTTTATCGCACGAAAGTCAATACAAAGTCGATCCTTCCCATCTTGCTTGGGAACCAAAACAATAGGCGAAGAGTATAATGAATTACTTGTACGAATTACGTTTGTGGCCAACAATTCATTCACAATCTGCTCAATCTTATCTCTTTTAGCCAACGGTATACGATTTGGTCGAGCATGGATAAGCGTGTCGGATGTCGACTTGATACTCATTGATTTTGTCCTGCATCGACCCATTTCGGTCGAAGTCTCTGCAAAACAATCACGGAAAGCATCAAGTAGTACCCGCAGTTCGGTTGCTTCGACTGCAGTTAAATTTCTTTCCATGTCGGATATTTCAGGACATTTATTTTCAACATAGCACTCGCCATTTTCAATAATTATTCGATGTGAAACTCCGTTCAACGCATCCAATCCTAAAAGCAAACTATTTAGTACGAGGTGATCGGCTACAACATATAGGTCCACGCGTCCGATTGTATCGTCTATTTTTAATGTCGCTATAATTTTGCTAGTACATTCTAAGCATCCACCTGCAAATCCGTTCAGCTCAATCGGCGGACACTTTATTAAGTTGTACGCACATGATTCTCGTAAGAGAGATCGATTACTACCCGAATCTATAAACGCGTCGAAAATTTTTCCATCAATCTGAACGTTTTTCACCATTTAGTTTTGTACGGAATAGTTCGAATGTAAGTGACGAATATTCACGTTATTCACATATTCCGGTTTATCTCGACTTATGCATGTATCCGCACTGTGTCCCGTCTTTTGGCATGTAACACATCGCGGTCATCATTGGGGTAAAGAACAGTTATAATTATAACAAACACGCTTTGACACGTCGTTTGTATCGGCAACAGTCGTCGCTCCCGACACTGATTTATTAAATCTTTCCTTTGACACAGAGTTCACGTTCATCGGGCATACACTTTTTATTTCACTATGTCATTTTCGCGTGATCGGTATGTTCATCTTACTTTGGTTTGTTAAATAAGTTTAAAGGCAACATAAAAACTCCTTAGTTGTTTTGAATATAAAGTACGCGATAGCGGTTTGCACTTGAACGTCGTTTAAACCTTATAATGGCTGCCTTACTCATCCCTGCACGTCTACCTTCCGCACACATTCGATAATAATAATCCGTATAAGGCTCATTTGAACGTCTAACGTTTGCGATCATACGAAGATGTACCTCGGCTTCATTTTCGGCAGACTCGAATTCGTCTTCTAATGAGCTTACAAATTCATCAATGCTTTTGAAAATACCGCTTCTTGCATCTAGGCACAATTTTGCTGGTCCTCGAACTTTTGTTTGCACTGCAAACAGAACAATGTTTTCTTCCCATGAATGTATGGATACTAGTGATTTCACACGATGAACAAATTGTTGCGCCGTCAGTGATGTGCTTAACGTTAGATCGAATTCTGGGACTGTTTGTTGTGTCAGATACGGCGACTGATCTTCATCTGTTTGCGGTAGATGTAGATTCGGTGTTGATTATATCCGCCAGCAATACTCTGTACCTGCATATTTAATGCTTGAACTAAAGTTGTGAGATTTTGCACGGTTTCTTGCAACTTTATCGCTTCATCCGATGCACGAAAGTTCTCGGCTAAAATTTCAACGTCGTCTCCATTGATGGCCTCCGTTAGACGTAAAATTAATTCGAGTTTGTTGCCTCTTGTCGGCAAATTTCGTGAACGTAGCTGATGTTTGAGTTCGTTGATTGTGAGCGAATCAATACGAACTTTGGTGTCCGACATTTTCAACTAAGAAATATGGCGGCCACAGACAGGTAAAAATTTGACACGGCAATTTCGTTAATATTCAAGATTCAAAATGTCGGCTAGTCAATCGAAAATACGCAGCGAGCAGTTATCGGACGGCTAACTGTTATTAAAAGCACACAAAATCCAATAAAGCAAAAATTTCGTAGCAACCCACTTCTGAAAACTGTCAGGAATAAAAGGACTGTGGATGTTAGGGAATTGCTTTAATTAAAAGATAGTACCACTTTGTTTCAGTAATAAATATTAACTGTCCTTAACAAATTCACGTTAAAATATCTTTTACCCTCATATCATAGGATATGTTGTTCCTACGAACCGCTTGCTTGGTTCGACGCAACTCGACTAACTGAGTACCTCGCTACGGTGTTGCCAAGTTGGAGTTGACAGGTGCAATAACTTTTCCTAGAAGCTGGTTTCATCACAGGTAAATATTCGGTCTGGCATACTTAAAATATCAGTCGCATTTTTTTTTCTTCTCAATGCTTTAGCAGTTCCGCAAACCATTTGCTTTAAACCTTCTCCAGTAACAGCAGCTCGACCTTTCGATATATTTTCGGGCATTCTTTCACTCAAATCAGGATTTCGTCTAAGAAACGACTTGTACCATTTTTCGCCCGATCTGTTATTTACAAATGGATTAGGCCCGTTTTCTTCTGAAATAATATTGTGGACGGTGTTAAGAAGATCATCCGGTTTTAGAATGAATACACATTTTGCTAAGGATATGCACCAGTCTTTAAGGGTTGTCTCTTCCTCTTTAGTCAGTATAATATCTGTTCGCATTTTACGGGGCAATTCTGGGACCCATACATGCAGTAAATATTGCAGAGTACCAAGTGGAACGCCAAAAACTCGATTGCTTCTCTTATTTTCATACCATTTCTGATGGCTTCCATAGCATTTGTTAACTGCTCTTTCTTGTATTGACGAATTGGTCTTTTCGACAAGATGGATTTCTATAACGGAAAATTTCTTATATAAAGAGGCCTACACAAAGATTCGATCCTAATTAATAAGGCTTAGGATCGAATGTCATGCAACGGAAATAATGGCTGTCTGCTATATTTATAGACCCATTAGTTGGCCCCGCATATCTACTTACAGTGATATGCGGCCGACTAGCGGTAAAATGAATTTTTTGTTTTCCAAACTTATGGCCAACGTAATATGCTAATGAAAAACGGTCTGCTTAGTTGATTTCGATTAAATATAAGGAAAAATCGAGAAAACCAGTAATCGGCCACGTATAGCTGAGAAGTGGGTCCACCTTAAAAATTTAGAGCCAAGTAGTCAGCCCCCTTAATTAAAACGTAATAAGCAATAAAAATGATTTTACAGTTTAAATTATCACTAGATAAACACTCTAAGGTTGCACAACATAACAATTCACTATGAATTCTGATAAACTTAAAGGACAACTTACTGAAAATTCGAACACGGTTTCTTACGAAAATAATAGCAACAGCTTTACGTCTATGCATGTCATTGGCGGCAGTGCAAGTAAATGAGTATGGCTCATCAACATGACATTCTACATATATGTATGTAGATGTGCGTGTTCACTAATAAGAGGATACAGATTCGATCAGATGTTGTGTTTGAAGTGTAAAATATATCAACACTATTTATGTATATAGAGATAATGTTTGTAAAGGCTGACTACTGGTGCTGGGCTAACTACGAAGTATTTTACCCTAGTATGAAGTCAGTTGTAGTAATATGAAGCTAGTTGAAGCGCTTAATAACTGTTGCTTTGTTGGTTACCTACATTAGCCAACCCAGTGGCTGGAAAAGCTTCACTGTTTTATCACATGCCTGACGAATGCACTCTCAATAGACGACGGACCCAATTCTTATTGGTATTCTCGGCGTCTTTAGCATGACTATTTCACTACAAGCTGAAGATTATGCTATTTTCCATCGCTTCACCCTCTTCATGACTAGGCTTAATCTTAGTTGGGCAAGGTGACTAGTTCTAGCTGTGGAAATCACTGCAACCTCATCAGCAAAATCTATCCGCAGGCATTTTCTTGCGTAGCAGATCATTGTATATGATGCTCTGGAAACCAGAGTCTATGATCGATATCTTTGCTTATTCCCTTCTCTTTATTGTAGAAACTTTGGGCTCTGAGTTTGCCCCATATAATTTTCTTCTTCTTCGTAGCACTATGGCCCTTCTCGGGCCTTCGCTTCCTGCAAATAGCACCTCTAACTGTCTCGGTCCGTTGGCAACGTCCTCCAATTTCAAAATCCGAGCAGCGATGAACTGTCTTCGTCGACCAAATCGGACCAGCGATTCCTCGGTTTCCCCACTGGTCTCCGCCCTTCATTTCACCCAACGAATACCTTTTTGGGTATCCGTTGTTCGTCCATACGATTTATGCGGCCAGCCCATTGCAGCTTCCGCAGTCTTACAATCGTTGAAACCTCCGGTTTGTCGGAAATTTCATACAGCTCATGGTTGTATTGAATTCGTCATTGGTCCCCGTCTAGCTTGTCTCCTATTATTTGCCTCAGGACCCGTCACACAAAAGCGTTCAATATATTCGCGGATGCTTGGGCTATGGTCCATGTTTCACACCCATAGCATAACACAGGTCTCATCACAGATTCGTATAGTTGGAGCTTTGTTTTCCTGTGTATGCAGCTGGTCTTCAAGATCGTCAAAACTGAATAGGATATTTAATTTGCGAGCTGTATTCTTCGACGTATTTCGTCTCTTTCATTGCCCGTTTTCGTTATTTTGGCGCATAAATACACAAATTCGCTAACATATAATAGCCAGAAAGTAACCCAACATACCGAATTTTTGCTCCAGTGCCCGAAGGATGTCTGTTCACGTCACCAAATTGAAGTTGCTTTGCACTTAAAGCGCAACGAACAAGAAAATATTTCTGGAAGTTTTGACAATTGTTGAGAGCCTGCTACGTAACGAGCTTACTTCTTTTTCAGTTGCAATAGCAATATACTTCTGGTGCTTTCCCATTAGAAGTTGATGCAGTGGGAAGTCTGCAGGAAATCATTCAAACTATTGTCAATGCACTGATTATAAATTATGAACATTCATGATAGGCTATTTCCGTATTAAAACATAACATGAGTTGCTATACATAATAAATTTATCTAAGCAGGGAATTATGCAACCCATTTTGATTTTAATTTAAAATTTCCTAACCGTCTTCACCTGTTCAATGCACGTACAGTTTGCATACATCTTTCAATAGGCCAACGCCGAATTCATTACTATGCTATTGAGAGAAAAAAATCGATTTGCCTCCTAATCCAAGCTAGCTGCAACTATTCACTAAAATCAATTAGCATTAAATTTAATTTCATTCGACTTGGAGGCTATCTAAAATTGGCAAATTTGCTGATTGCATCAATTTGCAAACTATCTTATTAGAAATTTATTCACTGAAGTAATGCCTCAATTCGCGCAGGCACAATTGAAAACATTTCAATGAAAAGAAACGCCTTCCCTTGTTTTAAGATTCGCGCGGACTTTTTTAAAGTATCCAAATCTACACTTTGAAACGGTTTCGCTTGATTCAAACTGATGTGAGTTTTATTGATAAGTTCGTTAATCGAAGATGAAAGGAGAAGTGAATCTTTGGCAGCTATTATTGCATACTACCGCAATTTAAATTGAAAAATTCGAGTTGAATTATTTATACTTTCGATGTCTATTGTTTCGAAATTTCTTTTCGATATTTTGGCGAAATCATATTTGAAGATTCACAAGAAACCATCAACAACGTACTCAGGGTCATTGATCATCTTTAACGGAATATTGGCCGGAACATGAAGCTAAAGAGTTTAGTCAGTTAATTTGAAGTGATTTCTATTGTGGCATAAACGGTTATAAATAATTTATATGTTTCGAGTTATTTTACTTTGAACACATATTAATCTTTTTGAACATTAAATTTAACCTTGGGTTGTAAACGAGTCAAGTGGAGTTTTTTCTTTGCTGAAAATTTGTTAATTGCTTTGTCTAAATATCTTAGCCAATAAGTATAGCAGAAAAACGTTACGAAACGTTAAGTGAAATCTATTAGAAGCGAAAATGATTCGCCTAACTCACAAAATTTTTTCATTAGAGTCAGTGACTTCAGTAATGAATTCATTTTAGCACGCGTGATATCAGATCTCCTCTTTATACAGGATGTGACTTACGTTTTTTGTGCACAAACATTCATTATCCATGCAGTCATGCTTGCAAGACACGCATGACAATTTCAAATGTATGACAAATTGATTATGCGAATCTTATGCAAATGATCTGTAAGTTCAATTCATATTTGCTTTTCGGTTCTTGGGATATTCTTGAATTGATCGAGGTAGAAGTTAATTTTGAATCATTTCATTGTTTGTAATGTAAGTTTGTGATTTGAATGAATAACCACTGGATTAGTCAAATTCGCAACTATTTGCAAGGTCTTTTTTTCTTCCAAATGGAACTAAATTGGTCGTCGATATTCCATATAAAGACCTCCGAATGTTTACATTTTATGTTTTTCATTATGTGATCAGAGGAGTGAAATAAGAGCCAAACTTTTAAAATAATAGTAAATACTAGTTGAGTTTTGAAGGGTAAAAGCATTTTTCGGTTTATTACAATGTTCTACGAGTAGAAATGTAATAAACAATGAACCACGTTGGCTTTAAGCTTCATACTGCATGTAGCAACCATTTCAGAGTCTCATTTCTACGTTAAGAGGGCATACTAAATAGCAGCAAAAAAAAATATATTGCTCTTTTGAGTTATTGCTAAGCCATTGGATGTGGAGAACATCAAAAGAAAATCAGGAAAATTTTTATTCAGGGGCTTTTCCGTTCAAAATTTAAAAAAGACTCTCATTTGATGTCTAAAAAAACTAATTCATTTATGAGCATAATTCTAATAAATACATCATGAAGAATGGCACTTTTAATTCTTATTGACCCCTGCAGAGAACGTGTCATAAAAACTGCGTTTTAATTGGTGAGGCACTTTGCTCACTTCTTGTAACAAATTTATTCAAAATTCAAATGGGGTTATACCGAGTGGGCCATATAAAAGTAGTTTCTTTTTAAATCGCATGTTATTTTGACACTGACAGCTGTTTCTCGCTCAAAATTATGTTAGTGAGTCAGTATTAACCTTCCGCGGAACGGAATGAATCAATTTACGCTTGAACAACGTTGGAAAATATCGAAATCTTATTTCCAAAGTGAGTGCAGTGCGTTTTTTGTAAAGAAGTTTTGACCGAAATTAGGTACCCACTGCGCCGAGTGTACGCAAATTTATGAAAAAGTTCGTGAGACAGGCATGCTAGTGGACAATACTCACGGTCCCCGTACTCGACCGGTGCAAACCCCGGAGAATGTGGCTGCTGTAGCCGAGAGTATGCGACTCAATCCGGGAACATCAACTCGCCATCGATCGCAGCACCTGAGAAGAATTTAGCACAAAGACCCCAAATTATTTACTAACAAGATCGAAATGACTCAGAAATTGAAGCCGAATGACCATTTGCTTCTTTATCGCCTCGCAGTTTGGTCATTAGAGCAGTTCGAACTGGATACCGATTCTTCTCAAAAAATCATCTTTTCTGATGAGGCACATTTTCATCTCGGCTATGTGAACAAACAAAACTGCCGCATCTGGTGCTCGAAAAACTCACACGTGATTGTCGAGAAGTCAATGCATTCTCAGCGAGTGACAGTGTGGTGTGGATTCTGTAGTGGTGGCATCATTGGACCGTTTTTCTTTGAAAATGAGGCTGATAATGCTGTTTCGGGCAATGAGGAGCGAAAAGCATGATAACCGACTTTTTGTGGGCGGGGATTGGGGACTTGGACTTGAGTGCCAACAGAATGGCACGCCATGCCATACAGCTCATCATGCAATCAATCTTTTGCGCACAAAATTCGGCAATCGTATACTCAGCCGCCTCGGCGATGTCAATTGGCCACCTCGAAGCTGCGATTTGACACTTGGACTGAAATTGAATATTCAACAAACCATTGCTCATACAGGGCCCGAAACCATCAAAAATGTCTTGGGAAATCGGGCTGAGAGGATGGCCTGCAATCACGCCAGCTGTGGCAGCCATATGAATGAAATGGCATTTCACAACTAACGGGCAGGTTTGTTTTTGCGAATAAACCCAAAATATAAGAAAAAAATTTTTGTTCATTTTATTTCATTTTTAAAGAGAAACATGTATCTGGCTCAAACTATGTTTGTGAGACTCAAACTAGACAATAAACCTATAAAATAGTTAATTTTGTTTATATTTTTATGGTTTTTACACACTTTTCAAAATTGTTCAGAAAATCACCTTTTTCGGGAGGCAGTAACCCCCTGTAAAAAAGAGGGGTTTCTTACCAATTTGTAATATAGTTTCGAGGAAAATGCGCTTAAAATGACCATAATAGGTTCTCACAAAAATAGCTACAGCTTTTTTCTCCTTTGAAATTTCTCAATGAGTACAAGAAACTTTTTTTATGTAAAATTAAAATGGATTTTTTGAATATTTTAATGGGAAAGCCTCTTATCTTGTTTATGGGTGTTATATAAATGACGCTTCAAAGTTGAGCCCGAAAGAAAAAAATGCTCCTACCATGAATACGATTCTGCTTGTTCTAAAAATCTGAGGCAGATAATGATTTTCTTTTCCACAAATGCACCATCGAATAAATTATGATACCTATACACTTTTCTTACCTTACAGTACAGAAATTTAAAAAATAGGCATTATAATAGTAAAAACAAAAGATATTCTCTTCACTCGAAAAGTACACGAGGATACCCGACGAAATTGAGTCCGGTACTACCCGATGGTCCTCATGAAGTATTTCAACATGTCACAATCACAAAGTAAAATTGAAGGTAAAAATCATACTTGATTTACAAACTTAATCGATAATACAAAGAGTTGTTTAATAAATATAATGAATTTCTGAACCTTTGGCGAAAAATAACTGCGCCCTACAAGTAAGCCGCGCACACACACAATCTGACACAATCTGAATAAACTGCTGTCACAAGATCTTCGCTTGGCAGTTGTCACAGCTGATTTTAATCAAGTAATCTCGTGACGCTGCGGTCATTTCGAGCTAATGCATCATATACCTACATTCGTGCAATATCATGAAACTGACTGTGGCCGAGGCTACCCGCCGGTCGGGGCTACCCGAACTTCCCCCAAGTTCTGCCTTAAGGAGTAAAATTACCCGACCCCCCAATAAGAGATAGTCACCACAGCGGGTAAAATTACCCGCCCCACGCATATAGTGTGCCAATACCAAAACACCATCGTAATTTACGAACCCAATTATCATTGCTATCTTCGGGAGTTTTAAGGTAACTATCGAGTGGAGCATTGCGTTCAAAAGGAGAGGCTCTCCCTGTAGGACTCGTGCTGTAATGCTGCAGTGTTTTGGTCCTTCATTGGTATCATACTATAATAATTTCTCTCTAATTACCCCACCTTAACCTAGAATTTTTATTGTTAGATTTTAACTAGCCAAAATGAAAGCAATTCTGAAATTCAGTATAATAAGAGCACTATATTTTTGGGATACTCTGCATACTTTAAATGCAGCATTGATTGCCAAACGCGCTTTTTGAGAAACAAATTGTAAGCCGGCATTTATTTCTATCTGATTTTCAAATACATCAATACGTGACCGATCCTTCTACTGGTTTGTTGAGCTATGGTGACAAAATTAGCTTCACCCTTTTGAAAAAAATTGTGAAACAGACATGCATGAAGACGACTGAGAAAATTTTGGAGTTTGACTTGACAGCTAGCTTAAGTTTCTTTGCTTGCGATTATATCAAACCCAAGTGCCTTTTCTGTTGAAGCCTACACTGAGAAAAAGGATACGTTGAATTATTTGGAAATAAGTTGAGCCAATTTTTCCGCGTATTGCAATTGGCGAAGTACTCCAACTACCATATTGGCTCACCGGATAGTTGAAATTCGCAGATTTGAATTTACTCAGCTACATGGTGAAGTTGATTTGATCTTTAAAAATTGTTCAACCAAAGTCTGAATACGTAAGGCTAAATAGAATATTTAGTCCTGGCAAAATCAAGTATGCTTGTACCTACCTCTTCTTTATTTCAATTGAAGAAATTATAAATTATTGAAATTATTAAAGAAATTATTACAGCTCTGGAGAATCCAGTACTTACTTAAAGAGCAAGTATATGTAATAATCCATAATTCAATTCTATCAGTGAAATCTTTTTGTCAAAACCACATTTATATTTGAGTCAGTATTCAATCATATGTTTGTTCGTTGATAAAGGTAATCGATCGATAGATGCTTCAATGCATGTTAAACAACTACCGAGTGTTTTATGGAAATTTAACACCGCCAAAGCCCGAGTATTACAACAATATGTGTATAGTTGAGTCTTTGCAAGATAGCATGAAGAAGCATTTCCGGTGAAATAGGCCTCCATAATTGATTAGTCTCATCAATTCGCATTCACAATCGCACTCATTAAATACATATAACACGTACTAAGTGCAAATCGTATTGTTCGAAAATTTCCACAAAGAATCAAACGGTAAATTCAAACTCGTCATGAGTTGCGCTTGTTCAACGGTGCGTCAGCTCCGGTAGCTGAATGCACCGTTGAACAAGCGTAACTTAGGTTAGATATGTAATGCACCGAGTGAGAGTCTGTATGACTACTCGCGCGCTCAATTTAGCGTTGGAGAAAACCGAAGTGGGCCTCTTAACAAAGAGGATCTCTAGAGTAAGAATGATCAGTATTGGAGAGATACTAATCGAATCGAAGCCAGCAATGAAGAAGCTGGGGCTACTGATTGGCTCGATGATGAATTTCTCTGACCAAATCAGGGGAACGGCTGAGAAAGCTGCTTCGGGAGTATCGGCTCTGAGTCGAATTGTGGGCAACTCATTCCATCAAGAAGAGGAGTACTGGGGAAAGCATCTTCGTATCCGACAGTCTTTGATTTGGCGGTGGGAGCTATTGTAGGCGTGACAAATGTTGACCTTCTTGCTAAAAAGCACCGCGCTATTTACCTACGCTGAAGCGAAGTACGAAAGAGACGGTTGTCCGCGAGGAGAGACAGCGCTCACTGAATAATTGGATTGCGCACCTTATCCTGGATCAAAGACCGTGGCTCAATCGAAGGCATGGTGAGACTGACTTCTACCGCCCAAGATTTTGAGCGGGAATGGGTGTTTTCAGTCTTACCTGCACAAGATTGTTAAATCACGATCCCCGATTGTCGTTTTTGCTCAGGAGAGGAAGGCAATGCCTGTGAGTCCCACATTTTGTGCGTAAATAACATTCACCTCCCAACCACAAAAAAACTCCTTGTGAGATCGATTTTGTTGCATTTTTATTTGAATCAAAAACTTATGGTATTCTTCTCACGAAAGACTATACTTTTTTCAGCGAACCACTCATGTTTTATAGCAACTTTTCTCACAAAATTCTAACTTTATCATAGCACTGCGTTATACAATATTTCTATAAATTACACACGTGAAGTTGGTTGTGAGGGTGCGAGTTGGATTCAAATGGAATAAAACTGAGAACGTCATAGATTCGATACTTCCTCGACACACTATTAATTTAAATTTGTACGCGATAATGACTTTTGCGATCACAGTAATGCTTTGAATGCTTAAGGTATTTATCAGTAACCTGTGCAGCTACTTCTGTAGCCGTTCTACGAGGTACTTCACTTCGACAAATAATTTCTACCAAACCTTCTTTATCAAAAAGCTTCTTCTTCCGATCCTTAAGCTTCTGCAAGAATATTACTCGGATACGAGCCTTACCATATTACCCACAATTGTACAACTTGCGAACGTCAAATCGATTATAGAACGATTTCTCTTCTTCTGAAAGAATTTGCATCTCTAATATATATATATATATATATATATATATATATATATATATATATATATATATATATATATATATTTCTCTAATATTAATAATCAGTACCCAGCTGAGAGAATCACTCAATAAGAATACGTTAATAATTGAATAATGGTTTCTTTTTTTACCCCAGCCAAATTGGTCCATCTTACCAAATTGACAACTTCCCGAGTCTGCATCAATGATCAACGTACCGACGCCTTTGGCACAAATATCGGACTGAAGCAGAGACCTCCAATGTTAATTTAATTTGGCTCTAGAATATGTCATAAGAAAGCTACCTGTCGATACTAGAAGAACGTTACTATACAAGTCAAAGCAAGTGGTTGCCTATGCGGACAACATCAACATTTTGTTACGATCGTTAACAACCGCCCAAAGACTTTTTTCACAACTTGCCAGAGATGCAAAACTAGTAGCGCTGCTAATCAATGATAGTAAAACAAAACTCCTGATGGAGTCGAGGAAAAATACCTCAAGATTAATGATGTGGGCATATTGCGTATTTGAGCGCCAAAATAATGAGAACTGGTGATGAAAGAGGCAAGACACGCCGAACAATACAGCTCGTATAGAAAATATTTTATTCAGTTTTAAGAACCTTGAAGACCAGCTGTATACACAGGAACACAAAGCTGTGATAAAATCTGTGCCATGTTATGGGTGTAAAAGATGGACCCTAACCAAGCATACTGAATGCCTTCAATAGATGGGTCTCGAAGTGAATGACTGGATACAACCATGAGCTGTACGAAATTTTTGACGAGCCGAAGATCTGAACGATTGTAAGGTTGCGAAAGTATCAAATTTTTGACTGCGGAAGCTGCAATGGGCTGGCCATGTGAATCGTATGGATGAACAACAGATACCCAAAAAGTTTTTCGAGGGTAGAAATGAAGGACGGAGACCAGTGGGGAAACCGGAGAAATGCTGTTCTGACTCGGTCAATGAAGAGGGTTCATCACTACTCAGATTTCGAAATTAGAGGGCGCGGTGAATCGATCGAGACAGTTAAAGGCGGCTTTTGTACGCAATGTAGGCTCGAGAATGGCTGTATTACTACGAAGAAGAACTCATTCTCCGACCGTACCAGTCAGTTGTCAAATAATGTAAGCCTTCAAGCAAAATATGTGCTTCATGCGAATTACCACTCCTATATAGCCACACAGCAAGTATTATCCGTTATCTACGTGCTCTTTTGAAGATATCTATACTGTTGAGAGGCTTTTATGCATTAACACTCTGCACTACACTATATTCTACTTTTGGCAACAGCGGCATATTACTATCGTTATTATAATTACCTATTCACTTCATCTATCTATATAAATCCTCACCGAGATAACCCCAAAAATCAAAATAGTTGTATCCTTGTTTTGTCGCTGTTTTCGTTGCTATGAATGGGCAAACACGATTTCTAAAACATGAGATCTAGAAATTGTAAGCAATGCAAAACAAAGAGAATACAGCTAATCTTTGTTACGAAGTACGAGGGCGATTTAATAAGTACTTAGCCTTACCACCCAATGGCACCACTATCGCAAAAGAGATTCATTATCATATAATGCATACTTGTAGACAGCCACTGAAAAATTTCAGCCAAATCGTGGAAGCGGACGTGTCTGCAAATTTAAGAAAAATGCAGAAAGAGCAATATAGATCGGTGATTCGATTATTGTTTTTGGAAAGGAATCGCGCAGCCAAACCAAACAATGCTTGCATGCTGTGTACGCTGACTTTGGTCATGCAATGGCAACCGTAGAAAAGTGGTTTAACGAGTGTCAACGTGGTCGCACGTCGGTTTTTGATAACTTGATAAAAATCCACGAGTTCGTATTGGCACACCTCTAATTGAAGGTGCGCAAGCTAGTTGAGACTGTAATAGACTGCGTGGGTCACATCCTGAATGAAATTTCGTTCATGAGAAAGCTGTCGTTGCTCACTCCGGACAGTGAATGCAATCGTGAGACTACTTCAGAGCAGTGTTTGATGCTATTTAAGCGCAATTCAAAGGAGTTTCTGCGTCGTTTCGTGCCCATCAACGAAACATGGCTCCACTGGTACACACCAGAAACCAAGGAGCAGTCGAAACAGTGGACTTCATCCGGCGAACGAGCTCCGAAGAAGGTAAAAACTGTCCTATCGGCTGGATTCGGCATTTTGAAAAAATTCACATACAGCCGATATACTAAATAAGTCGTATCACTCATATAGTGGATATAAGTAGTTAAACCACTCCTTGATGATTGGTAGAGGCTGTTCCTGGTGAAAAAAAGCTGATCATACCCGTCAAGTTTCTTTCATTTAGGCAGGGAGAAGTGGTTTACTGCATCCACTTTAATATCTATAGATTTGACATCATCATGTAATGCAATAATCTTCTTGGGGGGAAAGTCAGAGTTGCTTTATGCCCAATGTTAAATTTTGAATTACTCTTGTTTGAGATACAACAGACAATTTCTAAAGACAATAAAAATTGTTCAGAATGTCTTGTAGAGTACGCGTGAGTAATATTTTGTAATGAAGCTTTGTAGCGCGACAAAGAAGCCGTGCCATTTAATCCCGCAAGCAACTACCCGCCCAAAACTCGTAAGTTGTCGCAAAGCGAAGCTAGTCAGCTGGGTTCGATTTCCTTTTATACTTGTACTTTACTGTCGCTTGTGTCAAACCATCGACGCCTAAGTCTTGCAAAAAATTTTAAGCACTCCCAATAGCTGCACCCATCCAACAAGTCAATTAACGTTTAGAATAAGGACATACATTTTGAGTGAGTGGGCCAATAGTCTCCTAACATTTGAAAAGATAGTTGGTTCCTCGCGGGCGGGGAGGATACCAAACACCGAATTGGCCAATAGGAATTTAGTGTCATGAAGTCGTTTGCGAGTAATATCGGAATAACAATTCTGCGACCAAAACTGGACGAACATTTTGTACCCAGTACAATATACTATTCAAATGGTACAACATTGGTTTCCGGAAGTTTGAGATGGCGCACAGTGCTTCGAATATATGGGTGCGGAGGACAAAAATCTAGTGTTGGTAGATTCTTATAGGAAATGCCTTTCTGATCATGAATATACCCAATAACAAGGGACGGAAATTAATATCTTGCAAATTATAGCCAAAAATATAGAAAAACGGATTCTTAATAGTTATTTGAACTTTATGTGCACTCCTGAAAAGTATAATACAAAATTTAACTTTTTCCATATAATAAAAGCATTGTCAACTACTTACAAGTATAAGCTATCTTATCCAAATTATTTTACATTGAAATAAGCAATTTTTTAACTTAATGAAGCTATGCAGTTAGATATTTAATCTGAATCCGAATAGTTTCTTCACAACTCCTTTCAAAATCTAGCTTTAAATGCTGAAGAGGAAAATAACACACAGAAGTAAATTGCAACTGGCAAAGCGATTGCATCAAAAAGAATGAGTTCCTAAGCTTTCGCTTTTACAGGGTTTTCCAATAAGAAGTGTTTTTTTGATATTATAAGAAAAATGCCATTTTTTAATATGAATGATCGGATATTTATTTCATTATAAAGAAGAATATATGCCGTTAATTAGGCAAATGACCATCACGACTACGCTTACAGGACCATACCCTCTTCATGAAATTTTCCATGACCAAATCGCAAAGTGGCTGCGCTTTGTCCTCGATAGCCTCACGAATTCCATCTTTGAGGTCTTGAATCAACGCTGGACTGTTGGCGTTGACCTTCTCTTTCACGTGGCAACAAAGGAAGAAGTCGCAAGGTGTTAAATTACAAGATCTTGGTGGCCAATTGTAATCACCTCTTCGAGAGATAACACGATCCGAAAACTTTTCCCGTAAAAGATCAATGGTTTCGTTGCTTGTGTGGCACGCACCGCCGTCTTGTTGAAAGTAAACGTTATCCAGATAAATACCATCCAATTTCAGCCATAAAAAATCATTTATCATTTCTCGATAGCGCAATCCATTCACCGTAACTGTTGCTCCAGCCTCATTTTCGAAAAAAAAGGTCCAATGACTCCACCGGACCATAAACCACACCAAACAGTCACACATTGAGGATAGAGAGGCTTTTCAACAATATTTCTTGGTTTTTCCGAACCCCAGATGCGACAATTTTGCCTGTTGATGAAGCCGCCGAGTTCAAAATGGGCCTCATCATTCAAAATGAATTTTCGATGGAGTTCCGGATCATTTTCATGCATTTCAAGGACCCAATCAGCAATGGAACGACGTTGTTGATGATCGACCGGCTTAATTTCTTGTGTTAATTGAACTTTATAAGCCTTAAAACTCAAACCTTTATGCAAAATACGGTATAATGACGTTTTTGGAATGCCTAATTCCAAAGAACGACGAGCAATGGACAAAACTGGATTTTCTTCAACACTTTCGGCTACAGCAGCAATACTCTCGACTGATCTTGAGTGACGTGCACGGGTTTTATTCTTCACATCACTAAGTTGTCCCAACAGCTCGAATTTTTCCACCAATTCCTGTATTGCGGTCCGACAATGTGCTTCACGACGACCCAAAAATGTTCGAGTTTTACGAACCTTCTCTGCCAAATTTTCACCAATTTTATAGTGAATTTTAATAATTTTAATGCGTTGTTGGAGCGTGTATTGTTCAACTTTTATTTATAGCGTAGTTTCTACTAGTCAAATGTCAAAAAATGACAGTTTCAAAATTGACATCTACCGAAATAGCGGGCTATTCAAAGTAACACCTGTTATTGGTAAACCCTTTAAATTGACTCACAGATAGCTTTAAATAATGTAATGACTGTATTAAACGGTAGTTTAGAGACTATTATAGAATATCCAGTGAAAAATAATTTATTTGAAAAAAACTGGAAATTTCCATTTTTGTCTACTGATCAATGCACAGTGCGGCGGGTTCAACATTACCTCAACCACCTTCCGATTAACCCAGGACATCGAGAAAACTGGAGAACATAGAGCGTATAGGAGAGTCTATTTGAGAACAGCCGGGACTGTCAACTCCTAGGAAATTTAGTATCTTAAATACGTCCAGAACATCTCAAAATCGCGTTCAATATAAGGACCTACACGACTCTTATTTCAGAAGCACGCTCCTGTTCGCTTAATTTCCCAGGGTCCATTATTGGATAATTTTCCCAAGAGACTGAACAACGAGTTCATATTATAGAGGATAATTCTTCCTAAACTGTTTATCATAATTACGAGTACCTCTGATGATTACATGATAACACATGCATGCGAAGTAATGAGCGTTTTTAAAAACGTGTTAATTTTCTGTGCTGCCGGTTACGGAAGCATTCACCTTGCAGCAACGCAAACTCAACTACAAACTCTTACCTTTTGAAAGCAAATGAACGAAGAAATGATTGAAAAAGCGATTATCGTTGCATAACTCGCGTACGTACTTTTTCACCAAAAATTTCAATAACAATCTACAGTATTTGGATTAAAATATTTTAAAGGATTTCATCTAATCCGTCTGGAAAAGAAATTTGAATGTTTTTTATGTCCACAATAAACACGAATATTTAACGTTTTAATGCAGATCAAAATGCAGGAAAAAAACATAAATCTGTTTGTTGCTTTGCGGCATCCGCTACTTTTGCATAAAAAGAGAAAGGGGTTGCGCTGTGTGGAACAAACAACAAAAATAATCAAATCAATCTATTTTTGGGAACTTTCCATTTAAAGCTATTTGTTACTAATAAATTATATTACGTATGTATGAATGCATGCAAATCTTTCAACACAAGAAATTCATCACAGTTGATCATTAGACCCTACTTGAAATTCCGAAAGTAACTCATCAAATTATAATTGAGCAGCAATAAAACTTGGTTAACGTCACAGGATGATGATTGGGCAGGTCATTGACAAAAGGTTCCCTTGAAGTTTTTTGATCGGAGACACACAGCGAGTTACTGAAAGATTCCTTTTCACCACTCCTGGTCTGCCTCAGAAAACAAAAACGTCGAACTCTCTCGAGCCTTCAGATTTGCATGGTTGGAAGTCAAAAACCGCGCCATGAACTGTTGAAATATTTCTTGTTGCTAAAACTATGGGACCCCGTATTTAATTTCACGAAAACATTCCGACACACCCAACAAAAACAATTGTCCATGTGCATATGTGGGATTATTATGTAAACCTTTTCGCTTTGGAGAAATTGAATATTCTGATCAGTACACTTCGATAGATTTAAATTTCGCAAAGAAATGCTAATGACCATACCAAAAAGCTTTGCACTTTTACTTAAAATTCCAAAGAAGTTTGCGGCGAATTTCCATTCACTCTTTCGGCAGTTTTTAACGATTTTCGGTTGAGTTTTTCTTATATGCTTGAAGCTGAGAAAACGGAGAAGTAGCGGTTTGGAGGTATTTTGCTTATGCAGCACCTGTTTCGGTGTTTATCACGAAAATGGCCATATGCAACATATTTATCTGTTATGAGTATCTAAGCATCTTTGGGAGTTGCATGAGAAACAGATGCAAATTATCTGAGGCGCCACGATGGTTCTTGACAAATTTGGGAGAATGTGGAGCGGAATTCGTAATAGCGTGGATGGAGCTGTAGTGATGATTCTTTCTTTGTAATGCTAATTTTCAGAATAAGGAGATCTTTCACTTTCAAAGCGATTGCGGTGTGAGTTCGTGGTATGAATTTCTTCATATCACATTTAATGAATCTGTAAAAACTAATTCAGAAGCATATCCAGAGCGGTTCAATGTCTGAGAAGAATTCTTTTAGTTACAATTCAAGGCCAAGCAATTGAAGTTATCAATTTCGTAAGTACAAAGATATCGCTGAATGCCAATGGTAAACCGAACCGTAAAAGCGTGATTAGCATCCCAACTGAAGACACGATTCATGTACAATCTTCTCAGCTGTGGTCGTTTCTTTGAATGCTTTCAGTAGCCATTCTTGTTCCTACTTCCATTGACTATTCATCCATTTCAATGCTGTGGTTTTCACCTGTACACAAAACGTTCGTCTCGACTGGTGAATGCTTCTAATTGACGACATTCAATATGTTAATCAGATTTGACTATTATGTGGTTAAAGCAATGCCAACATTGTCTCTGATCGGATACAAAGTAACGATTGACCAGATTGGAAGCTGAGCCGAAGATATTTTGTGTAGATGCTTAAAAGTTGTGGAGTCCCATTCTTTCAATTTGATACTCTTAAGCAATACTTTTTCCAGAATATTTGAAATATCCGATCAAATATTTAACTGTATATTGACAAAGCTTGCGAGGTGTTTAAAATTAATGGAGAAAATAAGTTTAGGAAGTCTGCACATTCTTAATGAATTTAAGATATTAGATACTTCAAAACTCTTAAAACAAACTGGTCGAATTTTTTCTATCGAAACATTAAAAGAAGTTAGTAGCAAAACTAGGTAGTGAGATTTATTTATAGTTTTTGCTACTATTTCGCAATCAATGTCAAGAGCTACTTGGAATTTTCATTTCATCTTCATGCCAGACTAATGTTGATGCCTCAATAACACTTACGACTTTCGCTACTAACACAGTTAATTTGTGAATTAATACAATATTTGCTCTGTCATTTGCTCTGATTTTTGAGGTTAAAAGGAATCATTTTCAAGAAGTACTCACTTGATTGCTGCAGACCTAGTCTCGTTATGTTCAATGAGTTTATGCGAAATGATTTCGAAATCGTCGACTAATGACTTTGAAGCGAATTTTAATACAACTTTAGAATTGGTTCTCTGATTAATGGAAAAATATCACAGGCTTTGTAAGGACTAAATTTATTGCGGGAATATATACTGAAATAAAGAATAATCATTTTCTTCCCGTTTTCAAGAAAAAATTTTGCAATATTTTACTAAAATCAGTCTCGGTACTTATAGAAATTAAGCTCAAAGATTTGTGAACAGCTTGTTAAGTAGTTAAATATTTTATAAAGTATTTCTAAGGGAAATATGTCGGAAAAAAAGTATTTAAAGAATTTCGAGCAACTATGATTGAGATTTGACGAGATCTTTTGATGTCTTAAAGAGAATCATGCAATTGGACAGCTGTTACTGTAAGCCTTAGAAAATTATAATCTTCATCAGCCTCTAAGTCACGTCTTCATCTCCAATTGTCATGGCCTTGCGATCCCGGTCACCAATCTGAAGTCCAGTCTCCACTTTACACTTTCTTCACTCCTTTTCATATGCCCATCTCATTGTAATTTGTATAGTTTTACGCAGGAATCTCATCATATAAACCTTGCAACTCATCATTGTATGTAATAGGGTACCTACTCTATTTCATGCTTCACTGTGCTATACATCCTCCTAGGCACTTTGCATTCGAATATATACAGGGCCTTTTCCAAACATTTGTAAGATTTCAGATTTGCATCAATACAGAGAAACATCTTCTTACTATTCTACTACAATCTGTATTATTAGAACGTATTATTTGCTAGAAATTTTTCCCTGCAGTATACGAGTACCATTGCTTAGTACCAGGACAGCATTACTTCACTTAATGCTAATCTGTTATGACCAATCGAATTCATGACGGTTACTTCAAAAGCCAAACCTTGCATTTGGATTTCTCTAAAGCCTTCGACTCAGTAAATCAAATCAAATTTCTTAACGTTCCTAATTATTTGCTCCACTGGTTATCCTCTTACTTATCCAATCGTGTCAGTCAGGTATCTTTTCAAGGCTGTCTTTCTACCCCCTTCAATCCGTCTTCTGGTGTTCCTCAAGGATCCATTCTGGGCCCACTATTGTTCACTCTGTTTATAAATGATTTACCATCCATTGTAATCAACTCCTCCTGCTTTCTTTATGCAGATTACGTAAAATTTTTCAAAGTAGTATCGTCAATCGATAACTGTGCTTTGCTTCAAGATGATTTGAATGCCATTTCATCTTGGAGTTCTCACAATCAACTCACACTTAATGTTTCTAAGTGCACCCATCTTTCATTTTCTAACAACCCTTGCCCTATTAGCTTTCAATTTACGTTAAATAGTTCGTACCTATATACGGTGACACTCTTCAGGAACTTGGGTGTCACTTTCGACTCTAAATTAAAGTTCGATGTCCATATTTCTGAAATTACTTCTAAAGCCTCTTGCATTTCTGGCTTGATCTTAAGAAATTCCTATATTTTTCCGATCCTTTGTCGTGTGTTAAATTATATTCTAGTTTTGTTCGTCCTATCCTTGAGTACTGTTCGCCAGTTTGGTCGCCTTATTTGAAATGTTTGAAGTTCACGCTAGAAGCTGTAAAAAAAGATTTACCAGGATCGTCTCCTTGAAATTCCAGATTCCCTACATTTTTTATGAATCATGCTCAGCTATCCTCAATATTCCCTCGCTGGAAATGCGTCGACTCTACCTTGATGAATGTTTTCTTTACAGGCTTTGCCGTGGTTTGCTCGATACTCGCCTTGTCAACCAGGTTTAAGTGAGGCGCGTAATGCGTTCTAGAAGATCTTCGAATATCTTTGATGTTCCATTTGCACGTAGTTTGATGTATTTTCACTCGCCCATGCTCAGATTACCTCGTAACCATGATGACCTTCAGCTTGGCCCTTCCCCCTCTCGTATTTAGTTTATAAAAGATTTATCAACTGTCTTCTTCTCAGCTCTTAGTAATTTTTCTTATTTATTTTCTCCTAGTTTTTGCATTTTTCATTACTTTTATCTTGCTTTTTGCATGCTGTGCTATTATTTAATTCATTTTGCTGCACTATTATTTTATCTATTTTGTTATTGGAATTTTTTTCTGTTATATAGAAATAAATATTGTAAATAAACAAAAAAATAATTCCATAATTAAAAAAAAATAAAACGATCGACTTTAAGCAGACTTGACTTCCCTAAGACATTTGTTTTGGCAAACCATAATATTTTGACCAGTAAACTTTAAGTTTTTCACAATTAGTTTTTTCACTAGTGGCTCACCAGCGAATTATTGGTCAGTCTAAAAAGTATTGAGCCTTTTTTTTATAATTTTTCGATTGAATATTTCTTTTATTTAAAATCGATTTAATTTAAGCCCATATTGTCCATTATTATCTATGGCCTTTTGCCATTTTTTGGGTAGAGCCATTATTCCATCTGTGTAGAACTTATGTGATTTATCGCCGAAAAACTTGGCAAAGTGATTTTCACAGTCCCGGTTTGAAGTGAATTTCTTTTTATTAAGGAAACAAATTGTAGTCTGATGGTGCAAGGTCTAGACTATACGGTGGATGCATCAAAACATCCCAGCCAAGCTCTGTCAATGCCAGGTCATCAAAGATGTGTGTAGACTGGCATTGTCATGATGGAAGGCAGCGCCCTTTCTATTGGTCAATTCTGGCCAGTTTTTATGAATCGCAGGTTGCAGCCTGGTTAATTGCTGACATTACAGAGCTGAATTGAGTGTTTGCCCAGGTTCTAGCTCCTCATGATAAACAATTCCCTTCCAATCCCACCAGCATAACCTTCTTTGGTCTCAATCCTGGTTTTGAAGTCGTTTGTGATGATTCACCTTTTTTTACCTTGATCTTTTCCGAACGACACTTTCATATCTTACCCATTTTTTATCGCCCGTAATGATTTGCTTCAAAAATGGCTCGATTTCACGGCGTTTTATTAGCATTTCGCAAATGGAAATTCGGTCGATCAAATTTTTTTGTGTTAATTCATGCGGCACCCAAACGTCGAATTTCTTTGTGTATCCAACCTCACGCAAATGGTTCAAAAATAATTGGTGATGGATATTTAGATCCTTGACAATATCGTAGCTACTTATCTGTCAGTCTTCTTCAATTTTTGTAAGATTTCATCCACTTTTTCAGTGATTGGTCGACCTGGGCGAGGTGCATCTCCAACATCAAAATTTCCAGAACGAAAGCGAGCGAACCATCTCTTGGCTGTGGCTTTTGAATAAAGTATCTTGAACCTAGACATCACAAATTTTTTCACGAGCCTGCGATGCATACTCACCTTGATCTTAGTGATATTGTAAAATATAACGAATGTTTTCGGAAATTCCATTTGTAAATGAATACAACTTTTGACACGAATGACAAAATACAAAACTATCCAGATGAAAATTACAGACTGGAATGTCACCTTTCAAACGCATGTCAGTTTGACTCAATCTGATGTGTATTGCCCGATATATGAC
The DNA here is from genome assembly GCA_963969285.1 of Odontomyia ornata. NCBI lineage: Eukaryota > Metazoa > Arthropoda > Insecta > Diptera > Stratiomyidae > Odontomyia > Odontomyia ornata. Next base: position 182,606,020 of record OZ017738.1, read on the forward strand.
AACGAACACCATCTAGTGACAAAAAAGGCTCAATAATTTTCAGAACATCCAATATATATATAGGTATATATATATATATATATATATATATATATATATATATATATATATATATATATATATATATATATATATATATATGTTACAGGGTGCGTACGGTATTTGAGGACATGCATAAATGCGACTATAACTTCGTGAATTTTTTATTTTATTTTTCCTTTTCAGATAAGAAATGGTGGACTACAACATGACTCAAGAAATGAAGAGACATGCTGTCATCGTCGCTACAAGTGCGAGCCATACAGATTTAGAGATCTTTAATTTTCTTAATTGCGCCCGTTTATACGTGCATAAGGTTCGCCGTGAGTTGGAAGCATCCAGAGGCGATACAGAATCGGTTACAAAACGCAAAAAGCACGAACAACGTTCTGACACTGTCCGATCTGAAGAATTTTTAGAGCAAGTGCAAGCGATCATAGACGAGGACCCTTCAAAATCAATGAGAGTCCTTGCGAGTGAGCTTCATGCTTCTGAGCGCCTCATTCGTAGAGTTGTCCACGAAGACCTTCTGTATAGGTCTCACGTGATGCGCAGAGAACAGTTCATGTCGGAACGAACATGGGAACAGAGAGTTCTCCGATCGAAACGTCTTTTAAACAAAATCAAACACCCTGAGGCGCCCAAAATGTTATGGTTTTTTCCGACTAAAAACGTTTTGACCAAGATCAAAAGACCAATTGCAGGAATGACAGATGGCTATGTTCAAATCCTACGGAGGTTGCTGTTGTTATGCACACAAAATTTCCAGCCACTGTTATGGTTTTAGGTGTTGTCAGCAACGAAGGACATGTTATGCCACCACACTTTTTTACTCAAGGACTTCGAGTGAACTCTGCTGCATACATCGAGCTTTTAATCCTTTGGATTATTACGTATGGGGCATAGTTGAGCGTGAGACAAGCGTCCTCATTATACCAATTCTTCGCTGAAGATTGCTATTAATGCCGTTATGGTCAATACGAACAAAAAGCATTTGATTCAGGCATGTAATCGTTTCCGGACCCGGATCGAAGAGGTTATTGCTGCAAATGGTGATTTTATTGAAGAACTTTATAGCCATATATTAATTTAAGGTTGCATAAAAAATTCCTGAAATTTCATAAATTTTGTTAAAAATACAAGCTAATTAATTTTACCCTCAAGTTGTCCTCAAATACCGTATGCACCCTATATATACACGTACATAATACATTGTCATTAATGACAAAAATTTCCTTGATTGTCCAAAGACTGTTACACTATCATTATCACATTCTAAAAGTATTATAGAATTTTTTTGTACTCTGTACCATAAGTTTCTACTTTATGTGCTCGTAATTGTCTAAAGTGTATTTTTCTTTTATTACTGGATAAATTGAATAATAATCATATAGTAAATTTGTTAAAAAAAACTGTTTCGGCAGCATGTGTTCTATAGTCTCGTTAAAGATATTTTATGCTTATGCCTATTTCTGATACGAGTGACTTAAAATAAGAGTGTGCCCCTTCAAATCGGAAGCAAGATTGGTGATGAATATGGCCAAGCAAACGAATGAACCGAGGCAAATGAAGTAAAAAGTGCACAAATTCATGCATTCCCCCTCCCCATGTGCACGCCGTAGCAAAAATGGCCAGTTTAAGACTTGTTTTGCAAAGTTCTCATAAAGGCCTTTCATTTAATATCCACATTGACTTTTTTTAGCAAATGTAAATTTATGGGTCGCTACACTATATTTGGAGACCCCCTTAAACATCTTATCAATCGTTTTAATATTGTAAATTTAAAGAAGCTGTAATTTTACACCTTTAAAAAACTTTATGTTTCTACTTCATGTAGTTTGCGAGTTTGCTATAACACACGGACAGACAGGCGTGATTTTAGTAAGGTTTTGTGAAATTATTTTACAAAATCCTAAAAACTCCGGGAAAACTTAGAAGTAACTTTCAAGCTGTCTTGGACGAAAAAATTTTCCTTGAATTTTCATCGAAATATTAGGGCGGTGACAATTGTTCTAGGAAATTTTTTGCAAAAAACTTTTTTAAATTTTTGATGAGTTAATTCACTGCAAATAGTTTAGATCTAACAACCATAGCTTAAATCAACTCGGTACGTTAAGTAGTTTCCGAGATCTACAAGATTTTTTAACCAAAACATGCTATTTTGTTTGAATTTAATAACTTTTGCAACAAACTTTTTGCAAAATGTAATGAGTTGATTCGATAACCAAATGTTCATTCCAACTTTTCGCTAAAAAATTTTTGCAAATATTCGTAACGTTTCTGAGGTGGACGGCTGTAAAGTTTACCCAAATTTTCAGTTTCACTGGGGGCTGCGCCTTAAGAAGATAACTATTCGCTCCTGATGTATATATACGCGTTGTAAAATCAAATGGAATTAAAAAACAGTCGAAACAAAAATGAAATTTTGACTCCTGGATTTACACGTGCATGCCGTGTTAAAATAACACGCGTAACCCGTGTTAAAATACCACGCTTATTCCATGTGAAAAGAACACGCATTTTCCGTGTGGAATGACTCGGGTTTCCGGGTGGAATTAAGACGCGTTTCCCGTGTAGTTACGGAAAATGGACAATTTTCACGCAATTTGAGAGTTGAAAAGAAAACACGTTTATTTGTAGTAATTATTTAAAAATTTACAACATAAGTAAAATAAATTTGGTGCTCGTATAGATTTGTTAACCCAATAACATGTAAATTTTAAATAATTTTCAAATCTTTGCATTATTAACATGAAAGAAATTTTGGTAGCCCTGACACAATGTCACATAATTCACCTGCAATAAAAGTGAAGAGGCAGACAATCAGTTTGGATACAAAACTTAAAATTTTAGACCAACTTACAGCAGGACAAGGTGCAATGGCTGTAGGAAAGCAGTTTGGTATTCACGAAGCCACCATAAGAACTACCAAGAAAAATTAAACTGCGATCAGAAAATCGGTATGCTCTGGAACGAAAATGAGTTCCAAAACATCCCCCTACACGAGAGATGCTGTCAGAGAAAAAATGAAAAAAACTTTGGTAATGTGAATTGAATATAAATTGCAAAAAAAATACCAGTAGGTGGAATTGCTATCAAGCGAACTGCATTAAAACTCTATAAAAGTCTTGAAGAAGTGGAGTCAGGCACATCTAAGTCAAAATAACCTGAATTTGCTGCAAGTACAGGTTGTATGACAGGTTTTCTTAAACAACATGCCCTCTATAATATAAAAAGTAAGGGAGAAACTGCGTCCACAGATGAGTTGGCTGCCAAAGAGAGTTTCCTGAAGAACTTAGAAAAATTATTGTAGATGGAGCATACACCACAGATCAAGTTTGGACTGTAGATGGAAGCGGCCTTTTTTGGAAAAAAATGCCGAGCAGAACTTATGTTGCGAAATAGCAAAAAACTGCCAGTGGTTTTAAAGTACCAAAGGGCCGTGTAGCATTGTTGTTTTGTTCCAATGCTTCAGGGGAACGTATGTTAAAACCACTGCTAGTAAATCGTGCTTTAGGACCAGGCTCGATGAAAGGTGTCGATTTTGATAAATTGCCATTCACTGGACAGAAAACAAAAAAACCTGGATGATTAGTGCAATCTTTACAGAATGGTTCCAGAAATACTACATTCCAGAAGATAAACTCTACATGAATGCTAAATGTCTAGAATTTAAACTTCTTGTAATATTATACAATGTAGCTGGCCATCCGGTCTTGGATCACTCAAATGTGCAATTTTGCTTCCTTCCGCCTAACGCTACATCTTTAATACAACCGCTAGACCAACATATCATTCCTACTTTTAAAACATACTACATAAAACGTTCATTGCAAGATGTGCTAGATAAACTGGACCATAATGAGGATTTAACGGTCATTGATGTTTGGAAAAATGTTTATATTTTGAACTGCATTAATCAAGTCGGATTCGCGTTAGTTAACTTAAAGCCATCAACCTTGAACTCATGCTCGAAAAATATTTGGCCAGAATCTGTCAAAAGCAAAGGTCTTGATCCTGTCATCCATAATAACGCTGTTTTTACTGACATCACAATGCTGACACATGGTGAAGATGCATTCAATGATCTATCATTTGCCGATAAATATAGAGGAATCATTAGTTGATAAAAGCTTGAGCGAAAATGGAATTATAGACCTCACCCTTGAGACCCATCATGATAGAGACCATAGCGATAATGGCGAAGAAGATCCTTCCATTTTAAATGCAACTCTAATTAAAGAAGGTCTTGATCTTGCCAGGAAATTAGGCAATCATTTCGAACCTGATGAGGAACGAGCTGCAAAATTTCAACGTGAACTGAAATCATGAATGGCATGTAACAGGAAACTTTATAACGGTTCATCACGAAATTAAACACAATCTTTAATGGCTGATTTCCTGCCAAAAACTACTCAATTATTAACACAAGAGACTAGAGATGATACTCGTAATTTAAAAATAATTTCACAAGATGATGAACAAAATAATTCTGGTGATGGCACTGATATTCTAGTCCTACGAAAACGTACTCGTTTATCTTCAGAAAGTGACAATGCATAACATTTTTTTATGTCCATATTATTTTAACTTTTTTTATATTATACTAATGAATTTCAGATATTATTTCCATTTTTCCAAAGCATAATTTGTTTTTATAATATATTTAATGAATTAAAATGTGTATGCACGAAATAAATTAAGTGAACTCTAACAAGAATTTTTTTAATATTATTTAAACCTAATTCTCTTTTTACACGAATTTTTTACACGAATTTTAGGAATATATCTATCGTGTAAAAGGAGAATTAGGTGTACTACGAATTGTTATTCGACAAGAAACTAGCATTGAACACTGCAAAGCCAAAACATATATTTTTAAGCAAAAGAACATATAGATGTCAACCTAAATATTAACGGCAAAAAATTGCAAAGAGTGTTAGAACGTTCGTTTGACCTAGTTGCCACAAATAAATAGCTTAAAGAGACAATTAGCTCCATTAATAGACTAGATATGAAGATTTTCCAATGCACATCAAGAAACGTGTCCTAAATTCATTTCTTCTGACAGAATTACATTATGAAGTAGTTTGGAGACAATCGGCAAAACAACATGTTAATATTACATCCAGGCTGCTGACCAAAGCATATAAAAATACTTGAAATCAACCAATGCTCACAGAAACTTAGGATATTATTTAATTTTTTTATCTCTGAGAGCTGATCATGAATTGCCTCCTTATACCAATATATTGAACATTGCCTGGGTGGCATACTTGACGAAGCGGCGAAATGTGGATGCAAATAGCACGAGCGTTATCCGACAAACAAAGATTGATGGAAAAAGTGGGGGGAATGGAGGAACTAAAAAAAACAATGCTTGTAATTTTATTATATTAGACCTGCCCTTAACATATCACTCTTCTGGCTCAAATCCTGGTTCCGACAACTCAAATATACAAGGTGCGTTCCAAAATAAGCGAGACTGAGCAAAAATAGAAAAGACAGGAGCTTTGTTCTGATAAATTCGAGTTTATTTATTCAAAATAGTCTCCTCCGGCCTCGAAACACTGTTTTGTGCGATACAAAAGCTTAACGAAAGAGTATTTCAGGTCATTGGCCGGCATATCCTTCAGGATGCCGGTACAAGCCTTTTGGATGCCCTCTAGGGACGCAAAGCGATTTCCTTTCATGGCCAAATGCAATTTTCCGAATAGGCAAAAGCAAAGAATATAGAACATAAAGAAGTCGAATGCTCGAATTCTTATTCCTCCAGAAAATTTCATAATTGCTTGGATATGTGGGGGCAACGCGAGGGATGGTGCACAATCAGAAAGAAAACGAGCGTTCTCTCTGCCACTTTTCATCAACAAGCAAACGCATTTCGATCAGTTTATTTAGCTTACATTCATGTTTGAAGAAAGCTCTTTAGAGCTTTATTTCAGATGTGCAAATGGGAAGTAATTTCTCATATCATCCAGGTACCCGGGTACCTATTTTGTTTTTACTTTCGGAATGTTATGTTATGGGTCATTCGGATAGAACTTATACATATGAATGGCCATAAGTACAAATATATTAGTAATTTTGCATGATTTATGAGTTATCACAAGGTTTAATTTTTGCGATCGATTTAGTATATATTGAATTAAATTTTTCATTATTTTTAAATTTTATTCTATTACTATCTGGGACAAGTTTGTTAACCAGTGAAATTGGCGATTGATGTTTCCATTTCAATATTCGATTTACACCAAACGTCATTTTGGGGCAAATACTGTTAAAACTCAATGATACTTTAATTCTTATGTTCAGATGACGATAAGTTTGGTGGTGGCTTGAAATTGCGATTTTTACAAATCATTGTGGCTCAATGGATTTCGATTATTTTTAGTATGATACATTATTCAGAAGAAGCCTCTTATCTTATGAAAACCCTGAAAACTGGACGATAAATTAGAAAATCGAAAATTTTTATCACAATGTTATTTAGAACAAAACTAGTGGTTTTTGTTCTGATTAAAGTATAACTCCGAGGTTAATAAAATTTGGCACAATGATTGATCAGACTAAATTCAAAAATAACACCAAATTTTTCTGCAAAAACTCAAAATCAAATAGAAGTATTCAAAATAGGGTTCCTTGAAATTTCAAAGAACAGTCAAAGCTTATCATTTTAACAGCAATCAAAGTGTTCAATAGATTTCCATCAAATTATTCGAAATATTTGATATTAGAGTTGAAATTAATTATTGATGACACCATTTTTCGTCATGCCACAGTGGCACTCAGGTATTTCAAATGATAAAAGTCACTCTGACTCTCCCTACACTGCCGACCATTGTTCACGACTGCTTATTGGTTATTCACAGTAACGTTCAAAAGAATGTCTTCCCCTGTTGACGCGTTCGGTTCTCCGGTCTGAAGGCTTTTTCGAAAAAGTAAAAACCAAATAACAATAGGAAATTGGATCAGAACGGATACTAAGCGTATGGAGGAAGAAAAAAGTTAGTTACTTATTCATTTCATCCCTTATCATATCCTCAATCATCATATCCCCATAGGACAAAGGCTAATGGATAGGATCCCATAACCACACTCACAACACAAACGTATTATATCTTGTTTTTTTAATGAACACCAAATGAAATTAAAAAATGCAAACAAATACGAGTATATTACTGGGATAGCAGGATAACACAACTATAACTAGTTAGAGGGTAATTTGAGATTAGTAAATAGGCAAACATAAAAGCAGAAAAGGCAAAATTCTTTCAATATTGTTTTTAAGACAATAAAAACGCAACTAGCAAGAAGAAATGATCAAGAAAGTTATTAAAGCAACATTGACACCAAACAACAGTGATACCAAACTTCTGTTTTCTGATGAAAGCAAGATATCGATCAATTTTAGTGTGTATAGCTATCATAATGCCAGATTAAGACTGCTTTGACAGATGGATGAAAAACTGGATGGGGTAACAGACAGACTGATAGGTAGTGCGATCAGTAGGCTTTTGAAATTCACAACAAAATATTTAAAAAATGTTCACTGCTTAAAAATGCCCAAATTTAATTTTGTCTTAGTTCATGATTGATTTTCCTATGTATTTGTTTCTCATAGTTTTCGTTTTTAGTCTGTAATGATTTGAAGTTTTTTATTGGACTTTTTTTCGTATTTCATCATAGCCCAGTTACAACTCTTTTTTAATAAAACTTTTAATAAAACTAAATTCAAAATTTAATTGTATATTCATGGCACGAATCCGTTTAATTGAGCCAGTCTGGAGTAACAAGCTTACATTTTGCAACAATAGTTTCCATAATGTATCTTATTTGTTACCTGTTTCGGAAAATTTCAGTAAAGCAGATTACGTGGGGCTTGCAAATACTAAAGAAACTCATCAAATGGAGCAAATAAATTCACGAAAGCAGATGAGGCTGCGTTGTAATTTTTTTGTGAACATTAAAATTTCTGACGGACCCGACAAAACTTCGTTAGTTTTCCTTGTGGTTTTTTCATAAGCTGCACAATTCAGTTTTATTAGAACTTTGAGGACCACATAGCCGATGAAATACCCCATTGATGGAAGCGCTACCTGGGTTTCATGATTTTCTAACGTATTTGCAGCAAGAAAATCTAAATCTGTAGTCTGAGACACGTCATTATGCTAGATCAAAAATTGTTTGTCTTCGATTTCAGTGAAATCAGAAATTTCACCATCTTCACATTCGTTTAAATTTATTGAGAGCATAATATCACTATCATCTCCACAGTTGCTGCAATTGCTGAATTTAATTAAATTATAACACATTATTTTAGATAATATTATATTCAATTCAGAAACCGAAGGTTTTCATTCATTTCAAAAGTTTCTCAAGACGAGCCTGTGATAATCGTTTTGTAACTATAAAGAAAATTACAGAATTTTCTTTCGTTATGTCGTTCATCAACATCAAAACCCCAGTTGATGTTTGCTTCATACTATTAAGAAAATAAATCATTTTAGACTTATTTTCACCTCTAATGCATGAAATATACGCAATGAAGGTATTGATATATTTTTGGACTTCATTTCCAATGTTAAACTACGCTTGAAAATATTGGCATTTTCAACGATCCACTGTTTAAACAGTCAATAATTTTGTCTATCTTTTCAACAAATGAAGCTGTTGATAATGCTATTACATCTGAATTTCTTTTGAACTGTTTAGTTTCAACAGCAGCGCGAATGGCAACACCTACGGTTCTACTAAATACCTGAGCAGCGAAATTTATCCGCATTTTTTCAAAAGAATTCGGATGAATGTGTTGAAATGTTAACTTTGTACAAATTTTTGTAACTTTCTTTTGCTCAAGCTCTCATAATTCTTTTATAACATCCCAGCTTACACGACCATCTGGTGCACAAAAAATGGTGTTCAAAAGAAGATTCCTCGAGGATTTAATTAAATGAAGAAAAATTAGGTGAGACGCCTAAATCAGTATAACATTTCCTGTTACTTGAGCCCTGGTCACATGTTAAAACTCTTACGTTAAGGCCCCAACTTGAACGAGTTTTTCCGTTTTCTTTGAGGATTTCTTTCAAGCAGTCACCCTTAATTTCATTTAATGAAACAAAGTAATTCAACACACATTTGACAAGTCCTCTTATCATGAAAACACACAGTTGCTTTCCAATATTGTTTTTCCTGCTAAAACCTATATCTTCTAGTCCATGTATTAAATCATATGAAACATTATATCTTAATTCTTTTCTAATTTTTATTTCATCCAAAATTAAGACAACATATTTTTCCATTTGACTGAAAGATTGACACTTGTTTTTAATAAATGCAAATGCATTATTGCTTAAACCTGACTGCTATTTTTTAGCAGATTCCCAGTTGTATACAGTAGATGGATGCGGTAAATTAATTTTCAAATTGTTTCTCAAAAACTTATATGTTGATTGCAATACATAAAAAATATTTTGGACCAATGTAGTAATCTAGGAGCTATGGCTCTAAAAGCCAGCGCTGACACAGGCACACAGCACGAACGCAATTTAACAAGGATTCAGTCGATTCAGTCACCTTCCCCATCGCAACACTCGTTTTTTTTTCTTTGCATGGAAAATAGGTCCAGAAAATGTCTTTTGTACTTAACTCCCGGGAAACAAAATTCTAAAACTGTTTAATATTTTAATGTGTAGTGATTTTATTACAATATCTTTTGAATATAATTTAACAAATTGCGGTGTAACGCGGGATACAAATGCTTAGAACGAAACGGTTAACCTTTTTAAATTAAATGAACGCTAAAATCATTGTATCATTTAAACCCCTTAAAATTTGTCTAATTCTTCCGATTTTTCCCACTTAATTACGTCTAATCATTATAAACAAAAATTGCTTTCAATTGATAACTTAAGCGAATCTACAAAAGACGACTTAGAATTTAAAAACAACCGAAACGAGTGTGCATTATCACCATCGCGGGTTCACCCATAGACGGCACTATTAAACGAAACTTTGCGCGATTTTCCATTGCTGTTTCGTTGCTCGATGGCTCGGCCCCGTCATTTTTTCTCGCAAGTTGGGAAAAGACGAGAAAAACGTGAGCAGTTGTACAAAATCCTCGTGATAGGAGAGCTAGGAACGGGAAAAACATCCTTTATCGTCTTCGATGTGACAAGAAGCGGTACATTCGATGCTGTTAGTAAGTGGAAGGAGGATTTATATTCAAAAGTGCAATTACCTGGTGGTGGTCCGATTCCATGCATCTTCTTAGCAAACAAGGTAAGATGACTGACGTTCTCGAAGTTAGTAAAATTTGGAATAATTTATGCTTCAGCGCGACCAAGATAAGCAAGGAATCGTAACAAATCCGGAGAAAATGGATGAATATGTCCAGGAAAACGAGTTTTCTGGATAGTTCGAAACATCAGCTAAGGAAAACACAAATATTGAAGAAGCAGCGCGAGCGCTGGTCAGTCAGCAAATAATAATGTCAGGAGGAGAAAAAGAGTGAAAGCGAATTGAACAGATACGTCGGGATAGGGGGAATTCGCGCCTAGCCATCCGTTGAAATTGCAAGTGATTGGCAGTGAAGTGTTAACCATGGCAAGCGAGATTCCGCTGTTCCCGGTTTATTTAAATTTAATCTGGGTGGTCATAAAAACTCGTCACAAAAATGACGTTTGCAGCTTCACAATTTTTTATGAAACGTTTCGGAATGATACTCGCCATAATATTCCCATTGGAGAATCATATGCTGGAAAATTGAACAACCTTACGTTCGCTACTCTCCTAGACTTTCTATAATGCTCCAAACTGCAGCGTTGACCAGATTTTATTGTTTTTTTTTGCATTTTCTTGACAATTTCCATAGTCACTCAATCGATAACATTGGGAAACCTGCGATGCATTCCTTTAGCATACCGCCAAATATGCATCATGTGCTTTCGAACAAAAGGTCTGTCTCTCTCAAAGAGATCAAATTTATCTATTGCTTGGTGGGTTTTGGCATAAAAATTTGTGTGTAGAACTTTTGTTCGCGATTCTACTTCTTCTTATTCTATATTGTTTGGTAGGGAGCCATATCAGGCGAATACGGTGAGTGATTGATGGTTAAAATGCGATTTTTGGTCAAAAAATCAAAAAAAAAATTTATGACAAAAGTCTCGTTTATTTAACGTTTGTTTAACTTGTGCGGAACAAAACGTACACAGACCTTTTGTAAGCCCAAATTATCAGTCAAAATGCGATAAATCGATGTTTTGGAGATATTCGACTCCGATTGCATGAATTTCAACGATGATTTCGGCTCATTTTTGATAAATTCACGCACAATTTCGATGGAGTTTTCGGTGATCACTGATTTTGGGCGGCCCGTATGTTCATCGTAATTTATGTCCTCACGAAAATCTCTGAAACGTATAAACCACTCATAATCTCTGGCACGAGATAGACAATCATCGTCATAAACTTTTTTCATCAATTTAAATGTTTCGTTAACCGTTTTACTGATTTCAAAACAAAATTTGACATAAGCTCTTGCTCAAAACTCATTTTTGTAACGATGACACGAACATACTGTCACTTTAGACACAATAACTTTGCTTCCACTGAACCGAATGTCACCAAACTTTCACTGGGAGTCAGGAAGGGATGTTATTTTTTAACAAACTTTCTCATTCATAGATGGCGCCACCAAAAAAAATTATGACAAAAGTCTCGTGTGTTTTGGAAAGCACCTTGTAATAACACCGAGTTCGGTTTCAATGAAACCACATCCGTAATATCCCTAGTTTAAAGAAGCACTAGTCGATATCATCTACGGTCGAACCATCAAGAACTGACGTAGATGACATAGGGTTAACCACTTATTCATTCCAACAGAAGAATTTTATATCTTTGGTTTTCTAATTGGTTTGAGTTCTTCTATAACTGTACTATATCTACAACCTGCCAACAGTTTGGTGCACCTACAGTGACTCCCAAAAAGATCCGCACAAGTAAGAAATGTTCCTTCTTTTTTAATTTATGCTTCAATCCATGACGCTAAAAGAAAGAGGAAATATTACTAATTGAACAAAACATCAGTTCGATAATTTAACTCAAAAAAATAGAAAATGTACCGCAAAATGAGAAGTAAAACGAAGGATTAAAGAAGAAGCACAAAAATATGACGCCCCAAAAAGATCCGCACAACAAGGAAACTTGGGCAAACTTCTGCATTTTTATGTAAAAAGAACACATTTGAGTGGCCTCTTTATAGCATATCACCTTCAGTGATAAAGTCGTAATAGATCCGGGCAGATCATATCTAATATTGATCACAAACCGCGTGTTATTCGTAGCTCAAAAAAACGTTGTGCTTATTAAATTAAAATGGGCAAAAACACGTCTCCAGAGAAGATCCAGGTGGTGATTTCTAACCACATGGAAGGTAAAAATGTGGCAGAAATATGTTCGAGCCTCAACATGAAACGGAGAACTGTTTACGACATTCTCCGGAGGTATAAAGAGGAAGGCTGAATAGACTTGGAGCATAGTCCTGGTCGCCCAAAGGTTCTAACGACGCTTGAAGAATGCTCTATCGTCCGGGAAATAAAAAAAAATCCAAAACTGAGTGCTCTAAAAATTGTGAGTGAAGTGTTCGCAGAATTTAAGAAAAAAGTAGGATGTGAAACAGTTCGACGAGTTTTGAGGAATGCTCAATACAATGGACGTGTTGCACGGAAGAAACCATTCATCAGCGAAGAGAATAGAAAAAAGTGTTTAAATTTCGCTAAAGAATTTATTTTAAAGGAAGTCAATTATTTTTTTTCTTTTTTTTTGTGGTAGGGAGGTGAAGGCACTTATGCCCGCCGAGTCTGGCAGTGTGGGACTCCCATGGAGGATACCTTTGGACTACCCACTAAACACCTCCCCTGTCAATCTGAGAACCTAGCCTGGAACCGTTTGACACATTACTTCGGGCCAGGTCTCGTTTTGTTACGCCGTGGGGCACCTTGAAGCTGGGGAGTCCCTTTCCTAGCGGGAGGGGAGAGGGGAAGAAGAATTGCCAGAAGAGCGATCCCCCAGCCCCAGTGCCTCCAGCTGCTGTGAGTCCCTTTTATATTTTAGGACTGCCCGAGCATAATGTGCCACCTGGTTCCATTTGTCAACCGATTCGAGCATCACCGCAACTATATTATCCGGGGTCAGCTCTCCCGTCTCCCTGTAGAGTTCCCTTCGCAGCCTGGCCCATTTGGTACACGCAAAAAATGTGTGACAGGCATTGTCCTCCTCTCCTGGGCAAAACCGACAATCGGGAGACCGTGACTTGCCGATCTTGTGCAGGTTAGACTGAAAACACCCGTGCCCGCTCAAAAGCTGGGTCAGATAGAAGTCAGTCTCACCATGCCTGCGATTTAGCCACGGTCTCACATCCGGGATGAGGCGCGCAGTCCACCTTCCCTTCGTGCAATTCCTCCAAAACTGCTGCCAATCGTTGAGCGAGCGTTGTCTCTCCTCGCGGACAACCATCTCCCTCGCATCCTCGTTTCGGCGCAGGTAAATAGCGCGGCACTCTCTAGCAAGGAGGGCGACAGGTATCACGCCTGCAATCACTCTCACCGCCGAGTCGGAGACTGTTGGATACGAAGATGCGATTCTCAGTGCTCCTCCTCTCTGTACCTGTGCCAATCGTTTCCGGTATACCTCCTTGCTGAGAGCGTCGCTCCATACTTCTGCTCCGTACATTAGCACTGACCCTACAGCACTCATCAAGAGGCGTCTTCTTGATGGGCTGGGTCCCCCTACGTTGGCCATAAGTCGACTCAGGGCCGATATTCCCGAAGCAGCCTTCTCAGCCGTTGCCCTGATTTGCTCAGAGAAACTTATCTTCGAGTCGATCAGTAGCCCCAGGTGCTTCACCGCTGGCTTCGATTCGACCTGTATATCTCCAATACTGATCATCCTTACTCTAGGGATTCTCTTTTTTGTCAAGATGACCACTTCGGTTTTCTCCAGTGCTAAACTGAGCCCGCGAGCAGTCATCCAGTCCCTCACTTGGCGCATTAGCATACCTAGCCTAAGTTGCGCTTGTTCAACGGTGCGTCCGGCGACCAGAGCCGCAACATCATCCGCATAGCCGACCAAGCGTGACTCATTTGGCATCTCAAGTCTCAGTAGCCCGTCGTAAGACACGTTCCACAGGTCCGGACCAAGGATGGATCCCTGGGCAACACCCGATGTAATTTCCATCCTTCATTGGCCCTGTGTCGTGTCGTATAGCAGGCTTCGGTCCTTTAGGTAGTTCCTCAAAAGCCGCATTAGATATTCTGGAACTTGAAATGAGTTTTCCAGTGCTTCCAGAATATCCGCCCATCTAGCGGATTTGAAGGCATTCCTGACGTCGAGTATCACCAACAGGACGATCCGTCGCTTGGTGCGACTATATGCCTCTGCCTTTTGGACCGCGTTCACCACCTCTGCAATCGCATCAATGGTAGAACGTCCTGCTCTAAGGCCGTACTGCCGAGGAGATAGGTCCCCAGCAGCACGAATCGCGTCTGTGAGTCTTCCCTTGATGAGTTTCTCTAGCACTTTCCCAGCCGTGTCTAGCATGCATAACGGGCGATATGCAGACGGCGATTCGGGATTTCCCTTCCCCTTGCTGACCAGCACGAGCCTCGCCACCTTCCATCGTACCGGGGAAACCCCGTCCCGTAGGCAAGCGGTGAATGTGCTGAGCAGCAAGTCAGGACAATGGTGATAGACGAGCTGCGAAACCTCAGCTGGAACACCATCTGGACCTGGAGCCTTCCTCGCTTTCAGGGAGAGGACTGCCTCCTCCAGTTCCAGCTGTGTGAAGAGTGGGCACTCGACTGCTGTTTCACCATGGACAGCGTCAACACGGACGGGTTGGGGGGGGGGGGGGAGAGTCCCCGCACTATCGCGTCCATCTTTTCCGCGTCATGTATACAAGGCTTCCGTAGGGCACCAAGTTTCCCCATGACCAGCTTGTAGCCAAGGCCCCACGGATCCCTATTTACATCATCCACGAGGTCTTGCCAGCATCGGGCCTTGCTCTTGTTAAAAAGCCTGCGAAGATATATCCTGCCGGACCTGTATGCTGCTAGCCTACTGTCTGCCTCCTCCCGTGTTCGCGCCCACTGGGCCTCTCGCCGAAGTTTGTGACACTCGCTTCTTTGTTCGGCAATCTCGTTTGACCACCAGTATACTGGAGGCTTACCATGTCGGGGTCTCCGACGGAGCATGGAAGACTCGCAAGCAGCTATGATTCTACTCATAGTTGAGTTCACCAAGTCCTTGGCTGTAGGCCCTCCACTCCCTGGCGGTGCTCCCAGCAACGGTGCGCCTGCCGTAAGCGCGTCAGCAAACCTTTCAACGCCCATCCTCCCAGTCCTCCATCCGGGGATTGAAGTTTGGGCATATGCACGCAGAGTGGCACCGTCGTGAATCTCAACAGCTATATACTGGTGATCACTAGCCGAGTAGTCCTCTAGTACTCGCCAGTTGTGTACTCTGGGTACCAGGGACTCCGAAGCGAGTGTCACATCGGGTATGGTTCCTACGCAACCCCAGCGGCGGAAAGTAGGGGTGTTACCAGTATCTAGGACAAAAAGCGCTGTTCTGGCCGCCATGTCCGAGATTTGCTTTCCCCTTGGGTCGGGTTGTGGCAGACCCCATTCAATGGCTCTAGCGTTGAAGTCTCCCCCGACCAGCATGTGGCCCTCTGTGTTCGAGACAGCGTCCTCCAGGGCATCGAGTTTGGTTTGAAAAGATCGCATTGCCTCGTTAGGCGTCAAATAAACACTGAAATATGTTATCCCTGAACACCGCACCCACACAAAACCATCCCCGCGTCCATGGCCCTGCACTTGAAGGCGGGCGCTGTCTCGAACCCAGATGGCCGAGGTACCAGATTTGTCAGGGTACCACGCTTGCGAGTCCTTGTTATGATGTTGCTCGCTCAGCAACAGGAGGTCAGCTTTCTTATCCCTCGCAAACTGCTCAAGTAGGTCCTGGGCGTTTGTGCTTCGGTGCAAATTGACCTGCAGGATACGGATCATTTGAGTATCGATTTGGCTTTAGTTAGGGCCTCCTTGAAAACCCAGCATCTCCCTGTCCCCGGCTCATGTTTGAGGTCGCTGGGTGCTAGCTTAGCATCCTTGCAAAGAATGCATTTTGCCTCGTTCGTGCACTCCTTCCTTTTGTGCCCCGTTTCACCACATTTGTAGCACAGAGATCTCCTGTCGGGTCCCCTACAGCCATACGCGGTGTGTCCGTATTCAAAGCATCTGAAGCAGCGGATAGGGATCGCTCTTCTCCGTATCCTGCAGATCACCCAACCTATCTTAATTTTGCCCTTCGCCAGGATTTGCTGGGCGTCTTTATCAGCTAGTTCGACAATAGCCATGCGTTGCCCCCTTGTGTTTTCACGTGTCAATCTTGCCTTGACCTCACTTAAGCTGGGGAACTCCCTCCTAATGGCACTTCTACTTCAGCTTTGTCTGTGACGCAGTCGAGGTCCCTGATTTCCAGGGTGGCCATTGGTTCGAGCGAGGCAACCGTTGCCGCATCTCCAAGAACCTTTTGAACCGTGTCACGGAATGCATCTTTGTTTGTGGCAAGCCACCGGTCCAGCAAGCCACCGGTCCGGGTTGGTCGAATTGCTTTGATGGGAGTTTTGGTGTAGTCTGGCTTGGCCGCTCCTTTAATTTCACGGAGGACATCTGCGTAGGTTCGGCCCTTAGTTGGTTTAATAAGCAGTGCCTCTCGCAAGGGTTTGCGCCGTGGTTTGCTTTTTGTTTCCTGCGGTATATCGGAGGGTTCTTTGTTCTTTTCGTGGTTGAGCTCTTTGTCTGTTTTTTCTAGGAGTAGCTTTTTGGCCGCTTTTTTCGCTGCCTTGTTTCGCACCACATGAAACTCCTCGCCTGGAGTGTCAACTTCGTTTATGGTCTCGTCCTTCCTCCTTTTCTCACGGTCGCCTTCAATTGGGCTACCGGCCATTCTTTTGCTGCTGCTAGGACCCACTGATGCCTCGAGGGAGAGCGTGTCTTTTTGGTGCTTTTCGGTTGCAAGCCACCTCCGCCGGTAGTGCGTTATGCGGCCAAAAAGCTCCTCCAGTTCAAGAATGCCATTCTTGACACTCTTGCCTATGTTTTTCTGCACTTCGCAGGCAGCCCTCAGTTGTTTGACGATATTCCCCGCTTTCCGAGTAAGCCGCTCCTCTTCGGCGCGGTCATGGGCGATTGTGTTATTTGGCGCCACCTCTTGGGAGAGGCCCCCGTTTCCTAGCCCTTTTGCTTCTATCGCTTGGGTCGCGTTTGAAGTGGCGTCGGCCAACGGCAAAACTTCTTCCTCCCCCAGTCTTACACTGGCCTCTGTTGGTGTCGCAGCTTGATCCGGATTGTGTACGTCTTGCACTGGGCGCTCCAGGGTGCGCATAGTCCTTCTACTGCGCCCAAAGGCCGCAATGATGCCAGGTTGCACAACGCACTCTGCCTTCTTTCGTTCGTTAGTCCGTCTGTGGTCTGTCTCCGATGATTTAACCTGTGATGTTGACTTTGACAGTGTTTCTGGGGTTTACTGCCTCCCCCCGCAATCGGTGACTTGTTTTATCTGTGTTCTTCTCCGTGCTAGCGTCCTGTTTGCTTGTGGTTTCATTTGTTGGATGTTTTTGATCTGTTGATTTTATTTGCTCCATTTAATTGGGTCCCCCCTCGGAGCCGCTATCTCCGTTCGTGTGTGTAGTCGCCTTTTTGGTCCCATGGTTATCTTTGCAGAGCAGGGAGGCCATGCGAGGGTTGGCACAGGCCCTTATGGGGACAAGTGCTCAGAGCCAGACCAGCGCTAATCGGGAGTCCGTCTCAACGGAACCTACACCACCAACCCAATGGTGCGAACTTCGAACGTACTCCGAGGCCTGCCAAGGTCTTACTGGGACGGAGACGGTATGATAGTTGAATTGGAGCCGTTCACACACGAGTTTCACCTCGGCGCTACTGTGCAAAGCAACTAGGTCCAAACCATCACATCCGCCAGCCCAAAGCGTCAATTCCAGTTCGTTGTCCAAAGCGTAGTCCAGATACAATAAGAGTCGTTACCTGTCATCCCAGGAGGGAACCTCACGGCACCCCCCATATCCTCGGGTCCGTGGGGGCGGCACTCCCCAAAGAATGCTAGCCTCCAAGAATGTTCTTGTTGACCGGCTTTCTCCCTGCGGGAATTTCCTCGGGTACGTGGGGGCGGAGCTCCCCAAAGAATGCTAGCCTCCAAGAGTGGTCTTGTCGACCGGCATTCCCTCTGCGAAGAAAGGAAGTCAATTATTGGGAGGATGTGATTTTTGCCGATGAAAGCAAATTCAATGTTTTTGGCTCGGATGGACGTGTTATGGTGTGGCGCAAGCCCAATGAAGAATTGAGTCTAATTAACCTCAGGCCTACAGTGAAACACGGCGGTGGCACTTTGATGGTTTGGGGATGCATATCTACTCATGGTGTTGGCGAATTAGTATTTATAGATGGTATCATGGATTCCCGTCGATATTTAGACATTTTGAAGGAAAATTTGCGTAAAAGCGCTGCTAAAATGGGCATTTTGGATTCGTTCAAATATTACAAAGACAATGATCCCAAACATAAGGCACGCATTGTTCAAGAATGGCAGCTGTACAATTGTCCAAAAGTGGTTCATCCTTCTCCTCAGTCACCGGATTGTAATCCTATTGAAAATCTCTGGGATGAATTGGACCATAAAGTTCATAGCACGCCATATCGTTCAAAAACGGAGTTCGAGAAAAGGCTTCGCGAAGAATGGGTGAAAATGAATGTGGAATACCTGCGGAAAATCATCTCCAGTATGCCAAATCGATTGAAATGTATCATTGAACAAAACGGACATGCAACAAAATACTAGCTTACTAAAATTTTTGTTTATTTTTACAATTCAGCTCTTGTGCGGATCTTTTTGAGGGATGATATTTTCTGTTTTTTCATGGAATTTCCTTTTTTTTTTTTTTTGGTATATTTAAAGTGAGAAACTATTTTATTTATGTGATCTGTAAGACTGTTATGTTCTGCTCATAATAAAATGTTGCCTTATAAAATGAGAAAGGAGGAAAATTTCTTACTTGTGCGGATCTTTTTGGGAGTCACTGCAGTTCTGAATGATCTTCATCAACAAAGACAAAAAATTGCTAAAAAGGAACAGACTATTTACGCAAAACATCCTGTTTATTGATTTCATATCTAGTTTGCATAATTTATTTATATCTATAGATTTTTTTATTACTGTCAAAAAATTTTATTTCGTCATGCTTATTTTTTATCGCAAACCATTCAAAACTGATTAAATTTTTATTATTGTTTACTTTATCGTTTCCTTGTTGAGCGATGAGTTTTCCTATAAGCTAAGTAGAGCTCAGAGCATGAAAAACTAAAAATCAGGTCAGGCCCCACCATTTTTTCTATTGTAGCAAAAAAACCTCTAGGAATTTACATGAAAACCTTTTTTAATCGCTAATGATTTTTGAAATTTTCGGTAGTAATTCTAGAACGTAGCCATCGCCAAAGATAAACAATTGACAACGAAATATGTAAGATACACCCTTTATTTCAGTTTAGAACACGAGTTAAGGACAAATCTATAGAGGAAAATGATTGTATCATGCCCAATACCAAGTTGGTTCCTTTCAACTATTCACTAAAAAAGTTATGCCAGTTAGTTGAATTCAGTTCATTGCTTAGAGTGAGAAGCCTAGAAATGTTGTATTGATATTCTTTTCCAACCAAGAGTGATATATTTGTAGTATACACCTTTTTTAAATGAATAGAACTGATAAGTTCTACTTCAATGGAATTTCCCCATATTTTCTTCCGGACATACAAATTTCGATGGGAAATTCATAATCAGCCTTGAAAATTCATTTTATTAATAAAAATAAACAAACCTAAAATGTGCTATCAGCCATAAATCAACTGAAAGATTTATGTGATAAATTTTTATGGTTCCAATAAAAGAGAATACCTAATACACGAAAAGAAAAACAAATTTTTCCCATCAATTTATAACTTTTCATTACAACCTAACATGTATTCTTTGACCTACCTCAAATCTTAACGTTGATGTAAACATGTTTCCGACGAAAACTATTCCGATTCCTTTCGCTGAATGCTATTCCAATGTTGCTTCTTGCATATGCATATCAAGAAGATAATAGTGCTATTAATCCACAGCAGTAATAATGTCTCCAGGTCAAACGAAATAGCAAAACACTAAGATTTTATTCTAGCGAACAAGTTAATCATTCACGTTAACAGACAAATGAAAGACCTCTTTTAACTTCTTGAACATCTTCTACCACTGCCGCTTCACACTTTCTTCACTCATAAAACATTTCTTGCATATCATAGACACAAATCGTACAAAAAAGTATCAATAGAAAACACCGCGACGAGGAAGAAGAAGAATTCCTCCTTCGCCCAATTCCACTCCCCGATCTAGCGTTGAGAATATGATACACCGATTTTAAGATTTTCACTAGTGATGCCGATACTGATGCTGCGCCGTTGATGATGATGATGGAGCTGACCCGAATCGTTGACGCATTGAAAAAGCGCGTGAAGCATCGCCGTTGGCTTGGATCGCCGCGGAATTTTCTACATCTTTGACCAAGTTGTTGCTGTCGCGATAAGGCCTCGAGACGGCAAGGGAAACCTGCAGACAGGCTATATCACCTTTCAACTCTTGTTTGGAGGAATTCTTCACTATGCAATGGCCCGATTACAATTAAGATGTGTTAATGAGAGGTCACTCGGAAAGGATAAGTCGCGTTCAACTACCCAGCGAATAACTCAGACTTTATCAGCAAAAGCGGAAAGACTTCAAACCACAGAAACAACCAATCACGCCGGCTAAGGTTCGACAAATCAACCGCAGCTCCTTGGACAGGAAGTGCGAAACGACTTCACAAAACGAACATTGCCATAAAACACGACAGGCGACACATTTGAATGCAGCAAGACTACAATTGGGCCCGTTCGGTTCACTTTTCTTCATGCACTATTGCACACCTCAATTAATTATTAAATTTTGTACTAATCCACCCAGATACGAGGTCACATTTGGTTGAGGACCAAGCCCAGTTCGGCGGTTCGAGCCCACACTGGGCGCCGATTTCGGCACTTGTACACTCAAAATCGTTATCTTTGGAGCGGATGCACACAATTTCGCACTAACGCGCTATCTTATTTGTTTATCTAAATATCTATTGGAATCACGATTCTTGTTGAACTTTTTATCCAATCTCCAGCACAACGCGGTCTAACTATATTTACAGGAACATGCGCACCTGAAAGTATCTGATACAAGACTGAGAAAGGTGTTCGCGTAGTTGCAGCGCGTACGCGACATACACTCCAAGAAACATTCACATTCCAAGACCGGCTTAAGATCTTAGACGTGTGGTTTTAGAGAAGTTTTGTCTGGACTTTGCTGTGTTAATTTTTCTTGTTGGACTAAGTTACCAACGGTTGCGGTTTCTCATTTCCGCCGAAGAGACCGCGAAGAGATTTGATATTGTTGTCGAAAACGTTGAAGGAATGGCTGCTGAATATGATACTGGAGTGCACAGCATAATTCATCAGAGCTGAATATCGTGGTAAGAGATTGGCGGCACATACCGAGCGCACCTGTCTTAAAGAGTATCTTCTCACCTGTAATGTTAGCGGTGTCTGCGGTCGGATCCGCGTTATGCGATGGACGAAATGCAACTTATCAAAATTTCACCTGCCGGTCTATCGAAGAGAAAAAACCACTTTCGTCGGAATGAAAGAGTGTGAAACCTGTCTGGTGGAATGACGTGAGTAAATGTTAACAGTGATGTGCGTAATTTGTATTATGGTCTCTGAAAAACAATGAAAGATGGTTAAAACTGGTTGCTTTGACTGTATACACCAATAAATATGATTCATTTTTACAAAAGGGACAGTCCTTGATGCAATTTTGAATGCAGATTGCTTACTTAGAATTCCGGGTTGATGTCACAGAACATTAAGGTATAGTTCCACTTTCTTTTTGTTTAAAAGTAAATTGGAAAACTTTATAAATAAAACAACTTTTATGCTTTATACAAATGGCATTTTCCAAGCGCACACTTCTTAAGCACATGTTTACTGAATCCATCCCCATCGGGAAAGTGGTATTTACAGGGTACGCAGCCCCTATTTTTTTAAATTTTAGGAATATAGGGTAATTTTTTTGAAGAAGAAGTGGAAGATTATGGGAAAATATTGCGTAATGATCAGGAACCTATTAACTTGAATAACGCAAGAACATTATGACAAATGAACTATTCATCTGCTATACATAAAACATTATACATAAAAATGAATTTAACATAATAAAAAATTATAAAATCAGGTTTTTTTTCTTTTTTTCAATAGTACCTGTTGAGGAAGATACGAATTTTTATTTTCCTATTTAAATTTTTAAAATAAGATTAATGTTTTATTGATTCAACTACTTCTGCGCACAGGTCGACAAAGACAGAATAACTCAAGTAGCGTGACTTTTACAATAACCAAATTAGAACCTATTTTGTAATAGAATTTAACGAGTGAGAAATTTAAGTACTTCTAATTTATAATGTTGCCAGAGCATGAAACAGAGCAAGAACTGATTTTAATATGAATAGATGATAAAAGCATTGCATATTCGTAATAATAATGAATTACAAAACTGCAGATCACCTACTTTACAAAATCAATAAATCTTTTACAATTCATTTACATTTCAATACATTGATCAATTCCTCTTAATTCATTGGCATCTGCGAGAACATGCCGCCGCCTTTGAAACGATCTGTTTCAGCCACCCGAAGTGTCTTCATGCAGTAGAGCCACTTTCTGGATCGCCCGCTGGATTATTCCTTGGGGGGTTTTAATATCGACAACTCGAACTCTGCCATCGGGACCCGCCGTAGTTTTGAGTATCCGACCAAGCTTCCACTTGTAGGAGGGAAGGTCGTCTTGTTGGATTAAGACCATTGCGCCTGGTTTTATGTCCGCTTCTTTAGAAGTCCACTTGCTACGTTGCTGCAACTGATGAATATACTCTTTTGCCCATCGTGTCCAGAAATGCTGGCGAAGAGCAGAGACACGCTGCCACCTGTGAAGATAGTTAATTTTTTCGAGAGGATAAGGAGGTTCTAGGATACATTGCATCGGGCCTTGGTTTATAAAATGTGCCGGCGTTAAAGCTTGGAGGTCATTGGGATCTGAGGACAGAGGAGTTATAGGTCGAGAATTCAGTATTCCTTCGATTTGCACCATGACCGTAGTTAGCTCCTCATATGTCAGTAAAGCTCCTCGGAACGTTCGAAACAGATGTGCCTTGGCTGCTTTTACGGCGGCCTCCCATAGACCCCCAAAATGGGGGGCTCGGGGAGGAATATGATGGAATTCGATTGAGTTATTGGAACACCATGTAATGATTTCCTGATGAGTTTCCCTTTGTAAGAATGCGTGGCGTATTTCGGCTAATCTTCTACGAGCTCCCACAAAATTCGTTGCGTTATCGCAGTACAGATGCCTACATAAATTTCTACGCCCAGTGAATCTTTTTAGAGCTCCTATGAAAGCGTCCGCTGTAAGGTCCGACACGACCTCTAGGTGGACTGCTCGAGTAACAAAACATACAAATACTGCGACGTAGGTTTTGTATGATGATTTTTCTCGCATCCGGTAGGTGGTTGCAAATCAAAAATCCACTCCACAATGCGTGAATGGCAAGGAGATGTTCACACGGCCTGCGGGTAGTGCGCCCATCATCTGTTGAGTTAATTTTGGTCGATACCGTTGACAATGGATGCACCCTCGGACAACTTTCCTGGCGTAATCTCGAGCATTTATGACCCAGAATTTTTCTCGCAGGAGTGAGACAAGGGCTTGAGGGCCGGCGTGGAATGCTTTGATGTGAAGGTGTCGTATGTAGGTTTGAATGAAGGGATTCTTGGGAGGAAGTAATATAGGAACTCTCTGATCTATTGGCATTGTGGCAAGCTTTAGTCGGTCTCCTACTCTTAATAACGTGAGTTTTGTGATAGGACACTCTTCGATAAAAGCATTCAAATTCCGCAACGGGCTGTTAAGAGGTAAGCTTTTCCCGTTCTCTAGAGCGTTGATCTCTTCTGGAAATGACTTCTGTTGGATTGCCCACACTATATGTGTTGCAGCTTTTTCCATCTCTGATGCAGTCAAAACGTTGTTGTGAGTAGTCTGGAAACGATCTTTAACTCGCAATAATTTGATAAATCGAAGCACATAAGCGAATCGACGACAAATTTGGATATAGCTGCTGCAGGAATATATGGTATTAAGGAATGAATCAGTAACAGAAGAGGTCAATACTGATTTTTGGATTTTTCGCTCTGGTAATGCCTCCAAATTGGTGTGCCTATGTTTTGCGGGAGGCCACTTTTCCTTGGATAATTTTAAGAACTCCGGTCCGGAGAACCAAATTGACTTAACAAGTTCCTCACTTGTCATTCCTCGGGAAACGACGTCGGCAGGATTTGCCTTAGAGTTTACATGTCGCCATGGGATGGTTCGAGTAAGACATTGAATCTCGGAGACCCGGTTCGAAACGTAGGTTTTCCAATAGGACGGATGACATGATAGCCAATCCAGCACAATCTCTAAGTCCGTCCATAATACTTCATCGTCAATTTGTTTTGGGATACTCCCTTGAATTTTAACGTATAATTGTGCCAGTAGGAGCGCTGCACATAATTCTAAGCAGGGTAATGAGCGGCTGACTCGGATGGGGGCTACTTTGGACTTAGCCGCCAACAGCTGTACAGTTTTGGATCCCACGTCGTTTATGGATAGAGCGTAAATACAGCAACCAAGTGCTCGGCAGGATGCATCAGCAAAGCCGTGAAGGGCGATGTATTTCGTTTTACCTATGCAAAGTACCAACCGCGGAATTCTAATGTTATTGAGTTGTAGCAATTGTTTTTTAAATTTTAACCACCGACGCTCGAGGTCTTGGGGAAGGGATTCATCCCAATGCAGTTTCAGAAGCCACAGCTCTTGTAAAAACATTTTTGCACGAACAACTATGGGATTAATAATGCCTAATGGATCGAATAATCGTGCCACCTCAGACACAACTGCTCTTTTAGTAACCTTGGATGATAAAGGGATGCTAGATTGATAGCTGAAATGAAATTCATCTGCGATTGGTTCCCAAATCAGGCCAAGAGTCTTGATCACATCCTTGTTATCAATTTTGAGAGTCTTGCCTCTTTCATTCTCTGGAATGTCAGACCAAAGCTTCTTATTGTTTGAGTACCATTTCCTGAGATGAAATTGACCGCTTTTTGTGATAGTGTCTACTTGGTCACGGATTTTATACAATTCTTCGCAAGTATCGGCTCCCGTTAGAAGGTCATCCATATAGAAATCCCTTTCGACTATGCGCGAAGCATCTGGGAGCCTTTCTCGAAACTCCTGGGCTAACTGTAATAGGCATCTAGTTGCCAAGTAGGGCGCTGACGCCGTGCCGTAGGTAACGGTCTTCAAGCGATAAATGCGAAGATCGTCAGTGTTATTCTCACGCCACAAAATTAGTTGGAAATTGCGGTCGTCAGGGTGAACCAGTACCTGTCTATACATGGCTGCTATATCTGCAGTTAGCCCAAACCTATGCCAACGAAATCTATTCAGAATAGCGAATAAGTCCAATTGAATAGTAGGCCCTACCATGAGCTGATCATTAAGGGTAGTGTTGGTGGCATCACGGCAGGATGCATCGAAAACCACCCGAAGTTTCGTAGTGGAACTTTCGGGTCGTATTACACAACTATGAGGCATAAAGTAATGATTTTTAGGCAATTCTTTGAATTGGATCTCTTCCATATGCCCTGACTCCAGATAATCTTGCAAAAATTGCGAATACTGTAATTTAAGCGCAGGGTCTCGAGCTAGTCTCCGTTCGAGGGAGTTAAACCAACGCCGAGCAATGTCGATGGATGCTAAGAAATTTTGAGGCGCCGAGGGCTTGAACGGAAGCTTCACAACGAAACGACCGTCGGCTAATCGGTAAGTGCTATCAAGGAAGCTTCTCTCACACTGGAGCTGTTCCGGCTTCCATTTTGCATCGATTTCATTTGCTACTTCTTCCTCCTTCCAGAAATTCTCGACCAATTTGTCTAGAGCTAATTCTTTCGGCCCAACACCTTCAGCATCTGCTGATGAGCGTTGAGGAAGCCGGAGGACCATTAGTGTATCGGCCTGCTACTATCCAACCTAACACTGTTTTTTGCAATTTTGGTAAGCTATCTTTTAGTCTGATTTGACCAACACACAACAAATCAAAGAAGGTGCCAGCACCGATGAGCAAATCAACCCCTTGTGCCTTAAAGAATTGCGGATCTGCAAGTGGGATATTCGGAGGGATCTCCCAATCTTCAGTCACTACGCTTTTTTCTGGCTGCAGTCCAGTTATATGGGGCAAAATATAACAGTACAACGTTTTTTGGAAATTGCTGGTTCTGGATTTAATGTGAACCTGAGTGGTCCACCGAACCTTTGAGCATCTGTCCCCTATACCGCTAATGGTTACGTTGGTGCGTTCTTTGGGCAACTGAAGCATTTGAGCGAGTCGTTCGGATATGAAATCCATCTGAGAAGCCGAATCTAATAATGCCCTCGCTAATATGTACTGACCCATAATATTCCTGACCTGGATTACCGCGGAAGCGAGGAAAACTTGACCTTGTATCTGCTCTTTAGCAACTAATGCTGCCGCTAATGGTTCTTCAATATTAGAAGCAGCGACGAGTGGGCCTCCTCCGGTTTTACTCTTTCCTTCCGCAGGAGGCATTGTGGGGTTATATCGATGAAGCAGTGTATTGTGACGCATGGAGCATACACGGCATCCAGTGGACTGGCAGTTTCTTACACTATGGTCCTTGGCAAGGCAGTTGATACACAAGGCCCTTTTCTTGACCTCCTGAAATCGAGCAATAACTGAGAGCTCCAGGAATTTCGGGCATTTATGAATGGAATGAGTATCCTGGCTACAAAACCGACAGCCTATGGTACCAGCCGCTAATGATATCGGATTGGGGCTAGGCTTCTTTCCCTTATTGGACATGGCAAGCCTGTGAGACGACGAGAAGTATTGCGATTTATGTTCAGGCTTAGTGTCCCTCGCCTCTAGAAATTGACACCGTTTGCCCAACACTGTTGCACAGTGTTCCCATGAAGGAATTTCAGCCTGATCTATGGCCTCTTCCCATTTACTTACTGATTCGGGGTCGAGTTTGTCACTAACTAAATGAATTATTAGTGCATTTAGGATATTCTCAGAGATCTGTCTGAATCAACCAATTTCGTGAAGGAACCAATAAAGTTAGGGAACTCGGAATACTTTCCCGAAAATGTTGGCAACTTAAGTTTTGGTAGATTATTGTTGTGCACGGATGGCTTTGAAAATGCGGTATCTATAATTGTTCCGTTATTGCGCATAGTGTTCTTGACTTGACTGTGCAATACAAATCTTCAAGGTCTCCTCTAACTTTCACTTCTTGAGCGTCCTCAGGGCATAATCTTTCTATTGACGATTGGTAGGACAAAATTTGTTTAAAGTACGATTCGAGTATACCCAACCGACATTCTAACTCCGTAGCCGATAAAGTATCCACTTTTGTTTCGATAATATTTTTGATTCTTGATATGCATCCTTTGGTGGATGATCGTTGAGTTTTAAGTTTCGCTAATTCAGACATTTTGAAGGAGCTTAACAATTTCTTCGAAGATGTCCACCTTGCGATGACAATCGGATACAATTGTCTGTGACCAGAATTGACTCACATATGTTATTTGCATTCAACGCAATATAATTTATGCCGCTACTTGGGTATATAGAGCCCGAAAGATAACCGTGAACAGTTAGGAAGATAGAAGGTTACAAGCAAAGGGCAACTATAACGGGAATTAAATTGCGCGCAACTACATATGCATGCGTAAAAGGCACTTCACAGTGGCATATGTTCCACTATCTGTATGATGAATACTACCTGAACTGGAATAGTAAGTACTCCCTGAACCAACTACAAGAATCATACGGTTATATACGCACATGCAGTTATGAAAGTACTATTTGAGTGCCCTCGAAAACTTTCTGCTGTAATCAAATTAAAAACTAACGACGAGTTTCCACTTTCTGGTGACAACCGGAACACAATTCACTATTATCAGCGTGTGCATGTGTGCTCCATAAAATGCACTCCACGCACTGAAATATATTCAGCTAATTAGGTATATAAAGTCCGAAAGAAATTCTTCGAAGATATCCACCTCTTGGTAACAATCACAATACAATCAGCTATCACCAAAATTGACTCGAGCATATAAAATGCACTCAACCCAATGTAATAATGCCGCTACTTGGGTATATAGATGCGGAAAGATAACCGTGAACAGTTAAGAATTTGAATATATAGAAGGTTACAAGCAATAGGCAACTATCACAAGAATTTAATTGCGCGCAACTATAACAGTGGCATATGGCCCGCTATCTGTATGAATGCTGCCTGAACTGAAATAATAAGTATACCCTAAACCAACTATAGAATCACATGGTTATATACATACGAGTACATGCAGTTATGAAATCACTATTCGAGTGACTTCTGAAACTGATATGACCAAATTGAAAACTCACGACGAATGTTGGTATTTGCGCAGGTAAGTAGTCCACGGAACGATTTCTTCCCAATAGAATGATGATGGTGGTGAAAAATCTGCAATGATATGGCGACTGACGAACGCTGATTATTGGCGTTATGGTGGTCCAAATCTGCTTCAATGTCCCACGTGGATGAATGCACGGCTCTGGCGCAGACGCCGACGACGAAAAATTTAACTTCAATTGTATTTTATTTTAAAGGTATTGACTGCAAAGCTTGAAATTGTCCCTGCTCGGGCGCCAAATGTTGAGGAAGATAAGAATTTTTATTTTCCTGTTTAAAACGACTATTTAAATTTTTAAAATAAGATTAATGTTTTATTGATTCAACTACTTCTGCGCACAGGTCGACAAAGACAGAATAACTCAAGTAGCGTGACTTTTACAATAACCAAATTAGAACCTATTTTGTAATAGAATTTAACGAGTGAGAAATTTAAGTACTTCTAATTTACAATGTTGCCAGAGCATGAAACAGAGCAAGAACTGATTTTAATATGAATAGATGATAAAAGCATTGCATATTCGTAATAATAATGAATTACAAAACTGCAGATCACCTACTTTACAAAATCAATAAATCTTTTACAATTCATTTACATTTCAATACATTGATCAATTCCTTTTAATTCATTGGCATCTACCAGAACAGTACCCTCATTTAGCTTAGTTTGTCGTCTTCTTATTTCTTCAGTCAATCTATCGACTTCTTTAAGTTTTTCTTTTTCTTTACTTCTCAAATCATCTAAACTAGAATACAAAATGTTTACCAATAGATTTACTGCAACTTTTGTCTGTTTCTTTTAATGTACTCTGCATCGTTTCGCTATCAAACACTGCATATAGTCGCACTAAGCGACGGATCGTCCTGTTGGTGACACTCGACGTCAGGAATGCCTTCAACTCCGCTAGATGGGTGGATATTCTGGACACGCTGGAAAACTCTTTTCAAGTTCCAGAATATCTAATGCGGCTTTTGAGGAACTACCTAAAGGACCGAAGCCTGCTCTACGACACGACACAGGGCCAACGAAGGATGGAAATTACATCGGGTGTTGCCCAGGGATCTATCCTTGGTCCGGACCTGTGGAACGTGTCTTACGACGGGCTACTGAGACTTGAGATGCCAGATGAGTCGCGCTTGGTCGGCTATGCGGATGATGTTGCGGCTCTGGTCGCTGGGCGCACCGTTGAACAAGCGCAACTTAGGTTAGGTATGCTAATGCGCCGAGTGAGGGACTGGATGAATGCTCGCGGGCTCAGTTTAGCACTGGAGAAAACCGAAGTGGTCATCTTGACAAAAAAGAGAATCCCTAGAGTAAGGATGATCATTATTGGAGATATACAAATCGAATCGAAGCCAGCGGTGAAGTACCTGGGGCTACTGATCGACTCGAAGATGAGTTTCTCTGAGCAAATCAGGGCAACGGCTGAGAAGGCTGCTTCGGGAATATCGGCCCTGAGTCGACTTATGGCCAACGTAGGGGGACCCAGCCCATCAAGAAGACGCCTCTTGATGAGTGCTGTAGGGTCAGTGCTACTGTATGGAGCAGAGATATGGGGCGACGGCTCTCAGCAAGGAGGTATACCGAAAACGATTGGCACAGGTACAGAGAAGAGGAGCACTGAGAATTGCATCTTCGTATCCAACAGTCTCCGACTCGGCGGTGAGAGTGATTGCAGGCGTGATACCTGTCACCCTCCTTGCTAGAGAGCGCCGCGCTATTTACCTGCGCCGAAACGAGGATGCGAGGGAGATGGTTGTCCGCGAGGAGAGACAACGCTCGCTCAATGATTGGCAGCAGTCTTGGAGGAATTGCACGAAGGGAAGGTGGACTGCGCGCCTCATCCCGGATGTGAGGCCGTGGCTAAATCGAAGGCATGGTGAGACTGACTTCTATCTGACCCAGCTTTTGAGCGGGCACGGGTGTTTTCAGTCTTACCTGCACAAGATCGGTAAGTCACGGTCTCCCGATTGTCGGTTTTGCCCAGGAGAGGAGGACAATGCCTGTCACATATTTTTTGCGTGTACCAAATGGGCCAGGCTGCGAAGGGAACTCTGCAGGGAGACGGGAGAGCTCACCCCGGATAATATAGTTGCGGTGATGCTCGAATCGGTTGACAAATGGAACCAGGTGGCACATTATGCTCGGGCAGTCCTAAAATATAAAAGGGACTCACAGCAGCCGGAGGCACTGGGGCTGGGGGATCACTCTTCTGGCAATTCCTCTTCCCCTCTCCCCTCCCGCTAAGAAAGGGACTCCCCAGCTTGAAGGCGCCCCACGGCATAACAAAACGAGACCTGGCCCGAAGTAATGTGTCAAACGGTTCCAGGCTAGGTTCTCAGATTGACAGGGGAGGTGTTTAGTAGGTAGTCCAAGGGTATCCTCCATGGGAGTCCCACACTGCCAGACTCGGCGGGCGTAAATGCCTTCACCTCCCTACCACAAAAAAAAACAAAAAAACAAAAACCTCAGGCAAATGTCGGAGAACTATGTTTGGAATATCGTCAATACCAAATGATTTCTTGTTGTTTATTCTGTGAAATATGAAAGACAATTCTACAAAGCTGACAAATTAATCAATGAGACTCAAGCTTGGTATGAGGTCAGATGTCACTTTTTTAATCAAATGAAGAATTGATTCACTGTTCAGGCTTAATTTGAAATCGGAAACTTTTGCCTCAACGACCTCTAAAAATATTTGATTTCCTTTATCAGCGTTTCAAAGATTAACCAATTCAAAATGTGTTCCGATCAGGGAAAGTTTATGCAAACCATCACATTTAATTCTGTTTCCATTTCTATCTGGAGTCATACTTTCAATTTCGATACCGCCAGTATCGAGTTTGTTTTAAATGTTTAGTAATGGTTGTATAGTTGTCCTCATCCTGTCTCATTTTTATTCTAGTATAGCTTTAGTATTATATTTTTTGTCTTTAATATTTTAATTTCTTAGAATTGAAAAAATGGCAATTAATATATTTTATCATAAATTTTTACAATCTGCGCTGATACATGCCACCCTATGTGTGTATTCCGTCCAATTTTGGTTTCTTTTATTTATAGAATCCTATCAATTTCTTCATCCCAATTTATATATCTACATTTTCATCTTTTTGTTCTTCCTATTTACAATTCAACCTCAAAAATTAAGTTTATATACAATATTACATGGCGCTCAAAAGTTGAAAACAATAATTACATATATATTTGCTTTGACCAAGATAACTTATCATCTACCTCAACACCTAAATACTTGATCGAGGAAACCCGTTCAATTTTGTCTTCATAGATTTTAACATTTGAATTGATGTCCACCTTATTTTTTTGTTTAAATATCATAAGTTTAGTTTTACTTGTATTAATAGTAAGTTTATTCCCTAATAACCAAGTACCGTAAGATATAAGATCAGCATTAATTCTTTGTTCAAGAGCATCCGCAGATGAATCTGAATAAAGAAGCAGTGTATCATCAGCGTATACAATGTATTTCCCTTTCAAACCAGAAAAATAGATGTTGTGTATGTATAAAAGGAAAAGAGTTGGCCCAAGTATCGAACCTTGAGGGACACCTATGTTAATCTTATACTTAGAACTAATTTCTTTGTTAACACAAACTGAAATAGTTCTATTACTCAGGAAGTTGCCGATCAAATTCAACGGAGGGCCTCTGATGCCCAATTAACTTAGGCATAAAAGCAAAATGTTATGGTCGACCGTATCGAAGGCTTTAGCTAGATCTACAAATATTGCGGCAACATATTTTCCGTCATCCAGTTCGTTATTGATGAATTGTAAGGCATCCGTAGTAGCAGATATTGTGCTACTTTTTTCAATAAACCCATACTGGTTCAAATCAAACCCTAATGAGTCATTAATAAATCGAGTGATCCGAATATTAATTATTTTTTCAAATACTTTGCTCAAAGTGTTCGTGAGGCTAAAAGGCCTATAATTTGAAGGTTCCTTTACACATCCTGATTTGAAGGCAGGAATCACTATTGCATCCCTAAATTCCGATGGGAACTCACCACATGCCATAAATTCATTGAACTCGAGGACTAAGTGTGGTGCGATTATTTCTCTTATCAATTTAAGTTCCCTAGCAGAAATACCATCACTGCCTGAAGATGAATTCTTTAGCGAAGCTATAATTGATATAACTTCATTATCGAATGTAGGTTCGAGGAAAATTGATTTGACGTTAAGCGGAATCTGATATCGATTAAAATTCATTAACTTAAATTTTTGGTCAATTTCATCGGCTAATCTTTTCCCTATAGAGCTGAAATGTACCCCAAGGGTTTCAGCACTAATATCAGTATCTTGTTTGCTTTCCCCACCTGATGACAAAATTTCATTATTAAGCGTCTGCCATACTTTTCTAGCATTTCCATCAGTAGAAGCAATTCGCTTAGCAAGAGATTCTCTTTTGGCAGCTCTTATCAATGAGTTAACCCTATTTTTCTGTTTCTTGTAGATCAAAATATGGTTATCTATATTTGGATTATTCTTCATACGTTTAAATAGAGTATGCTTCTTCCTAATTTCTCTAATTATTTCCCTAGTAATCCAAGTGTTACTTCTAGTACGTATCATTTTGACGGTAGTAGCTGACTCTTTCGCGCTTTGGATGGTTTTAATAATTTCCGAAATGGGTAACCAATGGTTGCAGTTTTTAAATTTACTATCTACTAGTTCAAAAAATTTTTCTCTATCTAAGCTGTAAACATTTTTTTTTGCCATGGGTACCAACACTTTTGTAACTCCCTCAACAGTAACAAATAAGACGCTATGGTCTAAGTCCGGCCAAACCTCATATTTAACCAAGAAGTTTACTGAATATGCATTCAAGTTAGTAACGATATGATCGAGAAGTGTAGAGCAGTTATCCGTTATTCTTGTAGGTTGATAGTTAATCATCCGTGCTCCATTCATATTTAACATATTTAAATAGTTCATACTAATGCTGTTGCTATGAAGTGTATCGATATTCACATCAGCTATGACCGTCAAATTTTCGTGACTTTGATAGATATCATCTAAGTATTCAATAAATTCATTAACATTCTCACTAGGCGCCCTATAATACGTTCCAATCTTTATTTTTTGCCTCTCATCCTGAAGGGAAATAACTATTGTATTATATCTATTATCTACTAGAAGAACTCTATACTTAATATTGTTTCTTATGTAAATAGCAGTTCCTCCACCTTGACTTTGATCCCTACAATTATGTATAGACTGAAATCCATTTACGTTATATAACCTAACTTCCTCACTACAAATCCAAGTTTCATTCAATATGATGACATCCAGACTCTCATGTGAGTTACAAAACACCTCAAAGTCATCAAACTTGTTCCTAATGCTTCGAATGTTAGCATAAAATATATTGATATTTAATGCTTTATTCATTTTCAGATGTATAATTGATTCTTCTTAGGAACGACTTAATAGCCTTGAGATATTAAGGGCACTCTTTATGAGATGCTGGATGAGAAACTTGATTATTTTTTGCTGACAGGCAATTAGAGCATTTACTAGATTGGGAATTGCAGCATCTTGTGTCGTGATGCTCGGCACATTTGGCACAAACCTCTATACTACTTCTGCAGTTTATTGAAGAGTGGCCAAATTTTTGACACTTAAGGCATCTTCTAATGCTGAATTCTTCCCTACAAAAATATGAGTTAAAATCTATATTAACAAATGTATTAACAAATCGCTTGTATAAAATTCCCGGTACTTCAAAGATTAATGAATATTAGATGTTTTTCTGCTTTGCCACTGCTTGACTACATTGATTGAGCAATCAGGAATACCTGGATTGAGAGCCTTTATCTCATCCAAAAGCTCCTCACTTTCAAATGTTCTTTCCAATCCATGCACTATTAACCTAGGCATCATCTGCTTAGTGGGAACCACTTTATAAGCATCACCTAGGCATTCCTGCAATGAATTGACAAGAGTCTCTGTATTAGATAAACTTTCAGTTTTGAGTAAAATGCCACCATCAGTAATTTCCCTGTTGTATGTAATCGGAATTTTAGCCGCCGCTGGCTTAAATGCTTCCTTTACTCTTGCCATAGTTTTGTCTGAAGCTTGCCTTTCTTTCGTTTTATTATAACCCCTCCATTATATTTCGGCGCTACTCCTATTGGATTCTGGGACAATGCTGCTGCATATGAAACAGTCCGCACTGGTTTGTTGGAGATTTGCGATTGCAGATCTTCTAGTTTTTTTGCAATTTCTCTGTTAGTGTCATTCAGCCCTGAAATTTTATCCATTATTTCAGCTTGGCTTTGACTCGCTGTTAATTGCTTTGCTTTTAGCAGCTTAGAGGCAGTGGCTTTTTCACTGGGGCACACCCAAAAACACCAATCTACCGCCTCCTTCAAGGCATTATAGACAGTGTCTGGCATTGATATGCAGCTTGTGTGGAACCATTTTCCACACAGACTGTCGCATTTCATTGCGAAATCGCCTTTGCTGACCACTTTTTTGCAAATTCCGCACTTATTCGACATTATATTGAAAAAAAAAAAACAGAGCACCAAATATATAAGTGAATACTGCTAAGGTTAGGTTGAAAATCAAGCAATCGTATCAATACTGTATACTCACTAAATTCAGTTCACTTCAATGTGATGTAATAATAATTGCTGATTTGGATCAAATTTCACTAAAAACAGACAATTTAATTTATTTTAAACAAATATTTAGCAAATTTTCACTCTGACAATTATTTGTTATGACACGCAATGACAGTTCTTCTTCTTCACTTACGAGGTGTGTACAAAAAATATCGCGAATTTTGTTTTTTTTTTTCAAAAATTATTTATTTATTCATGAATATCTATTTTGTCCCCTTCAAAGTAATCCCCATGAGATATTATACACTTGTGCCAACGGTTTTTCCAATCTTCGAAGCACTTCAAAAAATCATTTTTTTTAATCTTGTTCAGCTCCTCC
The DNA here is from genome assembly GCA_963969285.1 of Odontomyia ornata. Taxonomy (NCBI): domain Eukaryota; kingdom Metazoa; phylum Arthropoda; class Insecta; order Diptera; family Stratiomyidae; genus Odontomyia; species Odontomyia ornata. Next base: position 182,641,791 of record OZ017738.1, read on the forward strand.
TTCGATGCCGTCTTTATCTCGTCAAGCGTAGCGTAACGTCGTCCTTTCATGGGCCTCTTCAGTTTAGGAAACAAGAAAAAGTCACAGGGGGCCAGATCTGGGGAATACGGTGGCTGCGGCATCATTAGTGTGTTGTTTTTGGCCAAAAAGTCGCGCACAAGCAACGATGTGTGAGCAGGGGCGTTATCGTGGTGCAAAAGTTATGACCCTCTGGAGCAAATTTGCTGTTTTTGGTCGCAATTGAGCAATTTTGGTACGAATTTCGCGGCGACCCGTCTCATGCCCAAATCGTTGATAAAAATCGAATGGCACGAGCCAATCGATATGTTTAGGTCCTCAGCAACTTCTCTAACGGTGATTCGACGATTGGCCAATACCATTTTCTCCACTTCATTAATTTTTTCGTCTGTTGTTGAAGTGCTCGGGCGTCCGGCACGCTCTTCGTCGTTCACATCTTCTCGGCCTTCTAAAAACATTTTGTACCACCGATAAACGTTGCTTCGGTCCAAGGTAGCTTCTCCGTATGCCACAGTCAACATTCGGAATGCATCCGCGCACTTAATTTCGTTTTTCACACAAAATTTGATACACGTTCTTTGATCCATTTTTTTCAATAAGTAAAAATCGAAGACGATTGAAAACACGTGCAAGTAAAGCAGCTATCACCAATCAAGTGAACATTCAAAATGGCCGAGCTTGTCGGCATAAGTGATAGACAGGAGTGCCAACATAACGCCACAAAAAAATCGAAATTCGAACATACGTAACCCGCGAAAATTCAAAATTCGCGATACTTTTTGAACACACCTCGTATATGCTCGGATTAGCCCAAAGCGACACCTGATGTAACTACCATCCATCGGCTACCTTCCTTTGTCTCATAGTGCGTGCTATAGCTGGTCCTTCAGATAGTTCCTCAAAATTTACGACAGATACTTCGATGATCCAGAAAATCCGCCTATCTAGCGGAGTTGAAAGAATTTCTGACATCGAGAGTGACCAGTGGGATAAGCCATCGAGTGGAAGCACTAAGTGCTTCTGCGCACTGGAGCGCGTTTACTACTTCCCCGATAGTACGGATAAGGGAGCAATCCGCTCTATAGCCATAGTGTCATAGAGATAGGCTCCTTGCAACATGAATCGCGTCAACGAGTTTTTTACTGATGAGTTATTCGGGTACTGTTCTGATCGTGTCTAACATATTTAATGCCGGCATGAGGACAACTTGTAATTCCCCTTCTTTTTGATAATCAACACAAGCCTCATTAATTTCCGACACTCCAGGAATGTCCCTTTATGTAGCAAGGGTTACACTGGAGTTTCATCGTGGATGACATCTGCAGAGACGGGGAGTACAAGGAAAGAAGCCCGCACATCTTTATTGCGTCATATATATAAGCCAAAGTTTGGACTCCAAACTTCCACATAACCAGCTTGTAGCACAGGTCCCATGCATCCCCATTCACGTTGTCTACCTGATTTTGGCATATACTGGCCTTGCTGTTGTTGATAAGTTTGTGGAAGTCCTCATTGGCTGAATTGTATGTAGCGAGCTTGGCGCATGCTTCTTTTGAATGCCGTGCCCACTGGGCCTTTCGTCAGAGCTTATGACATTCACTTCGCTGTTCAGGCTATTTCAGATGACCATCAGTACACCGAAAACTTGTCATGGCGGGGTCTCCAACAGATCATGGTAGACGTTAAAATACTCCTAATTATGTCCACCGCGTCCACAACTGCTAATGCGCCACTCGCATGCAAACTTAATTCTGGAATGAAATAAAGACTTGGCCTACAACTGATATAGGTGACGAAGAAGATTGATAAATTTTAATGTAAAGTATATTCTTTTAGTAATAATTTGATTTTTAAATATTTTAAATATCAATGAAAAGCTTATTTGACTTTTCAATTGTGGTTTCAATTTAATTTCAATCCTTTTACTGCAAAAAGGGAGTACCTCCAAGTCCTGAAAATCGAAACGGCAGAAAAAAATACCAGCAATTACAGAAATTTTCAATGTGCTAACTAAAAAGTGCATGAAAGGGATATACATACATTTTTCACAGTATTTTCCTGTTCATATATTAGCAGGAAAATCAATTCTTAGTATTTCCTCAAAAATTTCAAAATGTGGCTATCTTACCTTTCTGCAGCTAGCAATTCAACTATAATGTAATCAAAATCAGTAAAAATCACAATAATGGTTTGTGTCCATATTTCTAGAAGCAGAATCACTTGCAAACAATCGACCGCACGCTAATGAACTTCCTAGCCAAACATGACGATCCAAAAACGGTTCTTCCATACACTCATAAGAATTTAGTTCATTCATTGCTTTGCTAGATCCCAGCAGACATTTATTGATCTTCATGCATTACCATCGATATGGGCATCGAAATATTTCAGCAATTATCTTATGATTCGTTTCGATTGACTTGAAACAGGCAATCGACAGCAGCTGGTCGGGGAGGAAAAAGAATTAAGACCAAACCAATCAAGTGGAAAGAAAGAATCGATTTTTCTTGCCGTAATAATTTCATTCCAAGACGCGAGCGTGCCTCGCTGCAAGCCCCGGTAGGATTGCACATTGCATACTTTACTCACCTTATGCAGGTCTTCATTATCATCTCAGCAAAGATATTTCGGCATGGGAAGATGTTCAGCTAGTTCGCGGATCAGTGGAGCGGACCCACAAATGAGCCGTTAAAGCTAAATGATTGGCAAATATGCATACAAAATTTCCGGCATGACGAGAGTTGTGCGTGCCATATTTCAAATTTGGTATTTGTTTAGAGAGGGCAAAATATGATGTTCGCGTCATGACTTCCTTTCGTACGGAAATGGGTCAGAGGCGTTCCAATGTACGATTCATGTGATTAATATCAGTTGTCACAATTCAACGCGTTACCTTCAACCGCGAAAATCATGATCAACGATTTCAAAGATATTCGCTAAAATAGGTCACTAGCCTGCCGAAGCTTTTATAAGTTTCCTTACTATCGGTTTACACGCTACTCATACCCGTCGTTTAGGGAAAACCTCTAACCCGAAGATGCCAGCTTTATTGGGACAACACCAAATCATTAACGAAAACTCTTTTGATGCGCCCAACCTACGCATTAAACACTTTCTCAATCTATCAACTGACAGAATCATCCGATGCACAATTGGCACCGTTACTGCAACTGGAGGAGATTGAATGAGCCAATCGCACTTTCTTGGATTGATCTTGTAAGGAAACGCCAAGTAATCGCTGCTCAAAATCTGATGATGGTTTCGTTGATGGAAATATCTTAACTTTTGCTATGCTAACTCCTCGCTGCACAATAAGCAAACAAATTATTTATTTTCGTGTTATTCAATGAGTTTGTGATTGGTTCGGTGCACGTGTTAATCATCATTGAAGAGATTTTGCAACTCGCGGGCTGCAGTGCGAGCCGCGAAGGAGACCGTTTTGGGGAAATAAATGATTAACTGTAAAAGAGGAAACGAGGTGTGTTCGAATTGTGGTAATTGCCAGTGAGTGGAGTAAATGGTGTGTGATTGATAGTTGTCGGTTTAAATAATTGCAACGCTGCTGAACACTTTATTTCATGCTTATCAAACAAAATCATCAAATCAAAGGACTTGCATAATGGTTTGCGCTGCACTGATAAAAAAAGAAAGTGATTGTTAAGCGCATTGCAAAATTAAGGAAATTCGGTGGGCAGTTATGGGAGTATGATTTGCAATTGATGTCGATAACGCCTCGTTTTATGAAGACTGAGAAATTGAAGTCTTTTTTATGTCGGTGATCCAGAAGTAATATTTTACCCTCACTATGTTATGACATTCATATCAAATTCAATTGACTAGTATGGACTATTCTACTTGAAGCAGCAAGTCATCCAAAAAACTAGGAACCATTAGGAATTATTGAGTGAGATCAAAGCAAACTTGTCTCATCACTTTATTACGAGTAAGTGCCTAGGGTTGTCAGGAAGGATCCAATCTTTTGCTCAGAACTCTCCTTTGTGAATATAAAATTCCAAGTTAATCATTAATTAGTCTTACATAATATGATGTAACACTCTAACTTTACTACTGGAACAGTATTGTAATAAACGGTTAACCACCGCTGACGATAATGTTTGTTGCTAGATGAATTGCGAACATTACAAAAAAGTTCGTTCTTTTTTAAAATTGATATCGCCCCCTGGCTCTCATCTTCCAAGCTTCCTTGGCTCACTTTACAGGTCCAATCTTGAGGTCCACAGGGGGAATGCTGGCCTAAAGGAATACTCTTGCAGGATATGGAGGGCGCCGTGAGTTTCCCCCTGGGATGACAGGTAACGACCCTGGCAGAATCTGGACTACGCTTTGGACAATTAATAGAATTGATGCTTTGGGCTGGCGGATATGATGGTTTGGACCTAGTTGCTTAGTGCTGTAGCGCAGAGGGGACACTCGTGAGTGAGCGGCTCCAATTCAACTATCATACCGTCTCCGTCCCGGTTAATACTTGGCACGCCTAGGAGTGCTTTCGAAGTTCGCACTATTGGGTTGGTTGTGTAAGCTCAGTTGAAACGAAGTCCTGATTAGCGCTGGCCTGGCTCTGAGCACTTGTCTCCATAAGGGCTTGTGCCAAACCTCGCATGACCCACCTGTTCTGCAAAGGCAACCATGGGACCTCAAAGGCCACTACACATTAAAACGGAGATAGCGGCTCTAAAGGGGGATCCAATATAACTGGAGCAACTACGAGTAAAAACCTTCAAAAAGATAAAAAAATTCTAAAACCAAAGTAAAAATAATAACAACGACGATGTATCCAGCGGCTGCCGCCACGATGTTCACAACACATTGGGAGCGAACAGTTAAAATGAGCACAATGACAGTGAAAATGGACCAAAAACGGAAATTAACCAACACTCCTGGTGAGACTGAGATTCCTGTGGCGTTTGAGCGCAGCAAACATATAATGGAAGCACCAGAGCATCCTTAAAAGGAAAAAAGGGATGTTCGAGACGTGGGGGAAAATATAAAGAACATAAAAAATTCGATAGTTACTGCTGCGGTCGCTACCGAAGTAACCAAAGCAAGAGTCTTAAATCCCGAAATAATAACGAACCATCCTGAAGTCCAAGCTGAGAGCGCGACAGGGAAAGAAAAGAGTGACCAGACAAATAAAGCGCCGTTGTGTGATTTCATCGAAACCATCGAAAATGTGGCGGAAATACTGTACTCCGAAATGGAATGCGTTAACCTCTCCCAAGAAATATGGTCGCAAAGTACGATTGCCGCCCAGTGGCATGAAGAAGAAAGGCTAACCCGAAAAGCGGGAGATGTTCCAAATAGAATCAAATCTGCATGCGATTCGCAAAAAAATCACGAAGGGATAAAGATTGGTATTCTTGAACTAGAGGCGCTCCGACACCGCATTGGGCCTTACTGGAGGAGCTAGTTAAAGGCTGAAGACGATCAGAAGGCCAACGAAGAGCAGAAAGCTAAAGATACGCTGAGGGGCTAAGCCTAAAGGGTACGCGCAGATAGCTCCACCATCAAACATTAATAAAAGAATGGCGTCTAGCCCAATCCAAGGAGATCGCGATCAAAGAAGGAAGGAAGAGGCTCTTGATGGGCGTGGAATGCCAAATCAGGGATTTTATACAGTGCTGACAAAAGGAGCGAAGAAAGCCGCAAAAAAACTCCTTCAGAAAGTGCCGAAAAATAAAATTTCGCATGGACGCTCACCAAAAGAGAAGACCTGATGCGAAACAGGAGGGAAAAAGCCTCAACCAAGAGCCCAGCAGCAGGCACTGCTTGTAAAACCCCAAATTGACTGACCCCACGCAGACGTGTTGCAGAATATCAGAAAAAATTTAAAGTAGACAGTACAGTCAACGTGGTCACGCCACATACTGGACAAACTTGGAGCAGAGGCTAACAATAAAGAAGCATTCTACGACGCAATAAAGAAAGTCCTCGGAAAAAGAGCAAATATAGCCTCGCCCGTGCGAATTGCAACGATCGAAATAAGAGATATAAACTGCGTCTCAGACTCTGCCGAAGTAAAAGAGGCCACCAAAAGGGAGTTCCCTAGCGTGAGCAGGATCAAAGCGAGACTGAACCAACGCGCGGCCATCATTGATTTGACCAAAAAGGGCACCAAAAAACTTCAATGCTAAAGCAATCGAATGGGGCATGCTTTAAACAGATCCGCGGGAAAATGAATCCTGAAAATAGTGGCCAGGGCCTCACCGTATTAAACACTGAAAATACGCCAACTATCCACCGTGTTGGCTGCAAAGCAACTATATTGGATGTCACATCCGCCTCGAAGTACGAAGGATACACAATTGGAGAGTATCAGAAGACTACTCAGCTAATGATAATCCGTGCATCCTGCTTGAGATCAGTGATGTTTCCTCCCGACGACCATTCTCTCGACCTTCAACAATTGGGTGGAACATTGGAAGGATGGACGTTGAGAGGTTCATTGGAGTGTTCACAGCAGGTGCTCCGCTGCAAGGAGATTCACAGGGGACGGAGGAACTGGCAGCTGAAGACGTGGTGAACTCAGCTATGAGCATCATTACGTCTGCTTGCAACACCTCTATGCAGTGTACTTGTGGTCAACTGAAATCCCTGAAAAGTGAACGGAGTATCCAAAGCTTTGGCGTGAGGCTCAACGGGCATGGATCCGTGACGAGGCATGCAACTGGGTAGCAGCATATAAGTTGGCCAGGAAATGCTTTCGCAAATTGACTAACACCAGCAAGGCTCGCTGCTCGCAAGATCTAGCAGACAATGCGAATAAAGATCCGTGGGGCCGTTTGACTCAAGGATAGAAACAATGAAGAGGGCTATGAAGAACGCAGACATCGACCTAGTTTATACGAGCCGGGCCACAAAAATGCAGAACTTACTTCGATCAACCAAGGACCCCATACCATAAATGGAGCGGAGCGGAGTCTACAAGGTATCGTGTATGAAATGTAATGGATGTTACATTGGACAAACGGGGAGATCACTAGGTGTCAGATGGAATGAACACTTAAGGGAAGCAGTCAACAAAAACAAAAAACAGGATGCAAAAAACTTCAAATCAAAAGTAGCGGAGCATATAGTCCTTGAAAAACATGACATCACTGCGGACAACGTCAGCATGCTGAAAACGGTTACAAACGGATGGAAGCTTGATGTAGCAGAAGTTTGGAGATATTCCATCGGAAGACGCAGGACATTTGGAACGGCGACCCAGGTAACGGATACACCTGGCTATTCAAGCTTACAAAATAATGAAGGTAGTTAAGTAGTAATTAAGGAAAAACAAATTTTCGAATGGTATAAGGATCAGGTAATTAGAGATTAAGTAAAAGTTCTTTGAGGGATAAAATGTAATTAGAGATTCATATTAATACGTTAATGAGCTTAGTATAAATATTAGGCCACTTATAGTTTAGGGAATAGTAGTATTTTACAAAACCCTACTAGTTTCGCGATCTGTCTGTCCCTCCGTCCGTGTGTCACGCAAACTACTTAAGCTAGAAACATCAAATTTGGTAAGCAGATGTAAAGTGATGCTCTCTTTAAATTTCAACTACAAAAAATTTTATATGGTAGTTAAGGGGGGTCTCTCCATATAGGGGAGTGGCCACCGAAAAAAAAAAAATTTCATCAAAAGTAGCCGATATGGGTATCAAATGAAAGGTCTTGATGAGAACTTTGCAAAACAGGTCTTAATTTGATACTTTTTGCTTCGAGAGACGCGCAGGGAGGGAAAATACACGAAATATTTGTGTCCCCCCCCCGTGATTGGACACCTGTGATCCGAAAAATCTGAAAAAACTTATGGTGGTAGGTGTTTATGAGTACAACAACAACAAATACCTTAGAAGTCGAAATTCGCTCAACATTGTTAATAATAGTATGATATTCGAATTTCACATTTTTCCTAATAAAATCGCATCGGTACCTTTAAAGTGAACAAAATTTGATATTTACGTAGTCCTACTAAGGGTTCTCAAACTTTGTAAGTTTGATGAAAATGGAACGATATACACGGAAGTTATAGCCGTTTGAAATTTCTCCAATTACAACAACAATAACACATGATTTTGGATTTTATGGACTTTCCATCCAATCAGTCACTGCAGTTTTGAGTTGATTTTCTTGAAATTTTCCAATAAGGTCAATAACAGTAATATTTTTGAGGATTCAGGATTTGAGTGATTTTTGTTGGTTTGCAACAAAATGGCGACCGTTGAAAATAGAAAAACAATGGATTTTCCTTTGAACGGGCACATCTCTTTGACATATTTCTTGACGTTATTCATTGCTGGTGACTGTATTTCTGAGAAATTGGATACAAAACCCTTCTGACATGAGCGTAGGTCCATTTACCCAACTTGTTTATATTTGAAAGTTCTACTAAAGGTGGAATATCTTTAACGATTTTTGTTGGTTTGCAACAAAATGGCGACCGTTGAAAATACTAAATCAATTGATTTTCTTATAAACGTGAACATCGCTTTGACATATTTCTTAACTTTATTCATTGCTGGTCACTGCATTGCTGAGAAGTTGAGTACAAAACCCTTCTGACATGAGCGTAGGTCTGTCTACACAACTTGTTTCAACTCAAATAATGTGTGTCATGCATCGTCCTCCTCTCCTGGGCAAAACCAACAGTCAGGGAACCACAACTTACCAATCTTGTGCAGGTAAGACTGAAAACACTTATGCCCACTCAAAACCTGAGTCAGATAGAAGTCAGTCTCACCGTGCATTCAATTTAGCTTGGAGGTCAGATCCAGTATGAGCCACGCAGTCCGCCTTCTCTTCGTGCGATTTAATCAATATTGCTGCCAACCGTTGAGTGAGCGCTGTCTCTCCTCACGGACAACCGTCTTCCTCGTATCCTCGCTTCAACACAGGCAAATAGCGTGGCGCTCTCCAGCAGGGAGGGCAACAGATATCATACCTGGAATAACTCTCACTGCCGAAAATGCAGTTCTCAGTGCTCTTCTTCTTTGTACCAGTGCCAAGGTTTCGGTACATCTCCTTACTGAGAGCATCGGCCCATATTTCTACTCCGTACAGTAGCACTGACCCTACAGCACTCATCAAGATGCGTCTTCTTGATGGGGTAGATTTCCCTACGTTAGCTATAAGTCAACTCAGAGCCGATAATCCCGAAGCAACCCTCTCAGCCATTGCCCTAATTTGCTTAGAGAAACTCATCTTCGAGTCGATCAGTAGCCCCAGATACTTCATCGCTGGCTTTGGTTCGATTAGTATGTCTCTAATATCGATCACCCTTACTCTGAAGATTTCTTTTTTTCTAAGATGACTACTTCGATTTTCTCCAGTGCTAGATTAAACCTACGAGCAGTCATCCAGTCTCTCACTCGGCGCATTAGCATACCTAGTCTTTGTTGCACTCCTTTAACGGTGCGTCTAGTGACTAGGGCCATGACATCGCGCACATAGCCGATCAAGTGCAACTGATTTGGAATCTTCAGTCTCAGTAGCCCATCGTAAGACACGTTCCACGGATAGACCCCTAGGCAACACCTGATGTAATTTACATTCTTCGTTGGTCCTGTGTCATGTCGTAAAGCAGGCTTCGGTTCTTAAGGTAGCCCCACAAAACCGCATTCCAGAACTTGAAAAGAGGTTTTCAGCGTAGCCAGAATATCCACTCATCTAGCGGAGAGGAAGGCATTCCCAACGTTGAGTGTCACCAACAGAACGATCTGTCACCTGGTGCGACTATATGCCTCTGCCTTTTGGACCACGCTCACCACTTCTGCAATCACATCAATTGTGGAGCGGTCTGCTCTAAAGCCCTACTGCCGAGGGGATAGAACCTAAGCAGCACGAATTGAGTCAGTGAGTCTTCCCTTGATGAGTTTCTCTAGCACTTTCCCAGCTATGTCTAGCACTCAAAGCGGGTGGTATGCACATGGTGATCTGTACAGGAAAAAGCCCATCTCGGAGGCAAGCACTGAATTTGCTGAGACGCAAGTCAGGAAAATGGTGATAGACAACTTGCAATACCTCAGCTGGAACACCATCTGGGCCGGGGGCCGTTCTTGCTTTCAATGATGAAACTACCCGTCCCATTTCTGGTTGTGTGAAGAGTGAGTATTCGATTGCTGTTTCACCTTGAACAAGATGAGTGGGGAAGAGTGCCCACAGTATTTTGTCCATACTTTTCGCTTCATTTTTGCTAGGTTTCCTAAGAGCAACAAGCTCCGCATAAAAGTTCTGCGCCCGTTGGGCCTCGTGCGAAGCTTGTGACACTACATTAAATTTACAGTCATGATGATGTTCATGGTTAAATTCACCAGGTCTTGAGCTGCCAGTTCTTCTGTCATGCTGCAGCGGAGAATCTGTTGAGAGCACCTTGACGATCCTCATGACGTCCATGCTTCCGATGTTCTACCCAATTGCAGAGGACCAACAGCATGGACGTTGAGGGATAACATAACTTTTGTCGTTATGTTGCTCACTCAGAAGCAAAACATCGGCTCATATGCCCCTCGCAAAATGCTCAAACAGGTTTTGGGCGGTTGAACTGATGTGTAGGTTTCCCGGCAGGATACGGGTCATCTAAGTTCTGATTTCACCTTGGCTAGGGCTTCCTGGAAATCAAAAAATTTTCCTGATCCCAAAACTTGCCCAAGATCCAGTCTTGGATCAGCATGTGTGACTCCTTTGTACACTCCTTCCTCTTATATTCCATTCTACCACATTTGTAGCATTAGGAACACCTATAGGGTCCTTTACATACTTGTGCGGTGTGACCGTAGCCAAGACATTTGAAACATTGAAGGGGCGCTGCTCTTCGCTGGTTCTTGGAGACAACCTACCCTATTCTTACTTTGCCTCTATTCAGGAATTGTTCGGCGTCCTTTGCGGCTAAGTGAATGATTGCCATGCGTTTCACCTTATGGCTTTCTGGTGTCAGCTCCCTTTTGATGGTCACTGCTACCTCGGCTAGGTTCGCAGTGCAGTCAATGTCTCTTATTTCGGTCATTTCCATCGGGTCAACCAAGGTTTCAGTCGCGTTTTCGCTGAGGACTTTCTTTACTGCGTAACATAATTTATTGTCAGTCTGTTCTCCGAATTCGACGAGTATGTCGCTCAACCTGTTTGGTTGCACTGCTTTGATACAGTATGGGTGTCTTTAGGCCTTATATTTTCCCTTAATTTGCGGCACTTCTGCGTAATATCAGCCATCTTGGGTTTTTACGAGCAGTACCGGCTGCTGGGGTCCTCGTCGTGGCTGTTGTCTTTCCTGTTTCACGTCAGGTCTTTTTTCTTGTTAGACGTCTGTGCAAACTTTCTCTTCTGCCACTATTTGAAGGGATTTCTTATCAGTTGTCAGGAACCTCTCGTATAGCATTATACGCCTGTCAAGTGCCTCTTCCCTCCTTCTTTTGCCCCTATCTCATTGGATTGCACGTTTTCATTCAGGCGCCTTTGCTCAAATCATGAACCTTCAAAACCTGAAGCCACAGAAACAACTCCAAAAACCTCTATTCCACTTGCACAACTATAGCATAAGCTACAATTAAGATTCACTTGCGCAGTGGTCGTAATGTGAAAATCATTTCCAAGGTTGTTGCCGGTTTAGTCACAAATGGTGAACCGCAACCCAAGCCTCCTAAGGGATACATCAGACTACGACTATTTAGCTGCACTTCTGTCGCAAGTTACACATGGTTAAATGGAAGCCCACACACTGCGATTTTCGACAATTTTGTCCAGGTCGGCAGTCGCAGGAATTTGCGATTTTTCCTAAAACCAGTTTAGTAGGTAGTTTTTGTGATACTCGCGCAGGCGCACATCATTTGGACATTTGACGCTGACGTGCACGGAAGATTCTTGCATAGCGCACAAATGAGTTAGCGCATGTGTTCCTGGCAAAGACATACCTTCAAATGAGCGTATTAGTTCTGCGCATGCCTGAAGTTCCTTTGCAAATCTTGTCGCAGTGTGTTCGTATTTGCGTCTAAAAATCGCTGGTTACGGCAGAAAAATCGCAATGTGGCCGAACCCTAAAACAGAACATGTGAATACAAATGGAAATATTGAAAAGACAACGGATTCTAAGAATAAATCCGCTGCTTCAGGGGAGTCGGTTCGAGATCACCAACCAGTGCGGACGCCGCGAGTGATAGAAGGAGTTCTGGTATTAGCCTCGGGTGATACGGTTGGGAAGTTCAAGTTTGATCGTTGTTTGATTATTTCGTTCGTGGGGGACGCGAGAGTTGTGTGAACAAGTGTGAAATTACGATGATGGGAGTGTGCCTGTCGAGGGATGGAATGACTGGGCGACCGTGGTGAGTGGCGGCAAGGGTTTCCGGACACTTCTGTGGAATTGTCGCACGAGAGTAGTTTGTCAAGTGATTATTATTATTGCTGCTCTTACTTACCTGCCGTTAGTTTGATCTTGCAGTCCGCTAGTGATGAAATCGGCGGTCCGTGTGCGGGGATTAAAGAGCAAGAATCGCGTGGTGAGGGACGAAGGACTAGTTCAAGTGCACGATTGGTGGATTTTTATGATTGCGAGTAAGATATTGTTGTCGGTAGCTGCGGAAGAAAGCGCCGCGGAGCGAGCAAACGGAAAAGTGACAATCGAATTGTAAAGTGCTGGACTGTTGCCCCATGTCTTTCGCGTTGATCGCGACTTGTTCCAGCGGTAGCAATTGTGTAACGGGATTAAGAATTCATTGACGATGCAGCAGTGCATGCAAATGCAAAAGCTTTTTCTTAAAACCTCGAAAAACGGTACCTCCTGCTGTTGACATTTGAATGTTGACGTAGGTTATATGGCCACTAGGTCATCAGGTATGTGCTTAAAAAAATTTCATTTTTGGTACGATTTCGCAGCTAAGTGCGGACGATTGGAAGGTTTCAGCCACGTCATGTTGGTTGAGGGAGAAATTTCGTAGACGCCTTTCGTAGCCCTGCATCCCGCGGCGGAACGGAATAGTCCGTGGTGAATTAAACCATAAGGCAAGTGAGTGAGACGGCTGAGACCACGGGATCGAAGACTTTCCGACTTTCATTGAATTTACGGGCCTTCTTTTGACCATCTCCGCTCGTCCTATCGTCGGCTTTAGTGCATTTTTTTTTCTATTTGTATGCAATTAAATCAACTAGGACACATCTCCTTGTGCAAGCATTTAGAGTAGTGGTCAACTTTAATGTCGTGTAACGCGAGACAATTGCAAGGGATCTGTATTCAAACCTCATTTACTTTCGCTGCATGAACTTGTAATCGATCAATTCCTTGACCGATTTCGATATTGCGTTTGAATATCTAAATCTGTGTGCGTTAGCGGGAACCCCAAGTCGTCCGCGGCTAAGCGTTGGGCTGTGACTTCTACCTTTTAAAAAGCTATTGCATTTTCCCGCTCGTAGACAACACATTTATGAATTTGGGGTGGAACGAGGGAATGTAGCCACATAGTTTATTCGAGCCGAGCATTGCTTGATTATCAAGTGGATACCGACGAAGTACGCAATTGTTATCCAAGATTACGTCTGTAGACGAGACACTTGCAAATATAATTTTTTTCGGCATCTCTGACAATGAAGAACGAGTATCTTCGACGTTGCGCCTTCAGCTGGTTTATTGACTTCTCATAGAAGCAAAGTGACCTGATGACATTGACTTGAAGTTGAGCAAGAGGAACGTGTACATGAGCGCAAGGCGCGCATTTCACAAATTAACATCTCTTAGCGATTTTAATTAGAAAAAAAAAATTTTTTTAAACCAAAACGTTTCGAGGACTTACACCCCTGCTTCGTCAACGAGCGCTCGTCGTCGGACAAGGATATGTAAGTACCTCTCTACTTTCCTATTTTTGTTCAATAAATTGATTAAATATTGGTTCGGTGAAATATTATATTGTATATTTATATTGGCATTATACTAAAGAAAAAGGAAAACATAATGGCTGTTGCAGCTACAATTAATTTATTTATATTTCACGATAAATTTTAGCTAACAGGGTTTTTTGATAAATTTTAGCTCACAGTGTTGTTTGATAAATTTTAGATAACAATGTTGTGGTTATTAATATTAACTTCCCTTCTAAACAACACGTGCAAATATGTTTGATTACAATTCGGTCCTTTTCGTTACGTTTCAAGAATTGATTTGACCGAAAGATAAAGAATTGTTTATAAAAATATAACCAATGAATACAATGAATTACTAAACTTATCCTTCGATCTTTCCATTCTGCTCCTCTGACCGGGTATAGGACCCGGTACGGTGGAAGGCTCATGAGCCAACCATCGGGCACATAATAACCTTCTTTTGTTTCAGGAACTCTTGCGGGTTGAGTGGCCTCGAGCAAGGTGCCTTTTTACGGCATAGGGCTATGTGATTCGATTGCATAACTCTATGATATAAATTGGTCACCGGTGTATTTCTTCTCTGATGGGAAGGCTCATACAGTTTATATTGTATGGGTTTTCCACTCAGAAGGGGAATACTTGGCCACTGCAACGTATATGGATCTTGATTCGGTTGGGCGGGTGCGAGGGGGCACCATCACCACCCGGCTATCCCTCTCTTATTTGTGGGCCATGAGGATCGTCGGGTAACGACGAGGTTACCCTAAGTCCGTCCGTTTTCACTTGTTCAACTTGTTCTCTGAGTAAAATAAAAATGTCAAAAGATTAAAATAAAAATGTAAAGTAAAAAAATAGGCAAAAAACGAAGTGTGAAAAGATTAAAGTAAAAATTTAACGTAAAATAGTGAAAATGAAATGTTAAAATAATAAAATGAAAATTTTAAAAGATTAGAATATAAATGTAAAGTAAAAGAAAAATGTAGGCAAAAAAATGAACTGTTAAAAGAATGTTGAAAGATTAAAATAAAAATGTAAATTAAAAATAGGCAGAAACAAAAGAAAAGGAAATCCGGTTACCATCACGCACAACTGATCGAAAACAATACCAAGGAACGAATCAATCGCTGAGCGATAGGACAAGAATGGCATACCACCTTTACAATTTTATAGCGTCAAACGAAAGTAGGCAATGAACTCTTTTTACGAGGCATCAGAGATTGTGCTGAGTCAACTGGACCACCACAAACTACCGGATCGAATGCACAATGATCTTCTATCAGCTCCACATTGAACTCAATACATACTGTATCGTCATCAAAAAGCCGATGTGGAATTTTTCACGGTCTTGAAAACCACTGCACAATTGCCTGATATAGATCGTCATCGCTTTGAAAACCATTTTCACTTCATACAAGTTCTTGATGCTGGCGATCTTGCAACTTTCTACTGAACCTGAATCTACTGACCCTGCGCACGATATCAGAACAAAATCTCTAACTTTTAATGTTAGACCCGTAAATGCACTTCTTGTAGAAATAGCAGTTTTTCGTCACTACCTCCCCGTGCTGGGAGTGGGTAATTTACGCGCCTGCCGCACTGCAATTTCCTGTAGCATAGTAGAAGAAAAATTGAACACCTACGCTAAGGATCAAAAGTTCTTATCGGACAACCGAATGTTGATGGGAAGGATTACATTGTTTATATCGCTCGAACATCAGACAATGGCAGCGGAAGTGAAGAGCATATTTCAAATTCACCAGTAGAATCTTTGGGAGCCGTCGATCCGCAGTTGCTTGTCAACCATGCCGTGATGGCAACGCGAATGATCCCGGGTAGCTTCTTTGTTCAAGGTCTTTTTGTGGTAGCCGAAAACAACATCTTCCAGTCCGAAGCCTCGACTAAGAAGATTCGACACTGAGCCCAGGAAATGAATAAAATTCTTTCAGATGCTAAAATATTTCGCAGTGAAACGGAACGCTATGACAAAGGAGAAAAGTTAGTTTTGTATTGTTCACCATATGGAGAGCGGGTCTGCCGTTCCATAAATGTTTTCGAACTCTCAGGATCGTTCAAACCAGCAAATTGGAAGACAATAGATAAGCAAGTATCCTAGCACATGTTCGAGACGAACTACGACATTCATGAAGTATTCCCGGTTTGCATTAACGAGAAAGTTGTGAATCTAGAAGAGAATTTTTTACTAACCTTAAAATCCATCAACTCGTACTTAGAGCACAGTGCAATCTTTATACACCAAGACAACTTCGAGGACGACGTTAGTTCAAAGCTTCGGTTTTCTTCCCAGCTACAGTTCCTGAAACGGATTTGCCAGAAGTCAACCAAAACAATACATACTGTATCGTCATCAAAAAGCACGATATAAACAAACACGACACTGACAGAGTGTCAGTCACTTTGACATTCTACACCTGATGGGCGAGTGTACTAAAAAGGGAAATTTAGATTTCAATTGGCCGATGCACCCCAGTTTGGGGATCTGAATTGAACATTGAATCGCCCAGGGGAAAAGTTAACGGCTTGCCGGTTGAAACCGAGCCGCTGAAAAATCCAATAAGGAAGAACGGCTCTTTCTCTTTTCTTGCGGGTTGGAGATAACAGCGAGGGAGTAAGCGAGGATAACGCTCTGAAACTTGTGAAAAATCTATCGAGAAAGGAATTGCGACCGGAGAACAATTTCAGCAGCGATCCAACTAAGGGAGATTGGCGACATCAGGCAATAATAAGCGCCCTGGCAGAAAATTGCAACGCAGATTACTTCGGGGGGCCCCCGCTTAGGTAGAGTAAGTGAAATTTTAACATTTTAATCCATTATATTTTTGAACTTCATTTGCATTTCGCAATTAAATATATATGGAGAAATAGTGGAAGTTTTTGTGTGCTTAGTGAAGGAAGAGTAAGATTGCCGCGCATGTTTATTGTACACCTGGCTCGGGTGTGTTCGAAGGTAAATTTCCTTGCGATTTATTCAGGAATTTCTGTTAGCGAAAGTGTTTCTTATTTAGTTTTTCGCTCGGTGCGAGTTACAGGTGTGATCGGGAGGAAATTAAATTGTGTACCTCAGGTTTTTGCTCGGTGCGAGTTACGCCGGAAAACCTGAGCCCGGCAAGTTGTGCAACTGATCACCCGCTGATTCTAATCTTCCCCTGTTAGGGAAGAGCTTAAAGAGTGTTAGTCCGAGTTGTGTGAGGGGTGTTCGGCGGCCGCGTTCTCGCTTGGCGGCTTTTTAGGACCAGGAGATAAGTGACTGGTGCCACCTTCGACCGTCTTCGACGGCAAGGCGGGTCCGAGGTCCTTAGCCGAAGGAACTCCCACGCGGAGGGTAATTGGTGGGTAACAAAGTCATTTCACCTTTTTGTAGTTACCTACAATTTTTCGACTTCGGTCGCCTTTCCTCTGAGACCCAAGAATTCGTGAATGCGAAATTCTTTTGCAGTAGATCCTTGTGCTGGGAGAACAAACCCGCCCCACGAAACCGCAATGCTAACCTGCCAGCGCATTCACGCGTCCCCAGACAAGGGCATTCTCGGCGGATTTGAGCATCTTCCTCCGCTGAGGCAGCAGACCATCGCTGCAGTCCTTTACGGACTTGTATACTTACCTTATTCACTACAATGGGGGCGGCACTCTCCAAAGAATGCCAGCCTCCAAGAATATATTCCTGTCGATCGGCATGCCCTTTGCTTTTAACCTGCGACAACTTGGATTGCTATAAGGAACTCGGTGAAATCATCAGAAAAATTTGACTATAAATTGAGCAGCACTCCGACAATGAAGAGCTAATTAACGAAGAAGCTGGAAAGTCTTCAGCTTCTTTTACCCCACAGCATGCATTTACAGGGAACGTATAATAAGTAACCGGACTGAGCCTGCCCCGCGCCGTCAAAGCGTCTGCTAACCGGTATCTGGTGCTGTAATGGTGGTGGGGGTCTAGGTAAAGGGAACCGGGCTGCAGCAGTTGCCTCCAAGCGCTTGGAGAGATAGCATCGAGCGAGAGCGGAGTACGTGTACAGTTACGTCGTCGGAGTGAAAATGGAGCGTACGATCGAGCAACGTGTTAGCATCAAATTTTGTGTCAAACTCAAGAAAACGGCCACGGAAACTCTTTAAATGATTCAAGAGGCTTACGGTGAGGGTGCTCTGTTGAGAACTCAAGTGTTTGAGTGGCACAAAAATTTCCGGGAGGGCCGCTATGACGTCCATGACAAACAGCGCGTCGGTCCTCCATCAACGAGTCACACGGACACAAATGTGCAAAAAGTGCGTGATGTGTTGAACAGTGATCGTCGTCTGATCATTCGGGCTATCGCAGATGAGGTTGGAATTGATAAGATGACCGTTCACAACATTATTAAGAACGATCTGGGCATGAGGAAGATCTGCGCAAAGCTGGTACCCAAACACCTGACTGATGAGCAAAAGGAGCGTCGTGTTGCTGTCGCTTCGGAAATCCTTGACCGACTGCAAACCGAACCAGAGTTCTTGCAGCCCGGATGTGGCACCAGCGGACTTCTTTCTGTTCCCCAAGATCAAGAGACACCTTAAGGGGCCGCGGTTTGGGACTCTGGAAAACGTTCAACGTGCTACGACGAGGGCTCTAGACAGCATCGAGGTTGCCGACTTCCAGGGAGCGTTCGGGGATAAGAAAATCCGGTATCAGCGTGTTATCGACTCCAATGAGGACTACTTTGAAGATTTCTAAAGAAAAATTGTACATATTTTGCAAATAAAAAATTTCCTGAGGTCAGTCCGGTTACTTATAATTCAGACCCTGTAGTTCCCTCTCTACAATTGGGCAGTTGCTGATTAAAATGGGAGGACTCAGCATATCTGGATAAAATTGAAGAAAACCTGATGAGATGTACGGGTAAAAATGTTATCCAGACGAATGTTTCCTTCAAAATTAAAAATTATTGATAAACGAATAAATGTAATGTTTCTGTAACTAAAAGTAGCTTCTAGAAAAAATGATTTTTTTTTGATTGTTTTTGTTATAAATAAAAATGCTATAAAAACCGTCTTTCCAAATATTTCGCTAATGAAAACTCTCAAACTAAGAAGCTGACGGAAAATTTCAGGTTGACTCGCATAAGTGTACCACCCGGATAAGTGCACAAAAAGTTTTTGGATTTTTAATGTACACTTATCCGGGTTTTACTGTACTCGTATGTACATATATCATAATTCAAACAATCATCAAAATAATAATATTATCGTTCCACAGACAATTTAGTGTCAGTCAATTCATAACGTGGAAACGGTTATATTTAATGCAGGTATAAACATATTTACAATGTATGCCTAACAGTGCTATATCAATTAGGGCAATGTGTGAAGCCTAGCCTAGGCTCGATAATAAATTAGCATATTTACATTTGCCACACTTGCCACTTGTTTTGGTTAATAACTCACCATTCTAGAAAGTCAATAGCCCCATCGCCATATGGCAGCCGTTCATATGTTGAATATATGAAGAAGAATTCATGGTAATAAATTCTCGAGCTTATTTAAATTTGTTTAGGAAACAAATACAAAGAATTAATTCAACAATTAATATTAATCTTCCAGACGGCAGTCTTTTATGACGAAAGATTGAAGACTTGCGGATGGATTGTGCGTACCAAGAAACTTGATAACCTGCAGATTTCATCTGGAAGTGGAAATTGAAAGGGTTCGAGTTGCACCAACCGAAGAAACTTTCGTTGCCGGCCTGCACTTGTTGACCAGCGATCCCTTGGAACAATGCCGCGCAATCATCGATTACCCATTCAATAGTTGCGGGCATTCATGTATTCCGTAAACATCGCAGACATAATAGTAATATGAGAAATATCAGAATATGTTTGAAACACGGGCAATATCATGTTACACGCCAGGTTGGTGACACCTTTCCGCGATACCACAGTTACCCACCTGCGGAGCCTGGTCACTGTGTTATCAGGTTCTGTTCCGTCTGTTGCGGAAGACACTCCTCACTTTTACTTTGGTTGTTTGGAGCTTTTTAGTCATACATCACAGTGAAATGGGTAAACCAGCAGAATTCGAACCCTCCTTGTTTACGTTCGAATTATTAGCGGTTATTCACTTTTCAGATAATTTAGCAGATACTAAGTATCTTTAGGAATTGTAGACATTGTAGGAATTATGAATAATGTAATTTTAAGTGGATTGACCCATTTTCCATGGGCATCATTAATTAGCCAATAATGCTGTGCCGTTTAGACCCCTACAGGGCAGATGATGAATAGAGAGAATTTCATGTGAATGAAAATGACTTTATTGTGGCCAGTGGAGAATAAAATAAATCAATTTATTTTAACTGTATGCGCCATAAGGCACTTTGATGATTATTTATGCTTAATTTGGTAATATGTATGAGAAATTCAACTTTTTTTTAAGTATATCGATAGATATATTACGAAACGCAAATATTTAATTCAAAACTGTTTGATACATTTACGTAACTTTTATTCTTTGACTGTTCTGACATTAAAAGTTCTTATGAATGCAACTGGCTGATGAAAATGACCTGTTACCTTCCGTTGTGGCATACCACCAAATACGGGAAAAAACGAAAATCCCGGTGTAATTGAAAATAAAAAGGTGTTAACTTATTATTCTTATTGGCATTGATGTTATTTTCGGTAAATAAAATACATTTACAGAAAAAATCCCGCTATTATTCTTAGCACCTGGGAACGGAAAAGTAAATAGAATTCATTGATGCTATCGCTCTAAAGCAAAAATTATAATTTTTAAATTTAGTCATTCTTGATGACCATTTCCATAGAGTTTGTCAAATTACGGTTCATTATGATATCAGAGGTTAGTAGAAACAGCGCAATTGAGTATATATATATATATATATATATATATATATATATATATATATATATATATATATATATATATATATATATATATATATATATTTATATATATATATATATATATATATATATATATATATATATATATATATATATCTATATATATATATATATATATATATATATATTTATATATATATATATATATATATATATATATATATATATATATATGTATATATATATATATATATATATATATTATATATATATATATATATATATATATATATATATCTATCTATATATATATATATATATATATATATATATATATATTTATATATATATATATATATATATATATATATATATATATATATATGTATATATATATATATATATATATATATATATATATATATATATATATATATTGTAGTGAATAAAGAGTTTCAATAAAGTCCGTGAAGGACAGCAGCGATGTTCTGCTGCCTCGGCAGAGGAAGGTGTCGGTTTCTGCCGAGAATGCCCTCGTCCGGAGACGCGTGAATGCGCTGGCAGGCTAGCATTGCGGTGTCGTGGGGCGGGTTCGTTTCCCCGGCACGAGGACTCACTACAAAACAATTTCGCATTCACGAATTGCTTTCAGATATCAAAAGAAAACGACCGAAGTCGCAAAGTTGTAGATAACCTCACCGAAGGAATTATGACTTGTTACGAGAACAAGTGAAACCTGACAAGAAAGGCGAACTTGGGGTGACCTCGTCTTTACCCAAATAAATTCAGGGCCCACAAATGAAAGAGGGGCAACCGGGTGGTGGTGGAGCCCCTTCATGCCCACCCAACCGGAATAAATCCATTGTTACTTGTTGAAGTGGCCAGGTATTCCTCTTCTGAGTGGAAAACTCATACAACTTGAATTATATGAACTTTCCCATCAGAAGGGGAGTACCCCGGTGACCAATTTATGTCATAGAATTATACAATTGAATTGCATAACTCTATGCCATAAAAAGGCACTTTGCTTGGGCCACTCAACCCATGAAGTCACCTGAAACAATTAATATAAACAACAAAAGAGAAGGAAAAGAAACAGAAACATGCTGCTAAGGCTACTAGATTGTATTGATTAGTAAATATTATTAAGTCCAAAATTACTGATGAGAAATCAAATTAAAACCGAGTAAACTATTTCAAAACCGGGATATTATATTAACAAAACGTCGAAAAACTTTTAACATAATTGTTTTATTTCAATGATTTATAGTTATGTGTTGAGTAAATTGTATTTTTATGAATAATAAATCACCACTATGCATGTTAGTTCAAATTAACCGAGTATAATTTCTGTATCAAACTCAAAAAATTCAATGTTGAGCCGTCCCTAAATTGAAGGTTGTTCAATGAAAACCAAAACAAAATTGAATGTTGATGTCAGATATATGGTGGAATTCGAAAAATTGTTCGAAGCATATTTTAAATAAAATGCCAAATGCGGAACATTTCATAATCGTATCTTTTGATTGTTTTACAAGCGCACAAATTTAAAATACCCTTCCGAATTAAGTGGGCAAGCTGCTCTATTAAAGAAATTTTTATTTCCTTGGATTTAATGCTCTGTTGATAATTTCAACAAACATAACCAGTCTGAGTTCAGTATCAAAAAAATACAACCAAAATCCAATGTTTCAGAATGATGCGCGATTTGATTTGGATTTAATTATGCTAATACGTTGAATCGCGTTGAATTCTAAGCTAAATACATACAAACGATAGTTTGCATACACATGATGAAAGTGTTAATAGCTTATAGGTTGTGAAGTGTTTTTGACAATTATATTAAGTATGTCAATTACTGTAGATTCAAAAGTGAAACAGAATAAAAAAAAAAAAAAATATGCAGAGATGGTTGAAGCCAAAAAAAACAGACTTGCTTTGATGGCTTCATAGTTGGGAAAGAATAAAGATCAATCAACAAAAAACTCTTCAATAGATTCAAAATCAAAAGGAATCTGTGTAACATAAAACACTCAAGAAAAGTCTGATACTTTAAATGTAATTGAGCAAATTTCTATTGTTTCTCTATATACCAATGCAATTGTGTTTTAATGTATTATTTGTGACGTGTTGCGATATTCAAAAATCTGAATATGCCGAATTAAAGCAATTTTCCCATTTGAATTTATAAAAAAATATTTTTTTAAATATAAATATTAATATATATAATATTATAATAATATTAAATAATTTTTATAAATAATGAATATATATAATAAAAAAATAAATTAAAAGGGTACTTACAATACCTTTCCCTCGACGACGAGCGCTCGTTGACGAAGTGGGGTGAGCAAGTCCTGGAATTTATGTTAAGCGTATTATTGTACCGGTTGTAACTTATGAGTCAAGACTTCTTTCTTTTGGTAGTGAAGATTCGCGTTCGTATATCAAATATTAGTACACGAGTATTAAGGCATAAAATATATCCTAAAGGTGTATAAAATCATATAAAAATTCAGCTATCAAAGTGTAAATACATGTAGATTTCTTTGAATATCACAACCGTATGGTCTTCGAACGTGGTAATGCTCGCTGCTACTTAATCTTCTGCTTCATATTCCATCGATAAATTGCTTTTTTCACTTTGATGTTTAATATGGCTCAGTGGTCAGTTGGCAGTTGTGCAGGGTGGTAGTTGATAGGACTAGACATGGGAATCTCAGGAACACTTCATTTGCCAATTTCTTCACATATACGCACTCATCTCCTCGACATTAATCACATTTGACATATGCAGTGACTTAACGCCGTGCCTTTCAAAACGACGAATCGATCTAGGGAGCAGGTCGAAGTAGCTTCAATTTTGCCCGGAACGGCACATGTTATCCCTTTGATTACGTTTAATATTGCCTCTTGCGAACCGAAAATTGATTGGCTAATGATCGCATTCAATTCTTGTTTCAAAAATAAACACACGAACCGCGCAGCATCCAAGGACTCATTTATATTTTGGTCTCTTTTTCTCAAATATCTTTTAACTTTATCACCATCACTATCACTATCTGATTTAATAATCATTTATATTTTCAATTAAATTAATCCGAGAGCGATTTTAACTAGAATTTATATAAGTTGCAGCACGAAGGTGTTTATCTGAAAAAGAGGCGACAGCGGAAAATGTGGATTTCTGAAAATTGACACGAAGCAAGATCCGCTCGGTTGGAAGGCGGCCTTGACTCCCTCCAAAAAGTTGATCACACTGCAACCATGTGGTCAGAATTCGGTACACTCAACGTCAATATCCACAGCGCTTACACATATCGCTGAAGAGTTACGAACAAGCTGCGAAATTGCCGACGACCTTGGAATCCCAGAGTTTGACGTTTAGGCGAGGAGAAATTCATAAATAGTTTAGTTTCTCTAGGCACATGCACGAATGGTTTAAAATCACTTTCACACTTCACCGTGTTCCGTATAAGACAACGCACAATTTATGTTTGCTAGTATTAAAAATATACTTTATAAAATATTCGAAATAATTCCACTCGAGTGAAATATTCCAAACTGACAGATAAACTACAGTATCCGAAAATCTGTAATTCGGCACCTTCTCATCTTTCATAACCTTTCACGACTTGACAATCGGTTGGGTCTCGTCCAATCCAGCTCGCCCGTCTTCGTTCCACGCGACGGTGACCAGCAACTACATCCGACGGCGACCCATTGCACCGTGATAGAAGATCTGCGATGGGGAATAGATTTCTTTGCCTTTTTCGCCAACCGTATTCTCAACACCAAATCACACACGTCATTCCTTATACGTCTCGATCGCACGAAATCCAAACCACTCGCCACTCTGCACAAATTGAATAGAAGTTGTGGTTCCTTCAATATCGCATAGAATTGCTTTCGCTGCAATTGTTTGCGGCATATCAATAGAAGTGTGTACTTTTCTAAATATTAACTAGCACTGTATGAAGATAATACTCATGTTAATGAATTTTGAAAATTATGTTCAACTTACATCCACCACGATTTTATTTATTTTCCTAATGAAACTCCCTCGCCAATCATCCAAACATACTCCTCAAATGACCACTGCAAGCACACAAATCACTTCCACCAGATCTCTGTTGGCACTTGATCGCATCAAATGCAGTCTTTTCCACGGAGCGGTTTATGGGAAAATGTCCATTGAAAAATGTTCGCGACACACGGAATAACCTCGCTCGTACCATGTGGAAATAGAAGTGCCATCTATGGGTGAACCCGCGGTGGTGATAATGCACACTCGTTTCGGTTGTTTTTAAAATTCTAAGTCGTCTTTTGTAGATTCGCTTAAGTTATCAATTGAAAGCAATTTTCGTTTATAATGATTAGGCGTAATTAAGTGGGAAAAATCGGAAGAATTAGACAAATTTTAAGGGGTTTAAATGATACAATGATTTTAGCGTTTATATAATTTAAAGGTTAACCGTTTCGTTCTAAGCATTTGTATCCCGCGTTACACCGCAATTCGTTAAATTATATTCAAAAGATATTGTAATAAAATCACTACACATTAAAATATTAAACAGTTTTAGAATTTTGTTTCCCGGGAGTTAAGTACAAAAGACATTTTCTGGACCTATTTGCCATGCACAGAAAAAAAACGAGTGTTGCGATGGGGAAGGTGGCTGGATCGACTGAATCCTTGTTAAATTGCGTTCGTGCTGTGTGCCTGTGTCAGCGCTGCTTTTAGAGCCATAGCTCCTAGATTACTACAATATATATATATATATATATATATATATATATATATGTATATACACTCACCGACAGCAGGATGGCCACACTGAAAAATTTTGCACAACTTTTCATGTATTGGCTGTATTTTGATGAAATTTTTTTGTACATTCTTTTTTGTTGATGCCTATTGCCTGACAATGAAAAATTTAAAGATAAACCTACGACAACGGTAATTTCAACTGTTTCATTTTTCGACTTTTTGCAAGATCGACACCAGGATAGACACGTCAGTTTGTTTTTAACGTTCAAACAATAAAGAGATTCAAATTTATTCAAATTCAATTTTTTATTAATGGGTGTTGTTTAGTGCTCGGTGAAAATAATTATTTGTTATGTGCATTTAAAAAAAATGGGTGCTGGTTCAACTAAACGAAGGAAGAAATAGGTAAAATTATTGCAATTAAGCAAAAAATTATTCCAATCGGCAAATAGCGATTGAAATTGGTAGAGGCACTAAGGTAATTGGTAGTTATTCAAATGATCGAGAAAATTATGGAAAAAATCAAAAAGGGTGCACAGCAAGAGCAACTACCGAACGAGAGCATAGGTTAATTTTACGCAAATCGTCGAATTTTGCTGCCACTGCTGGCATAATAAAGGATCAAGTTGGAACTTCTGCCAGTATTCGGAATGTTTAAGCCGTAATAATGATCTCCATTTATTACCTTTCCCTTCCAAATATCCATTTATTACCTTTCCCTTCCAAATATTCATTTTCCCTCTGAGTGAATTGGAGCAACGCTGGAAACAACAGCCAATCAAACCATTGAACGACTGTGAAAAAGTTCAAGTCAGTCAAGCATGAAAACGCATGGCGTGCGTCGCGAATGAATCGGCTCCGGAAAACGTAAAATAGTAAAATCCTGAACTCCGCTAAAAGTAAAATTACTCCGAAAAACGCAAATAGTGAAAACGCGAACTACCCGAACCTCCAATAATGAATAGCCAGTGATTCTTTACATGTGTTCAGTAAATTGAAAACATTATTGAGTGGATTGTGATAGCATCAAAGATTGTTGGAGACCCAGATAATTCTCTGTTAAGTGCCATCCATTCCTCCTTAGAAATAGTATTCACATAATTGGAGAACCCGCAATTATTTCATTTAACAAAAGCTTAGAAAGTGCGCAAACATTTTTGGTCCTTCGAGCCGGATAGGTTGGGATTTGATAATATTGTAACGCATCTCAAAACGCATTTTTTTCCGCTATATAAACACGCATACCGCTAACCTCGGTACAACGCAACGTGATATCTAACAGTTTTGTAGTTTGAGTTAATTTATTTTGAAAATGGTGAAAAAAGAAGGCGAACAGCCTTTTGACATTAATGGTGATAGGAAATTTCAAAATTTTAATAAAAAATTAAATACTATGTTCACCTCTTTGACTTCCATCCACGATACAATTAGCAATCTGAATTTCGAACAGTCAATTGATCTATTTCTTTCGGATTGCTTTTGTATAGATCTACTTAGGAAAGAGTTTATGGATACGCTGGTGGCACGAAATGAGTACCAAACAGGGATATATAACGCCTCTTTTCCTAGTTTTTCCCACATCGCGTCATTTGATAGGCTGTATACGCGTATTAAATATAAACAGCATAAACTCCAGAATAAGAACGGTGCCGAGGGAATTAAATTCAAACCTCCGCAACTAAATCGCAGCTTTCCAAAGTTAGAACTTGTTCCATTCAATGGCGAGCAAGAATCTTGGCCATTATTTTATGAGATCTTCTGCACTACTATTCATGAAAGTAAACAACTCACTGACGGGGAGAAGATTCAATATTTAATGGGTCAATTATCAGGTAAAGCGCGAACTAGTGTTGGAGTTTTACCTACCGCTGAAAATTATCCAATAATTTGGAATGGCCTGGTGGAAAAGTATAATGATAAACGCGTCCAGGCGACAGCCTGCATTAACAAGTTATTGAATTTGCCCGCCGTCAGTGAAGTAAATGCAATAAAGTTAGAATCTTTCGTTGATAACTTTGCGTCGCTAGTATCTGCTTTAAAGCAACTCGAAATTCCGTTGGAAGATTTTATCTTTGTTTAATTGGGATCCCTCAAAATAGGTATGGAAACATTAAAGGATTTTGAGAAATCTCTTGAAAATGCGTCCGAACTACCAACCACCGACGAGTTTGTCTCATTTCTGCGTAGTCAAGCTCGAGTTTTACAGCGTGCTGGCAAGACAGGTCCCAGTTCCACTGTTGGGCCAAAACGCTCCCCAATCGAACATAGAGTTTCTAAGCCAATGAATGTGGCAAATGTCCAGCAAAATAATGTGAAAACCTTTGTAGTTCAGGAGACGGAATCGGGTCTGAGCAAATGTGTTTTTTGCTCAAGGACTGATCATTCGCACTTATATTTATGTCCGGATTTTTTACGATTAGTTCCAACAAAGCGATACGAATTTATTAGAAAAAATAAATATTGCTTCAATTGTTTGTCAAGTTTACATCTTATTCGACAGTGCAAATCGAAAAATAGATGCAAAAATTGTTCCGCACAGCATCATTCACTTCTACACTTCGGTGAAAACATACCGCCAGCAGAACTGCAAACTGCATCAAATAAAGTGGAAGTCGAACGCAGCAAACCACCAGTGGCTATCATGTCTAACCCCGCATCCACTGAATCGAAAGCATCTTCTTCTATGCAGCCCCCCGTTCATAAGTGTCTCGTGACGCATTACACTGGGCGAGGTAAAATGCCACCTCCTTCGAATACTGGGAACGTACTACTAGGAACAGCGCAATGTAATTTAGTAGATAGAGATGGTAATATTGTTGTATTACGCGCAAAACTGACGATAGATACAAGCCATATGGTAGCAATTTGCATATGTATTAGTCGGCCTACTATGGACAAGCTTCCGGTAGCTGTCACCCAACCGCGGCATTAGCAAATGCTTATATTTCGCCATATATACTATTTTCCGAATAAAAAACGTGCCGAACGCATTCCGCGCATGCTATAAATTCACCTTGTATAGCCCATTGTGCTCCTAAACTTTCCAAGACGAGCAAATGAAGCACACGTTTTGCACCTCCGACTGATAGCTCAGCGTTGAGATGTTAACAACCTCCTATAAATTCACTTTGGAAGGCGATAAAAACTAAACGGGTGTAAGAACTGAAATAATTTTCACTTCACTAGGAGCGCTATTGTGTTCTCCACGGATCATCTGGATTTCACTGTAGAAATCCGTCTCTAAACCGTACAAAACCTCGAATTTTTGTTGGCACCTCCATAATTCTTCATATAACGCCATGTAAGTTAGCCAGCAAAGTCGGCCTACTAATGGTCATGTGTGTGGTAGTAAGCGCTGCTGCCATATGGCTTGTATCTATCGTCAGTTTTGATTACGCGCCTTACTCGACTCCGCATCTCAACGCGATTTAATAACTTCTGAATGTTGTAAACGATTAAATCTCCCGCTTTTTCCTCCGAAAAGGCGGGAAAAGGCGAAATTAAAAGCGCTATTTAAGGCGAAACGTGTCTTACAATTCGGTCGCGCATAGATGACTCGATTCGTTTCACT
This sequence comes from Odontomyia ornata, assembly GCA_963969285.1. Classification (NCBI taxonomy): domain Eukaryota; kingdom Metazoa; phylum Arthropoda; class Insecta; order Diptera; family Stratiomyidae; genus Odontomyia; species Odontomyia ornata. The sequence continues at coordinate 182,670,844 of OZ017738.1, forward strand.
ATCCAACCTATAGTAGTCGAACGAATTACGAATGAATTGCCCACCGCAAAGGTTGATTCAAGAACATTCGAATATTTAGATGGCATTGTATTAGCCGATGCTAGTTACACTACGCCGGGTCCCATAGATATGATTTTAGGTGCGAACATTTTCGCACGAATAATTCGTCCCAAACGTATCTCACGCGATGAGAACGAACCTATTGCAATAGAAACATCGCATGGTTACATAATACTAGGTAATATACCGTGTAAAGCTGTTCCTCTTTGCAACTTTGTCTACACGTTTAAAATAACAGAGGATTTCGAGACGCGTATGTCACAGTTTTTGGAAATTGAAGATGAACCTTCCTCCACTGCGGCCAAGCTCACGCCTGAGGAGCAACTATGCGAGCAATTATATTGCGATACTACGCATTGTGACCCGTCTGGGCGCTTTATAGTCTCATTACCTTTCAAAGAGGACCTGAAAGAATTAGGAGACTCAATGAAACGAGCTGAACAACAATTCTTATCATTGTAGCGTAGCTAAACCAGATATAAGGGAACAGTACGACTCGGCGATCTTCGAGTACTTGCAAAAGGGTTACTTAAAACCTATAGGTATTGCTTCAGATTTAGCCTCAGAACATCAATATGTTATTCTGCACCACGCTGTAGTTCGCATAGACAAGTCCAGTACTAAGTTGCGTATAGTACTAAACGCTAGTATGCCTTCCACATCGAGCAAATCATTAAATGACTTGTTGTTAACAATATGCTAAACAAATTATTTTGCAAATCGGGACCGCCCAATTTGCAAAATAATTTGTTTAGCATATTGTTAACTTTCCGCTTGTTTCCAATCGCAATTAGTGCGGATATTCGACAGATGTATCTGCGCATATTTGTAGAAGAAAAAGATCAGCGTTTTCAGCGTCTCTTGTATAGATTTGATGATAGATCACCTATTCAGATGTTCGAGATGACTCGTGTCCCATTCGGGTTGTGCTGCAGTCCATTCCTAGCAATTAGAACGATTCGGCAATTAGCACAAGAGAAGAGAGAAAAGTTGCCCGAGGCTGCCGCTGTTGCAGAGAAGGATATTTATATGGATGACTTGGCCACCAGTTGCTGCTCTGCGGATCAGGATGCACAGCTGTCTGAACAATTAATAAATTTCTTCACTACGGCTAGATTTGAGATGGTTAAATTCTCCAGTAACTCACCGCAGGTAATGGAGAGCATTCCTTTGTCTCATCGGGTTATGGACGTGGTTGAATTCAGTCCCGAAAGTGACCTCAAAATTCTAGGCCTACGCTGGCTTCCAGCTGATGACGTTTTTACTTTCACAGTAAATACCTCGTCTGGGGAATGCACTAAACGCAAAATCCTTTCCGCTATCGCTCGCTTGTGGGATTTGATGGGCTTCATCGCTCCTGTCACCTCATTAGCAAAGCTTATTCTCAAATCTCTTTGGGAAGGTAAAGTAGGGTGGGATGATATACCCTCGCAAAATATTGTGTCACTTTGGAGACAATTTGAATTAGAACTACACTCATTAGAAACAATCAAACTGCCACGTCATGTTGGAGTTGAACCTGAATGTGTCATTTCCATATTGGGATTTCCCGATGCCTCCGAACGAGCGTTTGGAGGTGTAGTATATTTACATGTTTATTTCCCCGCAAACAATTGCTCAGTTATCAATTTGATTTGCGCCAAGTCAAAGGTTGCGCCATCACGCACTGTCATTACGCTCGCACGCATGGAGCTATGCGCGAACTTGGTGTCAAGTTGATGCGAACTGTGATCGACACTTATGCAGCACGATGCACAATTAATGACATCTTCGCATTCACGGATAGCACCATTGCACTTGCATGGATACATTCTTCGCCCACTAGATGGCACACATTTGTTGCTAATAGAATTGCCAAGATACAGGAAAATATATCGCCACAGCATTTCTATCACGTCGCTGGTAAAGACAACCCCGCTGATTGCCTATCACGAGGGTTGACACCCGCACAGCTTGTGGATCACCCGCTTTGGTTTCATGGCCCTGCTTTTGCTCGGACACCGGTCAAGGAATGGCCAGTACAGGATTTTGACGCTAACGTGCCAATGGAACTACCTGAAAGGAAGGTCAATACTTTAGTCACAACGAAAGTAAACCCACCTCATAAACCGCTTCTCTACGAGCTCTCTTCTCGTGTTTCTTCATGGCCTAAGCTGTTGCGTATAGTTATTTACGTCCTACGGTTTGCGAAGAAGCTGCCTCGTAGATTTGAATTATCGCATCTGGAGAAAGCAGAAATTAAAGTCTTGCGGGATTTGCAGAACGTGCATTTTCAACGCGAAATAGACCTCACTCAATCGGGCAAAACACTCCCGCCAGCTTTATTAAAGCGCAATGCATTCGTTGATAAGGGATTATTACGCGTTGGAGGCAGGCTAGCTAATGCCTATCTTAACTACGCAAGCCAACACCCTATTTTACTTCCTGGCCGCGATCATATAGTCGACTTGATCATAAACCAAGTTCATCGAAAATACTGCCACGCTGGCCCGCATCTTGTCATGTCTTTGCTTCGGCAGAAATATTGGATCCTAACAGCACGCAACATTGTACGAGCACGAATACGAAAAAGTAATCAATGCTTCAAAGCCAATCCTAGAAATGAAAATCCAATTATGGCAGATCTACTGGAGTGTAGAGTTAACCAAGCTAAACCCTTCTATCATACGGGAGTCGATTACGGCGGTCCTCTGACAATGAAAAAGGTGAAAAGCATAAAGGCTTATGTTTGTCTTTTCGCCTGCCTGATAACTAAGGCTATACACATTGAGATGGCTTCTGATCTGAGTACGGATACGGATTTATGAATATATTTAAACGGTTCTTATCCCGCCGCGGTCCGGTTGGTGTAATGTACTCCGATTGCGGTACTAATTTTGTTGGTGCAAAGGCAAACCTGGATAACCTTTACAAATTGCTAGATTCCGCTGAGTACAAAACTGAACTGTCTAATGAACTTCGAGACAACCACATAGAATGGAAATTTAATCCCGCATCGGCTCCGCATTTTGGGGCATATGGAAAGGAAATATTCGTAGTCTCAAAACACATTTGAATAGAGCAGTTGGGAATCAGCTTTTGACTTGTGAAGAGATGCAAACCGTATTGATCCAATTAGAGGCGGTGCTTAACTCACGTCCACTCACGGTATAAAGCTGCGACCCTGTCGAGCCTCTCGCTCTTACCCCGGGGCATTTTTTGACGCTTAGTCCATTAAAATCGTTACCGGCGAGGAACTTTTCGAAGGAAAATATCAGTTTGAGAAACCGCAACAAATTATCGATCATTTGGTGCAATCGTTTTGGAAGCGATAGGGATAGAATTTCTTTCAACATTACAACAACGCACAAAGTGGTTGACTTCATCAGGCAAGGGAATTTCATCTGGAACGGTGGTGTTATTAAAATCCGATAATGTTGCTCCATTGCAATGGCCACTAGGTATTGTAGAGAAGGTTTATCCTGGGAAGGATGGGGTAATTCGCGTTATTGATGTCCGTACTAAATCGGGACTCTATCGCCGCCCCGTAGTTAAAATTTGTCCATTAGCAACGCAATAACATACAGCCCACTATTGATAGGTCGTAAGTAATTATAGATAGATAGTAATTCTAGTAGTTATAGTTCATAATTATAATTTCCATATCAATTGAATTTAAGTTACGGTCGATGGATCACGGATGTTGCGCAAAGTAGAATTTATACAGTATTTGAAAGGACTCTTAGTCCTGCCAAGCCGAGGAGGATGTTTAAGCCGTAATAATGATCTCCATTTATTACCTTTCCCTTCCAAATATCCATTTATTACCTTTCCCTTCCAAATATTCATTTTCCTTCTGAGTGAATTGGAGCACCGCTGGAAACAACAGCCAATCAAACCATTGAACGGACAAAGGTTTTAGACCTCGACTGTGAAAAAGTTCAAGTCAGTCAAGCATGAAAACGCATGGCGTGCGTCGCGAATGAATTGGCTCCGGAAAACGTAAAATAGTAAAATCGTGAACTCCGCTAAATTAAAATTACTCCGGAAAACGCAAATAGTGAAAACGCAAATAGTGAAAACGCAAATAGTGAAAACGCGAACTACCCGAAACTCCAATAACGAATACCCAGTGATTCTGTACATGTGCTCAGTAAATTGAAAGCATTATTGAGTGGATTGTGATAGCATCAAAGATTGTTGTGGACCCAGGTAATCCTCTGTTAAGTGCCATTCTTCCTTAGAAATAGTATTCACATAATTGGAGAACCCGCAATTATTTCATTTAACAAAAGCTTAGATAGTGCGCAAACACGGACAGTACAAAGAGTGATTAAAGCGTGCCCGCATCTTTGACAGAGGAAACTAATGAAAAATCCACATTTAATTCAGCGTCACAAAGATGCTAGGTCAGAGTACTGCCGGACACATTTTAGTTGCAAGGAAGGATGACACCAGGTAATATATTCTGATGAAAAAAAAAATTGGATGGGCCTGATGGCTTTCAGTATTATTTCCATGATTTGAGAAAATCTGAGCGGTTTCTGTCCCATCATCGTACCACTGTTAGTGTCTTCTTGGTATGGGCTGCGATTTCGTTTCATGGAGTCATCGATTTGGTTATTTTAGAAGGACGGCAGACCTCAGCGGATTACATTGAACTTTTAGAAATCTGGAGAATTCATTTCCAAGAAATGTTCCGCGGCCAACGATGGATTCTTCAACAAGATGACCTGAACATAGGCGAGAATGTGTGGGGATGATTATCGCGAACAATTTATACAGAAAGAAGGAAGATAGAGAAGCGCTATTCGTAGCAATTGAAAGCGCTTTTGATCAAGTACCATTAAATTACGTACAAAAACTGTATGATTCGCTCCCAAGTAAGAGTTTTTGAAGTTGTTATCGAAAATAGAGGATCGACACATTATCAAGAATAAAGTAAAATTAAAAAAAATTAATATTATTCGTTTTATTAAGTATTTTTACAGGTGTGCCCATCCTGGTGTCGCCCTTGCAAAAAAGCCAAGAAATGAAACAGTTGAAATTACCGTTGTCGAATGTTTATCTTTATATTTTTCGTTGCCAGGCAATATGCATCAACAAAAAAGAATTTAAAAAAATATAAACACATGAAAAGTTATGTAAAATTTTTCAGTGTGGCGATCCTGCGTTCGGGGAGTGTATGTATGCATGCATATATGTATATCTATACATATATATAAAGGATGCTCCAATCATAATGCATTAATTGTGTCATTCCTTATTGTCAAGTTTTTCGCCAAACTTAATTTGACATTTCTTTGTTTCAGTGTTTGACAAATTCAACAATGGAGAGGTACACAATTGAGCAGCGCGTTAAGGTTGTTGAAGCCTTTTACGAAGGTGGGCGTTCAAACCAAAATGCATTTCATGCACTTCGTGATTCTTTTGGTCAGCATAATTGACCAAATATGTCCATAATTGAGAGAATTCATCTGTGCATGCTCGTCCAGTTCGTTCTGTGGAAAACATTGCTGTTGTTTGCGATAGTGTGGCAGAAGAGCCGTCAACCTTGAATCGTTGTCGTGCCCAACAATTGAACATCTCACGAACATCACTGATTCGAATTTTGAATAAAGATTTGAATTTACACGCTTACAAGGTTCAATTGACTCAAGAGCTGAAGCCTACAGACAATTTCAAGCGTCGGAAATACGCCAAATGATTGGTTGAACAGACAGAAGGGAATGGTGACTTTACAAAGAAAATTATCTTCAGCGACGAGGGATACTTTACCTCAGTGGATTCGTTAACAAGCAGAATTGCCACATTTGGGCACATGAGAATCCACGAGTGGTTGTTCAAAAGCCAGTGCATCCACAAAGAGTGACTGTTTGGTGCGGTTTATGGGCTGGCGGCGTCATCCGGCCGTACTTCTTCACAAATGAGGACGGCCAAGCAGTTGTCGTGAATGGTGTTCACTATTGCGAGAGGATAACGGCCTTCTTGTGGCTTATAGCTTTTTTCTCTGGAGATATTTAAAAGAAAAAGTGTACGTCAATAAGCCAAGAACAATTCAAGAGCTAAAAGATGAGATAATTTGGCACATTAACGACATCGAACCTCAATTATGTCTCAGAGTCATTGAAAATATGGACATTCGGATAGAAATATGCCACCGTAGCCATTACGAGCATTTGGGTAATATTTTGTTTCACACATAATTGTCATAGGTCCTTCTATTATAATAATGAATATTAACATAATTCTCTGAAAACTTTTTGTTTAATTTACAATTAGCATCGTGCGTTTTGGTTGGACCACCCATTATATATAATATATATATATATATATATATATATATATATATATATATATATATATGTATATACTCGTATATATATAAATATATATATATATATATATATATATATATATATATATATATATATATACTCGTATATATATATATATATATATATATATATATATATATATATATGTATATATATACTCGTATATATATATATATATATATATATATATATATATATATATATATATATATATATATATATATATATCTATATATATATAATTATATATATATATATATGCATATTTATATATATATATATATATATATATATATATATATATATATACTGTGACCAAAAAATAAGGTGACATTTGAAGTTAAACTGCGCGCGTCGAAGGATTTGGAGAATTTTTTTTTTTTTTAGGTTGGTAGTACTGTCAGTGACATCTTTGTCAAATTTGAATGCCAAAATATTCATTAGTGTTTGAGATACGCATCGTTTCCGGGATGGCCTTCAGTTCCGTCTTTGCTGCGGCTTGAATCTCCTCTATCGTATCAAAACGGTGTCCCCGGAGCGGTATTTTGAGCATGCTGAACAGCCAGAAGTCGCACGGCGCGAGATCAGGTGAATGCGGGGGTCGCGGAACGATATGGGTTGAGTTTTTGGCGAAATGATCAAGAATTACGAGTGCAGTATGGGATGGTGCATTATCGTGGTGTAAAAACCAAAAATTGTCTTTCCACAATTCTGGCTTTTTTAGGCGGATAGCGTTACGCAAACGACGCATAATGTTCAAATAATATTCCTAGTTGGCTGTTTGGCGCGGCGGAAGGAATTCGTAATGCACAACACCACGATAATCGCAGAAAACAGTCAAAATTACCTTGATTTTTGAGTGACTTTGGCGCGATTTTTTTGGTTTCGGCTCACCTTTGGCACGATATTCGCTCGATTGATCGGTTGCTTCGGGGTTGCAAGCATAGATCCAAGTCTCGTCTCCAGTGATAATGCATTCCATCTTGTTCTGATAGTCAGAAAGCATCGTTTCACACACTTCAACGCGACGCCATTTTTCCAAAAAAATCAATGTTTTCGGTACCAGCCGAGATTTGACGCACTTGACGCCCAAAACGTCCCTTAAAATGGTATTTGCCAACCCTTCCTATATACCAACCTCATCAGCAAGGTCTCTTATTGTTAATCGACGGTTTTCCAACACTAAATCTTTGATTTGTTGGACATAAGCTTCGCTCTTCGCCTTCGACACGTTCACAGCCGGCTTGGAAACTTTTTTTTAGACAAAACCTCATCACCTAAAGCTTTCTGCACCATTCTCAACGTATCTGTAGCAGAAAACTGATTCCGCAAATAAAATTTAATGCAAAACGAAAAACTCACTTTTAGCTGCTCACGACGAAACGACTCGTATCTCAAACACTAATGAATATTTTGACATATAAATTTGACATACATAGATGTCACTGGTGGTACTACCAACTTATTCAAATGTCATCTTATTTTTTGGTCACACTACTACCCGCATAAAATCAACCACTAAATTACAGCCTAATGCCTTGATTTTAAGCGGGTGTGCATTTAACCGAGACCCGAATAGAAACGAATGCTGTGCTTACTATATGCGAAAAAATCTGAATTTTTTTGACTAAAGCTGATGGCAGCAGTACTGAAAAAATATGCTTCAACTTCAACTTTTGGTTTTGCCACTAAATATTTATTCAGTGTATTGGAAGCGTGTACAGCATTTTGTCTTGAAGGAATTAGATCTTTTATTGGTGTATCTTCAGAAGCAACCGGACCACCTTCAATATCCTCTGCATTTTCTTTGTCTGTATCCAAAATTTCTTGTACAATGTCTTCATCCGTTGAAGCACCAAAACATTCAAGTTCCTCGTCGCAATCAATATACGCATCAAACAAATTTGTAGCAATAGTGACCGGTATTGTTTCTTCGATGATTGTGGTTCCATTTAGTACTTCATGGTTGATCTTTGAGAACCCAGCTTCCCTGAAGCAGTTTTTAATAGTTTGCATAGAAAAATTATCCCATGCTTCTTTCGTCGTTTGCAAAGCACCAATAACATTGACTGTTTTAGCAAACTCAGAAGAACTTTGCCCTGTTTCCATAGCTAGCACTTGTCACCTTAAAATTTTTGATCGATAATACGCCTTGAAACAACGAATTATTCCCACATCCAATGGCTATGTAATTGACGTTGTATTCGCTAGCAACATATAAAACTGAATATTCTCCAATTCAATGCTTGTCGTCAGTTGATGGCAAGGTGCATTATCAATGAACAAGGCTATTTTTCGATGTTAGTTTTCAGCTTTGATTTTCAACTAAAAGTTCAGCATGACGTTTTTCCATAAATCTCTAGTCATCCAAGCCTTATGCTGATGATGGTAAGAAAGTGGCACAGACTTTCCTCGAAAACAGTACCGATTTTTAGATTTCCCTATCGCATAAACAAATTTTTCAGTCCCGCTCATGTTGCAAATAAAAAGAAGTGTTGTTCTGTCTTTTCTTAATTTGTCTCCACTAATATGATCTCCTCGTCTTGCCAATGCTCCACACGGCTTTGCCTTACACGCGAGGCCGCTTTCATCAGCATTGAATATGTCGTCTTCATAGTACTCATTAAGAATGTGAGGAAGAACTTCATTCATCCATGACAATGCTGCCGGTTCATTTGTGGAGTTTTTTCACCATGCAATCGATGAAAGGATATGTTTTCCTTTTGTTGCCACTTCCAAAGCCACCCATTACTGGCTTTGAAATTGGAAATATTTAACATTTCCGCAAATCTGTTTGCTTTTTCCCATAACGAATTGCCCAGAAATAATGGCGTTTCTAGATCGCATGTCGTTAAACCAGCGAGTCAGACTTTTTTCAATCTGGTCATGATTGCCTATTTGGAGTCTTTTTCGATTTATGTTTTTATTTTGGGAAACAACTTGCCGCAATTCATTTTCTTTGCCCAAGATTCTTGAAATTGTGGAAATATTGCTCTGAAACTTTTCAGCAATTTCCTTTCTTGAACATCCTTGCTTCACTAATTCAATGATTTCAATATTTTTTGCGACGCTTAGTCCTTTCCTTTTGTGGTGATTCATAATCTTTAAATTTTACCTTTAGATGAAAAGTACATATTAAAACACTCTACTATACCCTTTAGTCACATATAAACAAGGATCACTACTATGTAAATAGACTGATAATCACTGTTGGATAGACAGATAATCACTTTGTCAATGCCACTTGAAAGAAAATTAATGACTGGCATACGATAAAAGCAAAATCTTTGCCACGCAAGAGCTTACTCGTATTTCAGCGGGGAAAAAATGCAACTTATCGAACCAAATCGCCAGAAATATTTTCAAGTGTAGCTGCCTAAGTCAGTGCTCATCTTTATAATCGGGTGAATTTGGAGGGCTTAGTGACATATGGTATTGTATATGTCGTTAATATTTAGAGTGTGAGGATATCTTACATGAGTGTAACCATTGAATACTTTTTCACAAATTTTATTGATATCAGATCTGTCTATATCGATCAAAGTGGTAATTGTCCTGTGGGAGTTAAAATAAGATATAAAGTTTTGAGATTGTATGCATCGAGCGTGGATATAATTGAATGCAAAGTGCTCCGGAAAATCTATGGCCCAGTGAGACTAGGAACAGAGTTGAGACTACGTTAAAACGATCAATTGCATGAACTATTTGACGATCCGCCTCATCCTCTTACGTATAATTACGTAAATTGCAATGGGCGGGCCATGAAGGAAAACCCACTACCCAAAAGAACATTGATGAGTTGAGTACAAAGTAGACGCCAGCAGGAAGACTGAGGACTCGTTGGGAAGACATGATAGAAGCTGATAGCAGATACTTATTGAGAGTGAACAACTGGCGGACAAGTTTGCGGAATCGCGATGATTGGAGGAGGTTTATCCTGGAGGCCAGGGTCCGGCTTGAGCTTGTAGATGATGACGATGATGAGGTTATAACATAATAGAGGTAGGAATAAAAATTCACTATTTTGTTGCGTCAATATTGTAATTAATTTTTGACTAGTCTTTGCGCCGGAACTCTTTTGTCCCGAACTTTGATTTTATTATTTTTATAGACTTTAAAATTTCAACTTTATTTTACTTTCTTTTTAACCATACAGAGATACTGAATAACCAACAATCAAAACAAGACACATTAGGTCAAAAATTTGCAGAATATAAAATGACCCAACCAACAATTGAACCATCAATAAGCTTTTGTTTCAAATTAAAAAATTAATGAAAAATGGGTTACCCGATTAATAAAAATCAAATGTGGTATTCGAAATTTAAGTGTTTCCGCTTTGTGACGAATTGAATTTGAATTTGGTGAATTGAATTAAAATGATCGATCAATTGATAAATCAATCAAATAAATTGAATTAATTACAAATGGGCTAATAAATAACTATGTAAGTTGATTGAAGCGTTGATGTTGCCGGATCAGACTTTGATAGGCGTTCAGGGTTGTCAGGAACTCAACAAATAGTTTTGGTTGTTCTTTTCTCCATTTTCCAATTGAATCAAAAAATATATGATAATTATTATTAAATTGAATTTAATATTGTATTTTGATTATATATTTTTGAATAATAATGCAACAATTTAGAGCGCTATTTCGACGATTAAATTTCAGTATTTAAATTGTTTGGAATTTTTTTTATAGTCTTTGAAAATTAATAGCGATTAATATTGAATAAGGCGCTTTGGCTTTGAACTTGACTTAAGAGCTCCTGCCGGGATGAAGAGTCCTCGGATGTAGTCACGTACCATGGGAGTATTAGGTCGGGGTAGAAGAGGTACAAGGGGGCATCATTTCCATCGAAATTCTTCATCTTTTGCTGTGGGTCACAATTTCCCTCATCAATAACAAGGCAACATACCAAATCGCATGCAGTTTCTATAAGACAGTAAGTTACTAGGTTGCATTCACTTTTAGTTCTGGCCTGGCCTTTTCCTTGTGCTAGCCATTCACTCCTACCATCAATTTTTACATGCGAAATGATTTGTAGTAGACTTTATGCTAGGGGAAAGAGCCCGCCTCATGGGGCCACAGACGCTAGCCTGCCAATGTATACACGTCTCCTTAGACCAGGTCGTTTCCAGTTGAGCACCATCACTGCTGCCCTTTACGAATATGAATCTTTTTTTCAAAATCATAACATTTCCTAAGGCATTCTTGAGTTTTAGCATGGAACAATGGCCACATCCCATACATTTGAAAAGATATCAACGAGTTGGCATGTATTTTATAGTAAACTTTGCTCATTTTGTGCAAAGGTTTACGGATCTGAAGTCATATTTTAAAATATAAGTCAGGAAAATTCAATAATTGCACTTAAATGTTTGAAGTACGACATATCTCTTGCGCTCTTTGGGTAATATGCCGGTTTAGATAAACGTTTTATTATTATATTTTAGCTTGAACAAACACGCATGAGTTATAGGAAAAGGAAGAACCCCCCCGAAAAGAAAAAACACAAGTATGAAATTATATTGGGTACTTGTCATTCAATGGTTAAATTTTTTTATAAAGTACAATTATTAAAATTAGCTTTACACTAAGCTATCCTAAGCATATTTATTATTAAAAAAAGATGCAAACGATAGCTTAGTATTTAGCAACATAGATAGTACGTTCAAAAATAAAATGAAATTGTCCTCTTTCCAGGTATGTAGTGAATGAAGGTAGAAATATGTCTGTTAAGGTAGCGATGGTTTGCTGCCTCAGCAGAAGAGGATGTTGAGATCCGCCGAGATTGGCCATGTCTGGGGACGCGTGAATGAGTTGGCAGGCTAGTGTTGTCGTGTCGTGGGGCGGGTTCTTTCCTCCTAGTACAAGGACCCACTACAAAAATATTTCGCATTCATGAATTAAAGGGTCGAATGCCTATCGACTGTTTTTGAGGCCAAGGTAACTTACTAAGAGATGCTATGTTTGTTCAAAAAACCAATTGTGCCGGGCAAAAACTGACGGATTTACAGAGGCTTCGTCATTACCGACAATCCTTATGGCCCACAAATAAGAGTGGCTCGGGTAAACTTGTTACAGTGGCAAGTGCTGGGGTCTAGTAGGAATTTGTCCGTGACAACTTTACGATTATCATAGGAAGTTTGATAAGGCAAGATGCATCTGCAAATTTACGGTGGGTTGAAGGTTTGGTCTATGCAATTTGAAGATATGAAAATTTTTTTATTTACGAGTATATTTTCTCAAGTCTATAAATTGAGTTTTAGTGGCTTCCTCTGTTTGTATGGATTTGTCTTCCTACAACACAACAATTTTAGATTTGGCATTTTATAATCAAAACAAAAATAGGAGAAAAACATGAGAGTAGATTAGCTAGTAATAGTAGTGAGAATGAAAAAGGATTTGTTTCAGGTAAGTTTTTGGTGTGGTTTTTATTTTCTATATCGCTTGTATCTATTAGACGAAATTTTGCATTATTTTCCTTGTTGTCCCTCTCCGGATTTATTTAATAATTGTTTCAAAAGATTAATTTTAGTTGTTTTTGAATTCAGTGCAGTGTAACCTCCAACTTCTTCGCTTTTAGTTCTTCCCAATCAAATGTTGTTGGCAAGAAGTGATTGGTTTGAGCAAGGATGATTTTCATAAGAAAAGTAGGAACTGAAGTCCCTACGGAAGCCTGAGCAAGAATTTAAACACGTCGCAGGATGATTTTTAGTAATACCTTTGCTGGTTTCGTTCTGGTTCCTATATAATTGAGCATTTATCTCCTTCGATCCTCTCATGCCGTGATAGACAAAAGAAAACACAAATACAATTCGAATGTATAATTAGCGATTCACTGCGTGAGAGTAACCTTTTACCAATTGGAAATATAAATGTTCGCAATCCGTGGTCTTAACACCACTAAGTTTCATTTAAAAATAAGTCTATTTGGGCACCATCACATATACGCCAAAACACGCTTCTGAATTGACGACTTCGAACATGAACGCCCTCGTCTTCTTCTTCCAATGATATCCGCCAGCGAAATCGAATTAAAAACTATCACTCATCAGTTCTCGTTGAAAGCGCGACTGTGACTACGATGCATTCCATCATGTCTCCATTTACAACAAGACTCACCGAATTTGAAGAGCTATTTGCAAAGAAACTTTATATGGTTCCGTCAAAAGTTTCTAATAAATTTGCCCCGAAGTGCTGTATACTCGGACACTTCAATTTTGGTATTTCTGTCTTAATCGAAGCAACCAAAGTACAGCACTCCATTCATTAAGGGGGAAAATAACACTGCAGGTTTTTTATTTTATTGCCATGAAAATGCGACACTTGGCATAGAACTTCCGCTATGGTAAAGTTTAACACGATTCGAATTTTCCAAAGACTACTTCAATATAAGAACAGTTTAAATGTGTACCGGTAAATCTGCTTCTATTTTTGTAACGTCGTAAAACTTAGAGTGGCAAAATTTTTTCATGAATTTACCACCCTTATCCATAAATAATTCACTCACTGCAATTCAACTTTATCAATTTCTCAAACGAACAAACAACCTCATAACGACTCAATTGAAATCGTCGACCAATCGATTCCCACAGATAAAGTAACACAATTTATTTATGTATCGAACAATCACAAGTCATGGAAGTCTAACTATCGCGACGATTCTTAGTTTTCCGCACTTTGACTCCATACACTTTCCCCTGTCACGATGCCTTTTACCACGAATGCCGTGCTAACTTTTTACCGAGTTAATTCCCGAATTTGAAAATCACAGCGTTGCAAATGGCCAAAGAAAAAGCGAAGCAACTGTAGTAATAGAGCAGTTACCCTATCAAAGTGCTCTAAAATTTTCCTATCTCGGTCATCTCTACAGCATGGTGGTCCAGAAAATTGAAATTCTTACTAGAGAAAAGAAGACAGTTCGATCAAACGCATATTGCTATAGGCGGTGACAAGTAGACATTAATAATTATTCAGTGTAGACTTTTTCTTTTCCAAATATCTAAGGTCTTCTTTTTTTAAAATAATCCAGAACTAATAAACGCCTCGCACATCGATTTTGTTTCAAATCAACGTGATCCCAAAGAAAAACTACGATAAATTATTACGCATTATCTATTAATTGTGCGCACCCACACATGGAACAAAATCGTATGCAACCTATCTTGAGGCTTGCATCAAAAGATGGGTGTGAAAAGTTGCGATGTTCCTTGACGCATGGAGTCGAAGGGCAAACGTCAGTGCGTGGACGGACAGGCGGTGATTGTGATTAGCAGCTAGCATGTCGACATTGCTTCAACGAGATTTACATCAATCAGTGTGCTTTAACAGTGCATAAATTTGTATCGCATCTTACGTCGCTGCCATTGTCGCTTGGATACTTTTCAGTGATTTCCCTCGAGTTTTCCATAAAAATCGGGAATTTTAGCCCCAGTGAGAGTGTACGCTTTGATTGCAATTGATTTTCTGAGCGCGGAGAGGGAAAAGCAAGCGTATCCTGGACCTTGAAATTTCGAAAGATCGCAACGAACGCTTTAGATTTGGTACGCTCCAAACTAACCATCAGCATCAATTTAATTCAACGGCACCTCGTTTCTATCCCGTACGTCCCGTAGATGAGTGTCGGGTAAAGATTGTCATTCTGTGCTCGAACATAGTGGATTATTACTTTTTATGGAATTGTTTACAGCTACATAAATGGGTTGCATATTTTGAATAATAATTTTTCTGAAAAATTATTACAGAAGAAAAATGTTAGAAGAAGGTGGTTTCGACGTGTGCACTAATTCTCCTCAAGCCATCACTCTTAGATACACACCAGTGATGGCGACCACCATGCTCAGAGGTGAGGGAGTTGATTTTAATTTTTCTACTTGTGAAAAGGGTGAAATGATCCAATTACAAAGTTTAGCTAATAGTGGATTATGCGCGGCACGAAAAGTCGAGGACATGGAAATGCTAGATGGGATTGAGAAGTGGATAGAATAGCCGAATGAATGCGATAGTGTCTATTTTTCGAATCGATGTACGGATACGGACGAACGTCAACTCACACAGTCCTCCCTGTACAGTTACTCGATTTGCCATTATTCGCTCGGGAAATCCATACGACAAAATTTGTTGCTACATTCGGTCAAATAGACTCAATTATTTATTAATAGGTGTTTTGGGGAATGTAACAATAGTCAACATATTTTATAGGAAGCAAAGGAACCCATCCGTTTATAATTTGTGAATTTAGCCAGTTTTTCTTTCATCCCGAAGTATCTATGTATTGTGCGTTATCCAGGACTTACTCGTACATCCCCTGTATCGTCAACGAGCGCTCGTCGTCAGACAAGGATATGTAAGTACCCTTTTCATGGCTTTTATTATATTTTTTACAATTCCTGGATTACATTTTTTTTGCAATTGTGTTATTACATTTGTGCCATTGGCTTATTATATTTTTTGCGATTCCTGTATTACATTTTTTTGCCATTGCTTTATTAGATTTTTTTGCGATTCCTGTATTACATTTTTTTGCCATTGTTTTATTGTATTTTGTCTGCAATTCCTGTATAACAATTTTTTTGCAATTGCGTTATTATATTTTTTTGCAATTCCTGTATTACATTTTTTGCCATTGCCTTATTATATTTTTTTGCAATTCCTGTATTACATTTTTTTGCCATTGTTTTATTATATTTTGCCTGCAATTCCTGTATAGCAATTTTTAATACAAGAATTGCAGAAAAAATATAATAAAACATTATTATTTTTTTTCTGCAATTCTTGTATTACATTATTTATAGTGAGAATTTTCTTTTCATTTGGTGTGAATTGCTTAGGTAATTTTTTTTTGCAGGGACTTGAAATTGTTTTAGGACTCACCTTCTTTTTTTAAACTGTTTAATTCTTTTCCCTATATTTTTGGGTAAATTTTCTTGTAAGGATTAAAAGTTAATAAAACATGAGTCAGTAAAGTATCAAACCGGTCTTTCCATCCCGTTGGATCTGACCGGGTACAGTACCCGGTACGGTGGAGGGGGTTCTCCACAAAAAAATGAGCCAGCCTCCGGGCCCATTCTAACCTCCTTTTGTTTAAGGTGACTTCGCGGGTTGAGTAGCCCGAGCAAGTTGCCTCTTTATGGCATGGGGTGTGTAGTCGAATTGCATAATTCTATGGCATAAATTGGTCACCGGGGTGCTTCTCCTCTGATGGGAAGGCTCATGCAAGTTAAGTTGCATGAGTTTTCTATTCAGAAGAGGAGTACCTGGCCACTGCAACATTTATGGATTTTGATCCAGTTGGGCGGGTGCGAGGGGGCACCATCACCACCCGGTTGCTCCTCTCTTATTTGTGGGCCATGAGCCTCGTTGGGTAACGACGAAGTTACCCTAAGTCCGCCCACTTTTACTTGTTTCACTTGTTCTTTGAACAAGTCAATTCCCCTCTGTATGGTTGTCTACAATTTTTGCGACTTCGGTCGCCTTTCCTTTTGAGACTCCAGAAATTCGTGAATGCGAAATTCTTTTGTAGTGGGTCCTTGTGCTGGGGGAATGAACCCACCCCACGACACCGCAATGCTAGCCTACCAGCGCGTTCACGCGTCCCCAGACAAGGGCATCCTCGGCGGATATCTTCACCTTCCTCTGCCGAGGCAGCAGACCATCGCTGCAGTCCTTCACGGACATTTGAAATACCTATATCACTACACAACTTTCGAGACGAACGGCAGACAGACACGGTCCCGTCAAAGATGTTGTTCCTGTCCTAAACAAATGTAATTTTCCTTGGGAGCACTATTCCGCAAGGGGATGGTTATGTATTGAAGTAAAAAGGGTTAGTTTGAAATTGTTTTCATTTAAACTTTTAAATTTACTACTCGATTTTAAATGATTTGGATGGCACTTTTACCAACACTTTTTATACCGAACATATTTTGCACCGCGGCCGTGTGCACACCGCGTCTTTGACAGAAATTCCCGACCTTTTCTTCTTTTCATCACCGTGTATACGGTAAATCGCATCAGCCGAGCTCAGCCTTGTTAGCTTGCTTTCCGTGATATAATACCCCGTTGGGCTATACTAGATCTGCGTTCCCATACTCGAAATTTTATTTGGCAGATTTAAAATTTTTAAAAACAAAATTTAACTGAAGTAAACAAAAATAAAGAGGATTTTAAATAGTAATAAAAGGCGGGTATAATTAATGGGAAACATTTAAATTTAATATAAAGGAAAATTGATGTAAAATTACATTTAGTAATACTAATAAGAAAGAAAACTATTATACAAATTACGATTATGAATGGAAATAATTAAATATTTTTCTAAATCTGCCATTAAAATTTTGAATAGGAGATAGGAAGGTTTTCGAGCAGTTTGCTTGTGTGACTGATCGATTACTACAGGTAGCCAATCAAAATGTGGATAAGATAGATCGTTTTACTGAATTACGAGCTATTTTATCCAGTATAAATCACTGCTGTAAATATTTTTAAAGGATCAGCTCAAAAATGACCATTGTTCTTTGTGGACGGAATGACATATCTTGACATAAGTAGGTCTTTGTAAACTTATTTTAACAAAGGCTTAAACATTTTCTAAAGTATTTGAATCCAAACTACATCCTCTTCTGATTAGCCACCAACAACTCAACAGCATCAAGGAAACACATTGAAATCTTGCTGCCCAACTATTTTCTCATGATTCAAAAATCAACACGCCCCAAAGGCAAATTGCACTTAATCGGAGCTTGATTAGAACGTGATTAATGACATCATACATCCGCTCCGAACACACCTTCAAAGTGGATGCTGTTTTAATACAGTGTTCCACAGTCGATTCATTCACAAAGTTCTCGTATCAATGTACGAGTATTCTACTCCCAGAAACCAACTTCAACCCTGTAGGTATCAATTTATCTTTTAACATACGTGTACAATCCATATAAGAGTAAACTACGAGTAGATATTAACTAAAACACGATCCCGTACACACTTACCTCAGGCGGATGTTGAGCATTTCTTAAGTCCTTCTTGTTCGTAACACTCTTAAGTGAGTGTATTTCCTTCTTCAGTTGCCCGATGTTCCTTTCTTTGGTTTTTATTTCCTCCAGCTGAAAGTGTTGAGAAAAAATGATTTCATTATTGAATTATAGACTTTGATGATGATTAGATAATCAAGGAGTTTCCGATTAAAGGGATTGAAAGGAAATTAACGATAATGGAAGAGTTTATGGAGGATGTTTGTGGGCAGGTGTAATCAATTACGGCTTGTCATGAAATGAGAGCATCTGAATTATCTGTGAAACTTATAAATAATCTGAGGTTGTACAGTTACGTGGAAATATACAATATATTTTGCTAATTAAAAATCACAACCAGTCTTATACGTAAGGGGAACAGGTTGGCTTTCATTAATCTCTTGCTAATTAATAAAAATTGATTTGCATGTATCTGAAGACATTACAATTTCAATCATCAGCAGCTGTGACTCATGCAGGGAAGAAAAGTAGAATCGACGAGCATGTTATTATATTTTCACATGGAGCCCCAGCAACTGGTTCGCTTACTGCTAAACAAACATTGCAATCTTACAAAATCTTGAACAAGACAAATCTCTGACAAATGATTTCTTGATATTCAAATTGTTTTCACATTTTTTGACATTATCTGGTATTTGATCAGTTTGTAAAGCCGAACTTTCAAATAACTCGCCAGGCAGTCTTATTGACTTTATTACTGGAATTCCGTCGTACGTACCGCGAGTGTTAGCTAATATTTACATAATCGTTTCAAATTAGCTGAAATACAAGTGCAATATTGTTAACATGACAAACATAAACAACCAAATCGTGTTACCAATTAATTGGCTCAGATCTGTTTGACCGAATTGAGAGCATCGGTTGAGAAAAGTGCATTCAAATTTTAATAGGCTTACGAGTATGTATATGACTTAAAGACATAACAATATCGATTCATTAATCGCTTAAGTAGTTTATCAATAATTGTGAGGTAATACATTAATCATTGTGAAAGAGTATATCAGAGAAGAAAATAGGTCATCAGATGTAATTAATGCTACGTTTGTGAATTCAGCAAACATGAGGAAATACAATTGTTGTCTATCAAGTTAAGTAGAGAAGTTATATGTATGTAATTAAACTGAACTCTATTATGAAGTGACTAAAATTAACCCAAGGAATACTTGAGTATTTGCTAAAGTGAGCCTTGGTTGAAATGTATACAGTAGAACCTCTTTGAAACAGACTTCTATCAAGGTGTACTCCTAGCTGAGGCTCGTGTTATTAAGATTGTTTTGACAAAAAATCGTGTTATCGAGGTGACTCATTTTTCGAAACCCTGATTTCAACTGAGCTATTTTCATGAAATATTTAATAGTCAATAACTTTGTTTATTTGATATCCGCAGGCCAATCCTCTTTTTTCTTTAAAAGCCGAGACACTGAAGATGACTCAAAGTAGTCGAAACGCGTCTGCTCACACAACTAAGCAAGGCCCGACGGCTTTTAAAGAAAAAAAAAAAAATATTTAATATTTTTAATATAAATTGTTTTGCAGTTACTAAATTACGTGAAATCGGTAACAGATAATCGACAAGAAGCGGTAAAAGACTACAAGCACATCTTCAAATAAAAATGTCTAGTGAATCAGCCCTACGCCACTGACAATGATTCGCAGGTTGACAGTTCGGGAGCGACCCTTTAGCCACTCGCTGAAAATGGACCGCGTTTAGGGACGGCTGGTAGGAATTTGAAAGTTTGTGGTCGAATGGGAAAGAGGGAGACTCCGGACAATATGGCCGCCAACCCGAATGTCGCGTAAGACGTGTTTTTTTATTGTTCTTTGGCAGAAGTTGAGTGTGTTATCCGAGCTTAGTTCAACCGGACTTTATTTTACTTCTGAAGGAGGGCTAGATATGCGAAAATTATGTTTTTAGTGCGGAAACTAGTTCGTGGCTTACAATTAGAAGTAATGCAACATTATATTTGTGCGGCCTGTGGAATTGACTTACAGTCCTACCCGACAAGCACGGCAAACAAAAACAAGTAATTATCAATGTCCTTACGCCGGAGACTACGAGAGCGGTCCGACAAAAAAATCCGACAAAGAAAACAGTAAAAAAATTGCGGAAATGTTTTTTGTTTTTCAACATATTCTCCTTTCAGCTTTATACACTTTTCCCAACGATGTTCAATAGCTCCGATACCCACTTCATAGTAAGAACCGCCAAGCTCCTCAAAATAGCAGACTCTACCTCTTCATTGTTGGCAAATCTTTTACCGCTGAGCCATTTTTTCATATTCGGAAAAAGAAAATAATACGAGGGAGCCAGATCTGGCGAATAGGGTGCGTTAGGTAGCATTGATTTTAGCCATCGCAATGATGCACGTGTGGACTGGTGCGTTGTCGTGATGAAACAACATTTTCTTTTATCCCAGATAACCCCGCTTTTTCTTAATTTCATCACTCAAATACTGCAGTAAGGCTGCATAATATGCACCGTTAGTTGTTTTCTCTTTTTCGAGATAATCAATAAATATTATTCCACGCACATCCCTGAAAATGGATGCCATGACCTTGCGAGCTGACTGAACTGTCTTTGTTTTGTTTTGAGCCAGTTCTTCCTTTTGAGTCCTCTGCTTTGACTGGCCCTTGGTCCCAGGTGTAGAATGATGGACCCACGTCTCGTCCGTGGTTATGAATCGACGCAAAAGCTCGGCTTATTACTGCGAAACATTGTCAAACACTCGATGGAAACATCCTCACGTTACTGTTTGTGCTCGATTGTGAGCAAACGCGGCACCCATCTTGCGCACAGCTTTCATATGTCCAGATTTTTGGACAAAATGCGATGCAAAGCACTTTTTGAAATGATTGCCATGTCTGCTATCTCGCGCACTGTTAGTCGACGGTTATCCAATACCATTTTGCCGATTTTCTTCACATTTTCTGGCGTAGTGACCTCACTTGGTCGAGCACTGCGGTGTACATCTTGGCAGCTCACGCGACCTCGCTTAAACTCAGCTACCCAATATTTGACCATTGTAAACGAAGGAGCAGACTTCGCCAGAGTAGAACCCAACTCGGCTTTGATATCGGTTGGACTTAGACCTTTCAAATGAAAATATTGTATCACATGCTTTCATCTGAAAAGTTTGAAAGTATTGTATCACATTGGGAAGGGTCAAAGGGAGACTGACAACAGAAAACAACGGGGGACAACGCATTGCCATAGTTGACTTGACCAAAAAGGACGCCGAACAATTCCTAAACAAGGGCAAATTACGAATAGGGTGGGTTGTCTGTAGGATACGGCAAAGAGCAACACCTCTTCAATGTTTCAAATGCCTTGGTTATGGTCACACCACACAAGTATGCAAAGGACCCGACAGGAGTTCCCTATGCTACAAATGCGGTGAAACGGGACATAAAAGAAAAGAGTGTACCGAAGGAGGCAAACTGTATTCTTTGCAAGGATGCTGATCCAAAACCTGATTTTGGACACGTCTTGGGGTCAGGAAAATGCCGTGTGTTCCAGGAAGCCCTAGCTAAGGCAAAATCAGAACTTCGATGACCCGCATCCTGCAGCTAAGCCTACACTGCAGTTCAACCGCCCAAAATCTGCTTGAGCAGTTTGCGAGGGACATGAAAGCCGACTTCTTGCTGCTGAGTGAGCGACACCATAATAAAAGTCCTGTATTATGGTATTCTGATGAAACTGGTACTGCTGCCATCTGGGTTCGGAACAGTGACTTTCAAGTGGAGGGTAGTGGACGGGGGGATAGTTTCGTGTGGGTTCGGTGCTCAGGGACCACCTTCTTTAGTGTGTGCCTGACGCCTAACGAATCGATATAATCTTTCCAAGCCAAGCTTAATGCTTTGGAGGGCGCTGTCTCGAACGCGGAGCGTAAAGTGCTCGATGGGGGCGACTTCAATGCTAAAGCAATCGAATGGGACATGCCTCAGACGGATCCGCGGGGAAAACGAATCCTGGAAATGGCAGCCAGGACGGCCCTCGTCGTACCAAACTCCGGAAATACGCCGACTTTCCGCTGTATTGGCTGTGAGGGACCATACCGGATGTGACATTAGCCTCGGAGTCCTTAGTACGGAGGATTCTCAACTGGAAAGTATTAGAGGACTATTCAGCCAGTGATCATCAGTGCATTCTGCTTGAGATAAGTGATGCTGTCTCCCAACGTCCGTGCTCTCGGCCTTCTACAACTGGATGGAACATCGGAAAATGGACGTCGAGTGGTGCTCCCAGCAAGTGAGCCGCTGCAGGGAGCTCCGGAGGGGACGGAAGAACCGGCAGCTCAAGACATGGTGAACTCTACTATGAGCATCATTACGACTGCTTGCTGCACTTCTATGCCCCGTCGGAGACCCCGACATGGTAAGCCTCCAGTGTACTGGTGGTCAACTGAAATCGCTGAAAAGCGAAGGAAGCATCACAAGCTTCGACCTGAGGCTCAACGGGCGCAGAACGGTGACGAGGCATGCAACTGGGTGGCAGAATATAAGTCGGCCAGGAAATGCCTTCGCAAACTGATCAACAGTAGCAAGGCTCGCTGCTGGCAAGACCTAGTGTACAGTGTGAATAAGGATCCGTGGGGCCTTGGCTACAAGCTGGTCATGCGGAAGCTTTGTGCCCTACGGAAGCCTTGTATACATGACGCGGAAAAGATGGACGCGATAGTGCGGGGACTCTTCCCCGCCCATCGCGTCCGTGTTGACGCTGTCCATGGTGAAACAGCAGTCGAGTGCCCACTCTTCACATAGCCGGAACTGAAGGAGGCAGTCCTCTCATTGAAAGCGAGGAAGGCTCCAGGTCCAGTTGGTGTTCCAGCTGAGGTGCTCCTACTCGTCTATCACCTTTGTCCTAACTTGCTGCTCAGCACATTCAACGCTTGCCTACGAGACGGGGTTTTCCCGGTACGATGGAAAGTGGCAAGGCTCATGCTGGTCAGCAAGGGGAAGGGAAATTCCGAATCGCCGTCTGCATACCGCCCGTTATGCATGCTAGACACGGCTGGGAAAGTGCTAAAGAAACTCATCAAGGGAACGCGATTCGTGCTGCTGGGGACCTATCTCCTCGGCAGTACGGCTTTGGAAAAGGACATTCTACCATTGATGCGATTGCAGAGGTGGTGAACAAAGTCCAAAAGGAAGAGGAATAAAGTCGCACCAAGCGATGGATCGTCCTTTTGGTGACACTCGACGTCCGAAATGCCTTCAACTCCACTAGGTG
This sequence comes from Odontomyia ornata, assembly GCA_963969285.1. Taxonomy (NCBI): domain Eukaryota; kingdom Metazoa; phylum Arthropoda; class Insecta; order Diptera; family Stratiomyidae; genus Odontomyia; species Odontomyia ornata. The sequence continues at coordinate 182,694,489 of OZ017738.1, forward strand.
GGTGGATATTCTGGATTCGCTGGAAAACTCTTTTCAAGTTCCAGAATTTTTAATACGGCTTTTGAGGAACTACCTAAAGGACTGAAGCCTGCTCTATGACACGACACAGGACCAACAAAGGATGGAAATTACATCGGGTGTTGCCCAGGGATCTATCCTTGGTCCGGACCTGTGGAACGTGTCTTACGACGAGCTACTGAGACTTGAGATGCCAGATGAGTCGCGCTTGGTCGGCTATGCATATGATGTTGCGGCTCTGGTCGCTGGACGCACCGTTGAACAAGCGCACCAAGGCTAGGTATGCTAGTGCACCAAGTGAGGGACTGGATGACTGCTCGCGGGCTCAGTTTAGCACTGGAGAAAACCGAAGTGGTCATCTTGACAAAAAAGAGAATCCCTAGAGTAAGGATGATCAGTATTGGCGACTTACGAATCGAATCGAAGCCAGCGGTGAAGTACCTGGGGCTATTGACCAACTCAAAGATGAGTTTCTCTGAGCAAATCAGGGCAACGGCTGAGAAGGCTGCTTCGGAAATATCGGCCCTGAGTCGACTTATGGCCAACGTAGGGGGACCCAGCCCATCAAGAAGACGCCTCTTGATGAGTGCTGTAGGGTCAGTGCTACTGTATGGAGCAGAGGTATGGGGCGACGCTCTCAGCAAGGAGGTATACCGAAAACGTTTGGCACAGGTTCAGAGAAGAGGAACACTGAGAATTGCATCTTCATATCCAACAGTCTCTTACTCGGCGGTGAGAGTTATTGCAGGCGTGATACCTGTCCCCCTCCTTGCTAGAGAGCGCCGTGCTATTTACCTACGCCGAAACGAGGATGCGAGGGAGATGGTTGTCCGCGAGAAGAGACAGCGCTCGCTCGACGATTGGCGGCAGTCTTGGGTCAATTGCACGAAGGGAAAGTGGACTGCACGCCTCATTCCGGATGTGAGACCGTAGCGAAATCAAAGGCATGGTGAGACTGACTTCTATCTGACCCAGCTTTTGAGCGGGCATGGGAGTTTTCAGTCTTACCTGCACAAGATTCGTAAGTCACCGTCCCCCGATTGTCGGTTTTGCCCAGGAGAGGAGGACAATGCCTGTCACACATTTTTTGCGTGTACAAAATGGGCCAGGCGGCGAAGGGAACTCTACAGGGAGACGAAAGAGCTCACCCCGGATAATATAGTTGCGGTGATGGTCAAATCGGTTGACAAATGGAACCAGGTGGCACATTATGCTCGGGCAGTCCCAGAATATAAAAGGGACTCACAGTGGCCGGGGGGCTGGTACTGGGATATCGCTCTTCTGGCATTTCCTCTTCCCCTCTCCCCTCCCGCTAGGAAAGGGACTCCCCAGCGTGAAGGCACCCCAAGGCGTAACAAAACGAGACCTGGCCCGAAGTAATGTGTCAAACGGTTCCAGGCTGGGTTCTCAGGTTGACCGGGGAGGTGTTGAGTGGGTAGTCCAGTCGCGCATGGAAGTCCCACACTCTGCGCATATATAGCATTCACCTCCATACCACAGAAAAAAAATTGTATCACATAACGATGCCCGATTTTATCCATATTTACAAATTCACTGAGAACGTTCACTTTGGATGTCTGCAGAAAATAATAATAAACGTACCGTTATGGATTTTTCACATTGAGTTGTTGAAAGGTGGTATTGTCAATCGCAGTAATTGGTTTTTTAAAACTGCTGGTATTCGTCATCTGCATGTCATCGTCGAAATTTGTCCAGTTCGTGCATAATTTGAGCAACAAATCGTAAGTGTTTTCTTGTAATTTTCACATGTCTAGAACTCAGCATTATTTGAATCGTACGATTAACATTAACTGGCAAACCTTGTCCATTTTCTATCAATGCGGATCAATTTATGTCGGTCATAATGAATAGAACAAGTAACGGGGAAATTTCATACGATAGTCCAAATTGTTTACAGTTGTATTCAAAATATTTAAATCAACAATACAATGGCCGCGGGAAAATATAAGCAAGTTTAGAGCATGGGCAAATGACAATAAAATGCAACTAAATTCAATTGCAAAAAGGTTCTCCGAGATCGAGGAAACGTTTGACTATGCTACTGACCATTCTCTTGATTTACTGCCAGGCGTTCAAGACCTTGAAAAAGAATGTGAAAAACTGCGGGAAAATTCTTGTGCTTCGACTAATACTATTCCTGAAATGATCAGTAATGTTAAGTATCAAATGGAAGCGCTGGATAAATCTTTTGCATTGCTACGTTTAGCTCAGTGATGTATGTTCAATTGGTTGCAAGATAAATCATGATTTGTAACACGAATTTTAACGTTCGCGACTTTGGCCTTTATCTTCATTTGTAATAATTTATAATTACCTAGGCCTAGGCCGCCATTGAATAAGTTGTGCTGCTATCAGGCAACATTATGTCTAAGAAATATTGTTAGAGCACGGTTGTTAAATCAGAATCCTGTTGATGGTATCGTCTAAAACATTCATATGAATACAACGAAAACGTAAATCAAGAAATAAGGCCCGATTTGATATAGAAATTTATGATAGTCTGGCCTTCAACTACTGAATACATATAATTATTGACAGATGGGGGGGGTTCATTGATTTTCTAAACAATATTTGATGAAAGTTTGCAAACAAATATAAAATGTGAGCTCTTCTGTGAAGATAAGTAATCTTAGGTCAAGAATTTTATTTTCCTACTTTCGCAAGATTACCTGTCTCCGTCCATTGCTTGTTGACTTCATTTCCGTAATATGCATGGAGGATATTTTAACATTCTCCGAACACAGATAAAAATTATTGACGCGTCAGAGAAGATCTCTTTTTTTCAAAACATTTAATAGTTGTTGCGCGCTGTCTTTCCACATTGTTTCCGTATTTAAGCTTTAGAAGTTGTCTCATTCAAGAGACTAACACAAAATATAGCACCACTGAATTATCATGGAGTAGAATCAATGCCTTTTCAAGTTGTTTGCTCAACGAACACTAGCATGCTAGTTCTTGACACAATCAATAAATTGGCTATTTTGGGTAAAATACTCTTTTTCTGGATATATCTTGATCAATATTTGCGAAATCAGTCTCCTCTATTATACTTTATTTCATACTGAGCGATATTAAACTATAACTTGTTTAAAACCTATCCGAAAATAAGGACACTCGTTCGATCTAATCACAATACTTCACAAAATACATTTTAATAGTTGAATAGTTATTCTTAAGATCATCATTCATTAGAATAAGTTTTAGACCGAATTCATTGTTATTTGCTCGCTAGGCTTTTGTATTTTTTTTGCGAGCTCATTGTTTTCGCTTGCCTTCACACTCATGTCAAATCTGAAGTCAAATTAGCAGCCCCTCGATTATTAAATTCAACCTCCATTGATCAACGTTACCTTAAACAAGACTCAATCCATATACTGTGCATGTCCAACATCTACTGAATAAGATCTTTACGCATTTTAACCTTAACATCCCAGTCGAGGAATACAAAATATTCGATCTTAAAAACATCCTCAAATCTAGCAAAATATTGTCTTCTATTGAATTTTAAAAGTAACCACTTAGAGTGACTAAAAATTTAAGTTGATCAACTTCACAATTTTCAGAACAAATTAAAAATGATCCTAAATATGTCTACCTTCAGAAAGAGCAATGAAACAATATCCAGATAAATTAAATATATAGTATATGGCAAAATAAGGCACAATTGTGCTTTTGAAGAAGTTAAAAGTTTAATTGCAATTTTAGATAAATAAAATGATTTCGTAGGATCTTTGGAAATTCAAATATTTAATACTGTACTTCATAGAATATAATTATCAATCCTGAATAAAATAATATGAATTGCTAAATCTAACAACGTCTTTCCTTTCCAGCTAACCCTCTTTTTGGGTTTTGTAAAATAATTTTACAAAACCCTTCTAAAATCGCGTCCTGTCTGTCCGTCTGTCTGTCTGTCCGTCCGTCCGTCCGTCCGTGTGTCACAGCAGTTTTTCTCGGAAACTACTTAAGCTATAAGCATCAAATTTTGTATACAGGTGTAAAGTGGTGATCTCTTCAAAGCTCAACTACTAAAAAATTTTATAAGGTATTTAAGGGGGGTCTCCCCATGTAGGGGAGTGACCCCCCAAAAAAAACATTTCATTGAAGGTAGCCGATATGGGTATCAAATGAAAGGTCTTGATGAGAACTTTTCAAAACAGGTCTTAGTTTGGCAAAGTTTGCTTCAAGGGGCGCACAGGGAGGGGAAATACACGAAAAATTTGTGTCCCCCCTCTCGCGATTGGACACCTGTGATCCGAAAAATCTGAAAAAAATCACGAATGTAGGCCTTGATGAGTACAACAACAACAAATACGTGAGAAGTCGCAATTCACTCAACTTTGTTAGTAATAGTATGATTTATCGATTTTATGTTTTCTTGAATAAAATCTTAATGGTACCCTTAAATTCAATGAAATTCAGTACACAGATGTCTATTTATAAGATTGATCAACCCTGCAAGTTTCATAAAGATTGCATCATATTTAGCGAAGTTATAGCGGTTTGAATTTTCCTGTATTACTATGGAACAATATGCGCTGCATGTACTCGTATTACTATGGCTATGGAACAACATGCGCTTTTTACCGACTCAGACACTACAGTTTTGCTAGGATTTGCATGAAAATTTCAGGAATGATAGGTGTCATGAATAACTTTGAGAATCGGTTCAGCTAGTGGTATCGGTAATCGTAAAACAAAATAGTGGCTGTTTTAAATGCGAAGATTGAATAACTTTGAGTTATTTTTTCCCAACTTCAACGTTTAAGGTGCATGCTTTGAACACTTGATTCAATTTAATGAATGCCTGAAGCTGAGTACCTACAATTAATGCTCATAAGTGAAACAAGTCAAGGAGGCGGGAGGGAGCTTCTAACAAAAGGGCTTTGTAACAACTCTAGGATTCGAAAAAATTGGCTATTAACCGATGATAACAGTACAGGAGAGTGGCCCCTGAAAAAAATTTCAAACGTAGCCGATATGAGTATGAAATGGTAGCTTTCATGGGAGCTTTTCAAAACAGTTCTTAAACTGTCAGTTTTTGCTTCAGTGGGGGCACAGGGGGGAAATACATGAAAAATGTGTTTCCTCCCTCGCGAATGGACATCTGAAATAATTATCAAGGGAGATATTTATGAGTATAACAATAACAAAAACCTCAGAAGTCTAAATTCTTTCAACTTTGTTAATAATAGCATGGTCTTCGAATTTCATAGTTTCTCCAATAAAATCGTCATTGACATGCTTCTTGACTTTATTCAATCTGGTGACTGCATTTTGAAAATTGAATACAAAACCCTTCTGACATGAGCGTAGGTCTGTTTACCGAACTTGTTTTCAGCAGGAATGTAAACGAACAGTGAGTATGCCATGCCGTTTCGAGGGTAGGGTTCGTATAATCCGCGGATGGCCGGTTTCGCGTCGCGTTCGCTACGCGGTGCCATAGTTTGTTAAGCGATTTTTAGTTTATTGTAAAATCATTTTACAATACCCTACTACAATTGCATCCTGTCTGTCCGTCTGTCTGTCCGTCCGTGTGTCACACCACTTTTTCTCACAAACTACATAAGCTAGAAACATAAGATTTTGTAAGTAGGTGCGAAGTGACGCCTTCTTCAAAGTTTCAACACGAAAAAAAGTTTATAAGGTCTTTAAGGGGGGTCTCCCCATATAGGGTAGTTGCCCCTGAAAAAAAGTTTTCATCGCATGTAGGCAATATGGGTATCAAATGAAAGATCTTGATGAGAACTTTTCAAACAGGTCTTAAAATGACAAATTTTGCTTCGAGGGGTGCAGGGGAAGGGGAAATGTATGAAAATTTTGTGTCCCCCCCCTCGCGATTGGACACCTTTGACCCGAAAAATCTGAAAAAATCATGAATATAAGCCTTTATGAGTACAACAACAACAAATACATGAGAAGTCGAAATTCACTCAACTTTTTTCTTTTTCTTGAATAAAATCTTAACGGTATCCTTAAATTCAATGAAATTCAGTACACAGATGACTATTCGTAAGATTAATCAGTCCTGAAAATTTCATAAAGAGCGAATGGTATTTAATGAAGTTATAGCGATTTGAATTGTCCCGTATTACTATGGAACAATATGCGCTGTATTACTATGGAAACATATGGCTATGGAACAATATGCGCTTCTTACCGACTCAGATACTACAGCTTTGCTAGTATTTGCATGAAAATTTCAGGAATGATAGGTATCATGAATATCTTTGAGAATTGGCTCAGCTAGCGGTATTAGTAATCGTAAAACAAAATAGTGGCTGTTTTAAATGCGAAGATTGAATAACTTTGAGTTATTTTTTCCCAACTTCAACGTTTAAGGTGCATGCTTTGGACACTTGATTCAATTTAATGAATGCCTGAAGCTGAGTACCTACAATTAATACATACATGTGAAACAAGTCGAGGAGGTAGGAGAGAGCTCTTAGCAAATGAGTTTTGTAACCATTCTAGGATTCGAAAAAATTGGCCATGAATCGATGATTATAGTACGGGGGAGTGGCCGCTGAACAAAAAATTTCATCAAAGGTAGCCGATATGAGTATCAAATGAAAGCTTTTCAAAACAGTACTTAAACTGACAATTTCTCCTTCACAAGGGCAACAAATACCTTAGAAGTCGAAATTCGATCAACTTTGTTAATAATAGTACATTTTATAAATTTTGCTTTTTTGTCTAAAAAATCAAGATGGGACCCTTAAATTTCCCAAAATCTGAAAATTAAGTTTTCTGAACAATAAACAGCTAGGTTACAGCCGATTGAATATCTAACAATTACAACAACATTAACACGTGATACTAGGGAGATACACGCTTGCAACGGACCTAGACACTACAAATATATGGGAATTTAGATAAAAATTTTAGAAATGGTTTGTAATATTCATGCGTTATCATGACTAATCAAGCACCGGGGTCAAAACACTTGAAACATAATAGTGGCGAGTTTAAAATCATAATAACCATAATAATTTTTCGAACTCAATTTATGGAATCTGTTTATTAGTCAAGTTTTGATATGCAGGATATATTGTTTGATTTACTAATTGTTTTACAATACCCTTCTGGCAGGAGCAGCCTCCTGCTACTTCAACTTGTTTTTATTTAGAATAGATTATTTCGAAGCTCGCGTTAGAGTAGGATATTTTTCGGTACCGTGTCGGTTATATTTGGGAACGCGGGATTAGGACCAGTTTTTGTGTTGTCTGAATGAATGGAAGAAGGATAGGTTTCGCTTCCGTATGGTGGTATTTTTGACGAGCTAGTAAATCGGGCATATGAATTTTTGTATTTCGGACTTAGTCTGCTCGCGTAAGACCCGCGACCGAACTCCTCTCTGAACTAGCTAGCTAGTCAGCAGCCACCTAGGAGTAGCCTAAGAGTGTCCGGACTTGGTGACCTAAAGGGTACAGTCCGTTGTCACGTTCCAAGCCTTCACGTCTAGAACCGATGAGAGGTCGGTTCAGATTTCCTTCGAGACGTATACGTGTTGTTTTCAAACGAAAATCACTACACCTGTTTTATTTCATTACACAAAAATACAATAACAGAACTTTAAATCAACAAGTTAATTATTTAATAAAATTGTAACATATAATTTTAGTATGAAGTATTGTTTTTCAACAGTCCAACTAAAAAAAAAAACTGTTTGTGTAGAATTCACATCTACTTTAGTTTTCCTGCGGTTCAATACGTCACGACGCGACGTTGATGATGATTTTTGTTTCCTTAGAAGTGTTTACGGAGATGTTGTCCAAGGCGCTATCAATTTCATTGATTGACTTTATGATAATATTACTCATTACACTTTTTAGGGTTTTTCAAAATAATTTTATAAAACCCTGCTGAAATTGCATCTTGTCTGTCCGTCCGTCCGTGTGTCATAGCAATTTTTCGCGCAAACTACTTAAGCTAAAAACATCAAATTTTGTTTGTTGGTCTAAATTGATGCTCTCTTCAAAGTTCAACTACAAAAAAATTGTATAAGGCATTTAAGGGGGGTCTGCCCATACACGGGAGTGGCCTCCGACAAAGGTAGCTGATATGGGGATCAAAGGAAAGGTCCTGATGAGAGCTTTTCAAAACATTTTTTGCTTCCAAGGATGCGCAGGGAGGGAAAATGCACAAAAAATCTGTATGTCCCCCTCACGGTTGGACACCTGCGATCTGAAAAAATTGTGGAGGTAGGTGTTTATGAGCACAACAGCAACAAATGCCTTAGAAGTCAAAATTCGACCAACTTTGTTTATAATAGTATGATGATCCAATTTCACATTTTCTCCTATAAAATCGTATAGGTACCCTTAAACTCAATGAAATTCGATATCCAAGAGGTCTTATGAAAGTTTCTTATATTTTGTAAGTTTGAGGAAATCGAATAATATACACGGAAGTTATAGGCATTTGAATTTTCTTCAATTACAACCACAATAACACGTGGTTTTTGAATTTTATAGACGAGCGTGCACTGCACTCAGCGTACACCGCCAGTAACAGCACAGAAAAGTGCCTGTATGTCTTGAACTGCACCACAAAAGCTCGTTTTCTGGTGGAACTGGCTCTGCCCTCTCCATGATTCCGAGGCACCTTATCGCCAAGCCTCTTCAGAAGCAGAGCCTCGTGCTACAAGCAGCCAATGGTGTGCCTATTCCTTTCATTATTGAAGACGTCCGGACAGCCATCCTAGGAGCCAATGTACCCAACTATTATGGTCTGCTTATCGACCTAGGAAATCGACGCCGCTTGGACGACCACATCAGCCTCTCTACAGTCTGCATCGTCGGTTCAAATCTACAAGTGCATGGCATTAGCACTGGGGCCAAGCCATCATCGCAAATCACGCAAACATACCTCCAGGACCCGGTGGGTTGTCTTCGATCGCTGACCTTCCCGTTTTCGATCAGGTTATCACGCACCATCTACCCGTCTTCGCAAGATTATGCTGCTTCACGAAAGAACACCTCTCTGCAGCGAATGCAGAGCTCAACTTCCGGTTTAAGCGAGGAATAATTCGACCTTTGTCAAGCCAATGGGCCAGTCCCCTTCACATGGTGCCCAAGGACGGTGGACGTTGGCGAGCTACTGAGAATCACCACCAAATAAATGTCCACACAGACCCAAACCACTACCCGTTGCCCATTATCGAGGATCTGATCCAGGAAGCCAGCGGTTCAGTATTCCCGGTCATTGACATACAGCGAGCCTTTTTTCAAATCCCAGTAGCACCAGAAGACATCTGAAAAACGGCATACCATGCCCTTCGGGCTGTTTGAATTCGTAGAAATGCCACTCGGCCTACGCAACACAGCCGAATCCGTGCAGTGGACACTCAACTAGCTGCTGAAGTAGCTTGACATCATACGTATCTGACAGGACGACATCCTAGTATTCTCGGCTAGCCACGAACATCACCAACGTCACCTCAAGCAACTTCTTTTCACACTTCCAGCTGTAAAGCTCCTGCCTAGCTGCCAGATCAGCCTACCCGAGGTCATCTTTGCTGGGTACCACGTCTGCGAGACAGGTTTCCGACCACCAGCTCCCAAGACGAAAACCATCGCAGACTTTCCCAAACCTGCTGACTCCTCACAGCTCAGACGGTTCCTCGGGATACTCAATATTTATCACCACTGCATACCACACGTCACTGAGTTTCAAGCACCACCAGCTACTGAAAGGTTGTAGCACCAAGAGATCGCAAATCACTTGGACACCCGACGCTAAAGCTTTTGGAAGCTGCAAGCAAAGCATCGCCACAGCAACTACAGCAGCATACCTTTAACCCTCGCACCAGTTGGCACTACTTACCAATGCATTCAACACAGCCACTGGAGCAACCTTGGACCAGCAACGGGACGACAGTACTTGGATACCCCTGGGATTTTTTTCAAGGAAAATTGCCGAGACCAAGCAGCACTACTCCACCCACGACCACGAGCTTTTGGCAGTCTTTGCCGCAATCAAGTTCAAGTTTTTCCAGTGCATTTTGGAGGGGAGTTACTTCACGGTCTACACCGACCATCGATCACTCACCTTTGCCCTGACACACCGCTCGGACAACACCTCGCCCCGCCAAAGCAGACAGTTAGATTTCATTGGCCAATTCGACACATGATTGGAGTATACTCCAGGAGAAGACAACATCGTCGCCGACGCGCTCTCTCGCATAGAGACGGTTTCAGTACTCACTACACTTGCTACTCAAGCCATCAGTGAGGCCCAGGCCATAGATGACCAGTTGCCGCATCTCTTGGCGAGCCCCCGCTTCAAGCTACATCAGTTGGTTTTGTGCGGCTGCTCTACGCACTACGCATTAGATAACGTCCATCAGCTCTCACATCCTAGCCGGAAACCCACTGCAAAACACCTAACACTGAAATTTTTCTGGCCGAGTCTACAAAAGGATGTCTATCGCTGGGCCAAGCAGTGGGTACCATGCCAGCGTTCGAAGGTCCATCGCCACAATCTCGCCGAGCTACGTAGCTTCAAGACGCCGAATGGGCGTTTCGACCACATCCACGTCGACCTTATTAAACTCCCGCAATGTGACGGCCACGAGAACTGCCTTACCGTAGTATACCATACCGGTGTACACGCTGGCCTCAAGCAATGCCACCCGAGATCACCTCGGACCAAGACCGTCAGTTTGAAGCCGACCTCCTGAATAAACTCGGTTGTCTGCTGGGAGCCTACCACGGCCATACTACACCATATAATCCACAACCCAATGGTATGGTGGAACGGATGCATCGAAAGCTCAAGAGCACTTTTAAATGCATTCCAGAAACCCTTTGGCTGCAACCACTTCCGGAGATCCTGTTGGGCTTGCGTACCATCTTCAAGGAAGACCTGCAACCCTCTCCAGCAGAGATGGTTTTTGGCACGTCGCTACGAATCCCAGGCAAATTCATTGCACCAGGAACGAGACCAACCAGTTGCCCACAGGATTTTGACCGTGACTTACACCGCCTATTCAAAACGATTCGTTCGGTCCCACCAACCAGGCAAACCGATCACCGTCCGTTCGTCTTCGAGGGCCTCACCACCTGCGAATATGTGTTCCGTCGAATCGACGCAGTCAAGAAACCGCTCAACCAGCCCTACACCGGACCCCACAGGGTAATCGAAGGGGTCAGCGACCGCACCTGCATCGTAGACGTAAACGGTGTTGCCAAGCCCCCTCTCGACCGACCATCTCCGATGCCCAGCCATCAACACCACCATTAGTACCCCTTGAGTCACCACCATTAGTACCCCTTGAGTCACTTCACCACCACAGTCCCCTATGGCACCGCCCTTGCTGCCAACTCAGGCGATTCAACCAACTGCTAGCATACTGAAATAATGAAAGCCAATCGTCACCAAGAGGAATGTCTCGTCGAAGGTCATTGGGGAGGGAGTGACTGTGGCGACAAGGAATTTTCCAACGAAAGCGCACTCTTCACGGCGCAAGCAGAGCCCCTCGAGAAGTCTTCGCCTGCCGCCATGTTCACGCATCAGCAGCGCAAGCAACTTCCCACGTGAAAATAGGAAAATTTGCTTGAGCCACTTTTCTGGGTTCTCATAAGTCAACATACCTAAAACCACATAGACAAACTTTCTACTAGGTTTCATCTATATCCAGTCGATTCTGGACGTACAAGAACGTACTCCGTAGCATTATCAACACAAATGGCATCAGCCATCTTGAATTACTATCAAGTACTGTTAGTTCACCATTAGTGAAATAAAGTTATTATTCATAAAATAATAAAAAGTGTAAAAGTTGACTTCTAAAAGTTCTTCTTGTCGTGATTTTGCGAACAGCATAACTCACTCCACCGCCACACTATAAACAAACTTCGCACAATATTCAAGTCAAAGTCTGAGGCCAAAATCTAACCCATGATGAGCATGGATTCAAAAGTTAAGAGTCGTGGTATAAATGTTTATTTACATAATCTCGCGTGTCACTGACGCTGAATTTGAGTTGTTAATTTATAAAAGCGTGTTATAAAGGTTGTTGGAGCTGGAATCTGAGTTTATAAAAATACTTATTAGTGTGAAGGACGAAATGTACATATGTATTTATATACAATAAATTCACGGTTTTGGAATAGAAAAAATAAATATTTAGTTCAATGTACAAGTAATTGTTATCAAGGTTTTGGCCTAAATAATAGTCGTGTTATAGAAGTATATACAACATTGAGTGCTATGATATTTCATCGGAATTAAACGAATGAACTTGTTATTAAGGCGGTATTGCTATTTAAAGTCGTAGCATCGAGGTTCTAATGTATTCTTTGTGTTACGTGAATCTATCGTAACTGTTTAACGGTACTCAAGAAATCGTTTTTATCAACAAAAACGTTGAATCTGTTGGAAACGCAAAATAAGAAAGTGTAGTAATCGAGCCGTCCACATAGGCAAACTGTTGGAGGAACCTTCACGAAAAGGACAATAAAAGTGGAGGAGAAAATCGACAAAATCAGTACGAAGACGGTAACGTCATTTGGGTCAGCACTTTCTTTCATTCTTGCTTAGTTAGTCGTGTTTTAATATTTCCAACCTGAAATAAAGTGAAATTTAACATTAATTCCAACATCTACCATCATCAGCATGGCTCAATTTAATTACTACAAGGCGATTGCGCAACACCTTGAAGTTCATAAGGCAAGAATAATCTGTTCTTATTTTTCAAAATCTACCAAAGGACTTCGACTTTAGATTAAATAAAAGACAATAAAAATTTAATTTGGAAAAGACTCTCTCCTATTGTATCACTTGACAAGGTTGCGATAAATCGAAATATTCAAACCTTAAAAATAATTAAAAAAATATCTCTCTCTATTTAACGCATAAAGAAGAAAAGTTAAAAAATAACACGCATGCATGGTTCTGGCTCAATCGGAATGGCAAAACAAGAGCATCAACATATTATAACGCAAAACAGATTTGGAACAAAGACATGGAGATTATAAATCTGATTAAATGCAGTTACGCAGTAAAGAATCAGAGTTCTTCTTATACTTCTTAACACTACAGCCCCTATCGGGCCTTCGCTTCCAGCAAACAGCGCCTCCAACTATCTCAGTCCATTGACCGCGTTCTCTCATTTCGAAATCCGAGCAGCGATGAACTGTCTTCGTCGACCGAGTCAGACCAGCGTTTACTCGGTTTCCCCACTGGTCTCCGGCCTTCAGTTCTCCCAACGAATACCTTCTTGGGTATACGTTGTTCATCCATACCAATCATGTGTCCAGCCCATTGCAGCTTCCCCATTCTTTTAATCGTTGAAACCTCCAGCTTGTCAAAAATTTCATACAGCTCCTGGTTGTATCGAATTTGCCATTGGTCCGCGTCTAGCTTCGCTCCGATTATTCGCCTCAGGACCCGTCGCTCAAAGGCGTTCAATATATTTGCGGATGCCTGGATTAGGATCCATGCTTCGCACCCATAGCATAACACAGGTCGTATTTCATCGCTTTCATTGCCCGTTTTCGTTATTTTGGCGCCTAATTTCGCGAACGTTTCCGATACTGTATTCGCCAAGTGTGATATTTTGTGTATTTGAGGTATTTTTCCTCGACTGCGTCATGAGCTTTGTTTTTTTCATTGATTTGTAGCCCTACTAGTTTTGCTTCGCTGCCGAGTTTCAGAAAAAGTTCTTTGGTAGTTGTTAATGGCCGTGACCAAATTTTGATGTCGTCCTCATAGGCTACTACTTTGCTCGACTTGAATAGTAATGTACCTCGCGTATTGACAAGTAGTTCCTTATGACGTACTCCAGAGCCAAATTGGATAGCGATGAGGCCAGCCTATCTCCCTGCTTTAGTCCGATATTTGTGTTAAAGGCATTGGTGAGTTGGTTATTGATGTAGACTTGGGAGGTTGTCAACGTCGTTGTCATTTTGGTAAGACGGACTAATTTGGCTCGGATGCCAAAGCAAAGCATTATTTGGTACAGTACATTACGATCAATAGTGTCGTATGCTTGCTTAAAGTCAACGAAGATTTGGTGTACGTCTATGTTGAACTCCCAGCATTTTTCAAGCACCTGCTTGACTGTGAACAATTGGTCAATTGTTGATCTGCCTGCCCTGAAACCAGCTTGATACTCCCCAATAATACTGTTGGCGTATGATCCAATTTTATTTTCTAAGATTTTTGAAAATATTTTGTACGCCGTACAAAGTAGTGATATGCCTCTATAATTTTCGCACTGTAGCTTGTCACCTATTTTGTGGATAGAGAATATAATTGATTGACTCCACTCTTTCGGCATATGTTCTTGTTGCAAAATCAGAATCAGAATGATTAAGCATTAAAAAGGAGATGGCGGCAGTGGAGCTAGCTGTAACCGAGTGTTTTGCCGCACGTTCTTGTGATTGGCGCAACAAAAAAATCAAATCCTGGAAGAAAAGTTCTGCTCCGTTTTCCCAGCCAGTGTGTTCTAAACAAATGTTATACATATTGAGCATTGAATCTGAGTAGTAATAATCTAGAAAATTTCCCGCAAAAAATCATGTTGATTCGCAACAAACATGTTCAGCCCGGATTCCACGCATAAATTCATAATAAAGATACAAAGCATGCTATATTAAGATGGCAATGTTGCAACTGAAAGATTTAATTTTACGTTCTCCTGTGAGATATCACGTATAATTGGCCCCACAAAATGGATCAGGTGCTGATCGCCATGGCAATGGAATTGATATTACAGAAATAATTCGCATCGTTTGCGAGGGCATCCCTGAAATCAATTCAGCTTTCGAAAACTTCCCGTTCAACAATGCCGACATGATGTGATAGAAAACAACGATGATTCTGGTGGACAGATTTAATAAAGCTGTGGAACAAATTCGCGGGCTGAAAAAATGCGCTTCACTGCCCGCGGCACGACTAATAATTTTGTGTCGCCATGTTTTCTTTGTCTTATACCGCAACTTGTGTACAACGCTGCCATCTGTGATCTTGACAAATTCCTCTTTCGCTGGACGTGTACGGTGAAACGTCATACGATTTGGTTTTACAAACGATCGAACAATTGGAGGTTGGGTTTATTTCACTACTTTGCCATTTTGTGTGTTAACCATTTGGTTATAGACCGTACACTGCTAGCCAAGTTGAATTTATTCTCTCCGTGCTATTTAAGAGCCTATGTGATCGTATTTGTAATGCAAAAAGAATCAAATTTATTTCGACAAAGCGGTTAAAATCTTTAAATGTTAAGTTTCTGCAGTGGAATTATTTGTTAGTGAGCTGTTCAACTATTTGAATAATAGAGATAATTGCACTTAGGTATAGTAAATTTTATAATAATTCAAAAGCATGCAGGAATCACCGCCTCCAACTACGAGCGCTCGTCAGAGGAGTGGGTGAGTACCCTTGATTTTATTTTTATTTATATATATATATATATATATATATATATATATATATATATATATATATATATATATATATATATATATCATATTGCATGAAATCAAAAGAAAAATATTTAAATTATTACCAAATGAATGTACATAAATTTTAAAGTAATTTATTTTCTCTTCTATTCTGTAAATTTCATTGAGCTTGCAAATTCAATGAAAATGTTAGTTTTTGTTTGAGTTGAACTCCTAATAAAGTCGTTTTTTTAGGAAATATCAATGGATAAAGAAAACATCTTGAATTATTATTCTGAGCTTAGTTATCGCATCGAGCACCTCTGTTGTCTTGTTTCAAATCAACAAAAATGTTGAATTAAGAAGAAAATAATTCGATCTTCTCACTCGTATCTTGAATGAGAATAGGACCCGCCCCATTGGTTGGCCTCTCCAGTTATGAGCCAGCCATCGAGTAAGTCTTACCTCTTTTGTTGTGTTTCATAGGCTCTCACCGGGATACTTGGCCTTCCTCACCAGACTTAGGCAAAGGTATCAATTTGGATTCTTGATCCGGCTGGGAGGGGTGCGAGGGCACTACCACCATCTGGATGTCCCACTATTATTTGTGGGCCGTGAATTTTCATGTCAAGGATGAAACCACCTTAAGTCTCACGCGCAGTTAATTGGGCATTGTTGTCACGTTTCTCCTGTTCAATAATTTCGGTATGTTATCTAGGTCATCGACAGTCAATCGATTCTGCATTTGGTTGACTCCGGTTATCGAATAATTTGTAAAAGCGAGAAATATTTTCATAGTAGGCCCTTGTGCTTTGGGAAAAGGACCCGCTCTATGACACCGTAAAACTAACTTGCCAGTGCACTTGACCCCAGACAAGGCCATATCCCGCTGAGCATGAATCTTGCGCTCGCTGAGACAGCAGTCTACCACTGGAGTCCTTCACGAACAATTAACACCCCTTCAAACATTACACAAGTTGAGTCCACAGAGCTACGCTCCTGTCAGAAAGGATCCTTACTTTAATTTAAATTGGCGCCCTTTTTTGCTATATCTTTAGGATCATTAACTAAATGGGATCCTAAAGATGTTTACGTTATTTCTCTATTCTGCAAATTTCGAAACGATCCAATCAAAAATTTAGTATCTGGATCAATGCAAAGCCCATATAGTAGGAAAGCCCTGTATGGCTGTTGTTGAAATCAAAGAAAATTCAAACGGCTAAAGCCTTCCTAAGTATTATTTTAAGGTGTAAGGATCATGCATAGAATTATCCAAATATCAAATTTTATTGAATTTAATGATACTTAGACGATTTTATTATTAGTCCACGTAGTGTAGTCGTTAGAGTGCTCACCCCCATAAGCCCACCGTCCCTACCTGATCAGTTAAGCAGATGATATTGCGGCACTAGTCACTGGATCAAGCTAGATGTGGTCACAAACATAATTGCGACGTATTATAAAATTCAGGTTGGCTCAACCCTGTCTTAGATCTACACTATCTAACATTGTTCCCATGCTCTTTTTCTGTACGATGCATATTTTTTCAGTATAAGTGCATCAATGAGTTCATTTCATTGTCAACCGTCGACAAAAGAACACAAGTAACATACATGAAATGTGCCTCCTGACCGGTTTTGTTCTGGGACCAAGAATGCATTTCCAATCTCCCTCACGAGGTCTTTCTCCTTGACCTACCGATAGATAAAGGATTGCTTTGAGACCTAAGAAATTTTCTGATGCACATCACATAGCTACGCAATTGTTGCAGTTCGTGCGACCAGGTCATTAAAAAATTTTCAGGAATCATGCGTCTTGTTTTCTTCCTCTCAACGTCACGTTCTTCTCATCTAAGAAAACAGGATTTACCTGTTTGAGGACAGCAGCCAGTTGAAGCATATGACCTCGCCCACTGGATGCATAGTCGTACAAGAGCAACTTAGACCAGGTATGCTGATTTGCCGGGTGAAAGAATGGATGACTACTCGCGGACTCAGCCTAGATCTGGAGAAAACTGAAGAGTCTGAAGGACGCCCTGTATTGGGGAAGTACTGGTTGAATCGAGCCCAGCAATAAAGCTTCTGGGGTTGCTAATAGAGATGGGTCAACCAAATTTACGTACACCGAATTTTCGTCGACTTAAGGCAGGCATACGACAGTGTTGATCGTAACGTACTGTGCCAAATAATACAGGGTTATCTATTTCGTGGTAGGAAACTATAACCCTACCATTTGACAACTGTCAGAATTAAATGTCATCCAAAGGGTATTTTTTTTTTAGTTGCAGGGTTGCCATTTTGAAAATTGGATCGTTTAACAGTCAAAAAATGCGTTAAAATTATTGAATTTTATTATAAAAGTGGTGATTCTGCTGTATCAACATTTAGGGCTTTACGAGCCGATTACGGTCAACATAATCGACCTACACAGCGACCAATTTCAAACACCGTGAGAAAATTTGAAGAGACTGGATCGGTTATTGATATTGCAAGGCCTGTGCATCATCGCAACATTCGTTCTGCTTAAAATATCACTGTCATTGCTCAAAATGTGGAGGAAGACCCGAATTAGTCGATTCCTCGATGTGCTCAACATTTGGGCTTGTCTTACGGCTCATTGTGGCGGATTTTGCATTTGGATTTGCATCTCCATCCGTACAAAATCCAACTCACTAAAGAACTTAAGCCTCAAGACCATACACAATGCAGAATGTATGCGAATTGGGTGATTGAACAACAAGCCATTGATAACGATTTTTCGAACAAAATTTTCTTCAGTGATGAGGCTCATTTTCCGCTCAGTGGTTACGTAAATAAACAGAATTGCCGCATATGGGGCTCTCAAAATCCTCAGGTGATCGCAGAAAGGCCTTTGCATTCGGAAAAAGTGACCGTTTGGTGTGCATTATGGTCTGGTGGTGTTATTGGCCCGTTTTTTTTTAAAACGATCAAGGAAGAGCCATTACAGTCTATTCTGACCGCTATGGACGGATGTTAGCCGATTATTTTTGGAGAGAAATTGAAGATTATGATCTGAAGAACATGTGGTTTGAACAGGATGGAGCCACAAGCCACACAACACACGCAAGAGAAATTTCCAGGACGCGTAATTTCGAGATTGAGTGATGTCAATTGGCCCGCAAGACCCTGCGACTTAACAACTTTGGATTTCTTTTTATGAGGCTATGCAAAAGATCGTGACAATCCTTAAAATCTTGAGCAATTGTAAACCAATATTTGTGAAGTTATGGCCAAGATATTGCCGGAAATGTGCCGAAATGTCATTGAAAATTACCTCAAAAGGATGGAGGCCTGTAAGAGGTCCCGTGGAGGACATTTGAATAATGTTGTATTTCAGGTATAATGGCAAGATTCAATCTTTATATTGGATAAAAAAATTTGTTTTCATCTGAATATTTTATGTATTTTCTTTAACCTTACTTTCCCAGGAATAAAATGGATAACCTTTTACCTTTTCTTGGCATCCAAGCCAAATTAGTCCATCTTACTAAAATGAAAATGACGTCGACGACCTCCCAAGTCCGGATCAATAACCGACTCACCGATGCTTTGACATAAATATAGGAATAAAACTGTGAGATAGGCTGACCCCTTTGCTATTCAATTTGGCTCTGGAGTACGTCATAGGAACTACCTGTCGATACACGAACTACATTGCTATTCAAGTCGTATAAGTAGTATCCTTTGAGGATGACAAAGAACTCTTCCTGAAACTTTATAGTGAAGCAAAACTAGCAGGGCTACAAATCAATGAAAATAAAACAAAGCTCATGACGCAGTTGAGGAGAAATATTTGAAGCACACAAAATATCACACTTTGCGAATACGGTATCGAAAATGTGAGCAAATTTGTGTATTCAGCGCAAAAGTAACGAGAACCAGTAATGAAAGAGATGAAATACGCCGAAGAATACAGCTCGCAAATAAAATATTTTATTCAGTTGAACACCAGCTGCATACACAGGAAAACAAAGCTCTAAATATACAAATCTGTGATAGGGCCTGTGTTATACTATGAGTGTGAAACATGGACCCTAACCCAAGCATCCGCAAATATTTTGAACGCCTTTGAGCGACGCGCCTTGAGGCGAATATTCGGAGCGAAGCTAGACGGGGACCAATGGCGAATTCAATACAACCATGAGCTGTATGAATTTTTTGACGAGCCGGAGATCCCAACGGTTGTAAGACTGGGGAAGCTGCAATAGGCTAGACCATAGATATAGAGAGTACTGGATCCGCGACCGGTCGTGAGAGCCGAAGCAATTAACAACCTTCGCTAAAGTTGTGTGAAGCTGAGGTTTGAAGTGATATGCTTTTGTTTTAGCACTTTATTCACTCTGAAACACGATCGCGCGTACGAAATCGGCACTTTAATCCACTGTTTTTATTAAAAATTTACGAAATTTCCATCCTCTTTGACACATGAGTTTTCTCGCCGTTTTCGCGCCCTTTTTGATTTTCTTTTGCTTTGACGTTCGAGTTTTCCGTGAGAGTCGTTTGTTTTATTGTACTCAAACTGTTTTCCGACTGATTACGAAGGCGCGATCGTGTGAACGTGAAATAAAATTTTGTTGGTGTGCGCGGGTGTCAGTGGAGAAAGTGATTCCTCTGAAGAGAAGAAAGAAAAACCTGTATGGAAGCCAAGGGGAAGGAGAAGCAGAGTGAATCATATAGTTTCGAGAGCGTAAGTTATTTATAACTTATTTATGTGGCAAATTCGCTTCTCACATGGACGAGTACACAGATTCTCGTTGCTCGCCCATTTATTTATAAGTCTTTGGGCTGGACACATGGATCGTACGGACGAAAAACGGATACCCAACAAAGTATTCGTTGGGAGAACTGAAGGCTAGAGACCAGTAGGGAAACCGAGGAAACACTGATCTGACTCGGTCGACGAAGACAGTTCATCGCTGCTTGGATTTCGAAATGGGAGGACATGGTCAATGAACCGAGACAGATGGAGGCGCCGTTTGCAGGAAGCGAAGGCCCGAGAGGGGCTGTAGTACTACGAAGAAGAAGAAGTATGTTAAGTGTTGTTGATTGACTTAAATTCGTCTTTCACCCAGCTCTCGATGGTGCTGCCTACGACAATTTCCGATTCTGGTCGCCTGGAACAAATTTATAACTTCCCCTGAGTTTCTAGCTTCTTCCTTAACATTTCACTTAATCACAAAATAATTGGAGCGCTACGACTTACTTTGTATTATGTTTAGTCGTGGCTCCACCAGTTGAGGTAGCTCGTTTATGTTTATTTTATTCGTTTCAATTATTTTATGCCGCTTTAGAATCTTTCCTATGGTAGCGGGAAAGTTCTCGCCCATGACCCAATGAAATTATACCGTAATAGTGTCTCTTTAATATTCTATCTACCCTGTAACATTCTATTTACCCCGTTTCAATATTCCTACCTAGCTTATGTAGTTAGCGAGAAAACTTGCTGTGACGCACAGACGGTCAGTCATCTACCGATTTTAGCAAGGTTTCGTAAAATTGTTCTGCGAAACCATCTTTCTAATTAAATTTTTTCGCTACCGATTTTTATGATAACAATAAAAATCTGCACTGCCTATAATCACATTGTTTCCGTTAAGGAACTTTGTTAAAACATTAAATACTTTATAAGCATAAATTTTCCTAAATTAATCCTAGAAAACATGTTTGCATACTTGAAAAATATATTCTGAGCATTTTCATTCCCTCTAGAAATAAACGTAGCCTTTCATCGTGTTGAAGCTGCAATAATTAGAGCAATCGATCAATCACAGTAACTATGCCAGTCTAATGGTCTCAATTTCAAGCGTAATTGAAAGAACAGGTGAAACTACGTCGGCTAAATCCCATTCAATTAAAATAACAACTACCTTGGTAGTGGCGTAGTTGTAATAAGCACTTGTAGCAAATTGTCAGCAGTTAAGTTTATTAATAAGTTGAGCTAATCTGTCGAGCAGAGCAGGCGTTTTTTACATGGAGTGTTTTTTTTTAACTGGAAGTATTTCTGTGCTGTAGAATTCCGAAAAGCCTTTGATGTCGGAACCATCTCATTAAGATATTCGTAGGAAAATAGAAAAAGTGTTGTTGGAAGGTATTTTAACGATTATGCTGACCGCAGATGTCCACTATGCATCCAAAAAGAATCAATTTACGATGAATGACTAACTACAAAGCAATTATGTGTAATGGTATAGAGTTCGCCAGGAAATTTAGCAGACTTAAATGTGGGACGAAGGACATGGATCCATAGCT
Source organism: Odontomyia ornata (assembly GCA_963969285.1). NCBI lineage: Eukaryota > Metazoa > Arthropoda > Insecta > Diptera > Stratiomyidae > Odontomyia > Odontomyia ornata. The sequence goes on from OZ017738.1 coordinate 182,716,189, forward strand.
GATATCTCTTTAAACTTAAGCATAAACTTTATAGCATCATTTCAAGTATTTACTTCTATTAAAACCTTACTTAATTGCAATCGATACATGGCTAACACTACTTAATTATACATATTGGTCTGGAGAGCATTATGAGAACTAATCAATTCTTCCAAGACGTTCAACTTCTCACCAAACTGGTTTAATTATAATAATTTCAATAAATATAACAAAACTCGGCCCTGGGGCAAGTCTCATGCATTTACTTGTGGCTGCGAAATTATTTAAGATCACATACTCGTATCGCAGATTTCAAGTCAAATGACAGATATTTGAGGTTCGCTAGCTGATTCTTCGCGATTCATGTCTAAATTCTGTCTGAATTTCTGCCGAGGGTGAAATAGGGCGTAACAAGGGCTTTAGTGGTATTGACATGACCATGTTCGACTTAAATGTAGAGTAGATAGAAATAGTTGATGAAAGATGATAGAATGGTTTCGAAGCGTTTTGACCTCAACCGAGCTGTAAAATAATTTTTATTTATTCGTTAAATAATTCATAGTTGAAAAATAATCCCGCAAAATTCTATTTCATCCACATTTAAATCGCACAAAAACGTTGATATTCCTTCTTACAATAAATTATCGTAGAAACGATGTATCATGTTCTAGTAGTTTCATAAATTTCATCGTAAAAAGAGCTAGTCAAAGAAATAACATGCAAGCATGACATTGATCCTCTTGAAAAATATCCTCCCATAATGATAATGTTGGCAGGCAGTTATTTACAAAAACTGCCAACCTCAAGACGTTCCCGCCATGCGAGCGGAGATGAAGTTCAATCTAAACACGTCATGTATGTCTCCGTCGCCTGCAGGGGTCTTGGGAACGTGCAAATATCTTCCAGCGCAAGATGTATCTTCATCTTGAACATTTGCGATCTTCTTATTTGTTTACCCTTCCTAAACGTTTGGTAGCTGAAAACGTTAAAGAAATCAGCATACATGTACTCGTATATGCTAGTCATGTAGGAACGTTTGTGCTGGTTCCTTGGATAATTTTAATTTTAACCTCCTCCATTCATAAGAGTAAGAAGGAACGGAAATGCCATAACCACATAACATACTCGTATACTGGTATGTAGGTAAGCTTCGGCTAGCGGCGGTGTGGTTTCTTTTGGAGAAATAAAATACTGAGGAAGAATCGCAAAAGGAAGAAAATTATACACGGCGCGTTTGGTATATTGCTTACGGCAATGCGCAAGTGAGTCACAGAAGTGTAAAATATGGAAGTTAATACTTTCGATGAGAGCTTGCTGGTCATAGTTGAATTAGTTCTACTATAGATTTCAAGATTTTCTGTGGGAGTTCTCAGTTTAAGTTACGGAGCGAATCTGATTGAAATAATTCTCATTTACTAGATTTGAATACACACTAGAAAAGATGCTTAAATGGTAAACTCAAGCCAGCTTAGAGGTTTCTCACTCAATCCTACATCTTAAATAAAGTGCAGCCATTCATAACGAATTAATATATTGCTCATATGAGCCAATCAAACACTTCGGTTAGAGAAGATGCACTCTAAGATAAACAATGCTCATCTGTCGTGGGAAAAATGAATATATAAAACTCAGTGTTACTTCGTTGGTTCGTGAGGATAAGAGATATCAAAAAGAGCAGTGAGACATCCACGACGGTGTTTGAGATGGGTGCTAACAACGCACCCTCGGATATTTTAATTATTTCGATGCCAAGAAAATGCCTTAGATTGAAAAACGGCTTCAGAAATCAACTAGCACTTTTGATATACGATAATTCCGAGGTGAATACTGCCGACCAGACCAGTGTCTATCTAGGATCAAATTTCAATATCGCGTCCCCCCCCCCCACAGGGGGAAGGCCTGTCGACAGGAATACTCTTGGAGGCTAGCATTCTTTGGGAGTGCCGCCCTACGGACCCGAGGGTATGGAGGTCACCGTGAGGCTCCTCCTAGGATAACAGGTATCGGCCCTGACTGAATCTCAACTGCGCTTTGGACAACGAATTGGAATTGGTGCTGTGGGCTGGCGGATATGATGGTTTTCACGGTAGCACCGAGGTGACATTCATGCGTGAACTGCTACAATTCAACTATAGTATCGTCTCCGTCCCGATAAAACCTTGTCAGGGGTACGTTCCAAGTTCGCACCATTAGGTTGGTGGTGTAGGTTTGGTTGGGATGGACTCCCGATTAGCGCTGGTCTGCCGCTGAGCACTTGTCCCCATAAGGGCTTGTGCCAGCCCTCGCATGGCTCTCTTTGATAAAAAAATCAAAAACATATAATTAAAAATATCAACAACGACGAGCCAACCGGCGGCAGCAGCCACGATGTTCACAGCATATTGGGAGCAGTAAAGACGGACGGAAAACGGAGATTAGCGGGCAGTCTTGTCCATACTGAGATTCCTGCGGCGTTGGGGCATAGCAAAAAAATGATGCAAACGCCAGAGCGTCCTGAAAAGGAAAAGTGGAAAACTCTGCAAGACACACCAGATATTCAACCGGTGGCGGAAAATATAAAGAACATCGAGAACCCGATGGTTAATGCTACAATCGCTACCGAAGCGATCGAGGCAAGGGTCGTAAATCTTGATATAATAGCGAACCATCCTGACGTCAACGAAATGATCACGGCAGGAAAAGAAAACAGTGCGCAGATGACTCCACCATCAAATATTCATCCCACGAATCGATATCATCTTCTCAAGCCAAGCTTCAGGCTTTGGAGGACGCTGTCTCGCACACAGATGGGAATGTGGTCGTTGGGGGAGACTCCAACGCAAATGCAATCGAATGAGGCATGCCTAAAACAGATTTGCGGGGAAAACGAGTCCTAGAAATGGCGGCCAGGAACGCGCTCGTCATACTAAACACTGGCAATATACCGACTTTCCGCCGTATTGGCTTTGAAGGAACCATACCGGACGTGACATTCGCCTCAGAGTCTTTAGTACGGAGGAAACACCATTGAAGAGTATTAGACAACTACTCACTCAGTGATCATCAGTGCATTCTGCGTGAGATCCGCGATGGTGCCTCCCGACATCCATGCTCTCGACCTTCTACAACTCAGTGCAACATCGGAAAGATAAACGTCAAGAGGTTTGTCGAGGTGCTCACGGCAGATGCTTCGCTGCAGGAAGCCTCATAGGGGGCAAAAAACCGCCAGCTCAAGACCTGATGAATTCAACTATCATCATCATCACAACTGCTTGCAACGCTTCTATACCCCATCGAAAATCACGGCAGAGCAAGCAGCCAGTGTACTAGTGGTCGACTGAAATCGCTGAAAAGCGAACAGAGTGTCAAAACCTTCGTCATGAGACTCAACGACATAGGAACCGTGATCAGGTATGCAACTGGGTAGCAGCATGAAAGTCGGCCAGGAAATGCCTTCACAACTTGATTAACAACAACAAGGCCCTCTGCTGGCAAGATCTAGTGGGCAGTGTTAACACAGATCTGTGGGGTGTTAGCTACAAGTTAGTTATGTGGAACCTTTGTGCCCTCCGGATGCTTTGCATACATGGAGCGGAAAAGATGGACAAGATAGTGGGAGCACTCTTCTCCCGTGTTCACGCTGCCCCCGGCGAAATTGCAATTGAGTGCCCACTCTTCACACAGCTGGGATTGAAAGAGGCAGTCCTATCATTGAAAGAAAGGAAAGCTCCAGGTCCAGATGGTGTTCCAGCTGAGCTGTTAGAACTTGTCAATCACCATTGTCCTGACTTGCTGCTCAGCATATTCAAAGTTTGCCTACGACACGGGGTTTCCCCGGTACGATGGAAGGTGGCGAGGCTCCTGCTGATTAGCAAAGAGAAGGGAAATCCCAAATTGTCGTTTGCTCACGCAGTTATAGATACTAGACACTGCTGGGAAAGTGCTTGTAATACATCAAGAAAAGACTCACTGACGTGATTCGTGGTGCTGGGGACCTATCTCGTCAGCAGTACGGCTTTAGAGCAGAAGATTCTACCGTTGATACGATTCCAGAGGTGGTGAGTGCGGTCAAAAAGGTGGAAGCACATAGCCGCATGAAGCAACGGATCGTACTGTTGGTGACACTCATGACACAGGGCCAATGAGGAATAGAAGCTACATCGGGTGTTGCCCAGGGATCCATCCTTGGTCCAGACCTGTGGACGGTGTCTTAAGATGGACTACTGAGACTGGAGATGCCAGATGCTGCGGCTCTAGTCGTTGGACGCACTGTCAAACAAGTGTAACTTTAGTCGAGTGAGAGACTGGATGACTGCTCGTGGGTTCAGTCTAGCACTGGTGAAAACCGAAGTGGTTATCTTGACAAAAATGAGAATCCCGAATCGAATCAAAGCCAGTGGTAAAGTACCTGAGGCTACTGATCGACTCGAAGATGGATTTCTCTGAGCAAATCAGGGCAACGGCTGAGAAAGCTGCCTGAGTCGACTTATTACCAACATACAGAGACTTGACTCATCAAGAAGACGTCTTTTGATGAGTATTGTAGGGACAGTGCCACTGTACGGAGCAGAAATATGGGGTGACGCTCTCAGTTAGGAGGTGTATTGAGAACGCTTGGCACAGGTGCAGAGAAGAGGAGTACTGAAGATTGCATCTTCATATCTGACAGTCTTTGATTCAGCGGTGAGAGTTATTGCAGGCGTGATACCTGTTAACCCCTTACTAGAGAGCGCTGTGCTATTTACTAGGGTCGAAGTGAGGATGGATGCACATGAGAAGAAAAAGCGCCGCTCAACGATTGGCAGCAGTCTTAGGTGGATTGTACGAAGCGAAGATGGACTGTGTGGCTCATTCCAGATCTAAAAAGGTGGCTAAATTGAAGGCATGGTGAGACTGACTTCTACATGACCAAGCTTTTAGGTGGGCATGGGTGTTTTCGGTCTTACTCACGATTTTTCCTAGGAGTAGAGAACGGTGACCTCCACATACTTTTTTCGTGAAAAAATGGGACAAGCTGTGACGGAAACTGTACCATGGATAGTATAGCCACGGTGATGCTTGAATCGGTGGAGTAATCGAACCAGGCGGCAGATTATGTTCGGACAATCCTAAAAGATAGAAGGGACTCACAGCAGCCAGGGACATCGGGGTTGGGGGATCGCCTTTCTGGCCATTCCTCTCCCCACTGAATGAGGGATGCCCCAGCATGAAGGCACCTCTTGACGTAACAAAACGAGACCTGGCCCAAAGTAATGTGTCAAACGGTTCCAGGCGGGGTTCTAGGGTTGACATGGGAGGTGTTTAGTGGGTAGTCCCGTCACTTGCGAGCATTGGAGCCCCACAGTCAATGCGTATATTGTATTCACCTCTCAACCACAAAAAAAAAAACAAAACACATCTCCGAATGTATAAAGCGATCACGCTACCAATAACAAATTACAAGCAATTCAATCTGAATGATGGCTTGGTTAAGTCCACATTTATGACATCGACAAGGTGAGAGAAACTATCGACGACTGGTGATCACCGGTATATCAGAAAAGGTCTTGGCTCAAAAAAATAATAAGCGAAATTACTGATTTGATGAAGAATGTCCATAGACTATCAAACAGGACCATAAGCAATGCTTTAGCAGTACAGCTTATCATCAGATTATTCAGGAAGCCCTACCCAAGGTAAAAACAGAGCTTTCGTCGATTGAAATGGGAGAAGCGTATCACAAGCTTCGGTATGAGGCTCCACGGACATGGAATCGTGACAAGACATGCAAACAGGTAGCAGCATGTAAGTTGAAATTCCTTCGCAAAAGGATTGTAAAGCTCACTGCTGGCAAGGTCTAGTAGACAACGTGAGCAAGGATTAGTCGGGCCTTGACCACGAGCTAGTTATGCGAAAGATTCGTACCCTACGCAAGCCCGTTATATATGGAGCGACGAGATATTGCGGATACCCTCCCCATGCATCCCGTCTTTGTTGCTGCTGTCCACGCCGAAACAGCAATCACATGCGCACACTTCACGGGGCTGAAACTGGAAGAAGCGATACCATCATTGAAAGGAAGAAAGGCTTTGGTCAAGACGGCGTCCCAGCTAAGGTGTTATAGGACTTCTATCAACTTTATCTTGATTCGCTGCTTAGTACTTTTCACATTTTCTTTCCTGAACATTAGGTTGCAAAGTTCGTACTGATATACAAGGGTAAGGGGAATCTCGGGTCACCATCACCATCAGCATACACATCAAGAGTAGACTCACTGACATGATTAATGCTGCTAGGGACTTATCTCCCCGGCAGTACAGCTTCAAAGCAGGATGCTCCACCATTGATGTAATTGTAGAGTAAAGGTAGAGGTACATAGCTATGGGTGGTTTTGTTGTTGACAATCAATGGTCGGTACGCCTTCAACTCCGCCAGATGAGTGGATATTCTGGATAAGCTGAAAAAAACTTTTCATGTTCCAGAATATCATATGCGGCTCTTGAAGGACTGCCTGTAGGACCGTAGACTGCTTAATGAGACGATACAGGACCACAGAAAGTTGGGATTTACATTGAGTGTTGCTCTAGAATCTATTCTTGGCTCAGACTCGTGCAACATCTTTTACGACGGTCTACTGAGACTGGAGGTATCGAATGAGTTCCGCCAGATTGGCTATGTGGATGATATTTTGGGATTAGTTTTCAGACGCATCATCAAACAGGCGCAATTCAAACTATTTATGCCGGATAAGATGCTACAGGGTGCCTCAGAAAAATCCGGGCAAACATTACATTAATTTATCGCTGTAGTGGATCTCTACCATAGCAGTCATTTGTTGTTATTTCAATTGAATAGACGTGTGTGCATTCATGCATGAATTCTTAATGGTGAAACTAGTGCAATCAAGTGCGTAATACAACCGAAGAGCGGCGGTTGTTGAAAGTCTTCGCACTGGACGGTCGCCAACAGAAATTATAAGGTTCTTCGGGTACACGAAATTCACAGTTTACGATATTGCTCAAAAGTGTGGGGCCACGGAAAATTATGAGGAAGATTTTCCTAATGCAGCAAGGAAAACTCATGCGAAGAAGAAGACGGCAAGGACCCCGGAAGTTGTTCGAAATACCCAAGACCTCATTTCGGAGAATCCTGGGAGCTCGCTCAGAAAAATGGCGGCCATGTTGGCTGTAAGTGAGGCTTCCATGCGTCAAATCGCTGAAAAGGACCTGAGGTACACATCGTGCGTAATGAAGATGCGACAGATGCAGTTCGAGGCTGCTAAAACAAAAAGAATTACCCGCTGTCATTTTCTTCTGTTTTCACTGAAGCTTGAAGCTACGAGTCGCATCCGGTTTTTCTCTGATGAAAAAATGTTTTCCGTTGATGCCAAAGTGAGCGTTATTGAACAGGTTATTAACAAGTTAAGACATCCTAACATGGCATCCCTACAGGCCGCTGTTCAAGAAGCATTCATTAATTTAGAACGAGAGCACTTAAAGAAGGTGCCCTCGTGATTCAGGTGAATCACGAGAAGAGGTGATTGAAGCAAGGGTTTCATTATAAATTTAAAGAGAATACCTAGAATTAAGGTATAATAATTTTTGAGGTAAATATTAGTTCATGAGTAATAAATAATAATTATTATAAATTACGTGTTCTTTCTGGATTTTCCTGACGCTGTGGATGACTGTTTGCGGTTTCAGACTAGCTCTGGAGGAAACTGAAGAAGAGAATACCCAGAGCATTAGATAGTGGTTGAATCAAAATCGGAAGTGCGTTGAAACCATCCGTAAAGTACCTGGGGTTGCTGATCGACTCAAATATGAGTTTCTCTGAAAAAATCAGGGCAAATGCTGATAAAGTATTGGCTATGAGTTGACTTATGGCTAATATAGGGGGACCTGGCCCAACGAGGGGGTGAATTTTGGTGAAGTAGAATCAGTGCTACTGTATAGAGCAAAAATATAGGGCGACGCTCCCATCAAGGAACTATACCGATAACACTTGGCACAGCTACAGAAAAGTGAAGCATTGAGGATTGCATCTCATATCCAATAGTCTCTAATTCAGCAGCGCTATTAATTGTTGGCGTGATAAATATCATCCTCCTTGCTATAGAGCACCATACCATCTGCTTATATTGGACAATTACCTAAGGAGAAATTATTGGAAGCAATCCAGGGTGAACAGCATAAGAGAAGATGCACTGCGCACCTCGTATCTGATCTGAGATCGTATCTCAATTGAGGATCGACTTGTACCTAACCCAGTCCTTGAGCGAACATACGTTTTTTCAGTCTTATTTGCACAAGATTGGTCGGTCTCGGTCGCCCGAATATGGGTTTTGCGACAATGCCTACCAGAAATGTTTTTCGTGGAAAAGATGGGACTGACTATACCGGGACCTCAACAAGGAAACGGTAGAGCTCTCCCCGGATGGTCTAATTGGGGAAATACTTGCATTGGTTGACAAATATAACCATTTGGCAAATTATATTTGTGAAGTCCCAAAACATAAAAAGGGCTTACAGCAACTGGGGACACGGAGTTGGGGATCACTTTTCCAACAATCCCTCCTGCTTCCTTCCCTCATGCTAGAGGAGGCACCCATGGTGTATCAAAACGAAACTTAGCCCAAAACAATGCGTCAAATGGCTCCAGGCTAGGTTCTTAGGTTGATGGGGGAAGTGTTTAGTGTGCATAGTACATGCATATAGTATCCACACCTTCCATTTACCTTATGTTGCACACTTTCTGAATTTTTCCAGGGGCCGGTCAGCTGAGCCGAGGCCTGTCGTATTCAAAAAACAAAATAAAAAGCAACTAAAATTTCCGATGCACGTGTTCTTTTACGCATTTCAGAATATGGTAGTGCTGCTGGATCCTAATGAATAAACTAAAAGATTACATATAACAAATTTATTTTTCTGCAAGTTATTGATTTTTTGAGATCTGGTAATCCTGAAATCTCTCATCGAAGCACATGTTTATATTCGCGCCAATCCTCGCGTTAGCGTTTGCGTACCTACCTGCTACCGACGGTTTATGGTCGCTCTTTGGCTTGTGTTCAGATTTTTCCAGAGGATAGATTAAGTGTGGATACTATGTGAGTATACTATGCTCCAGAGGTCTTGCACGTCTGGGAACCCTAGACACAAGGCGTAAATAGCCTTCACCTCCCAACCACAAAAAAAAATAAAAAAGGACAAGTTTAGCAGGTGTTAATTAACTCGTTAAACAGCAGTTTCTCTCAGGCTTGAAAAGAATTCGGCTATAATAATTTATGACCTTTTCGGTTCTATTGACCACTTGTGAAATCATATCCACTTATATTGCTATCTTGCATGAATTTTTTTCTAGCAATTGAATACGCTAGATCTAGTATCGTACATAATAGTTCTTCCAGCTTCACGAATGCTTGTTTTCTTGTGTCATAATATACAGACTCTCGGCTTTGCTGGCAAAGTTTGGCACGAAACGCTTATAGTACATGCAAAGATCCAGAAATTTTAGGCAATTCATGGTCGTTTTGTGTTAAAATGTCATCTGCTGTTACACAATGTCCAAAATATTTGACCACTTTTTAGAACAATTTACATTTCCTTACGCCAAGTTTTAGTCTTGTTGAAAACTTCCAGAGGGTTTCTGCGTTGTTCATCAAACGTTTTCTCGATTACGATTATATCATCGAGGTACACCAAGCAGACCTTATAGGACTTGTTCCAGAAGACATTTGACCAGAGCATTGCAGTGCCCACATGACATAACTTTAAACTTCTATGAACCTTCGCTCGCACTTAAGGCAGTTTCTTCTTCAACCTGCCAATACCCGCCAATTGCCAATTCGTACATCTAGTGTGAAAACCATTTTGTTACAGCTGGTGTGTCAAAAATGTCAACAACTCTGGGTGTTGGGTAACTATCTTTCGGCAGTCGACACAAAATCTGGTGCTGCCACCTTTTTTATTTACTGATATCACAGGCGAGCTCCAAGGACTTGCAGGTGCTTCGATTACATCATTTCGCTCCATTTCAGGATTGGTTGTCCTTATAAGTAGTCATCTGACAATTTTCCTTATACGCATAAAGACCTACATCAATAATTATTTTAATAATTTTAGATAAATGGCTCCTGGAAATTTCCTACATTTCCCTTTCTCCTGGCCCTTGCGACAAGGATTAGGTAATTTAAAGACCTTTTTTCAAAAGATCTTACTGAAACCGTTCATATGACATCCAACTCTTAAAACTTTCAGAAAAAAATGTTCGCGCAAAATTTCAAGAGGTCATCACTTCTGAGCTTTGCATAAAGTTTGATGGCTGTGGCTTATTTCGAAGAAAAACTGCTGTGACATACGGATGTAGGAGCATATAGGCTGACGGACGGACAGACGCTCGCAGTTCGTGATTTCAATAGTGTTTTGTATTTAAGTATAAGCCCCCCTAAAAAGGCTTTCATTTATATTATGCAATTGTATTGAAAACAAACTTAGCTTCATCAACATCTATCTGGAATCACTAGGAGAAGCGCAAACTTGTCTGTAGTGTTTGCTTATTCAACATTTAGGAAAGCAATGAAGTAACATCCACCTGCTTCGAAATTCTACTTACCAATCGATTGATTTCAGTTTTGGCAGATTTTGATATCTGAGTCAATCGGATTTCATATGAATCCTTAATTGAACGAATATCGGACGCTCTTCGTCTTTCAGCTTCATTTGCTTTCTGAAATTGAATAAAACAACGAAATTTGTTGTGATAAGGTGCAAAATAATCAAACAATTCTGCAACAAACGTGTGCTAGCTAAGTATTTGAAGGCACACACAAAGTCATTCCTCTGAAAACTCGCATGCTTAATTAGTTTCAAAATATTAAAAGAATTTGATTGCAACTGAAAAAACACAATTATTCAAACGTTTCATGCAGTATAAAATCTTTTTGGTTTCAAAATGTTATTTTTTTTTGTTTTCAGTTGGCTGTTGAGACGAAGTACGCAGATTTTTGCGAAAAAAGTTGTATAACAATAATTGACGTATCCTCTTTCTCAAAAAAGTCGGGAACATAAATAAATAAAGCGAAATGTTTAAAAATTTGTAATGAATCATGCGACGCCGCTGGTGACCACTACCAACACACGTTGCTGCTAGGTGGCTTGTCATTTTACGTTGGTTGCGACCAGTGCACATCCCACGTCTATTTTGTCGTGGGATGCCAACAGAGATTCACAGCCACATGGCAGTGAATTGAAGTGTGGAGGTAGTGGCCGCCACGCATAAGCAGTTTTAAAGAGTTTTGGCCGACAGCGAACGATTAAATAGAACAAACGGTGCACGGATTGGTTGACCGGTTGGTACCGTCCGTTGGCACTACTCAGACTTAACGTCTAGAACCGATGAGAGGTCGGTTCCGCGTTCGCACGTAGACGTAAAATCATTACAAATTATAGAAAAACGCGACTTTACCCTACTTTTCTCACTTTTTACATTGAAACAATTCACTTTAGAGCAAAGTTGTGAGGCAGTGAAAGCTGCGCAATTAAATCTTCTATAAGATATAATTGTTTGAAAATTTTTAAATTTATTACGATTGCGCAAAATGGCAATCAATATCCAAAATCAGGCAAATAAATCTTACCACTTAGAATACACTTAAGACCTTCATAATTTGCCTAGGAAATCTTAATAGTATAAAACAGCACACAAATTTTTATTGAAATTGATCCAGTAGATTTCGCATAATAATTTTTTTTTTTTTGAAAAAATTTATAGTTTTTAAAATCTTGCAAGTTAAAAACTAAAGCATATAAAAGATTGAATTTTTTTTTATGTATATAATTGAATTTCAGGCAAAAAAGAAAACTGACTTCAAAATGCCCTAAAAATGATGAAATAAATTTTTATGGATGTGGCGCCATATCAGTTTTTCCCTGTTTATTTTGTGATGGTACACAAGTTGGAAGTTTTTATTTTGAAAGGAGAAAATTGACTTGGCACCGCTTCTATAAAATTTATTTCATCGTTTTAAGGGCATTTTGAAGTCGGATTTCTTTCATTTTTTCTAAAAAAAAAAATTATTTCACGCTGCTTGGTTGTAAATTTTTTCATTTCAAACCTAATTAAATTCAGTTTCTTGTAAGCATTGTTCCATGTGTATTAAAATTTAATTTCTCGGCTTCAATTCAAAATTCTCTACTGCTAAAATCTGTAGCGTACATGGGAATCAAATTATGTTCTAATACATCTTAGTCCAAGATCTCATCAATCTTTATCTTAATTTACGGTTTCATAAAAATCCAATATAAATTGTAGCTTTAGGAATCGTTCGAAATTCGAACTTTGCAAAAACGCCATTTTGATATTCTGACCTGGCCCTGAAGTTTTTTGTTTATTAGACATTCACGGTCTCTACCACATTGCCAAGTTTCATCAACATTGGTTCAAAGGTTTGTTCAAAATTACAGTAAACAAATTTGCACAGTTTTCGGCCGCCATTTGTTTCAGATGGTTCGGCATTGGATTCTTAATTGTGAGCTTTATCAAACACTTGAATAAACCTATACTTTGGTCAGAACACAACCCACGGATTTTCATCTAAAACAGCCGCCATTTTGGTTTCGCTTAGTCAATTTGAACGATTAACAAAACTAGCCGAAATATTTACACATTACTCCATTTGAGAAAATTTGGCAAAAATCGCTGCATAATTGCGACCTCCAAGCACAAATTTCATCATATCCTTTACGTGTATATACACATATATATATATGAAGGGCAAAAATGCGGTGCAAGCTCCAAAGTGTGTGTGAAGTTTATAGTCAGGGCTGCCTTACTGAACGCCAGTGTCAGTGTTGGTTTGCTTGCTTTCATTTTGGAAAGTTTAATGTGCAAGATGCACCACATACTGGTCGTCCAACCACTACTTATGACTTATGACAACTCGAAATATAGCAGAGAAGATCGACATACCAAATTCAACCGTTTACTTGTACTTACAACAGCTTCATTACGTAAAAAAACTGGATTTTACAGTCCCTCACGAACTAGAGGAAACCTACCTCACCAAACGCATCAAACGCATTCACATATGCGACTCTTAGCTGAATCGTAAACAAAACGACTCATTTCTAAAAAGAATTATAACGGGTAGTGAAAAATGCATTGTTTACGGTAACGTATTCCAAAAACGATCATGGACCAAGCAAGATGAGCCCCCACAATCAACACTACACTGAGCTTTTTGCATCCAATAGCTACAAAATACTTATAACAATTGTTTGTGTATAGGTACTTTATTGAGTTGCATATAAAAGGTGAATTCGACGTATGTACTACATTAAGTCTCATCAGGCTATCACACTTTAGACACACCCGGATAGTGGCGACCACCATGAATAGAGGTGACCGAATTATTCTAATTTATTCTACTTATGTCAATGTGCTAAACTTTTTTTTTCATTGCAGGGAGCTTCGGACAGGATGGAAGAACTGGCAGCTCAAGACGTGGTGAACTCTACAATGAGCATCATTACGACTGCTTGCTGCGCTTCTATGCCCCGACGAAAACCCATGGCACGGCAAGCCCTTAGTGTACTAGTGGTCAACTGAAATCGCTGAAATGCGAAGGGAGTGTCACAAGCTTCGACGTGAGACTCAACGGGCGCGGAGCCGCGACGAAGCATGCAACTGGGTGGCAGCATATAAGTCGGCCAGGAAATTCCTTGCAACTCACACAAAAAATGGGAAATAATAAATGATGTAAAAGATAATTCATCACCCTGGATCATGTCATCAAATGCTGAATTTTTTGGCATGGACTCTAACAATGTTCCATGTGGAACAGCAAACTCTTTGAACCTCTTTTTTTCAACAATTGGTGAAAAAATTCCCAGGGAGCTTGGTGAAAGTTAACTAACTGTTTCAATATCATAAATAGCCCACCTAAGTCCATCTTTCACATTCATCGAACCACTAAAAGAGAAGTATTAAATACAATCAAAAATTTGAAAAAAATGTAGCAAAAGGTATTGACAACATCGCCACACATGAAATTATTCTAGTCAAAGACGAGATAGCTGAACCACTGGCAAATTTTATAAACGAGCATATTAGCAATGGAACATTTCCGGATGAAGAAAAACTGGAAAAAATAATTCCAATATTCAAAGGAGGAGATCATCTGGACCCGAATAATTACCGCCCTGTTGCACTTTTGACAGGCTTTAGTAAAATACTCAAAAAACATGTAAATAATCGTTTAAAATCCTTCTTAATAGACAATTCCATCATAATTCCGAAGCAGTTTGGCTTTCAAAAGAACAAGAGTAGTTTCGATGCGTTACTTTCAATCCCACGTTACATCAATAAAAGTCTTGATAAAGGAGATTATGTTATTGCAATTTTTGTGGACCTGAAGAAAGGTTTTGATACGGTTCTGAGGGACTAGCCGAAGGATCATGACACGATTTCTGACATAACACAGGGCCAACGAAGGATGGAAGTTACATCGGATGTTGCCCAGGGGTCTTTCCTTGGAACTGTGGAACGTATCTTAAGACGGGCTACTGAGACTGGAGACGCCAGATGAGTCGCGCTTGATCGGCAATGTGGATGATGTTGTGGCGCTGAACACTGGACGCATCATTAAATAGGCTAAGGCTAGGTATGCTAATGCGCCGAGTGAGAAACTGGATATGTGCTAGTGGGTACAGTTATGCACTGGAGACAACTAAAATGGTCATCTAGACAAAAAAGAGAATTCCTAAATTAAGGATGAAGCCTTAATAATTCGATTTGCATTTTAGGAAATCCAAAATTTTAAAAATGACGCGAGCTTTTAAAAATTTTGAATTTTTAATATAAATATAGATTGCAATATTATTATGCGAAATCTACTGAATCGGTTTTGATGAAAAGTGTTGTGCTGCTTTATATCAGTAAGATTTTCTAGGTAAATTATGAAGGTTATAAGTGAATTCTAAGTGATAAGAAAAATTAAATTAACTTTTTTTTCCTTATTTTTATATTTATTGCTATTTTGCGGCAAGGGTAAAAATTTTCTGAATTTGCAATCAATTCAATAACACAACATTTCTTGCCTCTTAACTTTGCTCTGAAATGAATCGTTTTAAAGTTAATAAAGTAGGCAACAAATCGGTTATTTTATAATTTTTAAACATTTCGATTTATTTATTAATGCTCCCGACTTTGTTGAGAAAGAGGATAAGTCAATTATTGTTATAGAAGTTATTCCACAACTTTTACTGCAAAAATCATTGCACCCCCTCTCAATAGCCAAATGTAGTGGTTTTTTTTACAAATTCGCCCTGATCTATCACTCAGTCACATTGCTTTGGGTTGTTCTGGTCTAGGAACAAATGATAAAGATATTTAAGAAGTAATGGCGGCATCGCTTTTAAAATTCAAGGAACAACTTGTTGCGAATTCCGGCGTACCAACTTCCTCCCATTCGCAACTTCAAATTGCCGCCCTAACATTGTCACTTTCCTTTGGGCACTCCTACCTTTTCCTCTGTGTATTTATTTATTTTTATTAACATTTTTCCTATTTCCCTTTAATTTTTATGTCCACATCATCACAATCCTACCCTTTCCCTGATTTCCAATTAGAACACCCTAGTAATATAATAAGAAGTTTAATCTTCCCACTAACAACACTCCCTACATTAATTCCCACTAACAAAATTTCATTCTATTCATTCTTCCTAACAAAACCCAATTCCTTCCTTCATACTAACAAATTCTATTCACTAGTTCCCATTAACAAATTTTATTTTTCTTACTAACGAAAATTAATTCACGTTTCCCTACTAACAAAATTCAATCTCATGCCAAGATGCATCGTTGAAGTTGCTAATCTGATGAATGGGAGATCGACAAGGCATAGCTCCATTGGTTACGTCGTGAGTTCTCGACCGTGGGACTGCTGGAACCCTGAGTTCAAGTTCCCCCGGGCGCACGGAAGCACTCTTTTTGGGGTATCGGCAAAACCAATAGCTTCCGAAATGTGTATATGTGACACTTTGAATTCCACCAAGCGCTTCTTGGAGTGTTCAAATTGCCATATGTAAAACAATGGATACTATTGAGTTTGTCGATATGGACCAAAAGATGTGTGGGTAGCGGAACCGAAGTGTAATGAACTTCGATTACGTTACCCAGATGCGACAGCGGTAATTGGAGAAGAATTTGGATTGCGGGATCGGATGGGAGAAAGGTGAAAGTGAAATCGGGTTGTGAAGATTGGGGCAGTCAGTATTGGACGTGGACAAAGAAGGGTGAGCGCTTTGGGAGTGAATTTTTCCGTTTTGCGAGTCCGTTGCAAGTTAAAAAGTGGAAGTTCTTTGTCCGGAGGAAGAAGAGTTTTTGGTGAATTAAAAGTGTATCTTGACTT
Organism: Odontomyia ornata; assembly: GCA_963969285.1. NCBI lineage: Eukaryota > Metazoa > Arthropoda > Insecta > Diptera > Stratiomyidae > Odontomyia > Odontomyia ornata. The sequence continues at coordinate 182,732,536 of OZ017738.1, forward strand.
GCGTTTTGGAGATTTTAATGTGGGGTTGGGATTTCCAGTGTTGGTGTTGGATGAATTTTGGGGGAAAAGAGTTTAATTTGTATGGTAGTACAGAAAGTACGAAAGCTTAAGTGACAGAGTGTAACTTTAAAGAAGACACAAACTAATTCAAAGTGTGTTGTGAATTAACTGAGATTTAAAGATAACCGAAAGAATTAAGAAGAAGTGAAAAAAAAACAGGAAGAACGAAAAGACTGTGAATTTAAACAAATTCTATTTTAAAGTGAGAAGAAACAACAATATAGGGCCAGAGGATAAGAGTGAAAAGTCAAACAGTGCAAATAAGCCAGTGTGAAAATTGCAAAAGGTGACCGTTTTACCATCCCTCTTGAATTTTTTTTTTTTTTTGGTACATTCCAGAGATTTCTCCTTTTGGTTTTCAGAGCCCCCGCTTCTTTCTTGGCCTTTTCCCGAGCGCTCGGAGTTTTGCAGGAAAGTAAGTGAGTATAAATTTATTTTCTTACTTTTTGCATTGTTTTAAATTATTTGATATTATATAGTTTTGTATATTTAAATTAACCTTGATTTACTCTTTATTGGCTTAAATCCAATTTTGAAGGGGCGGATTTGATTGAAATTAGTTTTTTCTTTTTTTTTTTTGTAAAATTTGTGAATTGTTTTGTTATATAATTTTTGTAAATAAAACGGCCATGTCACATTAGAAACCTTATTTTCATTTCTCAAAATGACCTCTCCCTTTCCCATCCTTTTCCCTTTGTGCTAGTTTTTATGTAAGGTGGCTCAGCACGAGCAGAGGGTGTCCCAGAAGACCCACGACACGACTGAGCGCTAGCCGGCCTCAGTATGCCACCCCGGGCTACACACCTCTCTGCTAATTACTTAATGTCTGCAACTGCGGTGACTTCCGTGGTTGCTACAAACTTTTTTCTTTTTCGAACTGCACTTTGTTCGTTGCTTACTATCAAACATCGTTTATATTCGATATATTCAAAAGTAAAGTTTTCATATTGCAAACGTATGAATATTTTCAGATAACTCTCTGCAAAAACGTACAGTATGATAATCTATCTGCCAAAAGTTCAGATCGAGCCTTGGCTGAGATTGATCTCACTAAAAATAAAGTTTAGGTGCATAAGTGAAATTTGATCCAGTGAATACCATTTTTACTGGGTCAAGCTATTTTGATCGCTTTTAACATTGTCATATCTCATAAATAATGTTTGGCAATAACGCCCAACAAGAAGAAATATAGTGAAGACCAACAGTACTGGAAAGTATTCAGTACTATTGTATAGCATGTGTCTGAATTAAATACAATAATAGAATGGGTATAACGACCATGAGCAAAGTAAACCACAATTAACTATTACCATATTGCGGAAATTTAAATAAAAAACAAATATTACCAAAAAGCCAAATAAATATGATTTCTATAAAAAAGAAAAGAAAAGTCATTTACCATTAAATTACATAACATCCATTGAATAACCAATTTCAAATGCAAATATTTATTTCAGTAACGATAGTAAAATTGCAATTTGCAATTTTAGCAAAACATTAAAAATCTATGCAAGCAAAATCAACTAAATATGAGCATTCCAATAGCAACTCCATTAGAATAATTAAATGTCAACCTAACAAAGTACTTTGTCGATTTCAAGGACTCGATACACATTTAAAAGGAACCTTTCAACGTCATCTTTTACATTTTCCAAGTTCTAACGAGCGCGTGAACATTAACTACTCTGCAAGAGCTTTTATTAGTTTTAATTATGGCGAGTACATTAATGAAGCCAAACGTATTCATTATCATATTAGTAACCCTCACAGAATTGATTCCAACAACCAGGAGCAGCAAAGGACAATTAGTCGTTGAAAGTGATAGTTTAACTAACGGCACGTTTGAATTGGCAGCAAGTACAGTTCGTATTCTATGTAATTTCAAGGCTATATTTGTGCATGTGTACTTTGAAATTGGTTCTTCTTTGAATCTTACTGGATTTATTCTGAGAGGACTGAATAAATGTGGAACAACATTCATAACCCAAGGGTGAGTTGATAGCATTTAAATCCATCTACTATTTAAAGCGTAAATTTACTTGGGAAATCAAGGAAAATTTGTGATTGCGGTATGTAATCTTCTCTTTTGCCCAGTAGGAGCCACAGAATGAAAATACCCAGACGGTAAACTACAGATTTCCTGAAGTTCAACCTCGTAGCTTTGGGTAGTCTCAATTCCCTTAGTTTACTAATTTAGTTTTTGTGTAAAACAAGTATTTGTATGTAGCCTCAAGGTCCTCAAGCCAATTTTGCAAATTTGTTGTATTGTTATGGTAAAATTTTCGAAGCGTATATTGTTTCATCGCTATGCATTGTTGTTGTTGTTGTAGCAATACAGAAAAGTTCAGACCACGTTAATCTTAGTGTAGAGCTCGCTGCGTAAATCGGAGGTTCAAGTCCCGTTGATGACAACGAGGTTTGATTCGAGTGAATCTTCAGTGATGATACGTACTGGATTAAAATCAGAACGTATTGCAACTGGGTGGACCGACATACAACTAAAGCATGGTATTGACCATATCACCTTCTCGAATAACGATGCATTCGAGCAAGATAATGAGATTAATAAGTATATCTAAGAGATGGTCCGAACGAGGCTGTAGTGCTAAAGCGGCTTCCGGTTGCAAAAATCATAAAAGATTTTTCTACAATATGGGCTTTTCATGGAACGAGAACCTATACTTTTGAATGCATTTTATCCAAATTTTCGAATAAGATGACATACAAAAAAAATTTTGAAATTGGGCTTAGTCAATGATTTAAGCAATATTACAACAAAATGTTGGCCGGTTATAATAGAGTAACACTGGTTTTTATTTTAAAGCAAGAATATATTTGCTGTGCATGTCATTAAAGCTTTTCTTGAATTTAATCATTCTATATGTCTCAAAATCGGAATAAAGTATTCTTCTGATATGAGCGAAGTTCTGTCTACCCTACTTGCTATATGCAATGCGACCACTACTGAACAAGATGAAAAATAGTCAGCAGTGGTAATGATGGCAATCACACACAAATATTCACAAGTGCAAGTCATCAGGCATATGATGAATATGGAGTGATTTTTATCGTGCACAATGAATTCAAAAAAAATTATCACCAAGCTTAGAGCAGTTGATTAACGAATCTGTGCTTTGCGAATCAAGACAAGATTCTTCAACATTTGATTGTTACAGTACCTTAGAGTATACCATGCACAGACTGCCCTCACATGACATCAAAATTTTTGTAGTGAACTTTGATGCCCAAATAAGCTGAAGGCTGGCCAAAAGACGAACAAGGGAAAGGCACAGCCTATACGCAGAGATCAGCTCAAACGGACGGCGCCTGCCGTCAGACAGAAACCTCATTATAACCAAATAGACCATGATCTCATAGAAAACCGAGCTACCACCAGCATTCTTGACACACGCTCATTCCGTGGCACACACTATGAACCGGACCATTACTTCTTCTTCTCCTAAGCACTACAGTCCCTATCGCACCTGCAACCATCTCCGGGCATCAGTTCTTCCAGCAAATACCTTTTTGGGTATCAGTTGTTCGTCCATTCGATTCATCTGTCCAGCCCTTTGCAGCTTCCGCAGTCTTACAATCGTTGAGACCTCCGATTTGTCAAAAATTTCATACAGCTCATGGTTGTATCGAATGCACCATTGGTCTCCTTCTAGCTTCGCTCAAATTATTCACCTCAGAATCCGTCGCTTAAAGGTGTTCAATATATTTGCGGATGCATAGCATAACACAGGTCTTATCACAGATTTATCTACATGGAGCTTTGTTTTCCTGTGTATGCAGCTGGTCTTCAAGATCGCCAAAACTGAATAAAAATACAATACTTTATTGGCGTATTTCATCTCTTTCTCCTTCTAGCTTCGCTCAAATTATTCACCTCAGGATCCGTCGCTTAAAGGTGTTCAATATATTTGCGGATGCATAGCATAACACAGGTCTTATCACAGATTTATCTACTTGGAGCTTTGTTTTCCTGTGTATGCAGCTGGTCTTTAAGATCGCCAAAACTGAATAAAAATAAAATACTTTATCGGCGTATTTCGTCTCTTTCATTACTGGTTCTCGTTATTTTGGCGCCTGAATACACAAATTCGCTCACATTTCGGGACTGTATTCGCCAAGTGTGATACTATGTGTACTTGCGGTATTTTTCTTGACTGCATCATTAGCTTTGTTTTATTTTCATTGGTTTGTAGTCCTACTAGTTTTGCTTCGCTGTCGAATTTCAGGAAGAGTTCTTTGGCAGTTGTTAACAACCGTGTCAAAATCGTGATGTCGTCTGCATAGGCTACTACGTGGCTCGACTGATATAGTAATGTACCTCGTGTGTCGGCTGGTATATTCCTTATGACGTACTCCAGAGCCGAATTGAATAGCAATGGGGCCAGCCCATCTCCCTGTTTTCATCCGATATTTGCGTCAAAGGCATCGATGAGTTGGTTATTGATGCGGACTTGGGAGGTCTTCAACGTCATGATCATTTTGGTAAGACGGACTAATTTGGCTGGGATGCCAAGGCAAAGCATTATTTGGTACAGTACGTTACAATCAATACTGTCGTATGCTTGCTTAAAGTCAACGAAAATTTGGCGCACGTCTGTGTTGGACTCCCAGCAGTTTTCATGTATCTGCATTACTGTGAGCAATTGGTCTATTGTCGATCTACTTGCTCTAAAACCACCTTGGTACTCCCCAATAATACTGTTGACGTATGATCCGATTTTATTTTGAAAATATTTTGTACGCCGTACAAAGCACTGATATACCTCTATAATTTTCGCACTGTAGCTTGTTACCTTTTTGTGGACAGGGAATATAATTGATTGGCTCCACTCTTTCGGCATATGTTCTTGTTGCCAAAAGTGCTGGATGACTTAGTAAATACCTTTATGAACACTGCTGCCACCATATTTTATGAGCTCAACGGGATTCTCATCGATGCCCGGCGATTTATTATTCTTGTGGGCTTTGATGATAGAGCAAACTTCATCCAGAGTTAATGGAGCCAATGGAAGCTCTCCGCCGACATCCATTGACTCCGATGTTCTGGAGCTGTGCGGTGAATTAAGGAGGTCCTTGAAATATGATGCCCATCTGTCCTTAATCTTGTTTTCATCAGCGATGATATTGCTCATGCAATCATGACATAGCATGGTTTTGGGCTGATAGCGACGTTTCAAACTGTTCACTACTTTGTTTACTTACATTTATACTTCTCAATTGGTCGTCATAGTATTTTCTTTTCTTGGTTATAATTATTTTATTCGCTACTCTTCTGAGGTTTTCATAGTGTTCTCTCTTGGTCCTGGTTTTCCTACCTACGTCATCTTTGTACGCTTTATTCTTTTTGTAAAACGCATTCTGGCATTCATAATCGAACCAATAATTTCTCTTGCGCTGGGATTGAAGTCTGATCGTCTGTGTTGCTACGAACTTAATAGCCGCTTTTGTTTCTATCCAGAGTTCTTTGCTCGTTTTTAACAATGCGTTTGATAAGATAGGAGCCAGCTGGTTGTTACTTATCGAAAGTCAAGTCCCAATGTCGCATCTCCAAAATCAAAATCAAACAAAGTCTGTGGTAACAAAATACGATCTTCCTAAGTTAAATGATAATTTCGTGAAGTCCATATGTATGCTGACCGTAGAAGATACACTGAAATTGGTCCCACAGGTGGAAGAAAACAGCAACGATATCCAAACCACGATTTGTTTACAGATGCAGCAGAAAGGGTCTTAAGGCTCGGCCAAAAAATTGTTCGGAATAACTGGTTCGACCAAAAATGTCAAGGTTCGGTCAACAAAGTAGACCGTATACACAAACTGTTGGTTCAAAGACCCACTCGGACGAAAAACGAGCAATATGTCACCTCCCGTTAACAAGCACAAATGCTGTGACGACAGAAAAAACGAAGGGCCATCAACCGGAAGATAAAGCAAATTAAACCAAGCCAGATCAGCATGCGTCTAAATTAAACAGCTTTGAGGGGAGGATACATACCACACACATGCCTTTGCAAAGGCGCACAATGTACAATATTAACAGCACCATAGATATTAATAACAGGTAGAAGCATTATTTCTTAAAAAATTCTCACAGTACGCAAAATATCTACCAAGAGTGTGAGTATTTCAGAGGCTGAAGAGGATGTCCAAACAACGATACCAACAGTAGAAAAGGTAGAAGCTGCAATTCTTGGTCTCAAGAAAAACAAAGCTCCTGAAATTGATGGGATCCCGATAGAACCGCTCCTAACCGGAGGAACACATCAACATTGCCTTTTTCTTAATATTTAGCATGTGAATAGAGAAGCAGCTACTAGATGACTGGTGGAAAAGCATCATATGCCCCGTACATAAAAAGGGAGTTTCCGGCCTGACCAAGAAAAACGATGTTTTTAATTTTTTTTTGCTTTATTTTTCAACATAATCTCCATCAACACTGATACATTTCTCACAACGGTGTTCTAATTTAGTTATACCAGTTTTAAACGTAGATTCGTCAAGCTCCTCAAAATACTGATTTATAGCTTCGATAACTTCTTCGTTGCTCTTAAATCTTTTACCACTAAGCCATTTTTGAGGTTAAGAAACAGGTAATATTCGCTGGGCGCTAAGCCTGGAGAGTAGGGAGGATGAGGCATCAATTCAAACTTCAATTCGTGGATTTTGGACATGGCAACAATTTTTTTCTTCGCCGAATGAGGTCGTCTAGTTTGCACCTCGTGCTTCAAATGTTGCAATAACGCTGCGTAGTATTGACCAGTGATAGTCTTACCCTTTTGAAAGTAATCACTTTATATAATTCCTCTCAAACCCCAAAAAACAGTATCTATAACCTTGTTTGCTGATAAAATTGTTTTTGCCTTCTTTGGAGTTAGTTCCCCTTTTCTAACCCACTGTTTTGGCTGTTCTTTATTTTCAAGAGTGTAGTGTTTATTTAGATTACGCCAATACAGCGGCAAATTGTCGGTAGAAATCTTTTTTGAATCATTTTTAGGTCGAGCGTTAGCTAACGTGGCACCCCCTTGCACACAGCTTTTCCATGCTCAAATGGTTGTGCAAAATATTTCGCACACATTCAGCTGACATCTTACAGGTCTTAACTATCTTTTGCGCTTTCAACCTGCGGTCTTCTAACACTATTTGATAGATTTTCTCAATCATTTCTGAAGTTGTGACTTCAACGGGCCGTCGTGAGCGAGGCTCGTCAGGGGTGCTCACACAAACCATTTTAAATTCAGAAACCCACTGCTTCATAGTTGAATATGATGGAGGGGAGTCTCCTAGTGTTGATTCCATCTCTTCTTTTATTTGTTTTGGTGTAAAACCTTTCAAATAGAAGTATTTGATGACGCCCCGTTTTTTCAATTCTTCCATTTTTACGAAAACAACGGAAGCGTCGCTCGCAATGTGCTCTCAAACGCAAACTAACGTAGCGATTGGGCTGAAACTATACATACAAGCTCAGTAGGAATGATACTATAGGGAGCCACTTTGAAAGTAGACCTCGTGGCGCCATCTCTTGGTCAGGCCCAAAACTTTTCACCCTACCTAGCAGTCAACGTTGTGGAAATTACAGAAGAAATGCTCTATTGATATCTCTAGAGAGTACCAAAATGGTTTTCGAAGTGGGCGGTCTACGCTTGACCAGACATTTTCAGTAAAACTGCTGCTTGAATAGTGCTGTGAATATAATATCCAGCTCTTGGTAGGCTTCAAATATACGTACGATAGTTCCTACAGAAATATTAGTGTTTGACTTTAGCATTCCAGCTAAACTTGTCCATATGACCAAAGTTTTAATGCTAAACACCACCGTGTCTCAGGTCAAAGTAAACGGAGATTTGACAGAAAGCTTTCCAATGAACTTTAGCCTAGGACAGGTAAATGGGCTTGACCCAATCTCGTTCAATATTGCTCCAGAACATGTAATCAAGAAAACGCCAGCGGACAACACGGGCACGCCACTCTATAAGTTCCCGCAGCTAATGGCGTATACCAACGAAATTAAAATTATGTCCAGATCATTTTCAGATGCAAAAGGAATGTTTATACTGCTGGAGTCCGGGCCTCCTAGTCAATGAAACTCAAACCAAATTCATGACCCAAAAAAAGACATGCCTCTACGTCAAAACTTGGTCTTAGGCGACTACAACCTGGAAAGCCCAGCTGACTCCCCTAATTAGGAGGAAATAGGGATGAAAAGAACAAAATGGTAAAAATGATAAATGCAGCAACAAAGCCTACTTGTCAGTATTTCCTATGCTAAGATTTGCTTATAAAAGTCGCTAATAAGACCTATGCTGCTGCAAGGATTTAAAACCTAGACTCTTACAAATTATTCCGGGAATGCCCTGGACAAATATGAACGCAACGTTTTCACGAGGATGTTTGGCCCAGTAAAGCATGTGGCAGAGCAAAGACTTCGTTAAAATAATGAGTTATATGTACAATCTTTATGATTAACCACCTGATTCCACATGTGTAAAGCTACGCAAACTATAATAGACTCAACATGTGTGGAGAATGGAAGAGTATAGGCTTTCTGAACGAACATTGAAGAGCAGAGCGCAAGGGAAACGTTCAGTTGAGAAATCGAGGAAATTATCGGAAGATTCAATTGTTGCTGGCACCAGATGCGATTTCCATTTGGCCAATGAGTTCGCAGAACTACGACGATTGGATGTGAGTACTACTGGAGGTGAAGGCCCAAATTAGAGCTATTCCATAGATGAGGATGATGATGATTCCACGACCCGAAATTCTTTACAATATAAGGTTATAAATATGGTATAATGGAGTGACTATGCCTTTTGTTTGTAAATTTATTAGTAGAGTATTTCAGTCGGACCTGGAATGAAGTTTGTAAGCATTTGGGTTAAGAAATTAACACCTTCTAATTTTTGCCACTCACTGATTTTCTAGCGTCAAGATCTTAGAGTTCGGGTTAAAAAGGACTCGCTATTTATTATAAATAATTTAACGTGGTTGGCTTAAAAATTCAAAATTCTTCCGGTTTTGATAGAAACTTATTCGCAACGTTGTATTTTTCTCTTCAAAGCGAAAACTTCGATCGAAATCGTGTCGTGTCAGTCGATTGCCAAAACTCATGTAAACCAAGGACGGAATGAAGGAATCGGCAAGGAAAATTTATTAGGCATATGCATGCTACTGAAAATATTTATGGGAAAGCAATGGAGTTTCGCAAAAACTTCGTTTTTGCAGTTCTGCCAATCAAAGTTGATAGTCTGAAAAGTCTTCACTTCAGTATATCAGAATCAAAATTAAAATATATAGCAGTATCATCTTGAATAATTTTGATATCATATCAAATTATCTAGCTCCTACAAAAAAATAAAGTAATAGTACGATGGCCAATAAATATAATATGTAAAAGCAGTGTGCTTTTAATAATTCAAGATAAATTACTCGTATATGAGAAATTTATGTAAAAATTTATCCAAGTTTATATACAAAAGGTACAATACAGTATTATTTGAAACCATTGATAAGCACCATAGAGGTAGACCTAATTATTAGCTTCAAGAAAACAACTAGTAAACAATTTATTGAATGGAAAATATAGTTCATTTGATATTCCTGTCTTGTTTCCGCCGTATTATATAAAACGAGACGCTTTGTCAGAGCTCCTCAAGAAGATCAGGCCTTGTTGTCTTACGCCGAGGGCCTTCAAGCTGGTCGGTCTCACCTCTACCGGGAAGGGGGAGAGGAAAAGGAATCGCCCAACAAGCGATCCTCCAGCAATGACTGCTGTGGGTCCCTTTTATCTTTTAGGAGTGCCTGAACATAATAAACTACCGTGCTCCATTTGTTAACCGATCCAAGCATCACAGCAACTATACTATCCGGGGAGCTCTCCTGAGTAAAACCGACAATCGGGCGAGCGTTGCCTACCAACCTTGTGCAGGTAAGACTGAAAACATACCCATGCCTACTCAAAAGCTGGGTCAGATAGAAGTTAGTCTCGCCATGCCTTTGGTTAAGCCACGGTCTCAGTTCCGGGATGAGGCACGCAGTCCACCTTTCCTTCATGCAATCCACACAAGACTGCTGCCAATCGTTGAGTGAGCACTGACACTCCTCACGCTGAAGCCTTTCCTTCGCGTCCTCACTTCAACCCAAGGAAATAACAAGACGCTCTCTAGTAAGAGGGGAATGCCTGCAATCACTCTCACCACCGAATCAGAGGCGGTCAGATATGAAGATGCAATCGTCAGTGCTCTTTTTTCTGTACCTGTGCCAAACGTTTTCAGCAACCCTCCTCACTGACAGCGTCACCCGTCTGTCCCATATAGTAGCACTGACCCAACAGCACTCATGAAGAGGCGTCTTCTTAATGAGTTGATTCCTCCTGCATTGGCAATGAGTCTACTCAAAGTCGATACTTCCGAAGCAGCTTTCTAAGCCATTACCCTGGTTTGCTCAAAGAAACTCATCTTTGAGTCAATTAGTCGGCTCAAGCACTTCACCGTTGGCTTCGATTCGAATAGTATGACTCCAATACTGATCATTCTAACTCTAAGGATTCTCTTTTCTGTCAAGATGACCACTTCGGTTTTCTCCAGTGCTAAGCTGAACCCACGAGTAGTCATTCAGTCTCTCATTTGGCGCATTAGCATGCCTAGCCTAAGTTGCGCTTGTTCAATGGTGCGCCCAGTGACCAGAGCCACAACATCATTAGCACAGCCAATCAAGGGCCAGTCATTTGGCATCTCTAGTCTCAGTAGCCCATCGTAAGGTACGTTCCACAGGTTCGGACCAAGAATAGACCCTTGTGCCTTGTGGAGGTAGTTCTACTGAAGTTGCATTAGACATTCTTGAGCTTGAAAAGGGTTTTCCTACGTAGCCAGAATATTCACCCGTCAAGCGGTGTTGAAGGCGTTCCTTACGTCAAGTGCCACCGACATAACGACGCATCACTTGGTCCGGCTATGTGCCTCTGGCATTTGGACCACGCTCATCACCTCTGCAATCACATCAACGGTGGAACGTTCTGCTTTAAAACCGTACTACGTAGGAGATAGGTCCCCAGCAGCCCAAATCGCCTCAGTGAATCTTCCAATGATGAGTTTCTGTAGCACTTTTCCAGCCATGTCAAGCATGCATAACGAACAGTATGCAGACGGGGATCCGGGATTTCCCTTCATCTTGCTGATCAGCATGAGCGTTGCTTCTTTCCATCGTACCGAGAAAACCCCGTCCCGTAGGCAAGCATTAAATGTGCTGAGCAAAAAGTCAGGAAAATTGTGATAGACAAATAGCAGCATATCAACAGGAACACCATCTGGGCCTGAAGCCTTCCTTGCTTGCAACGATGAGGCTGCTTTGCCCAGTTCCGGCTGCGTAAATAGATTACTGTTTCACCGTGGGCAGCGTCAATATGGACAAGATGGGTGGAGAAGAGTGTCAGCCCTATCTCGACGATCCTTTCCACTTCATTAATGCAAGAGGGTAGTAAGGCAACAAATTTCCGCATAACCAGCTTGTAGCCAAGGCCCCACGGATCCTTGATTGCACGGTCCACAAGACCCTGCCAGCGAGCCTTTTCGAAGGCATTTTCTGGCCGACTGATATGCCGCTACCCGGATGCATATCTCGTCACGGTTTCGTGCCCGTTGAGCCTCACGCCCAAGCTTGACTTTGATTTATGTGGCTAACAGTACACTAAGAAAATGTCATGTCGGGGTTTTCGATGGGGTATAAAAGTGCAGCAAGCAATTGTGATGGTGGTTATAATTGCGTTCACTATGTATTAAGCTGCCAGTTCTTCTGTCCCCTGCAAATCATCCTGCAGTGAAGGAACTGCCATGAGGCTGAGAGCACGGAGAATATCATCGACCTCAAGCAGAATGTACTGATGATTGTCGGCTGACTGTTCCTCAAATACTCTCCAATTGTCTACCCTCTGCACTAAGGACTCCGAGGTAGTTGGCACGTCCGAGATGGTTCCTCTGTAGCCAATAAGCCGTAATGTCAGCGTATTTATTATTATTATTATTTAGTACGACAAGCGCCATCCTGGCCACCATTTCTTACATTTATTTTTCCTTGGATCTGTTAAAGGTATGCCCCATTTGATTGCTTTAGCGTTAAAGTCTCATCCAACGAGCATGTTGCAATCTGCTTTCAAGACGACGCACTCCAAAGCATTAAGCTTTGCTTGGAAAGATGATATCGGTTCGTTCATAGTTAGGTGCATACTAAAGAAAGTAGTCCCTGAGCACCAAACCCACACGAAAACATCCCCCGTTCTCAGCTCTACGCCAAAAAATCACCGTCCCGAACCCAAATAGTGGCAGTACCAATTTTGTCATGATATCATGATGCATAACTATCATCGTGGTGTTGCCTGCTTAGCAATAAAACGTTGGCTTACATGTCCCTCGCAAAGTGCGCAAGCAGGTTTTAGCGGTCGAACTGCGGTGCATGTGTAGCTGCAAGATACCGGCCATTGAAATCCTGATTTTGCCTTGGCTAGGGTTCCCTGCAAAACCCAACAGTTCTCTGCTCCCAAGACATACCGAAGATCTGGTCTTGGATCAGCATCCTTGCAAAGCATACAGTGAGCCTCTTTCGTATACTCCTTTCTTGTGTGTCACGTATCACCGCATTTGTAACATAGGGAACTCCTATCGGGTCCACTGCATACTTGTGCAGTGTGGCAATAGCTAAGGCATTTGGAACATTGAAGAAACGCAGCTCTTCGCCATATCCTGCAGGCAGCCCACCCTACTCTTAGTTTGCCCTTATTCAAAAATTGTTCGGCGTCCTTTTCAGGCAAGTCAATGATGCCCATGCGTTGCTACCTATGATTTTCAGGTGTCAACCTCGCTTTGATCCTGTCCACGCTAAGGAGCTTCCTTGTGATGGCCTTTTCTACTGCGGTCAGATCTGTGACGCAGTCAGTGCCTCTTATTTCGATCGTTGCCATCGGCTCGAGTAAGGCTGCGGTCACACTTTTACCGTAGATTTTCTCTACCGCCATCTTGGGGTTGAACGAGCAGTGTCTGCTGTAGCGGTCTTTGTCATCGCTTTTTTCCCACTGTTTGGCTTCGGGGCTTTCTTTTTGTTGGGCGTCCATATGAATTTTATTTTCTGGCACTTTTTGAAGGAGTTTCTTTGCCGATTTCTTCGCCCCGTTTGCCAACACTGTCTAAAACCCCTGGTTTGGCATTCCACGTTCATCAAGTGCCTCTTTCTAACTTGTTTTATACTGATCTTCTTCGCATTGGCAAGATGCCATTCTTTCATTGATGTTTGATGGTGGAGCTATATGCACGCGTAGTCCAAAATGCTTATTTAGCTTCTATTTTTCTTCGGCCTTTTGTGCCTCTTCGACTTTTAACCAGCTCCCTCGGTAATGCCCTATGTGGTTTAGGAGCTCCTTTATTTCAAGGAATCCATTCTTAACACCTCTGCTGATCTTTGGCGAGTGCAGGTTTGATTCTTTTCAGAATCTCTCCCACTTTTTAGATTAGCATTTTTCTTGATGTCACTAGACGAAAATTATACTTTGAAAACTCGTTTCTTAGGACGGATTATCGGATACAGTACTTCAGACACATTTACGGTGGTAGTGAAATAACACAATGGCGCTTTATTTGTCAGGTCAACCTTTTCTTTTCCTTCCGTGATCACTTTGTGGACTTCAGGATAGTTCGTTATTACTTCGCGATTTACAACCCTCGCTTTGGTAGTGATCGCCGCAGTAACCATCAAATTATCGACGTTCTTTATATTTTCCCCACCCCTTGAGCATTTAGCGCGTCCTGCAGAGTTTTTTCTTCTTCCTTTTAAGGACAATCTGGCGTTCGCATAGTTTTTTCACCGCGCGAATGCCGATTTCACTCTGGACAAAGCTGTTTACTACACTCAATTTTGGTGTACCTTTAATGTTATTGTATTCATTATCGTTTTTGTTGTCGTCAGTCCGCTTCCAATGTACTGTAAACATCGTGGCTGCCACCGGTTGCATCGTCGTTGTTCATATTTTTACTTGTTTCGGTTTTTTTAAATCGGTTTTTAGAGTTTTAGTTGAAATGGCTCCAGTTTGATTGGGTTTCCCCTCGGAGCCGCTATTTCTGCTCTTGTGTGTGTAGTTTCCTTTTTGGTTCCAGAGTTATCTTTGCAGATTAAGAAGGTCATGCGAGGGTTGGCACACCCCCTCATTAGGACAAGTGTTCAGAGCCAGACCAGCGCTAATCGAGAGTTCGTTTCAAACCAAATCCAATGGTGCGAGCTTCGAACGTACTTCAAGGCCTGCCAAAGATTTTACCGGGATGAAGATGGTGTGATCGTTATATTGGAGCCGTTCACATACGAGTGTCACCTCGATACTACCGTGCAAAGCAACTAGGTCCAAATAAACATATTCGCCAGTCCAAAGCATCAATTCCAGTTTGTCGTTGTTGTTCCATCATTTCCAGTTTGTTGGCTTCTATCTCGGCCAGGTCCGTGACGCAGCCAATGTCTCTTATTTGGATCGTTGCCATTGGTTTCAGTGAGGTTGCGGTCGCCCTTTTGCCGAGGTCTTTCTTTACTGCATGGCAGAATACTCCTTTATTGTTGGCCTGTGCTCTGAATTTGACCAGTATGTGGCCCAACTGGATTGGTCGTACTGCTTTAATAGCAGTATTTGTGTCTTCAGGCCTTACGTTTTCCCTGATATTCTGTAGCACTTCTGATGAGAATTGATGACCTTGGGGTTGAACGAGCAGTAACTGCTGGCGCAGTCCTTCTTGTGGCTTTTTTCCTCCTCTGTCTCACGTTGGGTCGTTCTTCTTATTGAGCTTTCACGCGAACTTTATTTTCTGGCACATTTTGGTAAAAATTTTTTTGTGGCTTTCTTAGCTCGATAAAGAAAAAAGTAGTTATGGAACGTAATATAATATAACTAAAAGTGAAAAAGGTAGCCACTTATCAAAACACTGAAACAGCTTCCACCCTACATAATATATTCTATTTATTTTGATTTTATTTGCAAAATAAGTTTCCATTAGAAAAATTTATAAATACCGTCTTAGCCATTATTATTTGCCGTTAAAGGAAATTCGTAATAACTTTAAATTATTCAAATAATAATCTTCACTTAAGTTAATTTATATTTTGTAGAAACCCCCTTTGCATTAAGGACAGCAGTTATTGTTCTTGGGAAACGTGACATTCTTGCAGAGTAATGGCTTGCGATTCCTGAATTAAAATATTTCTCAAGTGATTCCTTTAACGTGATAGATTGCTCCCTTATTTTGTGCTGCCATATTGACCAAATATGTTTAATTGGGTTCAGATCCGGTAACTAATGAAGCCAATCCTGAAGCTGAACACGATGCGTTATCTTGCTGGAAATGGGCCCACATTCATGTTAGCGTCACCAAACATTTTATTAAAAGACGGTTCTAGAAATATTTTTTTGAATCCATTCGGCTCTCATATACCATGATTTCACTCACTCCATATGATGACATGCAACCCCATACCATTATACGAGCATTACCTCCTCCATATTTAGCAGTTGGAAACACACACACTGGCTTATATTTTTCGCTCACAATGCATCTGATATAGATCGTACCAAACACCTTAAATTACGTATAACAAAAAGAATTAACTTTTAATAAACTAATCATAACTTATTTGTTTCGTATTATTGTAGTCATGTATTTAAATAAATCTAAGATTAATAAAATAGATATACCTCGAAGTTAGATTCATCCGATCACACTGTATTAGATTATTCCTCCCCAGTAAAATTTTTATGTTCCTTACACCACTGTAAATGCTTCTTTTTATTCTTCTCTGAAAGCCAAGGTTTGTTGCTTTGCTGCCTTTTAGCCCGGCATTTGAAAGCCTTCATCTAACTGATCCGGCCGAAACTCTTTTCTCAGCGCTTTGAAATAAGTTAGCAGCCAGCACAGATGTCTTTTTCCGGTTTTGTAGAGAAAAACGTCTTTTTTTCGTACTTGTGATACGTTTTCTTCCAATTTTTCTCAAAACTTAATGAGTTGTGCTCGTTTTATGACGATTTATAGTATATCCTCCAGTATCATCTGGACAGTTTACTATTTTTGCGATCTGTGTTATAGTCTTGTCTCTTCAGCAGATAATGATGCAAGACTAGTTAAAATATATATAGAATAGTTTATTATCCTTTGCTATTACAACATACGCTCCGTGAGCTTAGACTTGACTCTTAGACTCCTCGATGAAAAGTGGCAAGTCTTCTTCTGCCATGATCGGTGTTGCCATCCCAAAATCTCTCCCCGTTAAGATGGATTATACGGTCCGATGTATGTGCGTCATGGCATAATTCTTATAGCGTTATGGTAGTACTCGTGCATTGGTTCGTTGAGCTCGACGCGGTTGCGGATCTTAAACACATTCGTCTCCCTGCACCGCTGCTTGGTCCACTAATTGTTTGTTGGTAGGCTCTTCAAGTTCTGAACTCGAATGGAACCCAGTCACCACTTCTCTACGGATTTGCGACACAGGGATATCAAGAACATCAATTGGAATGTTGCTTCCGTTATCGAGGAAAGTAAACCACTTTTTGATTTGGTTTGCATGGATGTTGATTTCGCGATCATCCAACAGACCCTCCGTAAGCGCCAAGTAATTGACTGCATTGTACCTTTTCACAATAGTTGCTGGTAACCATTTCTATTTACTGGCGGTGTATGTTTTAATAAAAAAATTCTTCACCGATATCAAATTCTCTCCATTTGGCTCCGTGGCGCTGATTAAATTGCTGCTTCATATTCCTATTACGCTTGCAAGAACGGCCATGCTCTGCGCAAAATCTGATCGGCACTCCCTTCTCCCTCCAGCTTCTTTAATCCAGTTTCCAGCGAGTCAACGAATTTCTCAGCTTGATCGTTTGATTGATGAAAAGGTGCCGTTTTGATGTGATCGATACCGCTGAAACTAACCGTGGACCGTTGTCAGAAACCAATGTATCGCAAAGCCCTTGCCGCGAAAAGGGTTCCTCCAATCGTTCGATTATTTTTGATGTTGCAGATTATATTTTGTATACCTGTGGACAGTTGCTGAACACATCAATAATAATTAAATAAGAAAATCCGTTTATGGGTCCCTTAAAATCAATATGGATACGAGACAATGGTCTGCCCAGTATGTACCATGATCGAAGCGAAGACTTGGTCGCCAATTTGGAATTTATTGCGTAGCTTTCATACCTTTTTACTAGTCTGTCGATATCGTCGTCGATAGATGGCCAATAAACTTTGCTTCGTGCCAACAGTTTCATCTAAGTGACGTCTGGATAGCCTTGATGCAGCTCCTTCAATATTGTCCCCCGATAACAAGCTAGCACAACGATGCGATGTCCATTAAAGATGCACCCTTGAATGCTAGTGACTGGTTCTCATCGGGCAAAAAATTTCGCAACGTCCACGTTATCGATCTGCTTTGAAATTTGTGGCCACCCATTTTCGATGTAATCTGCTACATCCCTCATTAGTTGGCATCTACTGGTTTCTTGTTTGAGAGCTTCAAATGTTATGGGCAGCATTTGCGCTGTGTCGATTGCACGGTAAGCTATAGTGCAAATCTCCATCCTACCGATAACAACAACTTCGTTAGACTTTTCTTGTTTTGCTATGAGCCGCGAGATGAAGTCTAAATATGCAAAAGTTTCCGTATAAATGTATTTGATTTGGAAATTGTAAGCAAGCATCATTAGTGCGTATCTTTGTAGACGGCTGGCTGTGTAGACAGGTAAACCTTTCTTTGCGCCGAAAATCGCCAACGGCTGGTGATCGGTGCGAAGCTCGAACTTGGGACCTTAGATATAACGATGAAACTTAAATAAAGGAAATGCCAACGCCAAGGCTTCTCAATGAACTTGTGGGTAGTTCTTCTCGGCGCTTGTGAATATTCACACCACATGCATTATCGGTCGCATAGTCTTATCTGACATCTCATGCATAAGAATCGCACCAATACCGTAACTCGATGCGTCTGCAGCCACAATAATTTTCTTCTTTGGGTCATAGCGGGTTAATACAAGATCCGAGGAAAGTATATTCTTGAGCTTCTCGAACATCTGTTGGTGTAATTGTTTCCACTTGTACTTGGCATTCTTATGCAGCAGCTTGTCCAGCGGTGTTCGAAGCTCCCTCAGCTGATGAATGAATTAACCGTACTATGTAATGGTCCCAAGGAAAGCTTGCAATCGTTGAACGCTTTTCGGTGCCGGCATTTTGTTCAGAACTTCGATCTTCTCTGGACTCGGTCTCAAATCGTTTTCGTCGGTTACGTGCCCCTCAAATTCCAATTTTTTTGACCAACTAAGCACTTCTTGATCTTTAGGTGAAACCCGTAGCTTTGAATATATCTCAATACTTCAAATAGGTTTTCACGATGATCGGCCTCATTAACCCTTCCCACAATAAAGTCGTCAATGAAGGGGAATACACCTTTTGCTCCGCTCATCATTGTGTCGTCTAGTTGCTGGAACATGCCTGGAGCGGTTTTAATGCAAGGTTGAAGGCAATTTACTCGGAAGAGGCCACAGTGTGTGTTTATCGTCATCATTTTCGTCGCTTCATGGTCGAGTTCCACCTGCAGAAATGAATTCGAAAGGTCAATATTACTGGACACCCGATATTAGGACAGTTTCGAGAAGATATCTTCGGGTGTTGGCGATAGGTGCAGGTTTAGTTCAAGCGAGTCATTCAAACTCATCGAAAAATTTGCGCAAACTCTTACCCTGCCATCCTTCTTTTTAACAGCAACGATTGGTGCTGAACACTCTGAGTAATCGACAGTGCTAATTACCCCCAATAGTTGCAACCGCTTAATTTTGAAAAATTGGTTTGGTAACTTTCTTTAGCGTGAGCAATGCCTTCATTTTGTTGCATCGCCCCAATACATTGTTGAAAAGAGACGAAAATTCCTCTTTCATCTCCTCGTTTAGTGACGGTGCCTCCATGTGCCCAATTGTGCTGCAAAATTTATCAATAGGCAAGTTCCGTAAGTATAGCGCTTCCATCCAGTCGCTTCCAAGCACATTCAAATTAAATGCCTAGACGTAACAGATGCCACTGCTCTCTCTACCATGCAATTCTTATCGTGTATTGAGCTTGCTCAGCAACTTCACTGGATCTCCCGATGCGTTCACGGCTTACTCGTTGCATACGGCTAATGCTGGTGATCTGAATAGCCTCCAATTTGCCTCAGAGATAATCGTTCAATCGGAACTTTAATCAAGTTGTGATTTCAGCTTCATGTTGTCAATCGCGGGCTTAACAAACTTGCGAGTCGATGTAGCTATCGATTTAACTTTAAGGCTCTTGCATTCGTTGAAATCTTGCCAGCATCTGGGACGTCATACCAATGCTGACGTACAGTATCCTTTTTTGTGTCTGACTCTTCTGCAGTTGGGGCAATTTTTCTCTCGGAAAGGACAGTCTCTATGAAAATAGATATCGCCACACAAACGGCACGGAAACCTTGCTTTTATGGCGCCGGTGCACTGCATTCTTCTTGCTCCTCCTTCTGGTCGTAGCTTGTTCGCATTTTCCTTCATTTTCCCATGAACTGTCAATACCGCACTCTTAGATATGCTTTCCGGGCACAAAACTATTGATTTTTCAGCTTTTAAGACACAATTGTGAAGTTTAAGCTTTGCGCTACCATTTGATTCCACGCCGGTATATTCTCCCGCCAATTTCTGCAGCTCTAATTTTGTCAATAATTTCTCCAAAGCCAACATGAGAACCTTGAAGTCGTCAGGACTGCGCTTTGTGATCTTGAATTTTTCATACCTTACGTTGACTTGCACAGCAAATTCTGAAAAACTTTCATTTACATCTTTCTCACTCTTCGGACATTTGTATCTAAGCGAAAATTGTGACTTCTGACGACTGAAAATCCGCTTAAGCTCCTTGACAGCGTTATCGAAGGGAATCGTTGCCCTCATCTGTGGGAGAATAGTGTTTGCAAGCCTCTGGTAATCTGTTGTTGATAATTTCTCTGTAAGTAGGTCAACTCTTGCTGAGTTTGTCATTTCGGCAGCTGCCGTCACGAAAATGGACTCATAACGCGCGTACCACAACTCAAACGTCAGGTTGTCTTCCGCACTGTACGAAAATTTCTCCATACAATCCGCTAGATTGTTGTGCAATGACGTTCCCGCTGGAGCTGCAAATGGTTGATACTGAGTCACCACTGGGGCTACCGATGGCTGATGCTGAGTCAATTGTTCTATCAACATCGTGGTTGTAGTATCTGCCTTGCTTTACTGCTCAGCCATTTGTCGGGCAAATTTGTTTTGCTTAGCATCCGACAGGCTTTGCTACTCAGTCATTGCTGTAATTAACGCTTTAACTGCATTCGCTTCCATGTCGATTCCTTTCAGCAAAACGAGCACGTAAAAGTTGCAATTCATTTTATAGATTATAGTGTTTGCCTTTAATTCATACGTGAATTCGGATCTCGTTGCCACTGTTGAAGTGCTGTCTCTTCAGCAGATAATGATACAAGACTAGTTCAAATATATATAGAATAATTTGTTATTCTCTGCTATTACAACATAAGCTCTGTGAGCTTAGACTTGACTCTACGACTCCTCGATGACAAGTGGCAAGTCTTCTTCTGCCATGATCGGTGCTGCCATCCCAATATTAAGTCCTTTCTCAAAAATTAATTGTACTTTCAAACGTTTAGTCAAACTTAGTTCGCACGTTTTTGGCATTTTTGCAGAAATTGTAACGATTTCCTACTTCGTCTCGTTCGATCGCAATCAGAACCGACCTCTCATCGGTTCGAGACGTGCAGTCTTGGAAATGACAACGGACTGTACCCTTCAGGTCAACAAGTCCGGTCACACTTAGTCTACTCCGTGGTGGCTGCTTGTAGGCTAGCTAGTTCGGAGAGGAGTTTCGGTCGCGGGTCTTACGCGAGCAGACTAAGTCCGAGTTACTTAACTCAGCCACCGGTTCACATGCCCGATTTCCAAACGCGTCAACAACTACTCATCCAGAACGGGAAACCTACGTTACGTTAGTTCTGGATGTGATCTCTCCACAGATCTCAAATCAAAACACTACAAAATCACCATAGGCGCGTTACCGAATCACCGACGCGGTACCAGAAAATAAGCTAAACTACCTCAAGTCTAAAATAACCTACTCTAAGAAAAAACGAGCGCAAACAAGGGTACCGCGGACCGTAACCGACTAGAAATCAATCATCCGCAGATTATTAAAACCTAACCCTCTTCAAGACATACTTACCCTCGGTCATCACTTCCGCTGCAAAAGAAAGAGCATGCGGAACGGAAAGGCTTATGGCTTCGTTAATACTTCATGTTTACTTTTTTCAGAGATTTTCATTCAAACAATAACTAATGTCTTTTACTTAAGCTAATTATAGAACAATATTTAAATTCAAGAGTATAATATACCGCCCAATACATTACATATAAAAGATCTATCCGTAGGTATTATCAGAGGTTAATAATTTTAGTGATCAAGGATTAATAAAGTTTATAGACTTAAGAAAGTCATACAATTTATTTCGAATTCGAATATTTTTCGGTAATTTGAAAATTTAATGAGATATACGGCGATTAAAATTCAAGTGTTATGGCCATTCAATATTATTTGGTTGGACAAATACCTTTCGTTTTGTTCTTAAATAATGTACATATTTTTCCTTAAATTCTATTTGCTAACTGCCATGAAACTGAAAACATTCATATCGTTTAAACTAATCGAACTGATCAATGTTGCTAAAATTATATTTAGAGCTTAAGTTCGTATAAACCTTATAAATTGTATCAATGAGTGAAGTGAATACTAATTACACTGTTTTTGTATAATATTCTCTGCACAACCAAATTATATTAATTTATTTGCTTAATTAAGTTATATTTATAGCCGTATCAAGGAGATTTCGCCAGCTTTTGACCAGCATTTGGAACAATGAATTACGGCAATTCAGAGTTTCTTTGTTTTTTTGAAGAAACCACCGTCTTACAAACTATTATACTGTCATTCTTAAGATACTTGTATGAAAATACTTCAATGTAATGTATAATAAGATTCCCTTATATTGTACAATATATAACTAATATACTTTCTTCCCGTAGTTGTCATCAAATATCAATCAATGTTACTGGTCAGGGATTTAAATTAAATCCTTATTGGCACGATTTAAATAGTAATCTAAATTACATTAATCATTTAAAATAATTATATTATAACCTAGCAGTAAAATTTTTATATTGATTTATATTGCTTTGTTGTTTAGGTTGATTATTTTTGGGGATTATTCAAGATGAATTTAGTGGCAAATAATGTAAGCGTAAGAAATAATAACACCACATATAAAGTTTTATTGATACTATTCTTTTAAATATTGAATATATATTCAACATAAGATTCAAATAATATTCAATCTAACTTTATTTTAAAAATGTATCTTATTCCGATATATATCAATTGAAATATAAATTCAATGTAACCACAGACAGCAATATAAGTCTAGTAATATCCGAATTCGATTAACTGAAAAAAACGATACGGTATTAGGAGAATATGAATGATAAGTGCAACACTAAAACGTTTGCTTAAAATGAATTGGTGAGGAAAAACAGACTTCGAAGAATAGAAACTAAAAATTTGATAGTCACCAAGAATGAAAATTTCACTAGGGTAAAAAAAGAAAGATTAAAGATAAGTTTAAATTTATAGTTTCCAAAATATCGAAGGAGTTTCTTACATAAAATAAGTACTTTCGAGAAGCGCAAAAAAACCAAATTGCCTTAATTTAATCTAAGTACAATACAATACATTGAACTGAATTTCTCAAGATATCGTAATATGAATAGTGCATTATAAGACATTGACGAATTCGAAATTGAAATAAATTGATTCAATACTAAGCCTACGACTAAAATTAAATGTACGTTTGTAACTTAATCAAATATCATTCCTAACTTATTCAAAGTTCTATTTCTTTCGGTTTTAAATTTGCTAGCCTTTATGCTCTTTTTAGAATCTTTACAACTATTCACTACCATGATCTTACATTTGAATTTGTGTAAAAAAAATTGTTGTTTCTTTGAGTAAGATACCAGTACATATGTTTTAATAAAAATTCATATAAAATTGATTTCACTGATTGAATATAATCCATTTGTCTGTTGGTATTTATTATTTGCGATGTGCTGTTAATTCTGTTTGCAGTTTAGTTGACGATAGCATAAAGAATGTTAATTAGCCATTGTAAATGTGTTGTTTATTAAGTTGACGATTTGCAGGTTAATCTCGAAGGTTATTTAGTTACGTGTTAACGTAGATGTGATAGAAATATTTAATTTTCAGATGAAATACCTCCAATTTACTTTCTGATTAATTAAATCTTGTTTTGAAATCATAGACAACTTGTGTTTTTAAATTTATTTTAGGTTTTTAAGTTATTTTGCGTTTTATTATTCCGAACTTGGCATACTAAAGTAAGTTTAATGAAGAATATGTATAACGAAACTATAAATGTAAACAACTAAAAGAGAAGAAACTGAACACGTTTTACATTCAAAAGAAAATTTCATAGATCAGACCCAGTGGAAGCCCGAATTTCATCAAATCACTTGATTAAATATTTTCAATTCAGAACAAGAGAATAATTGAAATTTGTCGGAAGTAATTAGCAAAGGTGCACACGATCTAGTTTCCTCTCATTTTGAAACCATAAATATATTTTAAATAAGTTAGCATTAATAACACGTAGCAAACCAAAGTGAACTTATATACATAGAGAAGCTTTAATTATATACAATTCATTCATAACATAATTACGGATGCCGTTCCTTTAACTAAGAATCACTGACGATTCTATCCTTCGTCTTTTGTTCCTTTATAATTAAAATTTTATTCATTTGTCGTAATAACAGTGATTAGGTATTTCACTCATTTAGTAACGATTCGAGTCTTCTATTTTGTTTTCTTATCATTTTCATACGGAGAGCTTATTAAGTACTTGGGCGTTACAATGGAATTTAAATTTAACGAATATTTTTGGGAAACCGATATATTCTACTATGATTTCTCATTATGATGTTTTCAGAATTTACTCCGTTTACTTTCATAATCACCGCATGTCAAAATTACTCACCGAGCTCGGCAGTGATTTTCCTTGGTCCCCTGGGTCATCCTCCGCTCCATTAGCATTCCCATAAGCCACACTTTCTCCGCCTTCAGTGTTTGTATTGCTTTTGATATTGGTAAAAGTCTTCGTGATGTCAGTTGCATAGCACAAATTAAAGTTGTATGCCACATGTAACTCATTGTTGCATTGTAGACAGATATGATGTGGAAGGCGGTCAGTCAAGGTGATCGATGATGATGCAATCGACTGAAGCATGCGAAGAGCATCTTCGTTTCCTTTTTCTGAAAATGAATAGAAAATTACCACTCGCTTTGCAGATGCGACAACACACCGATTTTACCCTTACTAGATTCTAGCGGAAGATGCGTCCAACTGTGACGAATAACCGTTGTTTCCCTACAGAAGGCTATTCGTGCAAAACCATCCATGAAACAATAATTTTGGACAACGTTCACTCGCAATTTTGTTTTCTACCACCGAACTATCGAAAGTCACCGCACTTTTCTGTGTATAGTGAAGATTTAACCAAGTGAAACACTTTGGTCTCGAACAATCTTCACGCTCACTCCTCGAAAGTCAACCGCGCACCTTCTGTACCTTTTTCTCGTGGCGCCGGACTGTCAATCCGACAACCACCGACAAAACAGATGTGTGTGGAATGGCACGCCACATGGCGGCAATGTGCCTCTCCATTTGTCGCCAGTGGCATAGTTTTTCGATGACCACGGTGGAGGGGCATTTCCAGATGGATATGTCTCGAAATGTGTCGGGATTTGGAGTAATTTTATATTTCGAATATTTATATCCACAGATCTAAATATTTGGACAGAAAAGAAATATTTTCTGCGCAACGATATCCGCACGACAGATGAAGTCCGCTGGCACTTCGAGGGCATACCCATCTGGCCGGTTGCAAGGGTTCGGGAACGGAATCACTTCGATTCCCGGGCGTAGGCGTCACATTACAAAATATAATATTATGCTTTAGAGTAATCAATCATAAGTTGGAGATAATAGCGCAATCCACATACTTCAAACGTCCGCAGGGCACTAAATACATGCAAGTAAAATCCAGTTTGCCACTGTAAATGTGTTGCGTCTAGTTCTTGCGTGTGTTGATGATGTGATGGTTTGTTTATGTCATTGACTTTACCATGCTGCGACATAATAATATAGCGAAAAGTTGGTTGTAGGCCAAATAACAAAATTTTTCAAAATAACACGGGTGGCAATTACTTTTGGACGTTCTTTGTAGTATTTCATGAAAACGTTTTTTTTCATGATAGCAAACTCATAAAAAGTGGATGAAATTTGGTCGAAAATTAAGTTTTTTAACTCAGCTTAAACCAACAAAATCATCAATAACTAAGGATTTATTCAATACAATCCATTTTCGTACCTTTTAAAAAGCGATATTTGAAAAAATAACATGATTGTCTTTTGCAGCGGGCAAGAAAAACGCAAAATTACTACTTTTATACACTAGTCACAACCTTCTTTCATAATTTAGTTCAAAAATAAATATTTTATATTTTCATCACTACAAACCCTAGCGAAAATAGCAAACCTTTTTTGGTGTTGGGAGGTGAATGCCATTTATGCATAGAGTATGGGACTCCCATGTCAACCCGAGAACCTAGCCTAGAACCGTTTGACACATTACTTCGAGCCAGGTCTCGTGTTGCAACGCCGTGAGACATTTTCGAGCTAGGGGATTCGTCTTCTAGCGGGAGGGGAATTGCCAGACAAGCGATTCCCCAGCCTCAACGCCCCCGACTGCTGTGTGTTCCTTTTATCTTTTAGGACCGCCCGAGCATAATGTGCTACCTGGTTCCAATTATTAACCGATTCGAGCATCACCGTGAATATATTATCCGAGGTCAGCTCTCCCGTCTCCTTGTAGAGGTCCCTTCGTAGCCTGTCCCATTTCGTGCACACAAAAAAATATATGGCAGGCATTGTCCTCCTCTCCTGGGCAAAACTGGCAATCGGGGGACCATGACTTACCAATCTTATGCAGGTATGACCAAAAACACCCATGTCCCTCAAAAGATGGGTCAGATAGAAATCAGTCTTGCCATGCCTTCAGTATAGCCACGGTCTCACATCCGGGATGCGGCGCGCAGTCTACCTTCCCTTCGTGCGATTCACTCAAGACTGCTGTAAGTCGTTGAGTGAGCGCTGTCTCTCCTTGCGGACAACCATCTCCCTCGCGTCCTCGTTTGACGCAGGTAAATAGCGCGGCGCTCTCTAGCAAGGAGGGCAAAAGGTATCTCGGCTGCAATGACTCTCACCGCCGAATCAGAGAATGTCAGATATAGCAAACATTAAGATTAAGATACTATAATCAAGAAAAATTCAATCAAATATAGCCATTTTTCATTGACACTTTTTAACTCAGGAAAATAATATGCATTATATCTATTTTTTAATCTCATCAGTTGCTTAGAAAGAAAAGCTCTAATATATTAGATTTGAATATAATAATCGTAAAGAAAATGAATTATAATTTTACCAGAATAATGTAACATTCAATTTTTGCTATAAATATTAACATTATTTTTCATTTAACTAAAGCAGGAATCATGTCATCTCACTATTTCATAATTCTGACTATTTTCAGCTACAACAATGCTGATGATAATATTCCCGTTGCACCAGACGATGGAGTTATGATGCATATGCTGATGATTCTCAATAATGCAGAGGAACCAATAAATCTGTCGCACCTGCGTAAAAAATCAGCCGAAAAACATCGCTCATTCTTCCTAGTCTTGATTGAGTCCTCTCAAGTTATTACGACCGGTTGGCTTCGAAACGCATTTCAATCGTTTTGGGATCGCTGGATACTCAACGTTGTAATTGTATTCTGGGAAAATGGGCTTCAAATTTACACTTATTCACCATTTTCAAAGTTTCTTCTGCAAAAGCTACCCCCTAACACCTACCAAAAGGATCAACTGTTTCCAATACAAATTGTGAATATGCACAAACATAAACTAAGAATTTCCCTGTACGCTGAAGAGGTTCGTGCCGTTTTTCTGCAAAATAATTTATTAAAAGGATCAGATGGATTCATGGCAGACTTGATTGCAACAAGGATGAACGCAACCAAGGTAGTGGTAATTCCTGGAGACAATTACTCCGGAGAAATTTACGATAACAATTCAGCAGATGGCAGCATTGGATATATAGTACGCGGCGAAGTTGACGCGGCATTGAATACGCGATATCTGCTGCCGCGTAAATTTCGCCGTAGAGTAGAAAGTACTCACGTGTACGGCAGAGATGATTTATGCATTATGGTGCCCGCTTCAGCGTTGGAAACACCTCTCTTCAACATTTTCAGATCGTTTGATCGCGACGTGTGGACTGTTGTTCTGATTGTTCCATTTGTCGTTTATTTCGTTCTGAAACTACTAAGTCCGCTTGGTCGATGGAATTTTTTAACGGTTTTCGCGAGCATGTTTGGCAATTCTTCCGGAGGAATACCCAGCAACGGCCGAGTGCGGCTTGTTATGGCTATTTGGTTGATTCACTGTTTTGTCATACTGAACTTCTACAGTGGAAACTTAACAAGTAACCTCGTGTTACCAAAGATGACATCGCCAATCAACACAATACAGCAATTGGTCAACTCACCATTAGAAATTTTGATTTACAAACGGTTCGCTCCTCATATCTACACATATCTGAACTCATCAAAAGCTGCCCAGTTGGAATTGAAGCTGCGGATACGTGCAGTGACAGACAAATACTTTCAAAATAGAATGGCGGCTAACGACCTGACTAAAGCTTACATCGATAAAAATCACATAGTGTCCTTTCGCATCGGATCTAGGTCGCACACTCGTCGAGGACAACAACTGTTCCACAAGATGCAAGAGTGTCCTGTTCCATTCTACACAGTTTACGTTGTCCCTTATGGGTCACCGTATTTGGGATTCCTGAATAAAATTCTTCGACAAACGCAAGAACATGGAATTATTCAGTTCTGGGATAGAGTCATGGAAATCAACTCGAAACTTTCTGGAAAGTTCGTTATTTTGAATAAAAGGAGCGAAGACGATTTGGCGATTGCTGTGGAAATGGTTCATTTGCAAGTAGCGTTTTATATTTTAATGTTTGGCTTGTGCATTTCGTGCTTTGTATTTTTCGGTGAACTGTGTATACATCCAAGCGAAGGGGCTGCAAATAATGAAAGGGTCAATTTATCAGTTTTTGAAGGGACTCAGAAGTCAACTCAAATTGAAGGCAAAAGACTGTTGCGTTAAATTAATCAAAATTAGAATTTCACGTTAACCTTAAAACGGTACATCTTGTCAAAGCAAACGTCGCGACGCTACTGTAAACCAGGCATGAAAAAGAAAGATTGTTCATAGTAAATAAGTTAAAGATTTTATTTTTCAGAAGGTAATAATCGACTAAAGAAGTAAAGCAAGCCTTATTCTAACATTTTTCTTTCCAAGACGTAGAACACATATTCAGTATTTATCGTATATATAATGGCTTTCCAAACAGTTCCCTATCAAAAAAACATGTAAAAACGAAATACAAGCTACACATTTTTAATGACTGTTTGACTTAATAAAAGTACTGCACCAAACAATTGTATTTTTATGTATCAAAATTAACCTCAATATAGCCTAAAGGACAAAAATTTATGAGGATCTTCTATACATTGAAATTCGTACAGATACGATTAATTGGCCGTCAAATAATCGGAATCAGATCGTGTATGTATTCAAAAATTAGATTTTTTCATGAGTGATTATAATTGAAAAATTCAAAATGTCAATTCTTGAGTGATGGGAACGTCAAATGAACATTGTAAGCATAACCGTTTAGAAATTTGAAAGGAGTTTATTTTCTTTAGTCCTTTGTGAAAAAACCTAAGATTTTATTATTATATTTAGTGTTAAAGAAAAATAAATTAATTATTTTAAATAGATGAAAATAAAATGAATTGTTAGACTAACCATCTCTCCAGTAGTTAGTTTTTCAGAGGGAGATGAAAGCGGGAATTCGGTATGCAGCGAAGAGGAGGGTTTTATTACAAATCCGCGAATGATTTAATTTTGATTAGCGTCGAAAATTTCAGTTGGAATTAAAGTACAGGGTTTTCCAATAAGATGTGTTATTTTGATATTAAAAGAAAAATGCCGTTTTTAATATAAATGATCGGATGTTTATTTCATTATAAAGAAGAAGGTATGCCGTTAATAGTGAAAAAATATAAGGCAAATTACCACCACGACTACGCTTACAGGACCATACCCTTTTCATGAAATTTTCCATAACCAAATCGCAAAGCGGCTGCCCTATATCCTCGATAGCATCACGAATTCCATCTTTGGGGTTTTGAATCGACACTGAATAGTTGGTGTAGACCTTCTCTTTCACGTGGCCCCAAAGGAAGAAGTCGCAAGGTGTTAAATCACAAGATCCCAGTGTCCAATTGTGATCACCTCATCGCGAGATAACACGGTCCGGAAAAGATCAATGGTTTCGTTGCTTGTGTGGCACGTTGCGCCATCTTGTTGAAAGTAAACGTTGTCCAGATCAATACCATCCAATTCCAGCCATAAAAATTCATTAATCATCTCTTGATAGCGCAACCAACCGCACCAAACAGTCACACGTTGAGGATAGAGAGGCTTTTCAACGATAACTCTTGGGTTTTCCGACCCCAGATGCGACAATTTTACTTGTTGACGTAGCTACCGAGATGCAAATGGGCCTCATCACTCAAGAAGTTTTTTCGATTTAATTCCGGATCATTTTCACGTATTTCAAGGACCCAATCAGGAAAGACACGACGTTGTTGATGATCGACCGGCTTGAGTTCTTGTGTTAACTGAACTTTATAAGACTTAAGACTCAAACCTTCATGCAAAATATGGAGTAATGACGTTCGTGGAATGCCTAATTCCAAAGAACGACGAGGAATGGAGAAACCTGGTTTTTTTTGCACACTTTCGGTTACAGCAGCAATATTCTCGGCCGTTCATGAGTGACATGCACGGGTTTTATTCTTCACATCACTAAGTTGTCCCAACACCTCGGATTTTCCCACCAATTTCTGTATTGCGGTCCGACAAGGTGCTTCACGACGACCCAAAATGTTCGAGTTTTACCAACCGTTTCTGCCAAATTTTCACCATTTTTATGGTAAATTTTAATAATTACAATGCGTTGTTGAAGCGCGTATTGTTCCATTTTTATTAATGGCATAGTTTTTACTTGTGAAATGCCAAAAAAGACAGCTTCAAAAGTGACATCTACCGAAATAGCGGGCTTTTCAAAATAACACCTCTTATTGGAAAACCCTTTAAATTATTTCTGGCATCACGTCGTTATTTAGATCGGGAATGCGCGAATTCGATGTTGATTGATTGGCAACCTCGCAATGGTAACGTTAAAGTAATGATGAAATTTTTCTTCGGGAAATTGTTGAACGCATTTTAAACAGACAGTTGACTTAATGCCTGAGAAATTGTATCCAGATTAGTCTACTCGCGTAAGACCTGTGACTGAGACTCCTCTCCGAACTAGGTAGCCTACAAGCAGTTACCCTGGACAGAGCATATAGAATAACAAGCAAGTTCGCTAGCTGATCTGCCAAATTAAAAGAGAGGGAAAATGTTTGAAGGAAGCGATCGATACTTGAAAAGCAAAATAGAGAGCGTATTTATTGTAATTTGTTTCAATTTAAGATAAAACGTGAAAGCGCTTTCATTTGGGACAAGGCTTTCATGCACAAAATCGATTTGCTGTTGTGTTTTCATAAAAATGGGTTTTTTTCGCCCTTCTGATCAAAATGAAAGCTCATCGTCTTTCATTCCATTCAACCACCTATGCAGGGCAATATTTGAAGCTTCAAACTATTTCTAACATTTCCCCATGAAAGCGTTTGTGAACGCTTATGCATACTCAAATTGATCTTTGAAGGATGAATAACGTTAGTTTGGGAATTTGTTCTATGTGAACTCGCTTGTTAGTTCATATCCGGGTATCCGGACCAGTTGACCTGTTAGGTACAGTCCGTTGGCACGTACTGAGACTTCACGTGCTTAACCGATGAAAGAGTGGAAAATTATTACAATCGTTGTACCGAATGTATACTAAACACGATGCAGAACTATCATTATTACACCAGTTCATACATAATATAAGTTTTTTAGCTCCTTGGGTTTTAATGTACATTTTTTAAAATCATGTATTTTTTGTGCATTCGGTGCAGCAGTACAGCATAGCTTGGTTGTCAACCAAGTCGTCAAATCACTGGCATCTGAAACATTGGCTGTCTTCACTGCGGTGAAACCACTGAAATTTCACTGCCTCAAAATTTAAGTACCGAATCTATTGAAGGACACTTGAACTGCTATCTTTCGATGTGTGTACCAAGACTATTGGCAGTAAACGATTCTCATCAGATGATCTCCTTATTGAGAATTTAGTCACTTTAATAATTCAATTTCATAATTTTTTTTCTTAAAATTTTAAGGACATCATCTGGATTCTCCTCACAGTCCAGGTCCTTCAGCAGAAAGGTCACATTTACTCTTTTGAGCGTTGCTTTCAATATTCTGAAGTCAGCCAATGACTTTGTTTGAGTTGAAAATTTTACTTTATTTACTTGTTTCATACTAACATCATGGACATCTTACCTGGCTGATGACATTTCAACTATTTCAGTGCCACTCTAGCCAAATACTAGTACTTTCATTAGCGGAATTTTCTCGATACTATTTATTTTATTTGTTGAAATTGCTAATGGTTGTTGCGAACACCCCAGCGTCCTAAAGAGGAAAAAAAGGAAACTCTGCCGAACACGCCAGATATTCGAGCGGTGGAAGAAAATATAAAGAACATCGAGAATCCAATGGTCAGTGCTGCGACCGCTAACGAGGCGATCGAAGCAAGGGTCCCAAATCCCGAAATAATCACGAGCCATCCTGAAGTCCATAAAGAGATCATGGCAGGAATAGACAGGAATGACCAGACGAATAAGGCGCCGTTGTGTGATTTATTCAATAAACGACTTGAAGAAGGAAGGCTAATCCGAAAAGCGGGAGACGTTCTAAAATGTATACAATCTGCATGCAACTCAACAAAAATCAACAAAGCAGTAAAGATGGGGCTTCTTAAACTAGAGGAGCTCTTAGACCACATAGGACATTATTGGAGGAGCTGGTCAAAGGCCGAAGAGGACCAGAAGGCCGAACAAAAGCAGAAGGCCGAACAAAAGCAGAAGGCTAAAGAAGCGCTGACGGCTAAGTCAAAAGGGCACGTGCGTATAGCTTCACCATCAAACATCAATAAAAGAATGGCATCTAGCTCAATTGAAGGATATCGGAATAAAAGAAGAAAGGAAAAAGCACTTGAAGGCGAGAAACACTAGATCAAGGGTTCCAGACAGTGCTGACAAAATTAGATAACAAATCCACTAAGAAGTTCCTTCAAAAAGCGCCAAAAAATGAAGTTTGCATGGTCGCCCAACAAGAAAGAAGACCTGATGCGAAACAGGAGGGAAAGAAGATCCGACAAAAATTCCGGCAGTAGGCGCTGCTCGTAAAACCCCAAGATGGCCGATTCTACGTGGAGATGCTGCGGGATATCAGGGGAAATGTAAGGCCCGAAGACACCAACACTGCCATTAAAGCAGTACGACCAACACAGTCGGGCTACATACTGGTCGAATTCAGTACAGAGGCCAACAATAAGGAAGCATTCAGCGACGCAGTACAGAAAGTCCTCGGTAAAAGCTAAACCTACGCCATAGTTGCCGACTTTATACTGCAGAGTGAGCAACAACATGATAAAAGTTCTGTATCACGGTATCCTGATGAAAATGATACTGCCACCATCTGGTTTTGGAATAGTAATTTCCAGGCGGATATCTTTAGACAGGAGGATGGTATTGTGTGGGTTCGGTGCTCAGGGACCACCTTCTTTAGTGTATACCTAACGCTGAACGAATCGATATCATATTTTCAAGTTAAGCTGAAAGCTTTGAAGGGCACTGTTTCGAAAGCAGACGGCATCGTGGTCGTTAGGGGAGACTTCAACACAAAAGCAATCGAATGGGGCATGCCTCAAACAGATTCGCAGGGAAAACGAGTCGTAGAAATGGCGGCCAGGACGGCGCTCACAGTACTAAACACCGGAAGTACGCTGACTTTTCACCGTATTGGCAGTGAAGGAACCATACTGGAAGTGGCATTCGCCTCGGAGTCCTCCGTATGGAGGATAAAAAATTGGAGAGTATTAGAGGAATACTCAGCCAGTGATCATCAGTGCATTCTGCTTGATATTCGAGATATAGTCTCCCGACGTCTGTGCTATCGGCTTCCTCCAATTGGGTGGAACATCGGCAGGATGGACGTTGAGAGGTTCATTGAGGTGCTGACAGCATTCATCCGAAAAAACTGGCAGCTGAAGACATGGTGAACTCAACTGTGAGCATCATTACGACTGCTTGCTCCCAGTGTATTGGTGATCGACTGAAATCGCTGAAAAGCGAACGGAGTGTCACAAGCTTTGGCGTGAGGCCCAACGGGCATGGAACACCTTCACAAATTGATTAACAACAGGTAGGCTCGCTGTTGGCAAGATCTAGTGGACAATGTGAACAAGAATCCGTGGGGCTTGGCTACAAGCTAGTTATGCGGAAGCCTGGTCCCCTATGGGAACCTTGGATACATGATGCGGAAAAACGGATCAGATAGTGTGGGCACACTTTCCCGCCCATTCTGCCCGTGTTGACGCTGTCTATAGCGAAATAGGAATCGAGAGTCCATTCTTCGCACAGCCAGAATTGGAAGAGGCAGTCTTTTCACTGAAAGCAAGGAAGGCTACTGGTCCAGATGGTGTTCCAACTGATGTGTTGCAACTTGTCTATCGCCATTGTTCTGACTTGCTGCTCGGCACATTCAACGCTTGCCTACGGAACGTGGTTTCCCCACTACGATGGGAGATGGTGAGGCTTATGCTGATCAGCAAGGAGATGGGGAGTCCCAGATCGCCGTCCACATACCAACGGTTATGCATGCTAGCCATGGCTGGGAAAGTGCTAGAGAAACTCAACAAGAGAAGATTCTACGTCTAGCACTCGTTGCGTGTTGACATGTTTTTAATTCGCTCCTGTATATAAAGCAAAATTACAATATACGAGCAAGACATCAATCCACGATGCTATAAACATACTAAGCGCAGGAGGAGCAAACGACAGCGCCAATTACTATGCGGTGCTGTCTGCGATGAACGACGAAATGGACATCGAGATGGAGGGCCAAGATAAAATAGGTAAGATTAATGATTGTAATAATAATTTCATTGAATATTCAAAATCAAAAACTAAGGAGAAAGAGAAGAAGCCAATCGTTGTGTCTGATGGTTCCCCTATTAAAAATAATAAGGCAAATGAGAAAGCTCCTCCAATTAACGTTTTTGGGCAGCGTGGAGGCGATATGGTTCGGTTATTGGCAGCTGAACATAAAATCGATAGCTTAGAAGTTAAGAGAGTGACCGCTGATAAACTCACAGTCAAGACAAAAACATTGGCTGATTCAAAACTGGCAAAATATGCTCTTAGTAGTGTAAAAGCTCCCACTTCACATACACGCCAAAAGCGGAAAAAATCAGACTTTCCTGTTGAAGGGCTTGTACTGTGGGGAGAAAACAGTTGATCTCCTTGAAATGTTGCAGGAAGGAGCACCAGCTGTTAAGTTCATCAGTGTGAAAAATTATGCTACAAGGAGATCAACTGTTAAAGGCAAAATGTTACCATTTTATTTGGTTCAAATTTCTAACGATAGCAGTCCGAATACCCTTCAACAAGTATGGTACTTAAACTTTAGAGTTGTGAGGTGGGAACGCCTACAAAAAACTGAGGTCAACCAATGTTACAGGGGCCAAAGCTTCGGTCATTCGGCTGCTAATTGTGCCATGCACTATCGTTGTGTTGAATGCAAAGATATTCACGCCCCCGGTGAATGCAAATTGGCTTAGATGGAGCCAAAAGAAAAATTATACTGTATTAATTGCGGTATATTTGGTCATCCAGCATCATATCGAGGATGCCCTCGGTATCAAGATGCAAGAGTTAAATTTTCCCCAAAACAAACCAAAGTAAATCACAATTTGTTACCTCCCAACTTCGTCAAACCTGGGGTATCATTTGCACTTGCTACAAGAGGACCAGCAGACAACAATGTAAATAAAATAAAAATGCAAGTGGCAATAATGAGCTGCTTCTCAAATCTACCAACAATTTGAATCTCTTTCAGATAGAGTAACTAAACCAGACCAACAAATCACCACCAATAATCCAAGAAGTGTATTTCTGAAATCGTGGATAACAGATAACCAAATTGAATACAGGTGCAATCTATATGGGCCGGAGCTTCCAACATACCCTAGGACAAATTCATATTTGGACCTATGCTGAGGCAAGACTTGGATTCAGCTTTAATAGTCCTCAACGGAAACTGCAGGTGCTTCCTTATGATAGCGACCATAACGCAATCGTAATGGAAATCAATCATCGAAGGGATGATTTCTTCCTCATTCCAGTTCAACATGAAAATCATCGGTTGAATTTCAAAAAAAAACAAACTAGGGAAAGTTTCAAGAGAAGTTTAATCGGGAGTACCAGAAGCAATGTCCCCCTTCTGATGATGGCAACTCTTGCTCAACGGTTCCTAATGACAGGAATCTAACTAACGATGAAATAGATGTCTATTTGTCGAAGTTAGAGAAGCTGACGTTGGAAACGATTGAGAAAGTAGTTCCCAAGATTAAACATCAAAACAATATAGAAGGATATGAAACACCAACCATCGCAAGGTTGAAAAGATTGAAAAATCTTCTTTTTACACGCATGAACAATATTTATCGACAATTTTTGGACTACAACAATCCCTCGTTGGCTTTGTTGAAATTACACCTGAAGAATGTCCGGAACTTAATCTGTTCATACTTCAGGAATGAGGTCAGCAATCAGTGGGCGGACTACTTAAGGGGTATTAGCCCACAGGACCCAGATGGGGTTTTCGCGAAAGTGAATATCATATTCCGCCAAAAGTCTTGAGTGAAGGTACCGAGTCTTAAAGTCACTAGTGATAAGGTAAATCTTCTTGATAGGGCTGGTATCGAAATTGATAGTACGACTCCGGATAGAAATGGAAACAGGATTATTTGTGAGGGATTGCCCTGATTGGAACACATTTTGAATTGGTTTACCTATCAAACCCTGAGGAAGGGAATGAAATATTTTCAGAAGTCGTTGAAGCAAAAGTTTCCGACTTCAAATCAAGCCTGAATGGCCAATCAATTCTTCATTTCAATGAAACATTGACTTCTGACCTCATACGAAGCTTGAATCCTATTGATTATTTTGTCAGCTATGAAGACTTGTGTTTCATACTCGGCAAGATAAACAACAAGAAATCATGTGGTACTGATGGTATTCCAAATGTAGTTCTCCGACATTTGCCTGAGGTTGCTATTAGGAACTATTGCATATTGTTCAACAACATGTTGAGCAATTCTTATTTCCCAAATGAAAGGAAAAAGGCTAAGGTATTTCCGATCTTGAAGAAAGGAAAAGAATCTCCATGCCCTAAAAGCTATCGCCCAATCAGCTTGCTGCCTAATATCAGCAAGGTGTTTGAAGTGATACTCAACAGAGCACTAAACGCCCACATTGAGGAATATGAGTTGATGCCGAATTGCTAATTTGGTTTTCGTGCCAGGCATTCGACCACACATGCAATAACGAAAGTAACCTCAGACATCTGTTGGAAATTAAATGATAGACAATGTGTTGAAGCATGTCTCATTGATATGGAGAAAGCCTTCGATATGGTGTGGTT
Source organism: Odontomyia ornata (assembly GCA_963969285.1). NCBI lineage: Eukaryota > Metazoa > Arthropoda > Insecta > Diptera > Stratiomyidae > Odontomyia > Odontomyia ornata. Next base: position 182,769,642 of record OZ017738.1, read on the forward strand.
AGATGGACTAGTTTTTATACTCCTTCACGACAAGTTCCCCAGGCACCTCGTCGCTATGCTGTGCAATATGTTATACGGGAAATTGTTTGTTGTAACTGACAGAAATCTGACAACAATGCGCGAATTCAAGGTCTTGAATGGTCTACAGCAGGGAACAGTTACTGCGCCTCTGCTCTTCTCAATCTTCATTCTCAAGCTATTGAACCGCTTTGAATTTAAAGTCTTGCCAACGTGATCATTAGGAGCGTTTGCTGATGATCTGGTCATCTATACAGCAGACCAAAAAGCTACAATAGCTCAGAGAAATCTCCAAAAAATGTTCAATAATGTGTAGCTGTACACTGACAATTGGCGAATAAAAATCAATGCGCAGAAGTGTGAAACAATCTTATTTCGGACAACGCTGGGGGCGGTCAGTCAAGACCTGAAACGTAGTTGGAAGGATTTCCACATCATGGCTCGCGAGGCTAGTTCAGTTTGGGGTCCACATAAACCCGGTTTTCGGTACCTCGATGTTCATCTCGATCAGTATCTGTACTATACTGAACATGTCAAAATCATGCTCAGTAAGGCACAAAGTGGTCATGGCGAAGAGTCTTTCATTCCAAATACATTGATCAAAAGATCAAAATTATCTATTGCAAGACCCTGGTTATCACCCTAGATGTCAGATCTGGTATAACTAGGGCGCTAGTACTATGGAAAGATTGAGTTTTCGAAAGGAAATGTCTTCGTGCATGTACTGGTTTGTACAGAAAGCCTGAGACGGATTGGAAACATTATATATTGAATGGAAGAATTTATCAAACTGCTCACTACGATTAGTATTGAATAAAGCGCTTTTGACTTTGACTCAACAAGAGAAGACTCATCGACGCAACCCATGCTAATGGTGACCTATCTCCTCGGCAGTACGGTTTAAGAGCAGGACGTTCCACCATTTATGCAATTGCAGAAGTAGTTAGTGTGGTCCAAAGGCAGATATATATAGCCGCACCAAGCGACAGATCGTCCTGTTAGCGATACTTGACATTAGGAGCGCCTTCAACCTCGGTAGATGGGTGGATATTTTGGATACGTTGGAAAACTCTTTTCAAGTTCCAGAATAACTAATGCGGCTTTTGAAGGACCGAGGCTATCTACCGTTGGTACAGACCTATGGAACGCAACTTACGATGGGCTACTGAGGCTGGACATGTCAGAGGAGCCGCTGTTGCCCAGCTATGCGGATTATGTCGCGGCTCTGGTTGCTGGACGCACCGTTGAACGAGTGCAACTTAGGCTGGTTATGCTCATGCTAATGTGGCGAGTGAGAGACTTGATGACTGCTCGCGGGTTCAGTCTAGCACTGGAGAAAACCGAAGTGGTCATCTTCATAAAAAAAGAGAATCCCTAGAGAAAGGCTGATCAGTATTGGAGACATACGAATCGAATTGAAGCCAGCGGTCAAGCACCTGGGGCTACTGATCGACTCAAAGTTGAGTTTCTCAGAGCAAATCTGGGCAACGGCTGAGAAGGCCGCTTCAAAAGTATCGGCTCTGAGTCGACTTATGGCCAACGCAGGGAGACCCAGCCCACCAAGAAGACGCCTCTTGATGAGCGCTGTAGGCTCAGTGCTACTGTACGGAGCAGAAATACTGGGTGACGCTCTCAGTAAGGAGGTATACCAAAAACACTTGGCAGAGGTACAGAGAAGATGAGCACTGAGAATTGCATCTTCGTATCCGACAGTCTATGATTCAGTAGTGAGAGTTATTGCAGGCGTGATACCAGTTGCTCTTCTTGCTAGAGAGCGCCGCGCTATTTACCTGCGTCGAAACGAGGATGCGAGGGAGGTATTTGTCCGCGAAGAAAGGCAGCACTCACTCAACGATTGGCAGCAGTCTTGGATGAATTGTACGAAGAGAAGATGGACTGCGCGCCTCATCCTGGATGTGAGACCGTGACTGAATCGAAAGCATGGTGAAACTGACTTCTATCTGACCCAGCTTTTGAGTGAGCATGGGTGTTTTCAGTCTTACCTGCACAAGGGTGGTAAGTCACGGTCCCCTGCTTGTCGGTTTCGCCCAGGAGAGGAAGACAATACCTGCCACACATTTTTTGCGTACACAAAATGGAAACAAAAACACCTCTGCAGGGTGATGAGAGAGTTCACGCCAGGTAATATAGTCGCAGTGATACTCGAATCGGTCGACAAATGGAACCAGGTGGCACATTATGCTCGGGCAGTCCTTAAAGATAAAAGGGACTTACAGCAGCCGAGAGGGAGCGTGGGGTGGGGGGATCGCTTGTCTGGCCATTCCTCTTCCCCTCTCCCCTTCCGCTAGAAGAGGGATCCGCCAGCATGAAGGCACCTCACGGCATAATAAAACGAAACCTGCCCGAAGAAATGTATCAAACAGTTCCAGGCTGGGTTCTCGGGTTGACAGGGGAGGTGTTTAGTGGGTAGTCCGGTCGCCTTTTTGCGAGCATGGCAGTCCTACACTCTGTGTTCAAATGACGTTTACTTCCCAACCACAAAAAAATGGTTCCTGGCTCAGGGTTTGGCACTCCATATCTTCTTGCAAATGCTGCGTTCAATCCACCAGTGCTCTGAATACGCTCAGTTTCTCAACATGGTTCCTTCAGTTTCCCTTTTCTGTTCTGGAGGAATTTTCTTTTCCAGTTATATTCTCTTGCTTGATAAATTTGCTTTGAATTTTGCTTGATTGACCAACCTTAAAGTTTCTCATTACTTTTTGTAATTTTTGAACAAGTAATTTAATGAAGCACTTTCATTCTTCAGCTTACCATTTTGTTGCTTTAGAATTGCGCTTAGTTTCTTTTCTTCGATGGTTTTTTTCGGATTCGCGTGAATTTTGTATACTTTTGAAATTTGCCGCTTACGTTTTTTCTCCCATTGAAAGTCATTTTTTTCATGTTTTGGATAGTCGAAGTCATCCGCCTGCTCCAGCGTACGTTTCTAGTATATGTACCACCTTTTCTTATTTTTCTTTTTTAACCATGCAACCACTCAGTTTAGAAACCTAATGATGATATTCAACAATGAAATAATTGTAACAATGTAAGAAACAAATGAACTTTTTCCAATATAATTATAGATAAGGCATAAGGCGTTTGAGAATTAAATGTGTAAATTAATGACAGCAGAGAATAAAGAATACATCTCAACACTATGAACGCTAGACGTAGAATGTGTCTTTATAAATCACATATCATACCTGTTGAAGTCAGCTTCGATGACTGTAACTTGATTCTTTTAAAGCTTCAAGATTATAAAGAATGGTGTTATACTACCGAAATATCAAGTGAATTGACACTAAGGAACTATGGAAGGATCTTTATATCTTAAATTTACTGAGCATAAAATTTTCATAATTAAATTGTATTTACTTCCACAGTTAAGGACAGTCGCCTTTAAATTGAATCGTACTGTTATTTTAATAGATTTTTACAATTCTTCTGTGTCATGATTATTCATTATTATCTTCTTGTTATATTTCTTTGATTTCGTATATATTTATTTGTTTTCTCTTTTACAACATGAAATTTATGAATTGAAATAATTTGTACACACCATTACCTTTCAAACCTTTGCATACATAATTACTAGGGACTTCGATCTCCGCTAGATGGTAGTTATTTTGCTGCTGCCGATGAGAAATATAGTATATGTACCCTAAAATTTTGTGATCTAGCAAGTTTTGTTTGTTTGTTTTATGTTGGAGCAAGATGGCTGTTTCAGCCACTCTTTAGCGCTTAGACCTTGGCTCATTGCACTCAGCAATCCCATCTATCAGACCCTAGTCGTTTTTTATATTAACGAAGTAAGTCCGATTGATTTTCATCCGTGAGCATATTCCGGCTCATTGCTGGTACACTGAATATTTGCAGCCTGGCATAGGTGGAGGCTGGAGACTCGCATACATAGTCCATGGTTGTCTCATTTTATTGTAAGCACTGTTGGCAGATAGGATCTTCTGCAATACATATTCTTCGTAGATAAGCACGGCGGGAATTGTGCATTGTAAACAGTCCAACCAGAGTTCTACACTCTTTTCTACTTAATTTAAGTAAACAATCGGTTAACGTCTCACATAACTCTTTTACTAAATATTTACTAAGTCTACAGCCGTCACATTTCCACTAAGAGTCCGCCGACTAAGTCTTCAGCTAGCAGTTTGTCTTACGAATGATATGAAAGTTGGGGGTTCCTATACAGAGTTTCGGGCTGCTGGACAAGGTATCTGAGGCCTCCTTCGCTTAAGGGTCAGATTTCTTATTGCCCTTGTCCCAGAACCCAAAAGACCTGTTGCGAAATATAAAATTAAACAAAAAAATAACCCCGGAGCCACACCTCGCACAACATTTTAATCGGAATATTGTCAAAGAGACACTACATGCGCTGAAGAATTGGCAAGAAGGATTAATTGATCAATTAGAGTTAATGTTAGTATAAACCATGTAATAATGAGTGATAAGTAAAATTACGACAGTATAGATCGTAGCGTACTGTACCAAATAATGCTTTGCTTTAGCATCCCTGCCAAATTAGTCCATCTTACCAAAATGACAATGATATCGACGACCTCCCAAGTCCGCATCAATAACCAACTCACCGATGCCTTTGACACAAATATCGGACTGAAGCAGGAAGATGAGATGGCCCCATTGCTATTCAATTTGACACTGGAGTACGTCATACGGAAGTACATGAAGTACGTTACTACACAAGTCGAGCCAAGTAGTAGCCTTTGCGGACGACATCAACATTTTGCAACGGTTATTAACAACTGCCAAAGAATTCTCCCTGAAACTCGACAGCGAAGCAAAACTAGCAGGGCTACAAATCAATGAAAATAAAACACAGCTCATGAAGCAGTCAAGGAAAAATACCTCAAGTACACAAAATATTACACTTGGCAAATACAGTATCGAAAATGTTAGCGAATTTGTGTATTTAGGCGCCAAAATAATGAAAACGGGTAATGAAAGAGACGAAACACGCCAAAGAAAATAATTTGCAAATAAAATATTTTATTCAGTTTTGACGAACTTGAAGACCAGCTGCATATACACGAAAACAAAGCTCCAAGTATACAAATCTGTGATAAGACCTGTGTTATGCTATGGGTGAGAAACATGGACCCTAATCCAAGCATCCGCAAATATATTGAACGGTTTTGCATGCCGGGTCCTGAGGCAAATAATCGGAATGAAGCTAGACGGAAACCAATGGTGAATTCGATACAACCATGAGCTGTATGAAATTTTTAACGAACCAGAGCTCTCATCGATTGTGAGACTACGGAAGCTGCAATGGGCTGGCCACATGAATTGTATGGACGAACAATGGATACCCAAAAAGGTATTCGTTGGGAGAACTGAAGGCTGGAGACTAGTAGGGAAACTGAGGAAACACTGGTCTGACTCGGTCGACGAAGACAGTTCATCGTTGCTCGGATTTCGAAATTGGAGGACGCAGTTAATAGACCGAGACAGTTGGAGGCGCTATTTGCAGGAAGCGAAGGCCCGAGAGGGGCTGTAGTGCTAAGAAGAAGAAGAAGTAAGGTTAAGGATTAAGTTAAAAGGAAGCAGCTTTATTCGCCACCGAAGTTTAACTCCACTGCCACGACGAGGATTGGCAGGAAAATTTGGAGCTAAGGAAGCACAACCTCCCAAGGAATGAGTCTGGTGTACACAAAGATATCCAACGCTAAGGTGCTAAATCGTCAATCATCATTCCGATGGTATCGAATCCGATGCAAACGTTCTAATATATTTGTCAGGCGACAATCTAAATGAGAAACGTGTGCCGAATTACAGCTTCGCCGGCATATTAGAAGCAATTCCAGTACGCTTTGATCAAATTGCTAGTTTCTATGCTAAGTATCAGAAAAACTGAAGTAATTGGAAACGCAAATGCCCCGGGATTCAATCTTGTTAAAACTTTTACAAAGACAGAACATTGTTAAAAATGGATATTACCTTTTAGATACACCGAGAGCGATGCAATGTTTGTGCAAACGCGGCAGTTAAATCAAATTACTACGAATGGGAATTAAAAATGACGTGTACGTGAGTTTACAACAAGACACAAATTAGCAACAACAACAACTACAAAAGGAAGAAACAAACATGTTTCGCAGTAAAACCTCATGTGTCGTCTCTTTTCTTAAACGAACTCAATGTTCTCATAATAACACTAAAACAACAAACCAACAACATCATAATCAAGCAGGATCGCCATACTACCACTAAATTTGAAAACTAGCGTCGATCGCAGTCTATCGCCTTGCCAAAATATTCCTTCGTAAAATCCAATCGAACTTATAATCGATGAATACCATTCTTATACATAAATTCTTAGTTGATTATTAAAATAAATCCTACAAAGAGAACAAGCGTTCTGATAAGATGCTAAACAATCAGCACAATCATCACACAAACACAAATATTTGCAAGGGAACAGTACGATACAGCTTTGTCACAAAGATCCTTCTTCTTCCATATCGTTCTTGTTGCTGGCAGTTTTATTTTGAATGGAGCTTGATTGTCGTATTGCAGATCTTGGTTGAACTAGACTACGGCTTCAAACAGCAGATCTACGCGATTCAATAGTGGTTCTGGCACGAGATGGATCTTACTGGCTAGATACATTAAAATTCGGTTCAAAAATTGCATCAATTGTCTTGCGACTGCATGAAGTAGCAATGAATTCGTTATCAAGAGGAAGAGTATCGTAGCTACTACGATTGTCCAAATGGGCTTATTCTTCAATCAAAATACGATCAAAGTATACACTTCTACTTCTAAGGAGGTTGACCTTGAATACCCCAATAATATGCTGGATAAAAGCAGTTGTATCGCAGAGATTAAAGACGATATTATATTTGGCACAATCACAACAAAACGTGCTTACAAAATACTTGAATTTATCGTCCGACATACAGTCTATCGCCTTACCAAAATATTCCTTCGCAGACACAATGATGGCACAGGCAACGAAGAGGGCCACTATAACCTGACAGTGTAAACCAAATATGCCACCATAAGCGCGTACCTCCTTCTTCTTTTTCTTAAAATATTTCGTGATGGGTTAAATATTTGCAACATTTTCCACCCGAGGGCAACCAAATGAAGAACTAACTGCTAAAATCGGAATGATGAACGTGCACGTAAACACAAAGTATCAAAATAACAAATGACATTACAAACAAAACAAGTCGATATTGCTGTAATCGATAATGCAGATGATTGTGCGAGAAAGAAAGATGGCCACCAAGAAAAACTGATTTCGAGTCCAAGGAAAACGCTGTAAAATTGAACAGCTGTGGTGGTTGTTGTGGCCTTGAACTTGGGTTCTTCAACTTAAGAAAAAGAGCCGTTACGACAAGTTAATAAAAGAGCCAATGACGGTCTTATAGTATCCTAATGATTCAGGGGAGCCTCAAGTTCGCCAATTGGCTCCTGGAAACAGTTCAAGCGTTGGCGAGTGGCGCCTTCCTATCCCGCCTCCACGGGTTAGCCCCGACCGGCATGGTTTCGTGTAATGTAACAAACCCTGAGCAAATTGTGCTCCCAACAGAGTTTATGTCATTCAAGCATTCATAGACAGTTTTTGATCTTACAGAACGTCCCGAGATGGCAAGCAATGCCATCGGGTAATCTTTGCAAACATAGACCTACCTCCTTTTCCTTTTATTAGGCTTGATTCATGACACCACGTGTAGTAGAGCGAACATTATTGCCAGAAATACAGAAATTGGCATTCCTAGTGGTATCGATGTCTAGAAGTCTTGATTTAAGAACCATCCTGCTCCAGTTCCCTCTTTGGTCTGAGAGCCATTCGTGTATAAGGTGATGTCTGCCTCACTGAATACCGACTCCGAATGTGACCACATGGTCCTGTCCGCGTATTCTGCTACTGAAAATCTCAGGGTCGATTTTACGACCTCTTCTTTTATGAACAATTCAAAGGCAGGTAACTTAATATGGCATTCAACACTTTGCCTGGTGTTGGGCCAAACGGCCCAGTAATTACTATGCACACCATTCCTTGCAGCCTGGGCATGCAAGATGAAACTCAAGAGCATCTGCAGTCTGGTGGAGTAAAGTAGACTTTACTCCACCAGACTGCAGATGCGCAGCAAATCAGTGGCCTGATAATCGATGCAAGTTATGACTGGTTGTTCCGCGATTTACAAAAAAAAACACAATTTGTAAATTTACAATTTGTTTTATTTAACAGTGCTTCAATAACTTAACCACTTAAATTTATAATATTTAATTGCTAAGTAAACAAAATCCTACCTGGGTGCAATTAACTTAATTTAGCATACGCAGCGGCGTTTGCAAAACGGTTGTCGCTACAGGTGAAACGATCAGCTTGGTCATCGATTAGTTTCAAATGCTATTTCAGGTCATAAAAAATGCGCGAATGAAATGATAATGCGCGTGGAAAAGTGATAAGTAAAGGAAGAACGGTAAGTGTAAGGTCATATCTTAAATGCGCGTGGAAAAATGATGAGGAAAGGAGTAAAGGTAAGTAGAAGGTGATAACTCTCCCCACCTTAAAAATCTGTGTCTCACAGATTAGAATGGTAAAACAATGGGCTGCATCCGAGATGCTGGAGCCGGGTTTGTAATAGGTGAGCGTTGAAGGTAAAATACTAGAAAGATTCCAAATAGGGCTTAGATGAACAAAATTAAATCAGAGGAGATTGATAAAGCGTTATTTACGGAAATTTCGTCGAACTTCTCTACGTTATCCAAATGGAGTTTGTGCAAGAGGTGGAGATCTAATTTATTGCCCCTTTCAGTTAAATTTGCGTTAAGGATTGATAGTAGAACTTGGAATGTCCTTATTTCCCTGCTCGTATATTTTATATCATCAAGCCAAATCGTGTGATTCTGGAGGCTAATAAGATATGCCCCATTAAGGACTCGGGTAACGTTACCGTGTCTAAGGCTTCCATTTAAGTTCGTAAGATAAATTGTGTTTCCTTCCAAGACCTCAACGACTCGATTACTGCAATACTGGTAGTCGCATATTGCATCGGATCTAGTTAGTATTTGAACAATGCAATCAGAAGGAGGTAAGGCTATCAATTGATCAATGGTAGTATCCTGAATGCAAGAGCAGTTGCCGCTTAGTGCGTAATTGTTAGGTTGTGCTAGAAAGAGGTCGGAATGGCTAAGATGTATCATCTTGTTGTTCCTTATTGTTGGGCGGATAATTACATGATGAAGGTCGAGGTTACTAGTTTTGGGTAGACTCGGGACATATATTAGTAACGAGCCTTCAGAAATTACCAAAGGTGTCGCAAATTCGATAGCCTGAATTTCGTTCCCATATGGGAGGGTTTCAGTTTGGGCAAGCAAGTTACTGATTTTGGAACTGCTCAAAAGATTGGAATTGATTATACTCTCTTTAGCGAGTTAGCAGGCTAGAGCTATCTCGCGAATTTCGTCCTTAAACGTTGACATTCTATTGTATAGGGACTGCTCAAATTTATCATTGTTAAATGTTTTAAGGTCAACAGCAATCCTATCGTCATTGTCCGCTAGTTGAGCTGTTACTTTAGCAGTGTAGTGGTTCAATTTATACTGTTTATTATTGTTATCAATTATGTTGTTTTGCGATTTGACGATGTTATCCCCGTCAGTAGCGTCTGGGTTACCTGCCAGCCACTTCTAGGCCGAACCGATCCAATCAATTGAACGCTTAGTCCTTCTTTGATCCTTGCTTTGCAGTTGGTCAAGTAACGCATCTATCGTTTCTAGTTGATGGTAAAGCTGTGGCAGCAGAATACTGGATCTATTGACGCGACCCCATACAATGGACCTCATCTTAGGCGCTACGTCGTTGAGTTTACCCAAATCGATTGAATGAATTATCTTGAAGTCTCCATCTATGATTTTGCCAATTCCTCGTCTCACGGTGACTATTAGTCCCGTATACTCGTAAGTGTGTATTGAAGCCCGTGCTTTCGTTGCGATTAGTCTGAAAAAGGAATATTACTTTTCAGATGTGATTCACGGACTTTGTTGCCTGAATCAGTGGTGATGGTTACACGATTTTTCTTAGCTACTATAAGTTTTTTTTAAAGTGGTTTGTCTTTGGTCTTTATTTGTTTATCCCTTCTATATACTACGTCACCAACTTGGTACGTTTTGAGTTTCGCCCTCCGTTTATTATATGCATGGATTTGACTCTTCTGCTTGCGAAGAATTTCATGCTTTAGATCATTTTTCAGTTTAATGTTAAAGTCAACGATACCTTGGTAATTAATTCGATGTGATCTACCTAAAAACACATCTACAGGTTTCACTCTTGTTACAGAGTGAAACATGTTGTATTTATCGACAGCAATAGCTATTATTTCCTTTAGATTGAGTTCTTTATACTCTTGCTGAAGGCATCTAACCAACTCTATTATTGTTGAATGGAGCCTTACGATAGCACCGTTGATTTCACTCTTCAGAGGAGGGGTTACATATACCTTGACCCCTAATGCTCCTATGAGATTCATGACTACTAGGTTTATGAATCCGCCTTCGTTGTCTATCACCAAAATTTTCGGTACTGTAAAATAATGTAGAATTTTGATCATCTTTTCCCGTAGGTGAAGGGCGGATTTGTTCTTTATTGAAAAAAATTTTGCGAATTAGCTGAATTTATCCATACACGTTACGTATTTTTCGCCGGCAATTTGTATGATGTCCATATGCACGATTTCCGATGGGTATTCTGGAATTGGTGTTTCCTGCGATTCAAGCTTTTGAGGATTGCGATCATATTTGTTGATATTGCATATTTCCCAGGATCTCGTATATTGTTAAAATTATTTATTCATCTTAGGAAAGCAAAATTTTTCAAGTATTTGGTCCTTGCTCTCCCTATAGCTCCTGTGCGCTCGTCGATGCTCCTCTTTTATTATGTGCAGTTTATTGTCTTCATTGGCAATATCCTCAACCGTACGCTGAGTGATGCGAAATTTGTACTTCAAAAAATAATCTTTATACGAGTATATATCCTGTAGTAGGACTATGAATTTTTCGGAAATTATGATTCCATTGATAAAGTCGGGGCTTAATATGTAATGATTTTAAGATGTACGTGTAGGACACGGGTGCCGATGGTCTGGCACAAGTGTCAGCGAGCTAAAACAACACCGAGCTCAGCTAACTAGCTTCGCTTAACGACCGCGTACGCGTGCTTGACGACTAGCATTTGCGGGATCATATGAGGCGGGTTCTTGTCGAGCCACGAAGCTACACTACAAAATACTTATCACGCGTACTCTACTCTACAAGACGTACCGATCAATTTTTATTATCTTTAGAAATGTTCTATTAGGTGTTAATTAAGCTACTCTACAGTAATTCAATATTTTTTTGCCTCGTTAAAGTCAGCGGAAACGGAGGCTTGAGACAAACGCAAACATTACACAAAAAGCAACCGTTACTTTCTCCGAAGAAGGTCGTTGCATTACAAGGGGAATGTCAAACCTAAAGATGTTGAAGTGGCTGAAGTAAGCCCCTCATCTCTGCGTAAAGGATGGAAACTTGACGGATGTAGTTTGCTTTACACTAGTAAAACAACAAACAAAGCAGTTTCGACGGGGTGACCACTTTATCTCTTCAGGAGCAGCCACTCCTGATCACCACGGGGCTGCTCGACTGCTTATGTTTATTACAAATAGTTGCTTAAGTTTTTCGACTAATGCTTCCTTCGTGATAGCTGCAAGACAGATAAAGTACCTGTCAAAGCCAGGGTGTGGTTATTCGTTACCAATCATTTCTTTTCCCTCAGAGAAAATTAATTGCTTCCTAAAAACATTAATCGGCGCTTCACAATGTGGGATGAGATCGGAATTATCCTCAATAGCACTATGCGCCGTTCCTGATGTTGAGATAAGAGCGTTTGCTTCTAGTGGCAATCTCGAGAGGGCATCGGCCACCAAATTAGTTTTTCCGGGTTTATAGATGAACTCATAGTTAAACTCTTCTATTCTAGCTTTCCAGCGTTTAAGTTTAGCGTTATGATTGCTGTTGCTCAGTGCAAAGGTAAGCGCCTGGTGGTCCGTCAGGATTCTTACTGTGCCTTTATTTCGTTAAAGGTTTTGAGCTCAGTAGCTCCTAGCGAAATCGGTCTTTTCTTAGACTGATTCGCTTTGAATTGAACGTTATCTCCTTTAGTTAAATTTGTAAGTGGCTTTGCAACGTTTGCAAAATCCCTGATAAATTTCCTATAGTAGGACGCCAAGCTGAGAAACGCTTTCAGGTCTTTTCAATTTGTAGGAGGCTCAACTTTAGTAATAGCTTCTATCTTTTTAGGATCCGGAAGGATACCATCCTGTGAGATAATGTATCCCAAATATTCAACACGGGTCTTCAAGAACGAAGACTTATCTTAGTTAACTTTTAGATTCGCATTCTCGAGTTGAGACAGTATGGTTTCCAGATTTTTCAGATGTTCATCCTCCGATTTCCCCAGCATAATAATATCGTCTATATAAACAAAACATATTTGGCCGATAAAGGGTTTTAAAACGTCATCGATCATTCTTTGAAATATGGCGGGCGCGTTGTTGAGGCCGAACGGTAACGTTGTAAACTCGAATTTACCATTTTCAGTGGAGAAAGCCGTTTTCGGGATATCACTATCTCGCATACGAATCTGGTGAAACCCGGATGTTAGATTAAGGGTGGTGAATATTTTGAGCCTAAACTCGCAAGCGTGTTTGTTGTACATATCTGGTATTGGGTAAGTGTCTGATATAGTAACTGCGTTCAACCTTTTAAAATCTATTACCAATTTGTACTGCTTTTCACCTGCTGAATTGGCTTTTTTGGGCACGACCTAGATAGGTGAATTATATGGGCTTCTTGACGGGCGAATAATTCCATCCTCTAACATTTTCTTAATTTGTTGATCCACCTCAGGCCTTAAGTCAACCGGATAGCTAAAGGATTTAGTGTAGATAGGGTCTGATGTGGAAGTTCTAATATCAGCCCTTACGTTTGTTTCGATGATTTCCCTATCGCTTATAGGGCCAAAAACCTTGACATACTTATTCAAGATGGCTTGCAGCATATTCCGAGTTGTTTGAGGAAGGTGGTCACATGCCTTTAGAGGGATTTTTATATTTGGCCTGATTTTGAGTATGTTATTTTTTCTATCGATGATAGCGTCCAGTGCCTTTAAAGTATCGTCCCCTATAATACCGTCGAACGACTTCAGTCCTGGTAGCACAAAGAAATCTACTAGCATGTTGTTGTCTACACTTTTAAAAAATTTCCCTGTCACCTTTTTATTTATAGTTATTTCTCCCGCAGCAGATTGAATGTTGAAGGGTTTCGAGACTAACTTGGCATTGAACGCATGTTTGGGTGCAACGAAATTTTTGTTTGCACCTGTATCTATTAAATATTTTAGAATCCGAGCACCTCGCGTAGTAAACTCTATGTATGGAACGCTAGAGAGGCGTCCATCATAAAATTTATTTGATTTTCTTCCGATTCATCGTCGCATTCTTCCTGTAAGGTAGGGAAATTATCATCAAAATAAGCCTGAAGTTCGTATTCCATTTCCCCAAACTCAACTTGCGTTTCTAAATTATAAAGACGCTGTGATTTCCTTGGGAGATTTTCAGAATTATATGATCGTTTGTAGTTGGGGGAGTTGGACGGCCTGTTCATATAATCAACCTGCTGAGTTTGAATGGATTTGTCGACATCCATTGTAATTGGTGGTTTGGGCTGGGTGGGTCTAGGTGGTGGATTAGACATTCTATCTCGGAACTGATACATCTGATTTCTTTCTGCTACACTTAACTGCTGATAAGGGTACGGGTACTTTAGGGGTGTTATTATCAAAACGAGAGTTGAAAAATTCGTTGATGGGTGCTGAAATGGTGTTATTACCATGCCGTTGGTGAATTTGAACTTTCCTAAAGTTTAGGTTTTGAACCTCTCAGCATGATGCATAAGCATCGGGAAGCGTTTGGAGTTTTTGGATGATAAGCATCTGTGAAAGATCTCCATTCAGCCCTCCCACAAAAACATCTAATGCGCGATTTCTGTAATTTTTGGTAAGTTAGGTAATAGTTTCTTGTGGCCTATCCTCTGTTTTAATTTTGTTCATCAATAATGACAATTGGTGGTTCACAGCTGCATAAAATTCATCAATACTATAATTCCACTGTTTCATGGAATGCAGCTGATGCTCCAAAGTACGGATGTCCCTTTTATCCGCATAGTGAAGTGATAGGCACTTCTTAATACATGACCAGTCGTCATCGAAGATGTTATACGTAATAAGGGCAGCATCAGCTGGCCCTCGATTCTTCTGCTGGATGTGGCGAAGAAAAGCTCTGAAAATAGGCTTCCCCCGAACTATTTCATAGTCACGAAGGATCGTCTCTACGTTATGCACCCACGATAAATATTGAATCGGGTTGCCGTGGAAGGGTTGAAGATCACGTACAGAATTAGTTAGTTTTTTAATGTCTTCAAGATCTTTTTCGGATTTAGGAATACCTGCAATGAATGAAGGTATGGGGTTGGATGAATGGTTGGTAGACAACCTTTGTTCAATTGCCAATGATCTGTCCTCACTTTTTTCACTCCTACTAATGTGTGAACTAAAGGCTGAAATCGCCTGTTCAAGCTCGAAAAGTCTAGCTTAGGATTTTTTGCTTAATTCAAATTGGGCATTAGCTGCCTCTGTCAACTGACGAATGGTTTCTTGCAGGGTTTCCATTCCGAATCAAGGAAAAAAACCCAAAAATTCAAAAAACACAAAAGGTGAGGAGTAGAGACAACTGTTGTGCACTGGATTTAATTTGCGAAATTTCACTGCAATACATCAAGGAATCTTCACAATTCACTTGATATCACTATTATAACACTTTTATATGTTAATATTTTAAAGTTTCAAATATTTTACAGTTTGAAATATTTTAATTTCAAATATTTTATATTTGCAAATATTATAAATAGAATATGGTCAACTATTTACGATTTGATTTAACAAAAATTATGTAATTTCTTAGCAGATTAAGTCTTACATAAAAATAATTAATCCTGCTAACGTTCTCATGTTTTGCCACTCGGACAGCTCGTATGATTCCTTTTTGACGCCAATCGTTCGATTTGAGAGGTGCCTACTGCAGTATGATGTCGTGTCACTCAGCGTTGTGTCCTTGTTTTATTCGTATGGTGATTTTGGCACTCATTGGCCGGAAATGTTCTGGAATCAGCCTGCTACCAGTCTCCTATGATCATACTTCACTTCCCAGCAAGTACAGCACGTATTCGTTCTTACTGAACGGATGATTGCAACTTGGTCGGCTAATAGTTGTTTAAAACTGTTTCCCGGTTTTACTTCAGGAAAACCGTGTTCTTACGGAACAGATTACAGCAACTCGGTCGACTAAGGTTATCACCGTTTTCCTCGGTTTTATTTTTAAAAAAATACCGTGTTCTTACGGAACGGATTTAAAAATTTGTTCGGGCACCAGTTATGACTAGTTGTTCCGCGGTTTACAAAGAAAAACACAATTTGTAAATTTACAATTTCGCGAAATACAAAAAGGGCTTCAATAACTTGACCACTTAAATTTACAATGTTGATTGCTGAGTAAACAAAATGCTACCTGGGTGCAATTAACTTAATTTAGCATACGCAGCGGCGCTTGCACAACGGCTGTCGCTACAGATGAAACGATCAGCTTGGTCATCGATTAGTTTTGAATGCTATTTCAGGTCATAAAAAATGCGCGTGTTGCGTGGTTACAAATATGAAGAGGGTAATTGCCTCAATACTGTTTTGGGTCGAAATGAAATGATAATGCACGTGGAAAAGTGATGAGTAAAGGAGGAAAGGTAAGTGTAAGGTAATATCTTAAATGCGCGTGAAAAAATGATGGTGATAACTTGCACACAGTCGTAAGGACTTGCCAAGTAAGTTTACTTTTATAATTTAGCTTTGTTTTGCCATTTTAGGACTAGTTCTAGTGTTAAATTGGTTGAGTAGTTTAAATACTCTGTCCCACTTCTTCTCTCGGGGAGAGAGGGGAAAAAGGATAAATGAGGTTGAATTAATGCTTCTCTTTAAATCAGGTTCTTTAATATGTTTTGTCAATTTTTCAAATAGATTTTTTTTTACAGTTTATCGAGCGTCAAAGCTTCATTCCTTCTTTTGCGAAGAGTGTGGTTGTTAAGGTTACCAATTTTTCTAGCTCTTACAAAGCTGATATTAGCTAAACTGTTTCGGGAGGGTTTCAGAATTCTTTCAATAAAATTAAGGACTGCTTTGAAATCACTGACCTCCATGGCATAACCGGGGGTGCTGTTTGGGAGGTGAAGTAGGAATCTTAGAAATTTGTTTCGAACTACCTCTAGATTTCTTATGCGCTAGAACAGCAGACAGCGCATACATACATCTAATCAATCCTTTCGATTCTATGTTATTTAGTATTAAGACTGATTTGGTTATGGATTTCTTAGCCTTCTCAATAAACTCTTTTGAGGCTTTTTCAAATAGACTTGATTGGCTAAATGTAACTCCTAAATATGGATATGTTCTCGCAAATTTGATTAGTTTTTCATAAAAGCGAAAAGAAGATAGTTTGGCCTTATGGGCGTAACAGCCCCTGGTGAAGTAAGTTCTCCCAACTTAAAAATCTTTGAAATTTACACACTACGAAGCTTACTTATAGGCAATTTTGTATGTTTGTACAACTATGTAGTTCCTGAAAAAACTTACATGTAACTAGGTTCAAATGTACTGGTAATTATTAATGCCTTTGAAATTAACGAAATTCACATTGTTTGAGACATATCCAATATTTCAGTGTTATGAAACCAAAATTAATGAAATAAGCACATAATATACAAAACTATAAAGACAACATCAAAGCTCAACGTTTATACAATTTTAGAAATAAAACTATTGCGGAAAGACAAATTAAAAGCAATCCAAACTCCAATCTTTTGAAATTTGTATACTTACTTGAATTTTCTCCTCGAGTGCTCTGTTTGCATCCTTAAGAGCACTTAATTCGTGAGATAGTTTTCCCAAATCAGCATTTGTGTGATTTTCTTTTCCATTGGAAGCACTTTCATCCTTTGATTTCTTTTTAACAACTTTCTTTGTAGCATCAATAACGGTTTGTAATTTTTTCATTTCAGTCTTTGATTTTCTACTTTCCGCCTCATTTTGTGCCCTAAAATTGTTTGTCAAATGTGAGTGAAATATATTATTAGAAAATAATTAATAAAGACTTACCTAAGCGTCCTTACAGCACTCCGTTCGCTAGCCAAAGCTGTCCTTAATTCAATGATCTCAAGACGAAGCTGTTCGGCGCGAGCATTTAGTTTTTGTATTGTTAAGCTGTTGTCCTCTAACTTGCGTCTGAGTCGCATCGGAGGTGGCGGGGTTGGCGGAACTGATCGCCCTTGTAGCAGCAGCCTTTCAGGTTTGGGTGGCAACGGTGGTTTTGACACCACTCGTTTCTCGCTTTCTGCTAAACCTACAGGACTACTACAAACTACTTGATTGCTACTATCACAGGAGGAAACTGTTTTGCTATCGCCATTCTGTGCTTCCATTTTGGTTTTCCTCTTTTTCGTATTGCTCGCTGATATTTCTTCAACTGATCCTTGACCAGGCGGCAACTTCTTTTTCCGTTTCAATTTATTCTGCATCAATCGCTGAATACTCGTGTTTGTTTCAGCAGATTGTGTTATTGTCTGTGACGTTGTCGCTGTGTTTCTGTTATTGTCCTTTGAATTTGTCATGTGGGTTTGGCTCTCGTTTGTATTCATCGTGGCCATCGTTGAGGGTTCAATCTTAGGATTATTTATTTCTATATGATTTGTTGTAGTTTCTTTGGTATTTGTAATCGGGCTTATCTTATGTCTTATCGATTCACTGGAGGTCGTTAAATTATCTGCCATTTTTATTGGTCGTTTTTCATTTAGTTAGTATTCGTATAAGTCCAACCTATATCTCAATTTTTTATCCGTAATTTATCTTTCGTATCTTCTTTAATCTGTCAACGCTGCACTGCTCTCTTACTATTGTCGAGTGGATAAATCTTATTATTTGTAATTCGGTCACGTTTCAGTGATTGGTTGCTTCTGACTCGGAGGGATTGATAAATTCGTCGTGTTTTACTGAAATAAAAAGGGGAAAATTAATGTTTTGTTTAATTATTCATAGCCGTAAACTATGTTGAAATTTTGTTTATGCACTATCAAAAATCTATGAGCATGTTGTCGATAAATTATCTCAGGTGATAGTTTTATGGGTCTGCTATCGCCCATCTAATATATTAAAATAAAAAGAATTATTTGAGCTGCATTTATGGTTGGATTACAAAGTAAATTTGAAGTGATGACGTGAAAAAAAATGTCAGAGAGGTTTAACCGGGGGGTTTCTTCAGATAGAGGGGTGATCCTTAAACAATTTTTTTTCATCAAGGGGAGTCAGATGGGGTGTTATAAAAGGGCTCATTGAGATAGAGATGAGACGTTCCTTAAGTAACATTATTTTGCCGGAACGTTACATCACGTTCCAAAACGAAGATGGAACGCGTTGCTTTGGAACGACAACGAATAACGTTCCTGAAAATACCAGCGCTTCGCGTAAGCGTTTTCATTCTTTCAGTCGTTCTTATCCTTTTCGTATCTCCGGGAACGAAAATGTTTGCGTTATATTCAGTCATTATCGTTTTTTCGAAACGCTATCGCGCTTTGTCACTGAGACTTCCTCTTGTTCCGTATAACGTTTTGCAACTTGCGTACATTCTTGGTTCTACGCGGAACGAACGTGGAAATGTGTATTTCGTCTGGTTTGGTCTTAGGTGGTCGGGTCAGATCAAGCTATTGTGATTTTTATGCTTACATATGTTTATGCTATTTTTCTAAGTCAGGTAGGATTATGATATGATGAACAGAGTTGGGAAAGAAAAAATTATCGATACCTACATTGAAGGGTTGAATTAAGTTGAGGTTTGAATGAGATTCTTTGGTAAATAAGACAACGTTAAATAGCGAATTGGCGTTGGCTTGGTTAGTATTTAAATTTTTAATGTGAATTTCTCGATAGCAGTTTACCTATTGTGGAGGTAGAGAGTGATTTCGTAGGTAAATTTCTCGAGAGGAATTTACCGACTGCAAAGAGCAATTTATATATATACATACATATTACATTTATAT
Source organism: Odontomyia ornata (assembly GCA_963969285.1). Classification (NCBI taxonomy): domain Eukaryota; kingdom Metazoa; phylum Arthropoda; class Insecta; order Diptera; family Stratiomyidae; genus Odontomyia; species Odontomyia ornata. The sequence goes on from OZ017738.1 coordinate 182,788,875, forward strand.
GTTATATGAGCGAAATCCCGGCTCGAAAGGATAACATTTAAAGATTAATAAAAAAACAAAAAAAAAGGCTAAAGTCTTCTTGGTAGTGCGGTCCGGCATGCCTAAGTAGCAATGGTTGTTTGCGCAAGTGGTCGGCAGATGCACCGCCACTTAGAATGCGTGAGATGTGTGAATGCGTTGTTGAATAGTTTAGATGCATGTTAACAAATCATCTAACTGCACGTGAATAAATAAATTTCATGGAGGTTTATGGCATGCGGAAAGCGAAAGGATAACAGCAAATAAGTCTTGACCGGACAATGGCGCATCACCAAGTTGACGGGTTCGAATGAGTTAATCGAAGTGAAGTAAGATTTAGCAGTGGAATATTCTTATTGAGAAGATTTTAACAATTCAGGTGTGGGGTTATACTCCAAATCGTGAAAAGTGGCTAAAGATAAAGCAACGAGTGCTTGTGGTGTGCTTGATTAATTCAAGATTTTGGGAAAGTGCTTGTTTTTTTCATTGCGGAGGAAAAAAATACATTTCAAATATAGAATGAGTGATCGTCAAGACAATAGAGATATGTTGGTGGACACAGAGGGTGAAGTAAATGGAAGTGTCCACCGCGACGACTTGCATACTGGAGCTGTAGACTCCGGAAAACCGTTGCATAGTGATGTTCAAGCGAAGGAAATTGAGTTACTTCGTTGGAAGAGTTCCCTTTTGAAGCGTGAGTTGGCCCTGCGGAGCTCCACCTCCTCCACAACTTCATCGGTCGATGCTCTAGTGGCACCTTCAAGCCATGGTAACTGCGAATCACCAGCGCTGAAGATTAACACTGCAGAACTGTCTACTTTAGTACCTCTGTTTGACCCGGCCACAGGATCTTATGGTGCAGCCAGGTGGATTGAGAACCTAGATCAGCTGGCCGAAGTGTTATCGTGGAATGAGCGTACAATTCTTTTATACGCGTCGTTACGCCTCGGTGGCGCTGCGAGATATTGGCATCAATCACGGACCGATATTACTACTTGGCCAGAATTTAAGAAGGAGTTCATGTGCAGTTTCCCTACCACTAAAAATGAATCTGACATACTTATGCAGATCATGCTTCGCAAAAAGAAAAACGAAGAATGTATAGAAGAGTATTTCTACCACATTGCAGCTATGGCCAAAAGCATCAATCTTGCAGAGAGAGAAACGACGACTTATACCATATCGGGCATGGAAGGCAAGGGTATGATAAACATGCTAACCGCTGCCAATAGCGAGAATATGCAGCAACTGCTAGTTTTCATCAAAAAAGTCAATGCGATGAGGCAACAGGAAAGACATCGTCCCCGGCTACTGAATCAAAGTAGTAACACACTTTCCAAGAAAAGGAGCTATGAAACGGCCGACGCATCCACTCCACCGAAAAATCGACGTTCCCTTGCATTGCAGTGAAAAGAGAAACAAGCCGCAGGGTGAATCAAATGCGGAAAATAAGGAGCAAAGTGGGCTAAAGTGTTTTAAGTGCAGTAAAACAGGGCATCGCTCCCGAGACTGCCCACTCCGTATTACCAATTGTTTCAAATGTCATAAGCCGGGACATGTCGTAAAGAACTGTGATCAGACACAATGACAATTAATGAACAACATGAAGCCAATGTACATAGATGAATATTTCCCACTAATTTTAGTAGATGGATACAAATTAGGTGTTTTTTTAGACTTAGGAAGTGCTTGTTCTACGGTTCGGTATCAAATTATCGGAAACAATAAGTGGAATACAGAGCCTTGCAGTATCCAGTTAACTGGGTTTGGTGGAAGAGTAACGTGTGCAAGGGAAAAGACCATAAAAACCGTAAGTTTTCAAAACATTAGTTTCGAGATTGTACTTTTAGTGGTAGAAAATGGGGCCCAACCAGTTCCTATAATTCTTGGAATGTATTTTCTAGATAGGCTTGATACACGCCTTTTAAAAACATGGCAATGTTTTCAATTCTCCAAAGCTCCGGAAACTATTTACCGCATAGACCATGGTGATTCAGAAAAGTTATTAATAAAAACTAATTTGACAGAAGAGAAGAGACAAAAATTGTTTAGACTTGCTAATAAATTTAGAGTTTGTTCCGCGAAAAATATGGCAGAGCTAGGTAAAACTAATTTCGTCGAAATGAGTATTAGACTGAAAACAGCGGAAGTTGTTAGGTATAAACCATATAAAGTACCATACAGATCGCAAGAAGTTCTTCGGGTAAAGGTAGATGAACTACTCAAATTAGACATTATCAAAGAGTCTGATTCGGAAAACGCGAGTCCGGTTCTTCCCGTGAAAAAACAGGATAGTGATTATCGAATGTGTGTTGACTATCGAAAGTTAAATTCAATATCGGTGCGCGAAATATTCCCCCTTCCGAACATAGAAGAGACACTAAACTTGCTCGCGAATAAAAAGTTTTTCACATGCCTTGATCTAATGAGTGGATATCATCAAATTGCTGTCGAGGAAAATAATCGTAAGTTCACTGCTTTCGTGACACCTGAAGGGCATTATGAATATAAGCGTGTTCCCTTTAGGCTTACTAATTCTCTAGCCGTTTTCCTTAAATTGATGAAGAAAATGATGTACTCTATTCCATACGGGAAAGTGATTGTATACGTGGATGACATTCTAATCCTCACAGAGACGGTGGAGGAAAATTTCCAAATATTAGAAGTATTGCTTAACGCACTAAAGGAGGCAGGTGTTACCTTTAAATTGAAGTGTTAATTTTCAACACCGAATTAAAATTTTTGGGCCACGAAATCAACTCAAAAGGCATCCAACCGGGAACAAGTAAAACGGCTGCAATGAGTGAATATAAAAAACCAAGTTTGGTTCAGGAAGTCTGACAATTTTCGGGACTTTGTAGCTATTTCCGACGATTCATCAGAGATTTCTCTAAGATCACTCGACCATTAAATGGGCTGCTGAAGAAGGACATCGAATTTTACTGGGGCAAAGATCAACAAGAAGCATTTGAACTACTGAAGCAGAAGCTGACGGAACGACCCACCCTAGCTATATATGATGTGAACAAGCAACATCAAGTCCATACTAATGCAAGCTCTTGTGGAGTAGCTGGCATATTAATGCAAGTCGAAGATGATAAGTCAATATGACCTGTCTCTTACTTCAGTCGTTCAACCACCGATGCTGAATCACGATACCATATCTTCCATGTCGTCGAAACATTAGAACGTTTTAAACATTATCTCATCAATAAAAAATTCGTGGTGGTCACCGATTGTAATTCACTGCGGATGACGCAGAACAAAAGAAACCTCAATCCATGCATTGCGAGATGGTGGTTGAAGATAACTGAGTTTGACTTCGATATCGAATACAGACCAGGGTGTAGATGGTCACATGCTGATGCTTTGAGCAGGGCCCCGTGCGATGTCACAGATTGGATCGCAACTTTGCAGTTTCAAGATAAACACCTTGCCGCAATAAAAAATAGTTTGCAAAGTGGTGACAAAAAAAACGGGAACTACAAGCAGTTATTTCAAAACTTCATCCTACGTGGCGGGAAATTATTTCGAAAAACAGAGAATGGTGAACGACTTGTGATACTTAATGGGTTGCAGTGGCGTGTTTTGAAGATGTCCCATACGATATGGGACATTGCGGTATCAATAAAATGATGGATAATGTGCAGAGACATTTTTGGCTCAGAAAATTAAAAAAATCAACAAGCAAATATTTAAAGCCTTGTTTGGAATGTCTATACAATAAAAGAGGACTTGACGGAACATACTACCAGATCCACATACCGGAACGGCAGCCGATACCATTTTTTACGGTGCATGTGGATCATCTAGGTCCGTATTCGAGAAGTAAAGCTGGTAATATGTACCTCGTGGGGATAATCGATGCATTTACTAAGTTCATCATCCTACAACCTGTAAAATCATCAAATGCAAGGGGTGTGATAAAAAAATTCAACAATGTAACGTAATTTTTTGGTATGCCTACAAGAATTGTATCTGATCGAGGGGCAGCATTCATATCTAACAATTTCAAGAAATTTTGTCAAAAAAATGTTATCCATCATATCCTGAACGCCGTCCACACCCCGCGAGCGAATGGGCAAATCGATAGATATTTCAGGACAGCGAAGGCTGCTATTGCATCTCTGACGAGCGATTACGACGGGTATGATTGGGACACGAACATTTGTAACATCCAGCGGGCGTAAAACAATATGAAAAACACCACAACAAAGCAGACACCCAGTGAACTATTGATGGCGTTTTCTCCCCGAAATATCATGGAAAACAAATTAATATTAGCACTGCATGACGGAGAAGTATTCCAAACAAGTGATCATGCAGACGATGATGAAGAAGACAATGTTATTTTATCCGAACTAAAGGAAAGGTTTAAACAACGGGTGCCCGATACCACTGAAACGAAGGAAATGACGAACAGACGAGCTGAACTATTCACAATACTGTTGAAAGCCAACAGAAATATGCTGAACAATTCAACGCATCGCATAGGACACCGAGGATGTATACAATTGGTGACTTCGTGTTAATCCGCTCCAAGGCATCAGCAACAGGTGAGTCCCGGAAAACAAAGCCTCCTTTCAAAGGTCCTTATCAAGTAAGAGAAGCACTTGGCAACGACCGTTACCGAATTAGTAATCCAGACTCTATTCGGATCACTCAAAAGTCATATATTTCCGTTCTGGCTGCGGACAGGATGAAACCATGGTGTCAGTTAGCGGATTTTACCTGGACCGATTCTGAGAGTGACTCGGAGGATGAACCTTTTCCCGAATAATAATTAGTATTATTATTAGTAATATTGGTTGATTTCAATAAATTCGCTGTACAAACTAGAGTTATTTGTTATACCATTCTATATTTACAATATTTCGTACCCTCTGATTGTTCATAAGATTGATGAAAAAAAAGAGATTTGAGTTTTTCAGTACTTCTGAATATAAGGGACGAGTTATCAGGTGAAATGATGGGAGCGACTCGTAGTTCCGTACCTAGTTCAAACCTCGTGGAGTACAGGAGGTGTGAAAGCATAACGGTACGAGAGCGACAAGTTCGCAAGAGGAACGTATGTATTGCTAGCAGGAGTAATTGTGGCTCGTAACTGAATGATCTGATATGTGGGAGCCATAGGGTCTCGTAACTGCATATTGCTGAGTGCATCATGGAAGTGCAGTTGGCTCGCAACCGTCTCCAGACTTGATCGTATATGACAATCAGGAGTAATTGTGGCTCGTAACTGAATGATCTGATATGTGGGAGACATGGGGTCTCGAAACTGCATATTGCTGAGTGTATCGTGGAGCGAGCAGTTGGCTCGCAACCGTCTCCAGACTTGATCGTATATGACAATCAGGAGTAATTGTGGCTCGTAGCTGAATGATCTGATATGTGGGAGACATGGGGTCTCGAAACTGCATATTGCTGAGTGTATCATGGAGCGAGCAGTTGGCTCGCAACCGTCTCCAGACTTGATCGTATACGGCATTCAGGAGTGATTGTGGCTCGTAACTGAATGGACTGATATATGTATAAGAGACATGGCATGCGGAATGTGTTAAGAGCGAAAGGATAACAGCAAGTTAGTCTTGACCGGACAACGGGCGTATCATCAAGTTGACAGGTTTGAATGAGTTAATCGAAGTGAAGTAAGATTTAGCAGTGGAATATTATTATTGAGAAGATTTTAACTTATATGGGATGTAACGAAATTTGTAAACATACTGGAGGTCGTAAAATTTTCAGGAAAGGTGTATCAAGTAAATATCTCGACTATGTTCACTACCCAGCAAAATCGCTCGAGCGAAAACATAATGGCGGCCACTTTAGACGACACTTCGTGATTTCTAGTTTGACCAAAAAACGTGGATCTGATGCGGGCGAAATTTTAAATAAAAGTTAATTGAGGTTTAGAATGAAGCTGACAACAAAAAATCCAAAACCATATGAGTAGATTCAAAACGGCGGCTATTCAGAGGGTAAAATTGTTCTTATAGCTGTGATTACACCGTTAGACCGATATTGATGAAACTTTATTGTATGGCAGAAATATAAGATATGTAGACAGTAAAATAAAAATTTTTGAGATCAGGTCTCAAATTTCAAAATGCCAGCTGGTCAAAGTTCGAAATTTTGAATACCTAGAAAAGTCACAATATATAACAGTGGGTTACAAAATTTAGATTTTTGAGGCTCTCTAGTCACCAAACCACTCAACAGATTTTGATGAAACTTTGTATTGTATGGTATTAGATCAAGTCCTTTAATCGCACTAAAAATTGTGAAAATCAGACAATAAATTAAACAAGTTGAGTAAACAGACCTACGCTCATGTCAGAAGGGTTTTGTATTCAATTTTCAAAATGCAGTCACCAGATTGAATAAAGTCAAGAAGCATGTCAATGACGATTTTATTGGAGAAAATATGAAATTCGAAGATCATACTATTATTAACAAAGTTGAACGAATTTAGACTTCTGAGGTTTTTGTTATTGTTATACTCATAAATATCTCCCTTGATAATTATTTCAGATGTCCAGTCGTGAGGGAGGAAACCACATTTTTCATGTATTTCCCCCCTGTGCCCCACTGAAGCAAAAACTGACAGTTTAAGACCTGTTTTGACAACCTCCCATGAAAACTTTCATTTCATACTCATATCGGCTACATTTGATGATTTTTTTTTTTCAGGGGCCACTCTCCTGTACTGTTATCATCGATTAATGGCCAATTTTTTCGAATCCTAGAGTTGTTACAAAGCCATTTTGCTAGGAGCTCTCTCCCGCCTCCTTGGCTTGTTTCACTTATGAGTATTAATTGTAGGTACTCATCTATAGTCATTCATTAAATTGAATCAAGTGTTCAAAGCATGCACCTTAAGCGTTGAAGTTGGGAAAAAATAACTTAAAATTATTCAATCTTCGCATTTAAAACAGCCATTTTTTTCTTTTATGATTACTAATACCACCAGCTGAACCGATTCTCAAAGATATACATGACACCTATCATTCCTGAAATTTTCATGCAAATCCTAGCAAAACTGTAGTGTCTGAGTCGGTAAAAAGCGCATGTTGTTCCATAGCCATATGTTGCCATAGTAATACATGCAGCGCATATTGTTCCATAGTAATACAGGAAAATTCAAACCACTATAACTTCGCTTAATATGATTCAATCTTCTGTGTACTGAATTTCATTGAATTTAAGGGTACCGTTAAGATTTTATTCAAGAAAACATAAAATCGATAAATCATACCATTACTAACAAAGTTGAGTGAATTGCGACTTCTCACGTATTTGTTGTTGTTGTACTCATCAAGGCCTACATTCTTGATTTTTTCAGATTTTTGGATCACAGGTGTCCAATCGCGAGGGGGGGGGGACACAAATTTTTCGTGTATTTCCCCTCCCTGTGCGCCCCTCGAAGCAAACTTTGCCAAACTAAGACCTGTTTTGAAAAGTTCTCATCAAGACCTTTCGTTTGATACCCATATTGGCTACCTTTAATGAAATTTTTTTCGGGGGGTCACTCCCCTACATGGGGAGACCCCCCTTAAATAGCTTATAAAATTTTTTTGTAGTTGAACTTTGAAGAAAACACCACTTTACACCTAGATACAAAATTTGATGATTCGAGCTTAAGTAGTTTCCGAGAAAAACTGCTGTGACACACGGACGGACGGACGGACAGACAGACGGACAGACAGGACGCGATTTTAGAAGGGTTTTGTAAAATTATTTTACAAAACCCTAAAAAGTCGAAAATTTTTATCGTAATTTTATTAGCTACTGTTTTTCATCAAAAATTGGAGATTTTCAATCTCTCAAAGTATAAAAGTATAATCGAATCGAAGCAAGCGGGGTACTGATCGACTCGAAGATGAGTTTCTCTGAGCAAATCAGGGCAACGGCTGAGAAGGCTGCTTCGGGAATATCGGCTCTGAGTCGACTTACGGCCAACGTAGGGGGACCCTGCCAGTCAAGAAGACGCCTCTTGATGAGTGCTGTAGGGTCAGTGCTACTATACAGAGCAGAGGTATGGGGCGACGCTCTCAGCAGGGAGGTATACCGAAAACGTTTGGCACAGGTACAGAGAAGAGGAGCACTGAGAATTGCATCTTCGTATCAAACAGTCTCCGACTCGGCGGTGAGAGTTATTGCAGGCGTGATACCTGTCGCCCTCCTTGCTAGAGAGCGCCGCGCTATTTACCTGCGCCGACACGAGGATGCGAGGGAGATGGTTGTCCGCGAGGAGAGACAGCGCTCGCTCAACGATTGGCAGTGGACTGCGCGCCTCATCCCGGATGTGAGACCGTGGCTAAATCTATCTGACCCAGCTTTTGAGCGGGCACGGGTGTTTTCAGTCTTACCTGCACAAGATCGGTAAGTCACGGTCTCCCGATTGTCGGTTTTGCCCAGGAGAGGAGGACAATGCCTGCCACACATTTTTTGCGTGTACAAAATGGGTCAGGCTGCAAAGGGAACTCTACAGGGAGACGGGAGAGCTCACCCCGGATAATATAGTCGCGGTGATGCTCGAATCGGTTGACAAATGGAACCAGGTGGCACATTATGCTCGGGCAGTCCTAAAATATAAAAGGGACTCACAGCAGCCGGGGGCGCTGGGGCTGGGGGATCGCTCTTCTGGCATTTCTTCTTCCCCTCTACCCTCCCGCTAGGAAAGGGACTGCCCAGCTTGAAGGCGCCCCACGGCGTAACAAAACGAAACCTGGCCCGAAGTAATGTGTCAAACGGTTCCAGGCTGGGCTCTTAGGTTGACAGGGGAGGTGTTTAGTGGGTAGTCCAGTCGCGCATGGGAGTCCCACACTCTGCGCATAAAAAGCATTCACCTCCCTACCACAAAAAAAAATATAACTCATATGAACGATATTTGCTATAATGGTTGATGAGACTAAACGATAGGTCTATGCAAAAACCATGCAAAATCAAATGAACAGAATCAAAATGGCGGAAATTATCATTTTGAAATAGCAATCAAAATTAAAGTGCTCACTAGTTGATCATAAATTTTTTTAAAACGGTTGAGATTATAGATGTTCATAGAGTAGAAAATGTTTTCTAAAGAATTATTCTCCAATTTCATGTTGAAAACATGATTTTATACAATTTAAGTAAATTTAACGCTAAGATTCGGTGTTAATAAGATTTCATCATGCTAAATGTTGAGGCTATTGGCTCGAAATAGCGATTGTTTAAGGTTTTTGAGTTTTTGTGCGGCGGGCATGTCTCTCAGCACATTTTATTAAATATATGTTCTCTTGACTCAAATTCTACATGAATGCAAACTTAGTTCCTAAAAAATCGGAATCTAGTAGCGGGCAAAATTATTGGTTTATCGAAACGTAAAGGTGTCTACGAGGAATTTGCCGTTCCAACTGGCGTTGCCGGCAGCGATATTTTAGAGTAAATTGGCGTGGTCCAAAATAGCAAGCTGAAAAATATCTACTTAATCTTTCATATGTGTGTTTAAGAAATTGATTTTGTTGCGTCGAAAACGGTTAGGGTTGATTAAATAATCACCAATTAGATTATTTACTTTCATTCATAATGAAAAGCTTATCTGGTTCCCTCGACGTTGCCATAAAAACAAAGTAATTTCGCTTTCCACGAGCTAAACATCATCATAATAAAATTTTAATAAGACGATAATGAAACATTTTGACCATGTTTTATTTATGTAAACTTTTTAATGCACTCATTTTTGTTAGTATGATTTCAGGAAAATAAAGAAATACTGTAAATCACACATGTTTTGAGTATAATAATTGCTATTTAGCCTATATTATTTAGTGTTTAATTGCAGTTGATAAACATTAGCTGTCTTAATTTTGCAGTGCTGAACCTACTCCGCCGGTCTGACACAATTAATCCAGATTTTGAAAAACACCTTTCGCAAGGAACAGAAGTGGATACAGTTACAAATTTTTCCTGGATGATTTGGCTTAAATGTGGATAATTGAAGTGAGTATTTTTCCACTAATACGTTTGATTTTCTTCACGCGATATAAGTGGTTCCTCTTTGTATCGCTGAATCTTAATAATTATTTGGATTCTGAAGTTCCCCTTGGTTGTATGGAAGCTCTTTTTTGGTCAAAAACTTCCGATATACTGATTTCTTCGAAACTTGTTACCACTGGAATCGATTTTGAACTATGTGTAATGTTTTCCGTAGTTTGGCGTATGTTAGCAGCGACCAAAGACGTAACAGTTTTTTTCACACACTGTCCAACACTTTGATCGGAAAAGCCAAACATGTTAAACCTTGGGTCCAAGAGTGTTGTCGCCGTCAATGAAGTTCTGTTTTCTAAACCACCCAATCTTGACTCAATTCCACTTTTTATTGAGTTGATGATATCATCTTGAAGCTTTTGGTTTTAAACTCGTTATAAACTTCGGGAAGTCCATCTGTTATGGTAATCATCATCATCACTTTGGTGATTGTTTTAAGTGTTTTGATAATTTCAATCAATCCTTTGAGGATTAGGAAATCCCTTACTAAAAATGGCGATTGTGGCACAAAGAGGCACTTCCTGTTCGACAAACCTTTCCACCATATAAAATGAGGGATCCCACCGCGTTTCCAATTGAGCCATTCTTGAGCTACTGCGCTTGAAAAAACGAATAAAAGATTTAATTTTATCTAGTATTTCCGATATTGGTTTTAGTGCATGTAAAGCAACAAAATTTATCGTATGGGCAAAGCATCTGAAATGTTTTAACCGAAACACTGACTTTATGGCCTTTTTTATATTGGATGCATTATCACTAATCACCATGATAACTTTCCCTTCTAAACTCCATTCACTAATTATTCTGTTAAGCTCACTAGCCAAGTTTTTACTTGTGTGGTACACTTCGACTGAAACACAGTCTAATAACAAGTTCTGCACATTGAACCGTTTATCTATAAAATGGGATGTAACTGCCAAAAAATTTTCTGTGTTCCTCGATGGCCAGCAATGAGTTGCTAATGTAACAGATCCAACTTTAGGCATTATATGTTTAGTTCTATTGTAAACTTCCTCAAATATGGCTTGCAGTAACATATTGCTCATTGTTTTTCGTGATCATAGTTGATATGACGAATTCAAAGCAGCAACAAAACTTGTAAATCCATGATCTTCAACAAAAGAAAACGGTTGAAAATTGTGAGTAAACAATAATTATAAACTTTTGTTGATTTTACTCCTATCAGTCATCCCGCGTCACGTCTTTTTCTTGTTAGGCGTCCGTGCAGACATTATTTTTTGGCACTTTTTGATGTAGTTTCTATATTGCTTTCTTCGCTCCTTTTACCAGCACTGTCTGGGACCCCTGATCTATCATTCCACGCCCATCAAGTGCCTCTTCTTTCCTTCTGCTATCTCAATCTCTTTCAATAGGCCTAGATGCCATTATTTTATTAATGTTTGATGGTGAAGCTATCTGCGCGTGCCCTTTAGACTAAGCTTCAGAGCTTCTTTAGTCTCCTGCACTTCTTCAACCTTCTCATCCTCTTCGGCCTTTGACCAGCTCCTCCGGCGATGCTCTATTTGGTCTACGAGCTTCTCTAGGTCAAGAAGCCCATTCTTTACTCCTTTGCTGATTTTTGGTGACTTGCAAAAAGATTTTATTCTTTTCAGAACATCTTCCGCTTTTCGCATTAGTCTTTCTTCTTCATGTCACTGGACGATAAGTGCACTTTACGACCTCTTTTTTGTGAGAGGTTAACGGCTTCCGTTTCCATGTAGAGTACTTCCGCCACCCTTTGGACGATGGAGGTGAAATCATACAACGGGGCTTTATTTGTCTGGTCAATCCTATCTTTTCCCACCTTAATCACTTTGTGGACTTCAGGATGGTTTGTCATTATTTCGGGATTTAAGACGTTGACTTCGATCGCTTCAGTAACGATCGCAGCAGCGACCATCGAATTCTCGATGTTCTTTATATTTTCCCTCACCGCTCGAATATCTGGCTCATTATGCAGAGTTTCCCGCTCTTCCTTTTTAGGACGTTCTGGCGTTTTTATCATGTTTTCACTGCACCCCAATGCCACAGGAATCTCAGTCTGGGCAAGACTGTCTGTTAATCTCCATTTATTGTCCGTCTTTTCATTGTAATTATCGTCGTTTATGTCATCGCTAGTACCGCTCCCTATGTGCTGCAAACATCGTGGCTGCAGCCGCTGGTTGCGTTTTTGTTGATATTATTTTTGTTTACCTTTTTTGGATCAGCAAGTGCCGAGTTTCTCAAGAAGCCCTAACCAAGGCAAAATCAGAGCTTCGATTACCCGTATCCTGCAGCTAAATCTTCACCGCAGTTTAGTGGTCCAAAACCTGCTTGAGCAATTGGTGAGGGACATGAAAGCCGAATTTTTGCTACTGAGTGAGGAGTACCAAGATCAAAGTTCTGCATTATGATGAAACTAGTACTGCCGCCATCTTGGGTTCGGAAAAGTGGTTTCAGGCCTTTGGGGATGTAGATGGGATTATGGTTTCGTCTGGGTTTGGGGCTCAGAGAACAGTTTCTTTTGTGTGGAAATAACGTCTAACGAACCAATATTATCTTTCCAAGCCAAGTTTAATGCTTTAGATGGCATTGTCTCGAACGTCGACGGCAACGTGCTCGTTGGAGGAAACTTCAACGCTAAAGAAACCGAATGAAGAATGCCTTTAACAGATTCACGGGGAAAAAGAATCCTAGGAATGGCGGCCAGGATGGCACTCTTTATGCTAACCACCGAAAATACACCGACTTTTCGCCACATTGGCACCGAACCTGACATGCCCCTTGTAGTCTTTAGTATGGAGGATACACAGAGGGTGTTAAAGGACTACTCAGCCAGTGATCATCAGTGCAGTCTGCCTTAGATCCATGATATTGTATCCCGACGCTCCCGCTCTCAACTTTCTACAATTAGGTGCAACATTGGAAAGCTGGCCGTCAAGAGGTTTGTCGAGGTGCTCATGGCAGGTGCTCCGCTGCAGAGGAGTTCGCAGAGAACAGGAGAACTGGCAGGTTAAGATGTGGTGAACTCAACTATGAGCAACATCATGATTGCCTGTACCGCTTCTTTACCCCATCAAAGACCACCGCATGGCAAGCCCCCAGTATACTGGCGGCCAACTGAAATCACTGAAAAGCGAAGGGAGTGCCACAAGCTTCGGCATAAGGCTCAACAGTTTCGGATCCGTGACGAAGCATGCCAGGTAGCACTATATAAGTCGGCTAGAAAATGACTATGCAAGCAACAGCAAGTCTCGCTACTGGCAAGATCTAGTAGACAATGTAAACAAGGATCCGTGGGACCTTGGCTACAAGCTTATTATGTGGAAACTTTGTGTCCTATGGACGCCTTGCAAACATGAAGCGGAAAAGAGGTACGAGATAGTGCCGGCATTTTCCCCGGCCCATCCAGACCATGTTGATGCTATCCAGGATGAAACAGCAATCCAGTCTCCATACATCTGGAGCTGGAAGCGGCAGTCCTATAATTAAAAACAAGGAAGGCTCCAGTTCCAGATGGTATACCAGCGTGTTGCAACTTGTCTATCACGATTGTCTTGATTTGCTGCTCAGCACATTCAACGCTTGCTTACGTGATGGGGTTTTGCCGGTACGATTTACGGTGACAACGCCATGCTGATCAGCAAAAAGAAGAAAAATCCCAGATCGCCATCTGTATTCTGCCCGATATGCATGCTAGACACGGCTGCGAAAGTGCTGGAGAAATTAATCAAGGGAAAACTTAGTGGCGCAGTTTATTCTACTAAGGATCTATCTCCTCGAATATACGGCGTCAGAGTAGGTCACTCCACCATTGATGGGACTACAGGGGGTGAAGAGCGCTGTCCAAAAGGCAGAAGCACATAACCACACCAAGCAATGGAACGTTCCGTTGGTGATACTCGACGCTAGAAATGCCTTCAACTACGCTAGATGGGTTGGTAAACTCCACTAGATGGGTGGATATTCTGGATACGCTGGAAAATTCTTTTGAAGTTCCAAAATATGTGATCCGGCTTCTGGAGGACTACCTGAAATACGAAAGCCTGCTATTTTATTTTTTTTTTTGTGGTAGGGAGGTGAAGGCATTTACGCCCGCCGAGTCTGGCAGTGTGGGGCTCCCATGGAGGATACCCTTGGACTACCCACTAAACACCTCCCCTGTCAATCTGAGAACCTAGCCTGGAACCGTTTGACACATTACTTCGGGCCAGGTCTCGTTTTGTTACGCCGTGGGGCGCCTTCAAGCTGGGGAGTCCCTTTCCTAGCGGGAGGGTAGAGGGGAATAGGAATTGCCAGAAGAGCGAAGCCCCAGTGCCTCCGGCTGCTGTGAGTCCCTTTTATATTTTAGGACTGCCCGAGCATAATGTGCCACCTGGTTCCATTTGTCAACCGATTCGAGCATCACCACAACTATATTATCCGGGGTGAGCTCTCCCGTCTCCCTGTAGAGTTCCCTTCGCAGCCTGGCCCATTTGGTACATGCAAAAAATGGGTGACAGGCATTGTCCTCCTCTCCTGGGCAAAACCGACAATCGGGAGACCGTGACTTACCGATTTTGTGCAGGTAAGACTGAAAACACCCATGCCCGCTCAAAAGCTGGGTCAGATAGAAGTCAGTCTCACCATGCCTTCGATTTAGCCACGGTCTCACATCCGGGATGAGGCGTGCAGTCCACCTTCCCTTCGTGTAATTCCTCCAAGACTGCTGCCAATCGTTGAGCGAGCGTTGTCTCTCCTCGCGGACAACCATCTCCCTCGCATCCTCGTTTCGGCGCAGGTAAATAGCACGGCGCTCTCTAGCAAGGAGGGGGACAGGTTTCACGCCTGCAATAACTCTCACCGCAGAGTCGGAGACTGTTGGATACGAAGATGCAATTCTCAGTGCTCCTCTTCTCTGTACCTGTGCCAATCGTTTTCGGTATACCTCCTTGCTGAAAGCGTCGCCCCATACCTCTGCTCCGTACATTAGCACTGACCCTACAGCACTCATCAAGAGGCGTCTTCTTGATGGGCTGGGTCCCCTACGTTGGCCATAAGTCGACTCAGGGCCGATATTCCCGAAGCAGCCTTCTCAGCCGTTGCTCTGATTTGTTCAGAGAAACTCATCTTCGAGTCGATCAGTAGCCCCAGGTACTTCACCGCTGGCTTCGATTCGATCTGTATATCTCCAATACTGATCATCCTTACTCTAGGGATTCTCTTTTTTGTCAAGATGACCACTTCGGTTTTCTCCAGTGCTAAACTGAGCCCGCGAGCAGTCATCCAGTCCCTCACTCGGCGCATTAGCATACCTAGCCTAAGTTGCGCTTGTTCAACGGTGCGTCCGGTGACCAGTGCCGCAACATCATCCGCATAGCCGACCAAGCGCGACTCATCTGGCATCTCAAGTCTCAGTAGCCCGTCGTAAGACACGTTCCACAGGTCCGGACCAAGGATAGATCCCTGGGCAACACCCGATGTAATTTCCGTCCTTCGTTGGCCCTGTGTCGTGTCGTAGAGCAGGCTTCGGTCCTTTAGGTAGTTCCTCAAAAGCCGCATTAGATATTCTGGAACTTGAAAAGAGTTTTCCAGCGTGTCCAGAATATCCACCCATCTAGCGGAGTTGAAGGCATTCCTGACGTCGAGTGTCACCAACAGGATGATCCGTCGCTTAGTGCGACTATATGCCTCTGCCTTTTGGACCGCGTTCACCACCTCTGCAATCGCATCAATGGTAGAACGTCCTGCTCTAAAGCCGTACTGCCGAGGAGATAGGTCCCCAGCAGCACGAATCGCGTCAGTGAGTCTTCCCTTGATGAGTTTCTCTAGCACTTTCCCAGCCGTGTCTAGCATGCATAACGGGCGTTATGCAGACGGTGATTCGGAATTTCCCTTCCCCTTGCTGATCAGCACGAGCCTCACCACCTTCCATCCTACCGGGAAAACACCATCCCGTAGGCAAGCGTTGAATGTGCTGAGCAGTAAGTCAGGACAATGGTGATAGACGAGCTGCAAAACCTCAGCTGGAACACCATCTGGACCTGGAGCCTTCCTCGCTTTCAGGGAGAGGACTGCCTCCTCCAGTTCCAGCTGTGTGAAGAGTGGGCACTCGACTGCTGTTTCACCATGGACAGCGTCAACACGGATGGGATGGGCGGGGAAGAGTCCCCGCACTATCGCGTCCATCTTTTCCGCGTCATGTATACAAGGCTTCCGTAGGGCATCAAGTTTCCCCATGACCAGCTTGTAGCCAAGGCCCCACGGATCCTTATTTACATCGTCCACGAGGTCTTGCCAGCATCGGGCCTTGCTCTTGTTAATAAGCCTGCGAAGACATTTCCTGCCGGACCTGTATGCTGCTAGTCTAGTGTCTGCCTCCTCCCGCGTTCGCGCCCACTGGGCCTCTCGCCGAAGTTTGTGACACTCGCTTCTTTGTTCGGGGTCTCCGACGGGGCATGGAAGACTCGCAAGCAGCTATGATGGTACTCATAGTTGAGTTCACCAAGTCCTTGGCTGTAGGCCCTCCACTCCCTGGCGGAGCTCCCAGCAACGTCGCGCTTGCCGTAAGCGTGTCAGCGAACCTCTCAACGTCCATCCTCTCAGTCCTCCATCCGGGGATTGAAGTTTGGGCATATGCACGCAGAGTGGCACTGTCGTGAATCTCAACCGCTATATACTGGTGATCACTAGCCGAGTAGTCCTCTAGTACTCGCCAGTTGAATACTCTAGGTATCAGGGACTCCGAAGCGAGTGTCACATCGGGTATGGTTCCTACGCAACCCCTGCGGCGGAAAGTAGGGGTATTACCAGTATTTAGGACAAAAAACGCTGTTCTGGCCGCCATGTCCAAGATTTGCTTTCCCCTTGGGTCGGATTGTGGTATACCCCATTCAATGGCTCTAGCGTTGAAGTCTCCCCCGACCAGATGTGGCCCTCTGTGTTCGAGACAGCGTCCTCCAGGGCATCGAGTTTGGTTCGAAAAGATCGCATTGCCTCGTTAGGCGTCAGATAAACACTGAAATATGTTATCCCTGAACACCGCACCCACACAAAACCATCCCTGCGTCCATGGCCCTGCACCTGAAGGCGGGCGCTGTCTCGAACCCAGATGGCCGAGGTACCAGATTTGTCAGGGTACCACGCTTGCGAGTCCTTGTTATGATGTTGCTCGCTCAGCAACAGGAGGTCAGCTTTCTTATCCCTCGCAAACTGCTCAAGTAGGTCCTGGGCGTTCGTGCTTCGGTGCAAATTGACCTGCAGGATACGGATCATTTGAGTATCGATTTGGCTTTAGTTAGGGCCTCCTTGAAAACCCAGCATCTCCCTGTCCCCTGCTCATGTTTGAGGTCGCTGGGTGCTAGCTTAGCATCCTTGCAAAGAATGCATTTTGCCTCGTTCGTGTACTCCTTCCTTTTGTGCCCCGTTTCACCACATTTGTAGCACAGAGATCTCCTGTCGGGTCCCCTACAGCCATACGCAGTGTGTCCGTATTCGAAGCATCTGAAGCAGCGGATAGGGATCGCTCTTCTCCGTATCCTGCAGATCACCCAACCTATCTTAATTTTGCCCTTCGCCAGGATTTGCTGGGCGTCTTTATCAGCTAGTTCGACAATAGCCATGCGTTGCCCCCTTGTGTTTTCACGTGTCAATCTGGCCTTGACTTCACTTAAGCTGGGGAACCCCCTCCTAATGGCATCCTCTACTTCAGCTTTGTCCGTGACGCAGTCGAGGTCCCTGATTTCCAGGGTGGCCATTGGTTCGAGCGAGGCAACCGTTGCCGCATCTCCAAGAACCTTTTGAACCACGTCACGGAATGCTTCTTTGTTTGTGGCCTCTGGCCCGAATTCCACCAGCAGGCCACCGGTCCGGGTTGGTCGAACTGCTTTGATGGCAGTTTTGGTGTCGTCTGGCTTAACCGCTCCTTTAATTTCACGGCGAACATCTGCGTAGGTTCGGCCCTTAGTGGGTTTAATAAGCAGTGCCTCTCGCAAGGGTTTGCGCCGCGGTTCGCTTTTTGTTTTCTGTGGTATATCGGGGGGTTCTTTGTTCTTTTCGTGGTTGAGCTCTTTGTCTGTTTTTTCTAGGAGTAGCTTTTTGGCCGCTTTTTTCGCTGCCTTGTTTCGCACCACATGAAACTCCTCGCCTGGAGTGTCAACTTCGTTTATGGTCTCTTCCTTCCTCCTTTTCTCACGGTCGCCTTCAATTGGGCTACCGGCCATTCTTTTGCTGCTGCTAGGACCCACTGATGCCTCGAGGGAGAGCGTGTCTTTTTGGTGCTTTTCGGTTGCAAGCCAACTCCGCCTGTAGTGCATTATGCGGCCAAAAAGCTCCTCCAGTTCAAGAATGCCATTCTTGACACTCTTGCCTATGTTTTTCTGCACTTCGCAGGCAGCCCTCAGTTGTTTGACGATAGTCCCCGCTTTCCGAGTAAGCCGCTCCTCTTCGGCGCGGTCAAGGGCGATTGTGTTATTTGGCGCCACCTCTTGGGAGAGGCCCCCGTTTCCTAGCCCTTTTGCTTCTATCGCTTGGATCGCGTTTGAAGTGGCGTCAGCCAACGGCAAAACTTCTCCCTCTCCCAGTCTTACACTGGCCTCTGTTGGTGTCGCAGCTTGATCCGGATTGTGTACGTCTTGCACTGGACGCTTCGGGGTGCGCATAGTCCTTCTACTGCGCCCAAAGGCCGCAATGATGCCAGGTTGCACAACGCACTCTGCCTTCTTTCGTTCGTTAGTCCGTCTGTGGTCTGTCTCCGATGATTTAACCTGTGATGTTGACTTTGACAGTGTTTCTGGGGTTTGCTGCCTCCCCTCGCAATCGGTGACTTGTTTTATCGGTGTTCTTGCTAACAGCGGTTTTTGCCTGAAAGGGTTCTCCATGCTAGCGTCCTGTTTGCTTGTAGTTATATGTGTTACAGAAGCCAAGTTCACCACTTCTATAACATTGTAGTCGCTGGATGACGACGGCCGGGAGCCTTCTCGCTCACTACCTTCTGCCGCCGGTACTGGGGATCCGACCCCCTGCACCGTAATTTGGTTCCCCTTGTGGACCTGCATGATTTGGTTTTCTGTCTGGGTTTCCGTTCCCATAGCATTTTACCTACTGCCAGGATATATGGATAATTGATGACGCCATATATTTCGTCATGTCACAGTGAAGATCATTGACACTCAGGTATTTGTCCTGAGACTCTCCCTTCTATACGACACGACACATGGCCAAAGAAAGGTGGAAGTTACATCGGGTGTTGCCCAGGAATCTTTCTTTGGTCCAGACCTGTGGAAAGTGTCTTACGATAGGCGACTGGGACAGGAGATGCAAAATGAGTTGCACTTGATCGGCTATACGGGTGATGCTGCACCTTTAGTCACTGGACTTAGGCTAGGTATGCTCATGCGCCGACTGAGAGATCTAGCACAGGAGAAAACCCAAGTGCTCATCTTGATAAAGAAGAGAATCCCTAGAGAAAGCATGATCAGTATTGGAGACATACTAATCGAATGGAAGCCAGCGGTGAAGTACCTGGGGCTACTCATCGACACAAAAATAACTTTCCCTGATCAAATCAGGGTAATGGCTGAAATTGCTGCGTCAGGTGTATTAGCTCTGAGTAGACTTATGGCCAACGTAGGTTGACTCATCGCATCAAGAAGACGACTTGAAGATGAACTCCGTAGGGCGAATGCAACTATATGGAGCAGAAATATGGGGCGACGCTCTCAGTAAGGAGGTGTGCCAAAAACGTTTAGGACTACTGGAGGAGAGAAACACTGAGGATTGCAACTTCATATCCGACAGTTTCTGCTTCGGCGGTGAGAGTTATTGCGGGCATGATACCTGTCATCCTTCTTGCTAAAGAGCACCGCGCTATTTACCTGCGGTGAAGCTAGGATGCAAAAGATACAATTGCCCGCGAGGAAAGGCAGTGCTCACTCAACGATTGGTAGTAGTCTTGGGTGTACTGCATGGAGGGAAGGTGGACTGTGCCGACAGTGGCTAAATCGAAGGCAGGTTGAAATTGACTTCTATCTGAGCCAGCTTTTGAGCGTACATGGGTGTTTCAGCCTTACCTGCACAAGATTGGTAAGTTACGGGTCCCCGACTGTGGATTATGCCTAGAAGAGGAAGACGATGCCTGCTGCGACGGGAATTCTACAGAAGGACCAGTGAGCTCAACTCGGATAGTATGGTCACTATCATGTTTGTATTGGTTAACAAATGGAACTATGTGGCACATTATGTTCAGTCAGGCGTAAAAGATAGAAGGAACTCCAAGCAGCCGGGGACGTCAGGAAATCACTTGTGTGGCAAATCTTCTTCCTCTCCCCTCCCGTTAGAGAAGGAGTTTCCCAGCTGGAATGCACCTCACAGAGTATCAAAACAAGACCGTGCAGTTCCTCGCGAACATGGGAGCCTCACATCCAGTGCACCCGCAAGCATCTCCTCAAATTATTGCATCCCTCATTACAACTTATATCAACAACTGTGGCTGGCAGTCTTGGTGCCTTACCATATACGATTTGAGTTCCAGCCCAGTCGAATGCAATAGACATTGGTAGATATTAATTCTCGCTGATTTAATGACTTTCTTGAACTCGTACCTAAAGTCGAGCATTTATTATGTTGTGGACGAATATCCAATTGGCATTCGAGGTTTTACTTGGAACCACCATATTATAGAAACTTGGTTTGCTCTGACAAGATTGTGCAAATGTAAGCCCACCCACATTAAGATCGCTGGTATTTCAATGTGACTAGGCCTGGATTATGCACTGAAGACGAATAATTTTCACTGTCAAAGCCTTCCCTACCAGTGATAATATACGTCAAAATTATTTTCCTTCATATCCTCCACAAAGCCAGTTATCATTTCTTCTTGCTCTTTTCTAGGCTCATTGACTTTATCGTCAGGGGGTAGTGAAAGAGGGGGAAAATATTTTCGTTGAATAGTTTATATGTGATCTTAGTGTGTAAGATTGATTATTTCTTTGATATCGTACAAAATTGATTGAATCTATTCGCAAAGCTAAAGGGGACACTGATAATTCTCTTGCTATGCAAGCATTTCATGATGGTCTAGATAGCCAATGAATTCTAGGCATATTCTTTCTTTGCATTCGTATTTCTTCTTGAACTTCCTCCTCTGACAAAAACGAATCCTCAAAATAATCTATAGAAACACTTTTTTTGACCACATAAGCTTGAAAATTTCGGTACCGACAACTTTTTCTGAAAAGATATCATTAAGACCTTTCCAACGGTACTGTACCCGACTACCAATGGTGAAAAAATTTGTTGAAAGGTCGTCTCCCTATATGGGGAAACCCCCTTCAAACTCTTTGAAAACTTTTTCCATCCCAAAACTCACAAGAAGTCACCACTTCTGACCTTTTCAGAAAGTATCATGATTGTAGCTTCTATAGTTTCGGAGAAAAACTGCTGTGACATACAGACGGACGGACAGACAAACACAGCTCGTGATTTCAATAGGGTTTTGTATTTTAGTACAAAATCTGGAAAAGAACTAAAAAGATAAGCGTGAACTGACTGCAAAAATCAATTATCAATGGAAGAAATCAAAAGAACAACAAAAAGAGGATTTTCCAATGCACATCAAGAAACTTGTTCTAAATGCGTTTGTCCTGGCGAAATTGCATTATGGAGTACTTATTTGGAGTCAATCAGCGAAGCAACATTTAAACAGTATATCCAGGCTGCTGACCAAAGCGTATAAAAACATTCTGAAGCTGCCAATGCTTACTCAAACTAGTTTGGTTTACCAATTGGCAAAATCATTAACCTTTAGTCAAATTATTATTATGGAGAAAGCGAAGTTTATCTACAGAAATTTAAAAACTAATGGATCGGAACGAGCGCCATTAATTAAGGTATCACAGATCAACCCATATAATGCGAGGAATGCAAATCAATTCGTAATACCTTTTGCCAGAACGGATCTACTAAAGAACGATGCAACGAATGATGCTCTGCGTATATATAACAATTTACCAGAAATTGTTAAGGAAGCAAACTCACTTTTGGTATTTAAGAAAAGACTAAGGGAGCATTTAATGAGTACTGATTGAAGCGTGGACCTGTAATTCTGCTTTTATGAGCCCAGTATCTTAGGGCGTTCTTTTTGACCCTATCGGCGAGATACTGAAGTGACAGTTACTCAGAGTTTTTTTTTGAATGCGTCGTATTATATTGATTTTTTTTTATCTCTGAGAGCTGATCATGATTTTTTGGACTAGATGGACTAGTTCACATTATATTGTGTGCCCCCTTATACCGATGTGTTAAACATTGCCTGGGTAGCACAAAGGACCAAGCGACGTAATGTGAATGCAGATCGCACGAGCGTTGTGCAACGAAGAAAGAGTGATGGAGAGAGTGGTAGGGAATGGAGGTATATAAAAAATAAAGACGAACAAGTGAACCTGGAATCAATAAGTGCTTTAAGTCAAAATCTTGGTGACATTAAATAAAATAATAAATTTATAACCATTGCTCAGATTAGTAGTAATAATTTTGATCAAATGAACATCAGAATATTTGTTAATGCTTAGTTCCCCTAAAGTCACTCATCCCAAAATGTTGTTTAAGATAGAAGCTGTAAATACAATAATTTTCTCTAAAAACCAATAATTATTATACTCAATACTTCGTCGAAACTATGTAGTTGGTACTCAAAAAAAGCACCAACATTGAGTCATCAAGTTGTGGTCCATCCCAAAAATAGACGACCTAGCCATTTGCGATGGACTTGAAAACGCCACATAACCATTCATGCGTCATATTCGTAAATGATGTGGACCCGCAATCAAGCAGTCCAGATTAAATCTAAAAAATCCAAACAGTTCAAACATTTGCCTGATTGCCATCTTTTCCATTATATCCAATTTTGTCAATCACTCACCGGACACTTTAATTGAATTGAATAGAATTGGTTATGATTTATTCCTTCTCGCCATATTTTCGCGGGTGGGTGGAAAATTTGGTGCCCAGTCGATTCCCGTCGATGTTTTTTACTTTCGATCAGTTCTTGCAACAAACAACTTGCCCGCCAAGGAGAAAGAAAATACAAACTGAAAAAGTTAAATTTATGCAGAACAAGCACTTGAAGTAAACTTAATTGATTTTCGGATTCCCTCTTGACTTTGGCCAATTGAATTGAATTTCAATTTCTGATTTGTGCATCACGAAAAAATAAACATCTGCTCATTGCGAGATGAGCACATCGACAAGGTTTTGGTATTCCAACAAAAATATTCTTGGCTTATAACAAAATTGACCTTAAAATTGAACATGGTAGTCTTGGCCGAATGAAAATAAGCTAAAATTAAATGATGAAAATGAGCACATGTCCGGATGTTGACGTGCAAACAAAATGAAAATTTATTTTTCGCTGGCAAAATGCATAGTGCGGATTATAGGCGTCTGGGGTTGTGTTTTCCCTCGCTGAAATAAATATTGAAATGGTGCCAATAGGTTGATGATGATTAGAAGAAAAGTTGGGTGTCATGGACGGCATTGCGAAAACATGAATGTGGTTTGACAATTTATTAAGTTTTTCAGAAGGGAAATAATTGAGCAAACCAAATCGTTCACAGTAGGGCTGTTGGACAAAATAAACAGTTTTAACTTAATAATGAGACTATAGGAAAGAAGCACTCATACGGAATTCTGCAATTCAAACCAGCAAAGCCGCTGGTATGAGATATTTCAAAATACTCACCATTGGATCCAGGAATGATTGTAAATTCATTGGACAACTGGAGATTTCAAGGATATTATACACCTTTGAAATATAGTGTTTTCCAATAAGAAGTGTTATTTGGAATGGATCTTGTGATTTTACACCTTGCGACTTCATCCTTTGGAGCCACGTGAAAGAGAAAGTCTACGCTAACAGCCCAGCGTCGATTTAACTCCTCAAAGATGGAATTCGTGAGGCTATCGAGGACATAGGGCAGCCACTTTGCGATTTGGTTATGGAAAATTTCATGAAAAGGATATGGTCCTGTAAGCGTGAGCGGGTGGCCATTTGCCTGATGTTATTTTTCACTTTTAACAACATACTTTCTTCTTTATAATGAAATAAACATTCGATCATTTATATTAAAAATTGGCATTTTCCTTTTAATATCAAAATAGCACCTCTTAGTGGAAAACCCTGTAAATCAGTAGAAAATCTGAACCTCGTGTATACTTGTTCAGTTAATATGAACACATACGAAGAATTGCCAAACTTGTGACCCCTAAAATTGGTAGCATTATTGTTTTGATAACACTGTGTTGGTAGCATTATTGTTTTGATAACACTGTGTGACAATTTCAGGGTCGTTGTCTGGGGGATCAATGATTCCACTTCAGGGTGAAAGTGCTAGTCTAGTATAGTAAAACTTCCAAAGGGTTTGACGTTGTCAGGTTAAAAAAAAATTTATCGCCTTTTTAAGTATCTACTCATCAGCCGAGATATTGATTATCTGGTACCACAGCATTCAACAATATTTTAGAAGAGACTGAGATAAAGAATTTTTATTCAGATATCAATGCGGAAAAATTAAGTTGGGCGTGTCTAATCAGATGAAATATTAGAAAAATTGCCTTTTTTCTCCATATTATCAACATTTTCCAACAATTGCTCTTGAATTTCTGCAACGGAAAAATGAAAAAAATTTATTTATCAACAAACAAAAATAAATCTCATCAAAAGCTAATGAGAACTTAAACCTTTTTGTACTTTTCATTAGGCTTTCACGATACGATACTTTACCGATATTAAGGCTATTATCGGTATCGTATAGAGTTAGATTTTTTAATATCGCATCGATATCGGCGATTTTTTTTTTTTTGAGTCGATATCTATACGATAATTGATAAAATGTCGATATTTCATAAGCTAAAGAATCGATATATGAAATGGCGAAAAAAACAGTTATATTCCTTTTTACCTTTTTGTTTAGTAGTTCTTATAAAACCTACTAGTTTCGCGACCTGTCTGTCCGTCCATCTGTCCGTCCGTCCGTCCGTCTGTCTGTGCGTCACTGCAAGTTTTCTCAGAAACTACATAAGCCACAATCTTGTAATTTTGTGAACAGTTCAAAAGTGATAATCTCTCCAAAGTTCAGGTATAAAAAACATTTTATAAGGTTTTTAGGGGGAGGTCTCCCACCGACAGAAGTGACCCTTAACAATTTCTTTTTCGTCTCCGATATTGGTATCAAAAGAAATGGTTTTGTGATAGCTTTTTGAATCAGGTAAAAAAAAGTAAGATCACACCATAAGGGAATTTCTTCTTCTTCTTTGTAGCACTACAGCCGCTCTCGGGCCTTCGCTTAGAGATAGTTTAGAGTATCTCATTTTCATGACCGTATTGATTTGTTCAGAAGTTGGTTTGGTCAGTACCATGCTCCCGTGTCTGCTCAGCTATGATATGATCTGATTAAATCAGCACATACCACCACTGAGTGAACACTCATAGTCTGTCCGAAAAATCCCCTGAACTAAATCACGTTGCTCCCAACGAGATTTGAACCTGGGACTTTCGGCTTATGAGTTCATGCTCTAACCACTAGACCACACAGACTAGAGTTTAGGGGATGTCAAAATAGGTGAAAAATTTGTGTCCTTCCTCACAATTGAACATTTTTGAGCCGAAATATCTAAAAGCAAGTCATGAAAGTAGACCTCAATGAGTACATGAGCAACAAGTTCCTGAGAAGTCTAGTTCGATTAACTTTGTTAATAGTAGCACGGTACCTTTAAAATTTTCAAAAATTATTATTATTTATCATTGTTATTATCTCATGTATAAGTTCATATACCCTGAAAATTTTACAGCAATCGTGAAATAAACAACAAAATTATGGTCAATTGAAAATTATAGAATTGGAACAACAGCCACATATGATTTTTATTAGATACACGTTTCTAAATGACCCACACAATACAAATTTGTTCCGATTTTCGAAAAAAATTCAAAAATCGTGCATGACATTTGTATGTTATTGTTAGTACAAAGATAACGGCGTCAGTAACGTTTAAAAGGAAATGGAGCTTGTGGTATTAGGAGAAATTGTTTGATTGACTAATTTGTTTACAAAACCCTTCTGGTAGCAGCACTCTCCAGCTACTGCAACTTATTCTCTTCTATTTGCCAACCGATTCTCTTTTTCTTATTTTACTTATAACGATCTTTAGTGTCATCAATAAGTTAGTAGTCCGTTATTTTTAATCGGTTAATTTTGTTGTTGGTTTTTTATAAATGGCCGGGCATAACTCTAGACCGAAGGTGGGTATAAGAGTCCTATTTTCTCCAAAGTATAGGACTTACTTTTTATAAGGTCCCGTTTGAAGGACATGGAAATCAAATAACAGTTAAGGATATTTACCGTTGAAACAAGAAAATTTCCTACTTTTGCCCATTTGTTTCGGCATAACTAATCGACGCATTTGAGGATTTTGATTATTGAGGTTTTAAACGGGAGACATCATATTGGACTAAAATTTCCCATCACAGAATTGTAATCCTTTGTAGGATTCCGCAGGTATTAACAGTTCAACACGTTAGATTGAAATTGTAAAATTGAATTTTAATGCGCTTTCGTATGGAGAACACCTATTATTTTGCGAAGATTGAAGGATTTCAATGAGGACACTGAATCCTTTTGTCAAAGATGATGAAATGATAACTAACGTCACGTTTTGAATTTTTGAATTCTCTCGATTGGAAAAAAGACAATAAATTACCCGGGAATTTCGCTTAAATTATAAAATTTTAGATGTATCAAAGCAATTTTTTTTAAATAGAAGAAGGTCTGCCAACAAAAATCGCTCTAGACTCGCAAGCAGCACACGTCTTATAATGAACAGTCAATATTCCATTGAGTTTAAGATGAGGAGCACAACTTTTGATTTGGTATACTAAGCTAGGTTGACGGACCGATGGGACTATAGGTTAAAGTCCCGAGCAACAATCAGGAACTCTAGTACACTCTAATCTGATTTGCTGTTCTCGTTGCCGGATGATTTTCGGAGAACTTGTCGTTCAAAGGCATATTTTCGTTTTTTGAACGTTCCCACCGGCGTCCACGTTTAACATACATAAAAGATAATGGGCTTTATCAAAATCATGCCTATTTTGGTATAATTTCGTGAACTTGATCTGGGGTTTTGTTTTTCTTGTGAGTATCATAAATTTGGTTGTTTTTTCATTGACTAGTAGTTCTACCTGGTTTGCGAATTTACTTTTTTCTTGAAACGCTTACTACAAATAGGAAAGTGATCGGCCCAGTATGTCCACGTTGTCTGCATATGCCGCCAGTTGCGTAAATTTTACGACTCGTGTGCCTTTTCCTTCTATGGATGCTGTTTTTCTCATGTGTACTCAAGTGTTAGGTTAAAAAGAATTGGTGCCAAACTATTTCCCTATTTAAATCCTTTCTTTATGAAGATTATTTCCGTTAGATCGTTTTTGATCTTAACTTGGCACTCAGTATTATACATTCTAATCTCTATCAAACGCACTAATTTTGCTGGGATTCCTAGTTTTGGAGTATATTGTAGACGGCGTTACGGTCTATGCTAGCATAGGCTGGTTTAAAGCCTTAAAAAAGTTAGTCTGCATTGATACTATGTTCCCAGCAGTATTTGTTTCACGGAGAAAATCTGCTCAATCGTCGATCGCCCTGCTTTAAAGCTAGCTTGGTACTCTCCAATACTTCCGTCAGCATACACTTCGAATCGCTGCTCAATTATTTTGAAGAACACTTTGTAACACGTGTACAATAAGGATATTCCTATGTAGTTTTAAAAACATAGTCGATCTCTTTTTTTATATATTGGACAGATCACAGTTTTGTCTCAGTCCGCCGGGATATTCTCTTCGGTCCAGATTTTCACAATGAGCTAATAAATGTGCATACCGAGGATTTTTTTCCAACCTTCAATGGCTCCACCAAGATTTCGTCTACACCAGGTGCTTTATTTAGTTTCAAATATCAGAGCTCCCATGGTCACGGGATCACATGCGCGTGCTCTCTTGATTTGGATCGTCTGATATGTTGGAGCCAGTTGGCAATGATCCTGTATTGGTGTTTAAGAGTTGTTGGAACTATTCGGCCAATTGTTTTTTAATATCAGTATCGTCGCCTAGGATGTTACCATGCTTATGTGTACAGAAGGTGATTTTTAGTTTATGCCCTTCTTTTTAAAATATTCGTTATTGCAGTTGGTCCCAGGACCGTCCGCATCTCCATTATATTTAATGCGGCCGTTTATTCGATGAAGATTTGGTTTATTTGGTTGTGGGTCCTTCCGGCAGGCGATGCCTAAGTTATTTGATAAACCCGACAATGTGGAAAGCACGTTGAGCTCACAATTAAGTTTTTGCTTATGCTGAAGTTTTGAACCAGGCAATTAAATCTGAAATTTGCTACCTGAAAAGTTCTTCAAATATTTATGTTAGCCTTTGTACCAAATTTCATCCAAATCGGAGCTTTACTTTAGCCAAAACAGATATCACCGGTTTTTGACAAAAAAGGCCGCCATTTTATTACTTCTCGGCCGATATGGCCAGATAATGAACTCATAGCCCAGTCATATTAGGGCTTTCACCTCGGAATGAAAGATAATAAGCTGCAAATTGGTATGAACCTTTGTTTTGTCATTCTAAATGTTGTCTCAAAAGTCACAATCGTTATCGTGTCCGCGTCTCAAGATATTCAAGGTCAAAGGTCACAAAAATCGGTTTTTCGCGAATATCTGGCTTCCTATCGGTTAAATGAGATTTGCATTTATTATAAAAGTTGTAGGCTATAAAATTCCCTACAACTTTTGTTTAAACTTTTTTTTCATACGACCAACCGTTTTGAAGGTAGAGCGCGAAGAGTGCACATCGTACAGTCATATACGGCCTAATGCAAGGTCAAGCGTGAGTTATGGTTATCAGTACGTTATAAAGTCAATTATTTACTTGGAAATTATAATTATTAAACAATGCCTATTATTTATGTACTAACTATTAATTATTTATATTTAATTAAAGTAAGTAACTTGATTATTTATATATAATTATTCATATTTAACTATTTAAGTATAAAATATTATTAATTCTGGATTATATATTTTAGTTTTATTTTAAGTTAAAATGATAGTAAGAGTATATATTTTACACATATTTTTATTTATTATTAAATACGGCATAATATACATTTATCAAAATGTGAGTTCAAATATCAAAAGTATCTTTGTTGATTTTAATTGTAATGAAATTGGAAATGGAAGCTAATTATCTTCTTCTTGTTCGTCGTCTTCTTCTTCTTGTCGCTCAAAAATGTTCGATTCATTGTCATCATCCTCATTATCTGTCATGTTCATCTCCAAACCTTCCAGAATATCGGGATCATATGTATTTTCTTCATCGGGATTACTTGGATACAGTGAAGCGTTGAGGCAAGCTTGTCCGTTGCACTGGCCGCAAGCTAAAGAACATTGTAGCCCTGATTTTCTGCATCCACAGCGGGAACCACAACCATTTTTGCAATTGCAAAATATTACGTTTAGTAGTTCGGCTGGTGCTGGAGGTAATAACGTTCGTATGGGCTCCAGGATTTCATTTTCAAGCATCCAGCCCCATTCTTTAGGTTCTAAGTCCTTCCCTAACCACGTTTGAATCTGGTAGTAGACACGTTTTATGTGTTGATGAGCTGCTACACTTGTTGGTGGAAGTGTTGACAGTTGTACAGGTGGAGAGAGTGGCCTTGAATACTATAGAACATCTGTCCCGGCAATGAATAGAAAAGGGCATAGGGTAGGGACAAGTATTTCCAGGTATATAAGTATTGAGAAATTTACGCGTTTTAAAGAAAAGATATATAATGTCGTGTTAACTTAAAATAAAACTAAAATATATAATCCAGAATTAATAATATTTTATACTTAAATAGTTAAATATGAATAATTATATATAAATAATCAAGTTACTTACTTTAATTAAATATAAATAATTAATAGTTAGTACATAAATAATAGGCATTGTTTAATAATTATAATTTCCAAGTAAATAATTGACTTCATAACGTACTGATAACCATAACTCACGCTTGACCTTGCATTAGGCCGTATATGACTGTACGATGTGCACTCTTCGCGCTCTACCTTCAAAACGGTTGGTCGTATGAAAAAAAAGTTTAAACAAAAGTTGTAGGGAATTTTATAGCCTACAACTTTTATAATAAATGCAAATCTCATTTAACCGATAGGAAGCCAGATATTCGCGAAAAACCGATTTTTGTGACCTTTGACCTTAAATATCTTGAGACGCGGACACGATAACGATTGTGACTTTTGAGACAACATTTAGAATGACAAAACAAAGGTTCATACCAATTTGCAGCTTATTATCTTTCATTCCGAGGTTGACCCCATTTTTTACCTAATATGACTGGGCTATCAGCCGAGATATTTATACTTTACAAGGGTCCAAGCAAAATTGCGACTTGTTCTTATTCTTTTCAAGAAAGAATTCTGCCTAATAGGTGAAATTCTTTACACATCGCCGTTCTTATGCCATACTACCTCCCCTATTCACAAGTCAGTTGTCGGTTACTCCTAGAAAGGACCCTTTTTTTGCCCGAGAAAGAGTTGGAGCAAAACTTAGCCGTGATGTATGCAATTATTTAATTTTCTGGATTTCATACACGGTACTTTATTAAGGTCTTAGAAAGTGGATCAAATTCAAACCACCAGTGCTTTCGCCTAAAATAGAAGTCGACTTTATAATCACTAATAAAGAAACTGTATATTGAATTTTTTTTAGATTCTTAATGTCGATATCGATATTTTCGATAATATCAGGACGTATTTATCGGCGATACGAAAATATCGATAATTTCCTGAATCAACTGTATCGTATCGTTATTAGTATCGTCACACTGAATATCGTATCGCATCGATTTTCGATGCGATACGATACGATTTCGATATTTTTATCGATTATCATGAAGGCCTACTTCTCATTCACATTTTACCGTTTATCATTGACATTATGTATTTTATTTAGGTTTTTCCAGAGTTCCTAGAATTTTTCTCGAAGGTACGTAGCTATTGCCCTTTTCGGAGAACAAACAGTTATTGTTTTCCAAATTTTTTAAATATGGATATTTTTAAACCCGGATTGCATAGCTTTTGTTATGTTTGTGGTAAATATGTGCCGAAATGTGAAAAAAAGGAAATATTAGTGGAGACTTCGCTCGAACATACGAGTTATATTTCAACCAAAGTGTTATGGTGGACGAGAGTTGGGTACCAAACATTGTTTGTAAAACCTGCTACAATCATCTGATGAAATGGAGGAGTGGAAAACGCGAGTCCTTGCCATTTGGCAGTCCAATGATTTGGGCTAATCCTGGTGGCGACCACGATCCAGTGAATTATTACTCTTGTATGAACAAAACTTACACGTTGAGAAAAAGGGAAAGATTTTCAATTAAATATGTTTCTGTTCCAAGCGCTCAAACACTGTTGCCACATTCTTTGAACAATCCAGTACCAAAATTTCCCAGTCCTCTCTTTTAATCTGAAACGGCTGCTTCAACAGTTGCCCAAACAGATGATACCGCGTTGAGACAACGGCCAGCGCCTGATTGACTTTGCATGTAGCAGGAATCTATTCATACGTTCAACTTGCTTCCCACATCGACGCATTCATTAAATGACCTGGTTATCACAATATGCCAACACACAAAACCAGATCGGTCATGTTCTGATCCAATAACGTTGGACCTCGAACATACTTGACGTCCGCACATACCGAGGAGCCGATTGTAACTGAGATCATTACTTGATCAAATTAACCTATCGATGTCGTATGTCAAAGGCATCGTTAAAAACTATCAACGAGCTCTGGATGGAAGTGAAAGCGGCTATTAGGACTGTAACAGAACAGACGATTGGAAATCAAGCCTGGTGCAAAAGAAATGGTTGGTTCGAAGAATCAGGCGAACAAAGAATACGTAGGTAGAAAAACAGGGACAAAGAGAGAACACTATGCAAATCTCAGAAGAGTAACAAATAAGATGATTAGGATTAAGAAAAGAAAATACTATGACCACCGATTGAGAAGTATAGAAGTAAGCCTAGCAAGCAACAATATAAGACAAGCATACAAAGTAGTGAAAAGTCTGAAACGTGGGTATCAGCCCAAAACCACGCTATGTCGTAACAACATCGGCAATATCAATGATAACATCGGCAATTTCAATGATGAAACCAAGATTAAGGAAAGATGGGCATCATATTTCAAGAACCTCCTTAATCCTCCGCACAGCGCCACAACATCGGAGCCTATAGATATCTGCGGAGACCTTCCGTTGGCCCCACAAACTATAGATGAAGTTTGTTCCATCATCAAAGCCCGAAAGAATAATAAATCGCCGGGCATCGATGAGATTCCAGTGGAGCTCATCAAATATGATGGCAGTAGTGTTCATAAAGCTATTCACAAAATCATCCAGCACATTTGACAACAAGAACATATGCCAAAAGAGTGGAGCCTATCAATTATATTCCCTATCCACAAAAAAGGTGACAAGCTACAGTGCGAAATTTATAGAGGCATATCACTACTTTGTACGGCGTACAAAATATTTTCAAAAATCTTAGAAAATCAAATTGGATCATACGCCAACAATATTATTGGGGAGTATCAAGGTGGTTTTAGAGCAGGTAGATCGACGATAGACCAATTAATCACAGTCAAGCAGGTATTTGAAAAATTCTGGGAGTTCAAATAGACGTGCACCAAATTTTCGTTGACTTCAACTGAAAATAGAAAAAGACAGCTTCCTTTTAATTTTGTGTATTATTTTTATTCTCGAAATCGATTTTCGACCGTAATCGTTCGGTCTTCTTCAGCGATCGCTGAAGAAGACCGAACGATTACGGTCGAAAATCGATTTCGAGAATAAAAATAATACACAAAATTAAAAGGAAGCTGTCTTTTTCTATTTTCAGTTGGAGTATTTTGTGAAGGCGAAAATGAATTCGATTACAAATGTTGACTTCAAGCAAGCATACGATAGTATTGATCGTATCGTACGGTACCAAATAATGCTCTGCTTTGGCATCCCAGCCAAATTAGTTCGTCTTACCAAAATGACAATGACTTCGACGACCTCCTCCTCCGCATCAATAACCAACTCACCGATGCCTTTGACACAAATATCGGGCTGAATTAAGGAGATGGGCTGGCGCCATCGCTATCCAATTCTGGAGTACGTTATAAGGAACCTACCTATCGATACACGAGGCACATTACCATACAAGCTGAGCCAAGTAGAAGCCGATGCGGACAACATCAACATTTGTCACGGTCATTAACAACTGCCAAAAAACTCTTCCTGAAACTCGACAATGAAGCAAAACTAGTAGGGCTACTAATCAATGAAAATAAAACAAAACTCATGGGGCAGTCAAGAAAAAATACCTCAAGCTCGCAAAATATCACACTTGGCGAATACAGTATCGAAAATGTTAGCAAACTTGTGTACTTAAGTGCCAAAATAACGAAAACGGCCAATGAAAGAGAAGAAATACCCCGAAGAGTACAGCTCGCAAATAAAATATTTTATTCAGTATTGACAATCTTGTAGACCAGCTGCATACACAGGAGAACAAAGCTCACACCTGTGTAATGCTATGGGTGTGAAACATGGACCCTAAGCCAAGCGTCCGCAAATATATTGAACGCCTTTGAGCGACGGGTCCTGAGGCGAATAATCGCAGCGAAGCTAGACGGGGACCAATGGTGAATTCGATACAACCATGAGCTGTATTAAATTTTTGACGAGCCGGAGGTCTCAACGATTGTCAGACTGCGGAAACTGCTATGGGCTGGCCACATGAATCGTATGCACGAGCAACGGATACCCAAAAAGGTAATCGTTGGGAGAACTGAAGGCCGGAGGCAAGTGGGGAAACCGAGGAAACGCTGGTCTGACTCGGTCGATGAAGACAGTTCATCGCTGATTGGATTTCGAAATTGGAGGACACGGTCAATGGACCGACTGTTGGAGGCGCTATTTGTAGGAAGCGAAGGCCCAAGAGGGGCTGTAGTGCTAAGAAGAAGATGAACAGTATGCGATCATTCTCCAGAAACTATCAGATCCAGGTTCAAGGCTATGAGAGAAACCCTCGGATATCTCATTTAATTTTTTTTTGTCTTTAATTTTATTTATTGATCAGTTAGTTTTCCATGCAAAGGGAAGATGCGCATACTGACTTTTAGTTTCAGATTCTTAAAGTTCTTATTAAGACATTCTATTTGATTCCACACTCGATTACCTTTCAGAAAAAAGATTTTCAAGGGTCACTTTGATATAAACTTTTGAAATTTTTGATACTTCTGACCTTTTCGCAAAGCTTCAGCTTTGTAAGCATTTATAGTTTCTGAGAAAACTTGCTGTTAAGCACGGACAAACGGACAGATGTACAGATAGGATGCGAGACTAGTAGGTCTAAGAAGAAATATTACAAAAACAAGTCGGGTAGACCGATTTACGCTCATGTCAGAAGGGTTTTGCACGCAACTTCTCCGAAATGCAGCCACCTGCAACGAATAAAGTCAAGACACATGTCAAAGAGATGTGCACGTTTAAAAGTAAATCCATTGTTTCTCCCTTTTCAATGGTCACCATTTTGTTGCAAACTAACAAAAATCACTCAAATCATTTTGAGAAGATTAAATCAAAATTGCAGTGTCTGATTCGATGGAAAGTCCATAAAATACCAAAATCATGGGCTATTGTTGTTGAAATTGGAGAAATATCAAATGGCTGTAACTTCCGTGTATATCATTTGATTTTCATCAAACTTACAAAGTGTAAGCATCTTTAGTAAGACTATTTAAATGTCATTGAGTTTAAGGGTATCCATACGTTTTTATTGGGGAAGATGTTAAATTCGAAGATCATACTATTATTAACGAAGTTGAGCGAATTTCGACTTCTAAGATATTTGTGGTACTCATAAAGACCTACCTCCATAATTTTTTTCAGATTTTTTGAATCACAGGAGTCCAATCGCGAGGGGGGGGGGACATGAATTTTTCGTGTATTTCCTCTTCCTGTGCGCCCTCTGAAGAAAAAAATGTCAGTTTGAGACCTGTTTTGAAAAGTTCTCATTAAGATCTTTCATTTAATACTCGTATCGACTACCTTTGATGATATTTTTTTTCGAGGGCCTCTCCCCTATATGGGAAGACTCCCCTTAATTACCTTATAAAATTTTTTTGTAGAACTTCGAAGAGAGCACCACTTTGCGAGAAAAACGGCTATAGCACAGGGACGGACGGACAGACAGGTCGCGATTTTAGCTGGGGTTTGTAAAATTATTTTATAAAACCCTAAAAATCAGTTATTAATCGCAACTAAAACCTGACATGGCACTGATTCCAAAAAAAAATTATTTCAGTCTTTTTAAGGCGTTTTGCAGTCGAATTTTTTTTTCTCACAAGTTTTGAACTGTGATATCTATTAAATTTCATTTTCAACGTTCTGTAAATTTATTTTTCATCTATTTCTAAGTTATTCTAGTGGTATCCTGTAAATCAATTTAATAGAAATGTGAACATATATTGAAAAGTCTAAAAAGTATTGAGCCTTTTTCGTCATTTTTCGATTGAATATTTCTTATATTTAAAATGAATTTTATTCAAGTACATATTGTCCATTATTATCTATGACCTTTTGCCATTTTTGGGTTGAGCCATTATTCCATCTGTGTAGAACTTCTGTGGTTTATCGGCAGAAAACTTGGCCAAGTGATTTTCACAGTCCCTTTTTGAAGTGAATTTATTTTCATTAAGTAAGTTTTGCAGAGACAGAAACAAATGATAGTCTGATGGTGCAAGGTCTGAACTATGCGGTGGATGCATCAAAACTTCCCAGCCAAGCTCTGTCTATTTTTGCCGTGTCATCAAAGATGTGCGTGAACTGGCATGATTATGATGGAAGACAACGCCCTTTCTATTGATTGTTTTTTCAATTGCTTATTGCAATCTGGTTAATTGCTGATAGTACAGATGTAATAACCGAGGAGCTATGGCTCTAAAAGCCAGCGCTGCCACAGGCACACAGCACAAGCTCAATTTAACAAGGGTCGCCATTCAGTCACCTTCCCCATCGCAACACTCGCTCTGTTTTCGCATGAAAAATAAGTCATCGAGCTCAAACAAAAATCCACATTCCATATCAGGCTCATCGCAAAAATCACTGAAATTGTCGCTCCAACAAGAAACGAATTCAATGACTATTTATCATCGGTGGCTGAATCATCTACGACAAATGCGACTACATCAAAGCGATCTAACAGCAACGAGCAGCCGCATACAGAACAGTTGGATACCACGTGCTATGAATTAGATAATTTAAACTTACACGAGAATCAAAGATACTGTTGGCCGGTGAGACCATTACCGCGGCGCAGCTCTCCAAATAGAGATTACAACGGCGATATTCAAACAACCATTACATCCTCCAACATAAGCAACATACATCCTATAAACTATTCAAGTAATAGTGCATCAGGTTTAAGTTCCCAAGCTATCGGCGTTGTGATTCCTACAACGCCTAATTCAACCCTGCACGAAGACAATTATGCGCCAATAAATCCACGATCCTAACATTATCAACTAAACGCGGCAAATTTTAACTCAATAGCTAGTCATAATCAACAACACGATGAGCATCATCATCATCATCAGTCTGATACCAATCAGACTTTAGCCAATCTCGATAGTGAGCTCACGTGGGAGCAACGATTGAATTTCATTCAATATTTTCTTGCACTTACTTCAAAAAACCTTAACAAGGCTAATGATACACGAGCTGATCCAGTTACAAGTATTCATTCGGCAAGCATACCAAACACTCCAACATACGAAAGCTTCAAGCCAAATTAGAAGCATCAAATCGAAATATTCAGAGTATTAAAGAGCAACAGCAACAATTACTTCGTCTTCAACAAGCAGCTAAAGATCGAGGGGTCGAGTTTGAGAGGTCGAGCGGGTCGGGTCTATTACAGACGCGGCGACGAATAGTGCACCGGCAGGCAGGGAGTACGAAACGAACAGCCACTGCTTTTGAGCGTGGTGTCTGCGGGATTTTAATTCTATGGTCGCGTTTTGTTTTGACTGCGGTTTAGAAGACTTTCCGTGCGAGTGTGTTTCGAAAGTTTAATCACATTTATCATTAAAAGGCGCTCGCTAATAGTTTTAATTATCGTGAAAAATAATGTTCCTGTTCTTCGTATGGTCCGACATTAGAATACCTCAACTGTCCCGTACGTACGGTACACACTAGCCGAAGGCAAAAGAGTGATGTAGAGACGTCCGCTGGTATGGTGCCGATGCGAGGAGTTAAGTGTTCTAGGAGTGTACGGGACGGAAGGCGAAGAGAAAGAGAGAAAGAAATCGTTGCTTGAAATGGGTCGCATAGATAATATTGGGCTTTTTCAGACGCAGCGTTAAAAGTGAGCGTTAAACAGGTTATATGGGCAAGAAGAGTGAGAGGCATTGAGGGGACCTGATGGTAAAAACAAGCCAACATTTTGTAGGGTGAACGAGCGTAACGCACATACACAAACGCATTTTGTTGATCATTTGGTGGGCGAAATTTATACAAACGCCGGTAATCATTCCGAATTGAACATTCGGTGAAGAAGGTAGTCGTCATGAAACGATTGCCTTTTTTTAATTTGCGTGCAAAAATGGATGCGTGGACGCGAGAAGCTACGCGTTATTCAATAAATTTATAAAAGCGGAGGCCATGTTCAATTTCAGGAAACAACACGACGAATATCTCGATTTCAATAAAGTTAAATTGCCTATTGTAAATCCATAGAAAATTAACAGTACGCATAATCTTTATAGAATCGCATTATAATATGCCAGTTGACAACACAACAAGAAAAATATGCGACTTAAAAGGATATTCAACTTTGGAATATATTTTTCAGAAAGCGGAAAAACACGGAGGTTCTAATAAATCCAATAGAAGTTTGAATCGACAAACTTCAACAATCAAAAAATACATTTTTCATTCCAGTTTTTGTTACCTCGTGCACAATTCAAGGCTAAAACATCAATTCTCAATCGCTTATCTCTCTGTCTTCGCTTTCATGTTGTCCGCACGACGTTTAACGATCAAATGATCCTTTTAACACATACACTCGCAAGACGTGTATCGTATACAAAAATAGGTTGGCTGAACTATGCAACGTGTAAACGTAGGGGCGTAAGCGCGAAACCTGTTTGGATATGGGTTTTTACCATTCCCGTGTGAAAGAGCCCATTCAGTGTGTAAATTCTGTCGGGAAAAATTGTGGGAAAGTCGTGACTACATTCACGGTGAAGTGTGATTCACTTTAATTGGGGCCTCATTTTTGCAAGAGTACGCGGATATCCAAACCAAATGAATTTGTTCCAAATGAAATACCATAAGTTTTTTAGTGTGCATGTCGGAATGCAATGTTGTTAGGGAATATGACTGGATTGGTAGCGATTTTCAAGCCGTTGTCCTGTGAAACTGAGACATTGTCAGCATGTCAGCAAACAACGCAACCACGAAGAAATTCGAAATTCTGGATTAGGGAGTCGGAATTGAACAAGCGAGTGAGGTGGCTGGGCTGATCGCGGTGCGTTTTTTCTCAACTAAGCGGAGTGATAGTCCCTTATGCTTTTCGCGAAAATGTTAAAAATTCTAGCCGGCATTCGGTTTGAATGGTTGAAACTAATCGAAATTTTGTTCCGTTTGTTCGGCTCTTACAAATTTAAATTGTGCCATGAGATCAAATCGAAGTTAAAGAAAAACATTGAAATTTTGTGTTTTCGAAGTGGAAGAAAGAGAATACGCAAACAGACCGAATGAAGGAGAAGGTTCGAAGCAAGCTAGGAGCTTCTATTTTTAAAGTAGAATGTGTAGCACGACACTATAAATTCAATTAATTAACACGAAGTGTAGGATAGGGAATGAAAGAAGTTCATTTTATGAGAAGTGTAGCGAGAAAAAAATGCAAATGGTTGTTTCCTTGAATTAGTTTTGTTGAGATTCATATATTATTTTAAAATCTGATTTGAAAGACGAAAGTAAATGAATTGATCGAAACTAGTAATCGTGAAATATTGGTATTATTTACAATTTGAATTTCGTCCGCTAGTAATGGGCCCCATTTCATGCCGAGTTCGTCGTTTTTTTTGTCGCGATCAGTGTTTTTGAGCATAGTTTACATCGAAACCAGTGAAATTCGTGGTACTGACAAAGTCACAGTTCGAAGATACAATAGAACTCTGAAATCTCAAGTGACGGAAAAGTTGGATCGCAAATTATATTCTGCAAGTGTCGAGAAATCGGAAAAGAAAGTATTTCCCACACAGGGCACGTATCGCGTATCGTCGGACGTGAAGGAGCAAAAACATAAGTCAGAAGAGAACAGTCGTTTAGAGAATTGGTCAACCTTAATGTCGTGTAACTCGAGACAATTGCATGGGATCTGTATTCGAACCTCCTTTACTTTCGCTGCATGAACTTGTAAATTTTGTTTTTAAACAAAACATTTCTAGGACTTACACCCCGGCTTCGACAACGAGCGCTCGTCGTCGGAAAAGGCTATGTAAGTACCATTTTAATTTCTTTGTGTATATATTATTAAAAATATGTTCATTACCAAACGAAACGAAAGCAAAATGATGGCTTACTAGAGTAAAGTAAATTAAATCTTGTACATGAAAATTTATATTGACCGTGATAAGAATATTCGGTTCTTCAAAAACAATTTCATTATTTGAATTAAGAACAAGTTATGCGTTCATTGTACGTAGAATGTGCACTGTTAGAATTGATAAATACGCGCAGGTTGAAGGCGAGATTATCTAATGTTTCTTTTTTAAATAAGTTGGAAGATTTTTTTTTGTTTTCACCTCTGTATAGTACACACAAGTAGGCGTTAGCTATTATTTCACCTTCTCGAAAAAATCTGCATTGTTTCATAAATTACTCAGAAAACGCTCTGTACTTTTTTTGTTTGATTGATTAATTTTTTTTGATAAAATTCTAGTTCTTTCAAATTTTTAGTGTGCAAACCGAATGCGATATTTAAAACAAATTGGAGATCAATATATCGTTGTGGCTGAGAACGTTTTCAGTGTTTTTTTTTGAAATTGATGTTTTCTGTAAGACTGATTTAGACGAAAAACCATGTTTTAAGGAAATTATAAAAATCAGATAAATTAATAATTGTTATTTTGAGATGATTAGATAAAATAAAATCGTTGAAATAAAAAATGAATTATTAAACGTTAACCGTCGGTCTTTCCCTTCCGTTTTATCTAACCGGGTATAGGACCCGGTACGGTGGCAGGCTTCCACCTCAAAACATGAGCCAGCCACCGGGTACAAACTAATTCCTTTTTCTGTTTCAGGTGACGTTATGGGTTGAGTGGCCCAAGCAGAGTGCCTTTTTATGGCATAGATTTATGCAATCCAATTGTATAATTCTATGACATAAATTGGTCACCGGGGTACTCCCCTTCTGATGGGAAGGTTCATACAATTCAAGTTGTATGAGTTTTCCACTCAGAAGAGGAATACCTGGCCACTTCAACAAGCTATCTATGGATTTATTCCGGTTGGGTGGGTATGAAGGGGCTCCACCACCACCCGGTTGCCCCTCTTTCATTTGTGGGCCATGAACTTCGTTGGGTAATGACGAGGTCAAACCCAAGTTCGCCTTTCTTCTCAAGTTTCACTTGTTCTCGTAACAAGTACATCTCCTTCGGTGAGGTTATCTACAATTTTGCGACTTCGGTCGCCTTTTGATCTGAAAGCAATTCGTGAATGCGAAATTCTTTGTAGTGAGTCCTCGTGCCGGGGAAACGAACCCGCCCCACGACACCGCAATGCTAGCCTGCCAGCGCATTCACGCGTCTCCGGATGAGGGCATTCTCGGCAGAAACCGACACCTTCCTCTGCCGAGGCAGCAGAACATCGCTGCAGTCCTTTACGGACATTTTGGAACTCTTTATTCACTACACAGAGCTGAATTAAGTGTTTGGCCAGGTTCTAGCACCTCATGATAAACAATTCCCTTCCAATAACCTTACTTGGCGTCAATCCTGGCTTTGAAGTCATTTGTGATGATTTACCGTTTTTTGACCATGATCTTTTTCGAACGACATTCTCGTATCTTACCCATTTTTAGGGTTTCGTTAAATAATTTTACAACATCCTACTAAAATCGCGACCTGTCCTTGCGTCTGTCCGTCCGTCCGTCGGTGTGTCACAGCACTTTTTCTCGCAAACCACTTAAGCTAGAAACATCATCATGCTTATGAGTACAACAACAACAAATACCTTAGAAGTCTGAGTGAATCACCCAACATTGTTAATAATAGTATGATATTCGAATTTCACATTTTCCACAATAAAATCGCATCGGTACCCTTAAACAGAATGAAATCGATATTTACGTAGGCCTACAAAAGGTCCTTAGACTTTGTAAGTTTGATGAAAATCGAATGATATACACGGAAGTTAGAGCCGTTTGAAATTTCTCCAATTACAACAACAATAACACACGATTTTGTTATTTTATGGACTTTCCATCGAATCAGTCCTCATGAAATTTTCCAATAATGTGAACAACATTAAATTTTTTAGGAATTCATGATTCGAGTGACTTTTGTTGGTTTGCAACAAAATGGCAACCGTTGAAAATAGAAAAATAATGGATTTTCTTCTAAACGTGCACATCTCTTTGACATATTTCTTGACGTTATTCGTTGCTGGTGACTGCATTTCGGAGAAGTTGGGCACAAAACCCTTCTGACATGAGCGTAGGTCTGTTTGCCCAACTTGTTCATAGCCCGCAATGATTTGCTTCAAAGATGGCTCGAATTCGTTGCGTTTTATTAGCATTTCCCAAATGGAAACTCGGTCGATCATATTTTTTTGTGTTAATTCATGCGGTACCCAAACGTTGTGCTTCTTTGTGGATCCAGCCTTACGCAAATGGTTCAAAACTGTTTGGTGAT
The DNA here is from genome assembly GCA_963969285.1 of Odontomyia ornata. Classification (NCBI taxonomy): domain Eukaryota; kingdom Metazoa; phylum Arthropoda; class Insecta; order Diptera; family Stratiomyidae; genus Odontomyia; species Odontomyia ornata. The sequence continues at coordinate 182,830,972 of OZ017738.1, forward strand.
GGATATTCAGTTCCTTAGCAATGCCATGGCTGCTTATATGTCGGTCTTCTTCAATTTTTTGTAAGATTTCATCGGCTTTTTCAGTGATTGGTCGACCTGAGCGAGGTGCATCTTTGGCATCAAAATTTCCAGAACGAAAGCGAGCGAACCATCTCTTGGCTCTGGCTTTTGATAAAGTATGTTGACCGTAGACACCACAAACTTTTTCACGAGCCTGCGATGCATTCCCATCTTGGTTGTAGTGATATTCTAAAATATAACGATTTTTTTCAGAAATTTCACTCATTTTTAAATGAATACAACTTTTGCCACATAAGACGAAGTACAAAATTTTTCAGATGGAAATTGTAGACTGGAATGTCACCTTTCAAACGCATGTCAGTTTGACTCAATTTGATTGGTATTGCCCGATATATGACAACGAACATCATCTGGTGGCAAAAGGGCTCAATATTTTTTAGACTATCTAATACTACAATTATTGCAATAAAATTACAGTATTCCAAAGGATAAATTTAATTTGCTGTAATGGAAAATGTTTCAATGGGTGTAAATCTCGATAAAATTTCATTCTTACAAAAGTGATGGGGAAGAAGGCCCGAAAGGGGCTGTAGTGCTACGAAGAAGAAGAAGAATTGTGAAAAACTCATTAAATTTAAAGTGAAATTGATTGCACAATAATTTTGATAAAACTTCATGATAGATATAATTTGGAAAAATACGACACTTTTTTCGTCTACCTTGAAGAAATCATTATTTTGAAGGAGTACGTCACTTTATTATAAGAATTTGTGAATAGCGGAAGGCTTAAATTCAATCGGAATTTCACAATCCGCTATTCACCGCGATGAAATTCGAACGATGGAACCACGAGATAATCGGCGACCAAGAATTGATTTGACTTTTCCGATGGATTGTCGGTAAACTCACGATTCCTCCAGGCTGCGCAGCCAACTAGCGGGAGAATAAGGAGAGAATGGTAAAAGGAAGGATGGATATGTTGGTGCCACGGATGCCTGGTTTTGATGATGTGTTCTTTAGTGAAAAATTGATGAGCATCGAAGTAGAACTGGTTCATATGAGGATGTCTGGTGGTCCCTCTGTCTCGCGCGATTCCCAAAACCGACTCACGAGATTCTACACAAATTCTTTTTTCCTTTTATTTTCTTTTACGGTTTTGTGACATGTGCCGAACAACATTAGAAGCTGTCAGTTCACTTCCGGCGAATTAAAAGTTGTAAGGAAGGCGTTGAGTACAAGTGACATCTATTGTCGAGCACGACAAAGTTATTTAAACTAAATTGGAAAATGAATCATGGCGATTATTATTAATAAAATTAAAAGAAGAAAAAGGGACGTGTGTTACATCATGATAAGGATTCACGTCCTCGGTCTCGCCCGAACATGCCGCCCGCCCTGAAGTCTCACTTCAGATAAATAGACACAAGGGGCGTGACGCGGACGCAAAGGAAAATTATTTCAGACTGAAGCGTGAGCCGAAGGAGTGACAGAAGCCAATAGGAGAGGGTTTACTGTGAGGGCAGAGGGCACAGTTTCACCATGGGGCGGCGAACTGTCCCAGAGGAGCCACGCGAGTAGTTGCGTCGGATCCGGGGAAAACCGATGAAATGCGGCCTAGTGACCATTTAAGAGGAGGGAGGCTGTCCTCATGAATAAGCACAACAGTTCTCGGAGTGATAGGAGTAGACGGATGCAGCCATTTGCTTCGTTGTTGCAAGGTGTGTAGGTACTCCTGGCGCCATCGTTTCCAGAAGTCCTGTTGAAGTCGCCGAGCGAGCTGCCAGCGAGACACGAGTTGGATGGACACAGAGGTAACATCATGAACGGGGGGTGAAGTAAGAGGACGAAAAATCAAAAAATAACCGGGAGTGAGGGCCTCGAGGTCCGATGGATCAGACGATGGAATATAAAGAGGACGAGAGTTAAGAATGGCCTCAATCTGGGTGATGACGGTGAGAAATTCCTCATAGGTGAGCCGCTGCTCTCCAATGACTCGCATCAGATGATGCTCTGCAGATTTAACCGCGGCCTCCCACAAGCCTCCAAAATGGGGACTAGCTGGAGGGATGAATCGCCAGTCAGTTCCAGATGAAGACGCCACGCCACAAAGACTTTGCTGATGCTGAGGATTCGACAACAAACTCCCCAAGTCCCGTAGATAATTGCTAGCCCCCACAAAGTTAGTTCCGTTGTCCGAGAATATCACGGAGGGATTACCTCTGCGGGCGGTCGGTAAGAAGCGATAAATGCGGGAGTTGAGGGTTCAGACGCCAACTCTAGATGGACAGCCTTGGTGGCAAAGCTGATGAAGACTACCAGGTAAGCTTTCGTGCTAACAGCCCCGCGCAACCGTGCACTGGTGACGTAGAAGGGTCTGGCATAGTCCACTCCAGTGGTAGTGAAGGCCTTAACAGAGGAAACTCGCTCAGGAGGAAGATTACCCATCGGCTGAATAATTGGCCGGGGTTTACAGGTGAAGCACCTGTTGCATTTGCGCAGACGATTCCAAACCACATTGCGTCCATCGAGGATCCAAGATCGGCGACGTATGATCGAATGGGTTGCCAGCGCCCCAGCATGAAGCAGACGAAGATGAGCGTCATCAATGATCAGACTGGTTAGGTGATTCCCTTTGGGGAGAAGAGCAGGATGTTTGTGCTGATAAGACAACAACGAAGACGAAAGATGACCGCCTACGCGGATGATGTTATGTTCATCCAAAAATAGATGGAGTTGCATGATCAGACGATGACGCGAAGATGGTTTTTGGAGTTCAGCAATTTCTTCAGCAAAACATTGAGCTTGGATCAGACGGATAACGACGATTTCAGCTTCTTGAAGCTCAACAGAGGACAAACAACCAGCACAAGTTTGCAGCGGTCGCTTAGCATTGAAAGCAAAACGACGACAGAAGGCGATCACGCGTTTGAGGCGAAGAAAAGAGGAAAAACGATCGATGATAGAAGATTCTGAGATGGTGGTGGCTAGTACTAGCGTGGAAACGGGTTTGGCTTCGGAGTCCACATCATCAGAGGAAGGCGAATCAACAGAGGAAATTGGCCAAGAGGATGGATTAGACAGCAGCCAACTAGGACCATGCCACCACAAAGGATGGCGATGGATATCACGAGGCTGCAACCCGCGTGAAGCGCAATCAGCAAGATTGTCCTCAGAAATGACCTGCCTCCAGCAGCGGAGTGACACTAGGTCTTGGATCTCATCAACGCGATTGCCCACGAACGTCTTCCATTTGTGGCTTTCGCCGCGGATCCACGCCAAAGCAACAGAAGAATCGGAAAACGCGATTAACTCAGTGACCAAATGTGGAAGGACACGGGTGGCCAGATGATGCATCAACTTGGCAAGCAGATGAGTGCCGCATAACTCGAGACGTGGCAAGGTGATCGCTTTACAAGGCGCTATTTTAGACTTGGCTGCTAGAAGATTAACATGAAGGTGTCCGGATAGTGATGAAGTATGCAAATAGACGGCGGCGGCATAGCCGGACTCAGATGCATCACAGAATCCGACTAGACGGTGAATAGACAATGTAGATGCTTTTGGGATGAAGCGAGGAATTCGCAGATCAGCTAAAGACGGTAGTTGCGACTGAAAGTCCAACCAAGGGGCAGCAAGCTCCGAGGGCAAGCCTTGATCCCAATCCAGATGAAGCAGGCAAAGATGGTGGAAGAAGATTTTGGCTGAGAAGGTGACTGGCGTAAGCCAACCAAGCGGATCAAAAATCCTCGCCATTTGACTGAGCACTGTTCGCCTAGAGAGTGCAGTAAATCGCACGGAATAGAAGAAATGATCAGACGACGGACTCCAACCTAGACCTAGGATTTTCAGGCCCGGATCACGATCAAGCAACAGAGGGTTAACAGAGGAAAGTTCACGGCAATGATCAGACGGGATCCCTTGTAACAAGGGGGCGTGATTTGTAGCCCATTTCTGCAGCTCAAACCTGCCCGCCATGAGCAGATCCTGCACTTGCTGCCGAAAATGGATGACTTCAGTTTCCGATGAACTGCCCGTTAAAAGATCGTCAACATAAACCTCCTCCAACAGCACGTGCTTAGCGTCAGAATACTATGGCCAATTGCTGAAGTGTACGGAGGGCCAAGAAAGGAGCAGATGATACCCCATAAGTAACTGTTTTCAGCCGATATGACTGAATGGGGTCGGATTCTGAAAAACGCCAGATGATTCGCTGATAGTCCCTATGCTCCGGTTCTACAAGGATCTGCCGATACATTTGTCTGATATCGGCGGTGAAGACAAACCGATGCAGTCGAAACCGTAACAGAAGAATGGAGATGTCAGGTTGAAGCTCAGGGCCAGTTAACAGAATATCATTTAGGGATTTGCCGTTAAAAGACGCACATGAGGCGTTAAAAACCACTCGGATTTTGGTATGAGGGTCATCTGGTCGATGAACGGGACGATGAGGAATGTAGTAGGGCTCACATGGAGAATTGGTTGACTCTGCCACCAATTCCATATGGTCACTATCTAAGTAGTCGCGCTTGAACTCATGATACGCCGCACGCAGCTCAGGCTGTCTCTTGAGGCCATGTTCCAAGCGAGCGAATTGTCGCTTGGCCACATTGACCGACACTCCAAGGCTGCGTGAAGGAAGAGGGAGTTTCACGATGTATCGCCCAGTGGGAGTGCGAGATACGCTGGAAATATACATTTCCTCACACTCTCTCTCGGCTGGAGTGAATGGAACGACATCGGCAACCCCATGCAGCTCCCAAAACCTACGGACCATGTCGGTAAGATTTACATCAGGCAAATGAGCCTTAGCCGGAATATGGACAGCGGAGTTCTGAGAGGCGTTGTCAGAGCTAAAATCTGATGATGCCAAGACCATGGAGGACTCAGATGTTGTAGCCGCATTGGGTGATGGATGGCCAACAGATGGACAAGACGAATCAGCAGCAGGTACTGAGGGGGAGTCAGATAACTCAGACGAATCGATGGGGCTCTCTGCAAGCAGCTGAACATGGGTTTCCCGGATTGGGAAGGCAATCCCGAAACAGATGGCTGATGAGATGATGATCGAGGCAATAGCTTATGTGAATTGGAGGAGTTGATGCCGGATTTGGCGATTCGATTAGTTCGCCATGGACGACGGGTGTTGCCATCAATGATGCCAGGTGCAAAGGTGACATGCTTAGATGGTTTTCGATGGCAAGCGTAGGGGCCAAAAAGCACCCAGCCCAGTGTAGTGCGTATTGCACCGGGGAGCTCAGATGTTGGAGATATTGTTTCAGGACGGATCAGAAACGGAAGCACATCTGAACCTAGCAGGATATCAATTTTTCGAGAACGATAAAACAAATGATCGGCCAGATTGCGCTTAGTTAGCTCAGGCCAGTGGCGGCAAAGCTTTCTAGATGGCAGAAGATCGATGATGGTGTCAATGACAAGTGCTTTGATCTTGAGATACGGAGGAACACCACGATGGAATAAAGTGACATATGCATATCCCCGGACACGTACCGGATCCACACTATTGAGGGTTCGCAGATGAATCGGCTCAGAATGCAGCCGAAGATGCAGCCAAGAGGCACAGTCTGAAGTGATGAGAGTGGTTTGACTACCGGTGTCCAGAAGGGCACGAGACAAGGTGTGGAATCGGTCATTTTCGAGGCGGACAATGGCGGTAGGCATCAACTGCTCTGGGCGTCGGTTCTGACGGCGAGCAGGGGGTGGTGTTAGGCAGGAAGAGAACAGATGATACGGCGGGAACAGACGCTGAGATGATGGTGAGTGAGCGAGTCAATCCGAACGCTCCCCAAAAGAGGGGGGTGATCGGCGAGGGCGCCTTCGTTGCTCCCTAGGTACGTAGGAAGCAGCGGATGCTTCAGAAGATGAAGGCGAGATGGAACGCGTAGGCGAACGGGAGCTTACAGGCGATGAAGCACGTGCAGCCACAGGTTGAGCAGACGAAGAATTTCAAAGCGACGTTGGCCGTGATGACGAGTGGGATTCACCTTCTTGGCAAAGTTGTGGTGCGTCGTTTCTCGGATGCAAGATGGTGTGATTCCTCTTGCCACAAGTATGGCAAGAATGCGTGGATTGGCATTGGTCATCGGAATGATACGCTGACAAGCAATTGCGGCAAATAGAGGCGCTTTCCACATAGTTTCGACGCTGCTGAGACGTCAAAGCTTTAAATGTTTGACACTTGCGGATGGAATGGTCCTTGGAATCGCAGTATGCACAATGGACCCGGGGCAAAGCAGATGAACGGAATGGCGGTGCTGTGGTACATACGGAGCGGTGAGCAGACGAAGTTTCGTGGTTAGAGTAGATAGGCGATTTGGAAGACGAGAAGCGTTGTTTGGAGGCAGAAGGCAAACGCGATGATGTGGGGGAATGACCAGGCGACTTGATTTTGGAGGGTTGAGGAGGCGCAGTGCTTTCCATGACTCGCAATTGTTGATTAGCAAATTTTAGAAGCATGTCAAGAGAAGAAAATTCATCATTTGTCAATTGCTGTTCAAAGCGCTGACGAGAGTCATCGTCAAGATTTTGTGCGGCCAGCGAAAATAGCAGGAAATCAGCCAAATTGTCAATGGGCAATAATTTGAGCGCGTGAATGGCATTTTGATGGGTTGTGACGAACCCTTTTAGATGTTCAATAGAGGCGGTAGAAGATTTGCGATAACTTAAAATTTGCATTAAATACGTCTGGGCCAAACGGCGATTATTTTGGAATCGTTGTCGTAACGCTTGGTAAGCGAGGGAGTAGTTTTCAGCACAGAAATCAAGGTTAGCGATGACAGCTACGGCTTCGGCTGTGATGGACGATCGCGGAAAATGAAACTTCTGAGCGTTTTACAAAGACGTGTTTTTGTAGACTAATGAGTCAAACAATGCGATAAATTCAGGCCAATGTTCAATTTGACCATCGAACATGGGCAGCTGAATTCACGGAAGAGGAAGATCAATGGAAGGAATCAGCGATGTAGGGGTTGGTGATCTGCTTTCAGTCAATTGACTGTATTTGGTACGTATCCCTAGACACAGATGGAAAAAGGCGGAATATTTAGAAGGATTGTCGGTTCGCTGATCTTCCGGCAGTTGGCAATTAGTGTGCACGTATTGATTGTCGACTTCGGCAAAGTCGGGTTGGAGCTTGTCCAGCTCACGGACGCAGGCCTCAGCTATGCGATGATCGGTTGTCTGAAGGGTGGTGATTGTATCGTGAATATCTGTTGCAGCTGCGAACAGCTGTTCACGTTTAATTTGAAGAGCAATTAAAGTTGCCCTCAATTTCTCTACACCCGCTACCATGATGCAAAATCACAATAATTTCCGAGTTAATGTTCAAGGGAGATATTATGGGAATTTTAATATAATAATGCGGCAAAAGATAACCGATTAGATGATAAACAAACGGTCAAACGACACTACGCCAACTGTACATACGCTCAACCGAAAAGACGCTAACTTGAGTCAATTAGGCGTAATGGGATGGTCAAGTCCCGGGTTTCGGCACGAAAATGAATAGCGGAAGGCTTAAATTCAATCGGAATTTCACAATCCGCTATTCACCGCGATGAAATTCGAACGATGGAACCACGAGCTAATCGGCGACCAAGAATTGATTTGACTTCCCCGATGGATTGTCGGTAAACTCACGATTCCTCCAGGCTGCGCAGCCAACTAGCGGGAGAATAAGGAGAGAATGGTAAAAGGAAGGATGGATATGTTGGTGCCGCGGATGCCTGGTTTTGATGATGTGTTCTTTAGTGAAAAATTGATGAGCATCGAAGTAGAACTGGTTCATATGAGGATGTTTGGTGGTCCCTCTGTCTCGCGCGATTCCCGAAACCGACTCACGAGATTCTACACAAATTCTTTTTTCCTTTTATTTTCTTTTACGGTTTTGTGACATGTGTCGAACAACATTAGAAGCTGTCAGTTCACTTCCGGCGAATTAAAAGTTGTAAGGAAGGCGTTGAGTACAAGTGACATCTATTGTCGAGCACGGCAAAGTTATTTAAACTAAATTGGAAAATGAATCATGGCGATTATTATTAATAAAATTAAAAGAAGAAAAAGGGACGTGTGTTACATCATGATAAGGTGAGGATTCACGTCCTCGGTCTCGCAATTTGCTTTTTAAAAATATCTAGCGCCAAAGAGCTCTAGTCATAATCACAAATTTTAGAACTTTTCTCCACCTGATTATTCACTGGAACAAAACGAATGTAAAGATACTAAATGATTAGTTCAAAATACTTGATCTGCACAATCCGTTCCAGACTGCATTGCACAAAAGTAAGGAAATAAAGAATTGTAAAATATTGCATGGCTTCCCTTTAATCTTTGAAAAGAACAAACACTAAAAAAGATGGAAAGTGATAAAAATATTTTCATAGGAATACATTTGTGTGTGGATGTACAGCGTTCAACCTAGAACACTGTGAAAATTGTGAAAACCAATAAGTGCGGAAAACTATGATTATACTATTGACCCAATCATAACAATGAAGCAATGTTTGCATGCATACATCAAAGCTGATTATTATGACAATACATCAGAGAACAAGAATATCAAATGTTGTCTGATGTTCATTTCTTGTCTGATTTTAAGTATACATACTCGTAGAAGCATGAATTTATTATGTAAAAGAGGATCAAACAACAGTATTTGCTAGCGATGGCTGAAAGAAAAATTATGAAAAGTTGAATGTACTCCACACACTAAAATCATGCATTTGTAGAATTTTCCTCAAAGCTCATTACTTCACCATGTTTCTGGTGAACAAAGAATATTCATAGAAAAAATAATAGTTCACTCAACTCTTGCAATGGATTTTAAGATAATTTTGAAAAAGCTTGAAAACTGAAAAATAAAAGAACTGCCTAGCCCACAGAGGCGGTCAACCAACTTCCCTTTAGTATATGACACCCAAAAGTCTTTTCCCATTTCTTCAAAGATAACAAATAGAACACTTGTATGTCTATATGCGCTTTGACGTTGTCAGAATATTGCTGACCTTTACTTTGAAGTTGATTTTTCGCTGCAGGACACAAAATGGTACATTATCCAAGGCTATTGCAGCATTACATATCGCCATTTTTTTTTTACTATCCGAAATCTATCTCTGCGTTAAACAGGAAGCACCGCACGTTTGTGTAAGCTTCAAACCGCTCCATCCAAGAAGGAATCCCTCCCCATCATTGGGCATCTATCCAAGTCTTAGGCTTGGACAATCGAATGAAGTCATAAGACTCTGCTCTCGGATTGAATAAGTTATTTTATTCTTTGAAAAATTGCCAGGAAGTGTGGAAGCTTTGAACGAAAATGTTCCGCATGCTTGCGCTGAATATTTTTGCGTCTTAATTCAATATACCAGAAGAAATGATGACGTCAGTATCACCCAAGCGCCAGAAAGTAGTGTGAATCATATTGGTAATAACATGTTAATCCCTCAAATTTACACATTGAGTCGTCTTCTTGTGATATTAGAACCAAAGAAGATATTTACATTTCGCTGAATTTAATTTGTCATTTTAAATTACACAGATACATTTATCAATGCAGAATAAAGTTGACTGAGGGGGCGCAATTGATCCACTTGATACAATACAGCGTTTACACTGGAAATGCAACAAATCATCGCCACCGTCACAAGTAAATCCATATAAGACATGTAAATTATTTTGTCAACTCTCCAGTCACTAGAGAAAATGTGGTAGTGTTTGGAATCTACGAATATACTTTAAATAAAGGTCAACCGGATAATATTTTGGTGCATTCTGAATATATGGCGATTGAATGAAAGAGAAACTGTCTATGAAAACTAATAAATATTTCAATCTGTTTGATATACAATTTTATGTACATATCAAACAGTTTTGAGAGGGTGGAATATTGAACAACATTTACTTTAAAATCTGTGAAATTCTGGGTTAAAAAATGCGCACTACTCTTTGATTCTGTTCAGAGTACAGAGTCGCTCAAAAACACAACGTAAAGTTTAATTTGGTAACAGCGTTCGAAGTATTAGCAGTTGTGTATTTTCAATTCAATTAATTTATTTCTCATACATGTTCAATACAATCCTTATATAAGAATATGAAAGCTACTGAGTTGTCAGGCTTAAGTTAGTCTTTTCATCTCGATTCTTATATGTACTATCCTATGATATACAGTTTATTATGTCGATGTGTAATAAACATAAGCAGTCGAGCAGCCCCGTGGTGATCAGGAGTGGCTGCTCCTGAAGAGATAAGGTGGTCACCCCGTCGAAACTGCTGAGTTTGTTGTTTTACTAGTGTAAAGTCAACTACATCCGTCAAGTTTCCATCCTTTAGGCAGAGTTGAGTGGTTCACTTCAGCCACTTTAACATCTTTAGGTTTGACATTCCCCTTGTAATGCAACGACCTTCTTCGGAGAAAGTAACGGTTGCTTTTTGTGTAATTTTTGCGTTTGTCTCAAGCCTCCGTGTCCGCTAACTTTAACGAGCCAAAAAAAAATATTGAATTACTGTAGAGTAGCTTAATTGACACCTAATAGAACATTTCTAAAGATAATAAAAAGTGATCGGTACGTCTCATAGAGTAGAGTACGCGTGATAAGTATTTTGTAGTGTAGCTTCGTGGCTCGACAAGAACCCGCCTCATATGATCCCGCAAATGCTAGTCGTCAAGCACGCGTACGCTGTCGTTAAGCGAAACTAGTTAGCTGAGCTCGGTGTTGTTTATAGCTTGCTAACACTTGTGCCAGACCATCGGCATCCGTGTCCTACACGGGCATTTCGAAATTCATTACAAATAGCGCCCAGCGTGGGGCCCGAAGGGGAAACAACACCACTCTCCTTCGAGTTCTCACATTTTTATTTTGCTGTCGGCAGATGAACCGATTCAATTTTTATTGTCGCCCTCACCATTTGATATTAACGTAGCATACTTTGGAGGGTTCCGTGAAGTAAAGATAGAGTCACCGATAAACTTTCTTTTGGTGTTGTTTGTCTTGTCTTCGGTGTAATAAGGTCTATAGCATCTTCTGGAGTTCTTCGTTCGTGGTGACTCTGCCGCTTGAACATGCCGATGATGTTATAGAGTAGTGCGTCCCTTAATGTTACCAAAAGAAAGGTTCGCACATTTTTATACAGTTTGAAGTCGGACGATTCTAATTTTGAACAAACTGATGGTGCCAGGGGTTTTCAAATACACTGCTTGGAATTGCGTCAGTTTTTGCTGGAAGCTAATCTGATGACCGACAGTGATAAAATCCACATCATCAATTAGTCCTGACCGACACCCAGTTTGTTTTTATGATTGGCTAGCGGTTTTTATTAGCATACTTTCGTAGAAGACAGGGACTTATATTCAATGAGAGGGGCCTAAAATTATAACAACCATCTCTCCACTGCGGAAACAATTATTTCTTCACTAGTGAAGAGTGGAATCCTCCAGTCTCTCCATGTCTGGGTCGGCATCGAAGAGACTGTCCTGTAATGAACATAAGCAGTCGAGCAGTCCCGTGGTGGTCAGGAGTGGCTGCTCCTGAAGAGATGAGGTGGTCACCCCGTCGAAACTGCTGAGTTTGTTGTTTTACTAGTGTAAAGTCAACTACTTCCGTCAAGTTTCCATCCTTAAGGCAGAGATGAGTGGTTCACTTCAGCCACTTTAACATCTTTAGGTTTGACATTCCCCTTGTAATGCAACGACCTTCTTCGGAGAAAGTAACGATTGCTTTTTGTGTAATGTTTGCATTTGTCTCAAGCCCCCGTGTCCGTGTCCGTGTCATATGATCCCGCAAACGCTAGTCGTCAAGCACACGTACGCGGTCGTTAAAGGAAGCTAGTTAGCTGAGCTCGGTCTTGTTTATAGCTCGCTGACACTTGTGCGAGACCATCGGCACCCGTGTCCTACACGGGCATTTCGAAATTCATTACAGATACTTCATTTTTGAGGAAAAATCTAGTTACCTATTCAAAAGCTCTTGATTGAGTATAAGATAAAACTTATACCTATACTTAAACTAACTTATCTTAATTTAACATGGAAACTTGGCTCACTGAAGAATTTTATCTTCCGTCCGCTGACGAACTATATAAGGTATTGACGAGAGGGTTATTTAGTATGGTGCACGAAAGTTTGAATTGGCAACTACATAATTTTTTGCATCTGTCGTCAATTGGATCCATCCCAGCTATTTTATGCAGGTGGCTAGTTGAGTGCCACGGAGGAAGGTTCAGAATGAGTTTAAGTACTTTGTTCTGTGAGATCTGTATTTTTTGTGAGTTGCATTTTGCAGCAGTAATAAATAGTGGGGTGCCGCACGTCAACATTGGTTGGAATATTGTTTTGTACAGAAGTAATTTATTTTCTAATATAAAAAGCAAATTTCTATTGATTAATGGGTATAAGGATTAAATCATTAAACTACTCTTTCGTTGGCGGCCAAGAATATGCGTTTTTCGGGTGAGTTTCCTATCAAGAATAAAACCTAGAAATTTAACAGTATCGTTCTAGTCAATACTTTCACCGTGGTTCCTAATAAGTCTATCAGCAAAGTATTTCGAGGCTCTTCGCTTCGTAAAGAAGTAAATATATGATTTTTTTCCCAAAGATGATAGATATAGATGATTTTTTTCCCAAAGCTCTATTAGGTTTCATATGAATTTCTTAATAAATGCAAGTAGTGCATTCACTACTTTACGGTTTGCTGAGAACGAAACTACTCACTAACACTAACTCACACATCATGGTCATGCTGTTTACATTTCAAAATGAAAGTATAATTTACTAATCCATTTTTAGGGTTTTGTAAAAAAAATGTTTATAATACCCGGCACATATCCATCCGTTTGGGTGTCGCAGCAATTTTCCTCAGGAACTGGAGAAGCCAGAGTTAAATCTTGTGAACAGCTCAGAAGTTGTTGGCTTATGAAAATTTCAGAATCAAAAAAATGTCCAAGGAATTGAAAGGGGTGTCTACATATAAGGATGTGATGCCTCAAACATTTTTCTCACCGAAGGTAATCGAGTAGGGTATCAAAAGAAAGGGATTGATAAAATGTTTTAACATCAGTTACTAGAATTGCAATATCAAAGCGTGGTAGCTAGGGAAAGAGAAGAAAATGAAAAAACGTCTAGTGAAACATTTGACGACGTGCCCTCCAACGAAATAAAAATACTACGTGAGGACTTCAATGCTAAAGCTGGAGATGATATAATTTACAGAGGAATTATGGGAGACCACAGCTAGTACAATTATAGAAATGAGAACAGAGACGGGCTCATTTTTTTTCACTGCCAGTTGAAAACTAATTGCAAACTCAACTTCTCTTTCGCATTGTTGAGTGCATAGAATAATTAGATTATTCCTGACAGAAGAACTGGCAACCAAAAATATCACATCTTCATCAAAAAACTTGGATATGTAGATGTTTTCCTATGCCAACTCCGATAGTGACCAGCCTCTTGTAATTTGAAAAATCTTGATCGAAAAAAACATTCCGGGAAACAAGCGCACAATCATAATCTACCTTCTATACAAAAACAGAAATCGGCTCTGTGGCCAAAACTATAGAGGAACATCCTTACTGTGGGGCAATTAAAAGCCCTTACCATATACCTCAATGCTGATCCTTGGTGGAATTGGAAATACTCGTATATGTTACATTTCCATTGCTTGCAATTAGAACATTTATATAGACAAATGACACTCCTAAGCTGATGTTACCTCAATGTAACCTTGGCTTTTATAGGGATAAACGAAACCAAAAAACGTTTCTTTTCTCTCTTACAAACACCTTTATAGGTTAAGACGATTCTTACAGTTCATTACCAGTCCTTTTTAAGGCTTTGTAAGACGAATCAAGTTGGAATCCCAAGCTTCACAATTACGGGTATTAACATAAAGCACTTGTGCCCACAAAATTTCATTGAAACCAAATCATAATCATGTGAGATATAGACATTTCAATTACATGGTAGTAACAACAACATGTGCTAATGGATGGTATAAAGTATGCTTCAAACCGACTTACAGGTAGACGCTACGCTTTTTGGGGGGGTTTCCATGAAAATTTCAAAAATAGTGTTCTATTTGAATTAGCCAAGTATTTAGAAAATGCATTCCAAATGAAAAAAATAGCAGTTGTTTTGTATTTAAGAAAGGATCCCTCAATCTTTCTGATATAGTTGAACGATTTCTTGTATGTTCAATGGATTTGTAACTCAAGTCATTCATTCATGTCATCAGAAAAGTTGTTTGGAGCCTAGAATGGCCACACAGCCCTTCCGGCAGGAGTACTTTTCTGCCTACTCGACGTGTTTTCCGCAAGAAGACCATCTTTGAAACCCAACATACTACTGTTCCCAAAAATAAGGTGACATTTGAATTTAAACTGCGCGCGTCGAAGGACTTAGAGAATTTTTTTTGTTTAGGTTGATAGTACTGTCAGTGACATCTATGTCAAATTTACATGTCAAAATATTCATTAGTGTTGGAGGTACGCGACGTTTTGTGAGCTGCTAAAAGTGAGTTTTTCGTTTTTTGCGATGTCGAAATTTGTTGAATTTGCATTAAATTTTATTTGCGGGATGGTGCAGAAAGCCTTTGGCGATGACGCTAGGTCTAAAAAAATTTTTACAAGGGTATAGTGAGTTCCAAGCCGGCCGTGAACGTGTCAAAGGAAGAGCGTCCTGGGCGATCATCAACCTCTTCTTTTCTTCGATTATCGTGGTGTTGTGCATTATGAATTCCTTCCGCCGCGCCAACAGTCAACTAGGAATATTATTTGAACGTTATGCGTCGTTTGTGTAACGCTATCCACCTCAAAAGCCCGGAAGTATAGAAAGACAATTCTTGGTTTTTACACCACGATAATGCACCATCCCATACTGCACCCGTAATTCGTGATCATTTCGCCAAAAACTCAACCCATATCGTTCCGCAACCACCGTATTCACCTGATCTGGCGCCTTGCAACTATTGGCTGTTCAGCAAGCTCAAAACACCGTTCCGGGGACACCGTTTTGATACGATAGAGGAGATTCAAGCCGCACCGAAGATGGAACTGAAGGCCCTCCCGGAAATGACGCGTATCTCAGACGCTAATGAATGTTTTGACATGTAAATTTGACATAGACGTCACTGACAGCACTACCAACCTAAAAAAAAAATAATTCTCCAAATCCTTCGACACGCGCTGTTTAAATTCAAATGTCACCTTATTTTTGGTCACAGTAGTATAATACCGCATTTTGTATGGCTTCATCTTTTTCTAATGCTACAGCCCCTCCGGGGCCTTCACTTCCTGCAACGATCGTTTCCAACTGTCTCAGCCCGTCGACCGCACCCTCCAATTTCGAAACCCAAGCAGCGATGAACTTTTTTCGTCGACCTACGCAAACCAGCATTTCCTAGGTTTCCCACTAGTCTCCGCCCTTCAGTTCTTACAAAGAATACCTTTTTGGGTATTCATTGTTCGTCCATACGATTCAGGCCATTCCAGCTTCCAAAGTTTTACAATTCGTGGGATCTGTGGCTTGACGAAAATTTCATACAGCTCATGGTTGTATCGAATTGTCTAGTTTCGCTCCAATCATCCACCTCAGGACCCACCTTTTGAAGGCATTCAATATGTTTGTGGAAACTTGGACTAGGGTCCGAGTTTCACAATCCATAGCATGGCACAGGTCTTACCACAGATTGGTATACTTGGAGCTTTGTTTTCCTGTATATGTAGCTGGTCTTCAATATCGTAAAAACTGAATAAAATATTTTATTTGCGTGCTGTATTCTTCGACATATTTCCCCTCTTTCCTAAGCGACTCCCATTGCTTTGGTGCCTAAACATACAAATTTGCCCACATTTTTGATACTGTATTCGCCAAGTGTGATATTTTGGGCATTTGAGATATTTTCCTCAACTGTGTCATGAGTTTAATTATATTCTCATTGACTTGCAGTCCTACTAGTTTCAGGAAAAGCTCCTTGGCAATTGTTAATGACCGGCACAAAATGCTAATGTCATCTGCAGAGACTGCTTCTTAGTTTGATCTGTGTAGTAGCGTACCTCATGTATCGACAGGACGCTTTCTTATGACATATTCCGGAGCCAAATTGAATAGCAACGGGGATGATTAAGCCTGATATTTGTATCAAAGGTGCCATTGAGTTGGTTATTGATGTGGACTAGGAAAGTTGTTGACGTCATTGCCATTTTCGTAAGACGGACTTATTTCTCAGTGATACCAAAGCAAAGCATTGTTTGGTACAGTACGATGAACTTTCTACATTTCTCAAGTACCTGCTTGACTGTAAAAAATTGGTCCATCGTCGATCTATCTGCTCTAAGGCCACCTTGATACTCTCCAATAATACTGCTAGTGTATAATCTGGTTTGATTTTCGAAGATTTTGAGAATATTTCTACACCCCACAAAGTAGTGGTATGCCACGTTAGCTTCACACTGCAGCTTGTCACCTTTCGTGGATAGAGAATATAATTCATTGGCCTCACTCGTTCAGCATATGTTCTTGCTACAAGATATGTTGGATAAGTTTGTGGATAGCTTTCAGAACTCTGCTGCCACCATATTTAATGGGCTCAACAGGAATTGCATCGATACCCGACGCTTTATTATTCGTTTGGGCCTTGATGGTGAAACAAGCTGCATCCAGAGTTGCTGAGCCCAATGGAAGCTCTCCAGGAATATCTATTGGCTCCGATGTGTAGAGAATTAAGGAGATTCTTGAAATATGATGCCCATCTTTCCTGAATACTGTTTAAATCAGTGATGATATGGCGATGTCATCATGGCAAAGTGTGGTCTTGGGCTGATAGTCTCATTTCAGGCTTTTCACTACTTTGAATGCTTGTCTTGTGCTCGCTAATCTCGCATCGATACTTCTCAATTGGTCATTCTAGTATTTTCTTTTCTTAATTCTTACTATCTCATTCGCTACACTTCTGAGATTTTCATAGTTTTCTCCCTTCGTCCTGATTTTCCTACTGAAGTATTGCTTGTACGCCTAATTTCTTTTGTCTAACGCATCTTGGCATTGGCATTCATAATTGAGCCAATCAGTTTTGCGCCGAGCTTGATATCCGATCGCCTGTTCTGCAACAGTCTTAATCGACGCTTTCACTTCCATACACAATTCATTGCTTTTTTTCAGCGATGTGTCTAATAGGAAGGGAGCTAGGTGGTTGTCGAGAGTCTTCGTGAAATTTTCCGCCACGGACAACATTTGGAGACTTTTTAAGTCAAGTTTTTGTAGAGGACTGGTCTTCACCGAATACGCCTTTGACATACGATATCGATTGGTAAATTTGATCAAGGAATGATTCGAGTTACAATTGGCTCGGCGGTATATACGGACATCAAGTATGCTCGAGGCCCAACGTTATTGGATCAGAACATGGTCAATCTGATTTTGTGTGTTGCTATCCGGTGATATCCAGGTCATTTTATGTATGCGTCGATGTGGGGAACAAGTCAAACGTATGACTAGATTTCTGCTGCACCCAAAGTCAATCAGGCACTGGCCGTTGTCATATGTTTCGTCATGGAGGCTATATCCTTCAGTCGTTAACTGATGAGAAAGCTCATTGTCAGCCAAAGTGTTGAGATCTCCTCGAATTATTTTTGTGTCATTTGTAAGGAATGAGTCGACTAGGCTTTCCAGGTGATTATAGAACGTTTCCTTCATTTCTTCGGCCAGTGCGTGTACATTTATTAGCTAGGTTTTGAAGAATTTCTCTTTAATACGGATCGCACACAACCGTTCATTGATTGCCTTAAAATGAATAACATGCGATTCGAACGCCCCATCCAGAATTAAGGCCACTCCGAATTTTCGCTTTCCAGCAGGTTTCCCACTTTTGAATTTTGTGTGCGATCTCATATCTTGAATTCTAATTCGTTTCCTGGATGGCCTGCATGCTTAATTTATATTGGCCAACAGGTCCTTAACAGCGCCAGGGTTATTCAGTGATCTAGGATTCAATGCCATAGTCCTTTTTTTGGTTGCGAATTCATTGCCGTAAGTCCAATTAATTCCGAGGCTCGTTTGCACGTTTCGAAACAATGCAGGGTTTCCAGAAGGGGTAGATAGCCCGTCACCAAACCCCCATTCCGGGGACATGGTTATTGCTTTCAAATCCGTTATCAGGCACGGAAGTCTCGCCTTCACCCTCTCATGTCCCCACGACGGAGGTGTAAGTAGGATTTAGTAATATAGCTGTAAGTGTGTTTACATTTGCTGGCATTCCTCGGCTTTTAATGTCCCATCGTTGAGGAACCAGTAAACCTAGTGTGGGACCATGAGACCATTTGCTACAATTTGTTCGTGAAATTCGGGATGAGGAGTCATGGAAAATGTGGGTTGGGGAAATAAGGGGATCCCTCCACCTTTCTGAAACGGGCAGGCAAAATGTTACCATTTTATTTTGCTCAAGTAACAAACAACAGTAGTCTAAGTATCTTTCACCAGATAAGAAACTTAACTTTTAGAGTTGTGAAATGGGAACGCCTTAAAAAAAAAGCTTAATCAGTATTTTGGTGCGAATAATTTGGTCATTTAGCTACCAAGCATGCCGTACATTGCAAATTGGTAAACTGCAAGGATATTTACGCCCTCCGGTGAGGGCGAAATGGTCCAAACATAGCCAAAAAAAGACTATACTGTGTCAACTGCGATGTATTTAGTCATCCAGTGTCATATCAAGGATGCCCCCGGTATCAAAGTGCAAAAATTAAATTCATGCCAAAATAACGAAAGTACACCGCGGAGTTATACCTTCTAGCTTATCATTTGCACTTGCCGCTTTAACACCAACAGGCAATACTGAAAGTCATGTTACTAATGTTAGTAGCAACGATGAGTTGCTTCTTAAAATCTACCAACAACATAGTTTTTTATCGAGGAAAATCTGCAGGAAAGATTCGAACATTAATTCTGTTGCTAAACTTTTATATCTTTCAAATTCCTTAAAATAACTAACCATTCAGTCACATTTCCATGGATAGGCTTCATCTTATGTCGATCAAAGTCCACTCCATTATTGTTTTACATCAACGTGACTATTTTCTTGGATTCATAGTTAAGCAATAGCCTAACATTATGCTTCTCACTGGAACCCACCTCAATTCATGGCACTCAATGACGTTCAAAGATTTTGAATTCATTAGAAACAATAGAACAAACAGTGATGGGGGAGGTGGTACCGGCATATTAGTAAGAAGACCCTATGGTTTCCAAGATATTGATAAACTCTAATTCATAACCTTTGAATTTCTTGAAGTATCCATTATCAATATTTTGCTGCAAGGTGGGAATAACCTTTTTATTTTCTCGGCCTATGCATCGCGTCGAAGCATTCTCTAATTCAAGGAGGAGCTCGATCGCTTGTGTGAAATACTCGAATTGAATAGGCTTTACAATCATTACATTCTTGCCGGCAATCTTAAAGCTCAGCATAGATCACGGCTGAATGCCAACAATAATCATATCCAAGAAGAGTATTTCAGAAATCGTGGATAATAAAGAACCAAATTGAATACATATGCAGTCTATGTAGGTCGGAACTCCCAACATATTCTAGGGCAAATTCTTATTTGCACCTTTGCATGGCTGACGCAAGACTTAAATTCAGATTTAATAATCTTAAACGGAAACTGCAGGTGCTTCCTTATACCGACCATTTTACCATTGTAACGGAAATAAGTCATCAAAGGGATAATGCCTTTCTCATTCCAGTTCAAAATGAAAGTAATGGACTTAATTTTTTAAAAAATAGTTTGGGAAACGTTTTATAGGATTTTAATCGAGTATACCAGAAGCAATGTCCACCTTCTGATGGTGGCAACCCTTTTTTGTAGTAAGGAGGTGAATGCCCATTTCCCCTATCAACCTGAGAACCCAGCCTGGAAACGTTTGACACATTACTTCGGGCCAAGTCACCTTAAAGCTGAGGGATCCCTCTTCTAGCGGGAGGGGAAAGGGGAAGAGGAAGTACCACACAGGCGATCCCTCAGCATCAACGCCCTGGGCTGCTGTGAGTCCCTTTTATCTTTTAGGACTGCCCGAGCATAATGTGCCACCTGGTTCCATTTGTCAACCGATTCGAGCATCACCGCAACTTTATTACCCAGGGTGAGCTCTCCTGTCTCCCTGCAGAGGGTCCTCCATAGCTTGTCCCATTTTATGCACGCAGAAAATGTGTGGCAGGCATTGTCCTCCTCTCTTGGGCAATACTGACAATCGCGGGAACGTTACTTACCAATCTTGTGCAGGTAAAACTGAAAATACCCATGCCCGCTCAAAAGCGGGGTGAGAAAGAAGTCAGTCTCACCATGCATTTGACTTAAACACGGTCTCACATCCGGGATGAGGCACGCAGTCCACCATCCCTTCGTGGAATTCACCCAAGACTGCTGCCAATCGTTGAGTGAGCGCCGTCTCTCTTCGCGGACCACCATCTCCCTCGCATTCTCGTTTCGATGCAGATAAATGGAGCGGCACTCTTTAGCAAGGAGGCCGAAAGGTATCACGCCTGCAATGACTTTCACCGCCAAATCAGAGACTGTCGGATACAAAGATGCAATCCTCAGTGCTCATCATATGGAAGGATATGAAAAACTGACCATCACAAGGTTGAACAGACTGAAAATCATTGAGTGTATCTGTCGAATCCTAAAGTCACTAGTTTTGAGATAGATCCTCTAGATAGGGCTGGAATCAAAATTAATGATATGATTCCAAATACAGATGGAAATAGGATTTTATGTGATGGTTTACAGAAGCTTGAATGGGCCCATCTACCGATTCCTGAGACAGGAAGCCAAACACTTTCAGAAGCCGTCGAAACAAAATCAAATCAAGCCTGAATGGCGAATCCATTCTCCATTTCAATGAAACATTGACCTCCAACCTCATACCGAGCGGAGATCTTCTTGATTATTTTGTGAGCTTTGAAGACTTGTGTTTCATATTTGGCGGCACTTCGAATGTAGTTCTCCGACATTTGCTTGAGGTTGCTTTTAAAAATTATTGCATATTGTTCAACAATATTTTGAACTATTCATATTTCCCAAAATGGTGGAAGAAGGCCAAGGTATTTCTGATCTTGAAGAAATTAAGAGAATCCTCGAGCCATAAAAACGGTCGGCCAATCAGCTTGCCCATGACATCTGCAAAGTGTCCGAACTGATGATGAAACAAGCTCTAAACACCCACATTGAGAAATATAATTTGATGCCACTTTGCCAGATTGATTTTCATACCAGGCATTCACCCATACATGCAATAATGGAAGTGTCCTCCGACATCTTTTGAAAACTAAACAACAGAAAATATATTACAGAGTGTGTCTCTGATATGAAGAAAGTATTTTATACGCATTGGTTAGATGAACTAATTTTAAAGCTCCTCCAGGACAAGCCTCTCAGACACCTTGTCACCGTGATGTTGTCAATTGGAAAATCAACTCTTTTAACTGCTTGAAATCTGATAACGATGTGCGATTTTAAGGTCTTGAATGGTCTACAACAAAGAACTGTTACTTTTCCCCGTTTTCATTCGCAACGTATTGAATGGATTTGACTTTAACGTGTCACCAAGGCGATCATTAGTGGCGTTTGCAGATGACCTGAGAATATATACGGTGGGCCAAAAGCCGTTAGTCATTCAAAGGAACCTTCAAAAAATGTTCAACGATGTGCAGTCTTACACAGACAATTGTCGTGAAAAAGAATGCGCCAAGTTACGAAACAATTTTGTTTCGGATAACGCTGCGGCGGTTAGTCAAAATCTTAAACGTAATTGAAAAGTCAATTATTTTGTTTGTATGATATCCGCAGGCTATTCTCTTTTTTTCCTGAAACCTGTCGGACCTTGCTTTATTGAGTGAGCATGCGCATTTTAACCCCTTTGAATAATTTTCAATATCAAAAGGGTTCGTGGAAGGAAATGACTTTATATAAGTGTAGGATAGTTTAAGCAGGTAGATTCCAGGTAGAGGGATATTAGGTTTTTGTTTTTTGGGTTGTCGGATCCCCGTTTATTCTGGTTCGTTTCGCTTCTGTTTCCGTCGGAGAGTGTTGTCTAGTACTAAGAAAACTTACGTCGGAATTTTTAATAAGTTGTTCGTGGATGTTACCGTCTGTCTTTCTATGTTCATTATTTTAAGTAACAAAAGATAAGTTTGATATGTAGGTTAGGAATATTGTAGTATAGTACTGTTAAGATTAGTTCAAAAAAAATTTTTTTGTTAAATTTACTAGAATTAATTTGATACATATGAATTGTAAGCTCAAACAACACTCTTTCGTTATGCTGTTTACTTGTATGAAATTTTCGATAATGTTGGTTTGTTTTTCTCATTTTTGATGAATTAATTGATAATATTCAGTTATTTTTATTTGATAACATTTGATATTTTTTTTTTTTTTATTGAATAATGTTTAAATTTTGAGTGTCATGTGTGTCACCTTCAAAATTGTTCCGTTATTCAAGTTGGAACTTCCTTTTGATGTGATTTATAAGAGGTATTTATAAACGTTTTTGATACACAGTATATTTAAAATCGACCTATACACCAACATTTTCTTCGTAAACTCGCTGCATCGCGCCGTGATCAGCTAGATAACCCAATCCGCCCAATCCGCTAATTTGTGCCCTGGCGAGCTGACAACCAGCAGTTGCTACCACCTATCTCTTTGGCCGTAAGCTAGCCTCATAGATTTTAGCTAGTTATAAGTAGATAGTTAAGTTATGTTAAGCGTATGATAAGTTCAGTAGAGATTTTGCCGAAATTTTCCTGTAGCTAATCAAAATATTCACATAGAAATACGATACTACACATAGTTTTAAGTAATATTCAAACGATGGTGAAATCACTTTGTCAGAACACCTACACCTTATAAGACCTCTGTATCGCATGTAATTAATAAAGAAAAATTATATATATATAAATAACATTATCTGAACTATATAGAAATAAATGGCAGCTGTTTTGATCTTTTGAATATATTTGAACAATTTCTGCAGTATGCAATGGATGCATAACTGATTTATGTAGTCAGAAAAATTGTTTTGAACTCTAGGCTCATTTCAAAGCTTTTCCGGGAGGAGCAGTATTCTGCCTGCTCAACTTAATTATTTTATGTGAAGTGCTAGTTAATTAGTAAATATATGCAAAAGAATGTGAGAACTTTGCTGGAAGTACGATAGAAGTGCAAGCTTAGCTTAACTCTAGTGACTCTAGTTGGGCGGAAAGCTACTAAATAACTCTCATTTAATTTGGAAGGGCGTTATGTCCAACAAGAGTGCTTGGTTATCAATATGTAACTCCACTTGCTAGCTACAGGGTATCTTAGATACTTTCGGTTTCAAATAAGATCGAAAGACGAGCTGTGAATCTCTAAAAAGGAAACTACAATCGGCAACCTCGTCATATTGATTACTTACCATAGTACGCCTGCGCAAAGCCATCAACTTCAAACCTAAACTCAGTGGAATGTTTGGGCTTAAACGACCCTAATGATAATGCTCAACATCCCGAAAATCTGCACAAAATTTGTTGGGCACCGTGATAAAAAATTAATACTAGAACGCAGCTTTCAGTCTAAGCAAGATTCCTATAAAAAAGGTTGCTGGTACAATTTAAATGAGGGACCAGGAAAATAAAAAAACACCAGGTATTTATTGAAAAGCACAACAAGCTCCTGAATTCAAAATGAGTGAAACTCGCGCAACAAAAGGGGAAGATAGTGAAATGCAACCAATCTCAAAATTAAATGGTATTGCAAAGTTGCTGAAAGGACCGAGAACATTTGGAAGGCAGGCAGCATAGACGTCTGTTTATGGCTCATGAAAGGCCTCCTATAGAACCTAGTGGGCTGAAAATTTCTATATTGTTAAGTTATCAGGAGCTTTCGGCTCATCAAATTTACCAGGCTACTTTGGACTTCCTTAGGCTGCCATGAACAATGACATAAAAGAAACATCTATTCTAGGGCTTATGTATCAACAACCCAATTATACCTATTGTAGATAGTATGAAATGGGTGTTTTACACTTTAACATTTACACATTTATTATACACTCATTCTCTTTGAAATACTTAGAGTTCCTCGATCACATTCAGCTTCCTAAGAAAGTGAATGGTTTTTGCTAGCTTTTGGTATGCAAGATGCTCCTTAGCTAGGTAGCAAACTCCCGGACTGTCTTTTCTCCTCCAAAATAGAGTCTTGTAATATTTCAGAAAATGTTCTTCTGGTGTTTCATCTCCAAACCCGCAGAATTTGTACTTGCCATTCTCCTAAAGAATACCGGTCGACATAAGAACTCTTGGAGGCTAGCATTCTTTGGGGACCACGGACCTGACGATATGGGGGGGGGGGGCACCGTGAGGTTCCCTCCTCGGATGATAGGTAACAATCCTGACTGAATCTGGACTACCTTTGAAAACCGAACTGGAATTGATGCTTTGGGCTGGCGGATATGATGGGTTGGACCTAGTTGATTTGCACAGCAGCGCCGAGGTGACGCTCATGCGCGAATGGCTCTGATTCAACTATCATGCCGTCTCCGTCCCGGTAAAATCTTGGCAGGCCTCGAATTACGTTTAAAGATCACACCATTAGGTTGGGGGTGTAGGTTCGATTGAGACGGACTCCCAATTAGCGCTTGTCCCCATGAGGGCTTGTGCCTACCCGTGCATGGCCTCCCTGCTCTGCAAAGATAACCATGGGACCAAAAAGGCAACTACACACACGGACGGGAAAGCGGCTCCGAGGGGAGACCCAATCAAACTGGAGCTACTTAAAAACCTAAAAAAGGATATAAAAAAACAGCAAATCTAAAGCGGTACCAACGATGACGAATACAATAACAGTGAAGATGGACAAAAAACGGAGATTCCTGCGGCGCTCGGACGCAGTAAAAAATATTGTGCAAACGCCAGAACGTTCTAAAAAGGAAAAGCGAGAAACTCTGCAGGACGCACCAGATGTTCGAGCGATGGAGGAAAATATAAAGAACATCGAAAATTTGAGTGACCAGATAAATAAAGCGCCGTTGTGTGTTTCCATCGCCATCGTCAAAAATGTGGTGGAAGTACTGTACTCGAAAATGGAAGGAGATTACCTCTGCCAAGAATGATGCTCAAAAAGTTCAATTGCCGTCCAGCGACATGAGGAAGAAAGCCTGATCCGAAAAGCGGGAGATGTTCTAAAAAGAATGCAATTTGTATAGAACTCACCAAAAATCAACAAAGGAGTAAAAATTGGGCTCCTTGAACCAGAGGAGTTCCTAGACCACATAAGGCATTACAAGAGGAGCCGATTAATGGCCGAAGAGAACCAGCAGGCCGAAGAAGAGCAGAAGATTACAAAAGCGCTGAAGGCTAAGCCCAAAAACACCAACACTGCAATTACTGCCCAAAGACACCAACACTGCAATTAAAGCAGTGCAACCAACACGGTTGGGTCACATACTGGAAAAATTCAGAGCAGAGGCCGACAATAGAGAAGCATTCTGCTAGGCAGTAATGAAAGTCCTCGATAAAACCGAAAATATAGCCTCGTCCAAGCCGATGGCAACGATCGAAATAAGAGATATTGACTACGGTCGTGGGCCTGGCCAAGGTAGAAGAAGCCATCAAAAGGGAATTTCTTAGCGTGGGCAGGATCAAAGCCACCAGAAAACCAAAGGGTACAACGGATGGCCATCATTGGCTTGATGGAAAAGGACGCCAAACAATTTCTGAACAAGGGCAAAATAAGAATAGGGTGGGTTGTCTACAAGATACAGCAAAGAGCAGCACCTCTTCAATGTTTCCTGTACTGTAAGTATGCAAAGGAGCCGATAGGAGTTTCTTATGTTACAAATGCGGCGAAATGGGACATAAAAGAAAAGAGTGTACAAAGAAGGCATACCATATCCTTTGCAGAGATGCTGATCCAATTCCGGATCTTGGGCACGTCTTGGGATCAAGGCCATGTTGGGTTTTCCAGGAAGGCCTTTCCAAGGCAAAATCAGAACTTTGATGATCTGCATCCTACAGCTAAACCTATATCGCAGTTCAACCGCCCAAAATCTGCTTGAGCACTTTCCGAGGGACATGAATGCCAATTTTTTCCTGCTGAGGGAGCAACACCATGATAAAAGTTCAGCATTATGGTATCCTGATGAAACTGGTACTGTGCCGTCTTGGCGCAGAACATTTTTTCCAGGCAGAGAGTTGTGGACGGGGGATGGTTTCCTGTGGGTTCGGTGCTCAGAGAACACTTTCTTTAGTCTGTACCTAACGCCGAACGAATCGATATCATCTTTCCAAGCCGAACTTAATGCTTTGGAGGGCGCTGTCTCGAACGAAGACGACAACGTGCTCGTTGGGGGAGCCTTCAACTCTAAAGCAATCGAAAGGGGCATACCTCACACAGATCCGCGGGGAAAACAAATCCTAGAAATGACGGCCAGGATAGCGCTTGTCGTACTAAACACTTTCCACAGTAAAGGCTGTGAAGGAACCATACCGGACGTGACATTAGCCTCGAAGTCCTTAGTACGGAGGAAACACAATTGGAAAGTATGAGAGGAATACTCAGCCAGTGATCATCAGTGCATCCTACTTGAGATCCGTGATGTTGTCCCTTGACGTCTATGCTCTTGAACTTGACCGTCGAGAGGTTTATCGAAGACAGAAGACCTGGCAGCTCAAGATATGGTGAATTCAACTATGAACATCATCACGACTGTTTACAGCGCTTCTACGCCCCGTCGAAAGCCATGGCATGGTAAACCGACAGTGTACTGGTGGTCAACTCAAATCGCTGAAAAGCGAAGAGTGCCACAAGCTTTGAGATCAGGCTCAACGGGCACGAAACCGTGATGAGGCATGCTACCCATTAGAAACATATAAATTAGCAAAGAAAAGTGTTTGCAAATTAATTAACAACAGCAAAGCTCACTGCTGGCAAGATCTGGTGGGCAATATAAACATAAATGCCTGGGGTCTCGGCTACCAGCTAGTGACATGGCAGCTTTGTGCCCTACGGACGCCTTGTATAAATGAAGCGGCAAAAGATGGACAAGAAATTATTGCGCGAAATCTTCTCCACTCATTCCTTCGTGTTGATGCTTTCCACGCTAAAACAGCAATCGAGTACCTATTCTTCACATAGCCCAAACCAGAAGTGACAGTCCTATCACTGAAAGCAAGGACGACTGCAGGCCTGGATGATTTTCAAGCTGAGGAGCTGCAACTTGTCTATCACTATTGTCCTGACTTACTGCTCAGCACATTCAACGCTTACTTGCGAGTCCCAGTACGATGGAAACTGGTGCACTTGTGCTGATCAGTAAAGAGAAGGGAAATTTCAAATCACCATCTGAATGCAACCCGTTATGCATGCTAGACACGGCTGGGAAAGTGCTAGAGAAACTCATCAAGGGAAGACTCACTGACGCGATTCCTGCGGCTGGGGACCTATCTCCTCGGCAGTACAGCTTTAGAGCAGGACGTTCTACTATTAATGAGATTGTAGAGGTGGTGAGCGCGGTCCAGAAGGCAGAAGCATATAGTCTTACCAAGTGACGGATCGTCCTGTTCGTGACAGTCAACGTCAGGAACGCCTTCAATTCTGCTAGATGGATGGATATTCTGGATACGCTGGAAAAGTCTTTACGAGCTCCAGAATATCTAATGCGGCCTTTGAGGAACTACCTAAAGGACCGAAGCTTGCTCTACAATACGAAACAGGGCCAACAAAGGATGGAACTTCGTTGGGTGTTTCTCAAGGATCTATCCTTGGTCCAAACCTGTGGAACGTAGCTTACGATGGGCTACTAGGACTGGAGATGCCAGATAGGTCACACTTGATCAGCAGTGGGGATGATGTTGTGACTCTGTTCACTGGACGCACCGTTGAACCAGCGTAGCTTAGGCTAGGTATGCCAATGCGCTGAGTGAGGCACTGGATGACTGCTCGTGGGCTCAGCTTAGTGCTGGAGAAAACCGAAATGGTCATCTTGAAAAAAAGAGAGTCCCTAGAGCAAGGATGATCAGTCTCGGAGACTTTCGAATCTACTGATCGACTTGAAAATGAGTTTCTCGAGCAAATTGGGCAACGGCTGAGAAGGCTGCTTCGGGAGTATCGGCTCTGAGTCGACTTATGGCCAACGCAGGTAGACCCTGTCCGTCAAGAAGATGCCTCTTGATGTGTGCTGTGAGCTCAGTGCTACTGTATGGAGCCAAATATGGGGTGCCGCTCTCAGTAAGCAGGTATACCGAAAATGTTTGGCATAGGTACAGAGAAGAGTACTGAGGATTACATCTTCGTATCTGACAGTCTCTGATTTGGCGGAGAGAGTTATTGCAGGCTTGATACTCGTCACTCTCCTTGCTAGAGAGCGCCATACTATTTACCTGCGCCAAAACAAGGATGCGAGGGAGATGGTTGTCCGCGAGGAGAGACAGCGCTCGCTCAACGATTGGCAGCAGTATTGGGTGAATTGCGCGAAGGGAAAGTGCACTGTGCATCTCATCCCGGATGTAAGACGGTGGCTAAATCGAAGGTATAATGAGACTGACTTCTATCTGACCCAGCTTTTGAGCGGGCATGGGTGTTTTCAGTCTTACCTGCACAAGATTGGTAAGTCACGGTCCCCCGATTGTCGGTTTTGCCCAGGAGAGGGGGACAATGGCTGCCACAAATTTTTTTCGTACGCAAAATGGGTCAGGCTGCAAAGGGGCCTCTACAGGGAGACGGGAAAGCTCACCCCGGATAATATAGTCATGGTGATGCTCGAATCGGTTGAAAAATGGAACCCGGTGGCACATTATTTTCAGGAAATCCTAAAAGATAAAAGGGACTCACAGCAGCCCGAGGCGTTAAGGCTGGGGGATCACTTTGCTGGCACTTCCTCTTCCCCTCTCCCATTCCTCTCCCCTCACGACGTAACAAAACGAGGCCTTGCCCGAAGTAATGTGTCAAACGGTTCCCGGCTATGTTCTCAGGTTGACAGGGGAGGTGTTGAGTGGGTATTCCAGTCGCCTTCTTGTGAGCATGGGAATCCCACACTCTGTGCGTAAACATTATTCACCTCCCAAATAGAAAAAAAAATGATCAGATAAAATCGAGCTCGATAATTTGTTAGTCAATCATGACGAATTGTTTACAGAGCTTTCTCATATCAATCAAAATGACAAATCAGTTAACCTTGATGAGGAGATGAACGCTTTAGGGCTCAAGTGGTCTCCGGTACTTGTCAACATTACCTTTTAACTGAAGATTGAACATATTCACCATCAAAAGGGATAACAAAGGGCGAGTTCCTTACAGAATTTTCAAAGCTGCGTTGGATCATGCCAGCGCTAGTCTCTTTTAAACAATTTTTACAAGATTTATGACTAGGAGGACTTGAATGGGATGAACCTTCAACAGAGGGTTTTTGTACCACATGGGCATTTATCAGGGGTAAATTGAAAGTGTGAATGCCATATCAAAGGTTTGCAGTTTTTCCGAAACAGACGTACAGTGCATACATTTGCTTTGTGCCGGCAACTGACCCTTCAAGATTAATTTTTGCTAAATAAAGGGTAGCACCTGTCAAAATGGACTCAATTACGAGACTAGAACTGCTAAGAGTCCAATTGCATGTGAGATTGATTGACTATACCCTACCAAATTTCACGAACAAACCCACCAAAATACATTGTTAGAATGATTCTGGAAATTTTCTTCATATGTTAAAAGCATCTCCTGCAAAACTAAAGGTATTCGAGGCAAAGCGGTGCAGGGAAATCATCACTACTCTGCCTAAAGTCCTTTGGAAGCATGTACGATCTGCGCCAAATACAGCTGACTGCACTACTCGAGGCTTATCGGCAGAAGCTCTTCCAAATTTCTCTCCTTGGTTCTCAAGGCGTTCATCGCTGCAAGATGATGCTCAGTGGCCCGCACAACTTGATCCTAAAGATGAGTCTTTCCCCTCCATATCTATTTTCACTGCACCAGAAACCAATGCCGAATAGGTAGACAAATTTCAGAGCTTTAATCGACACATTGGGGTAAGGGCATTCATACTCCGCTGGCGTTGTAAGGAGCCAAACTTGCGGAAGAGGAGTTTGAACCCCTATTAGCATACTCATTATGCTCCGGTCAACAATAGTCATCAAATTTGAGCAATTTCTTCGGTTTCGACAGAAAATTGGGTTTCTGCAAAACAAAAAGCTTATTTCTCTTACTTGAAAGCCAATGAAGCTTGCTTCTTTGAATGAGCACACGCGTTTCGACTCTTTTGAATCATCTTCAGTGGCCTCGTTTAAAACGTTCTTTGATGATTCCAGTCTTCTTCTTGAAGGAAGTAGGAATGAGAATTGTCCCTTCCTTACATACGGGGAAAAATACCCCATCATTATAGATTGACACAGTCACTTGTCCAGAAGCTTGATGAGAGACTACCATCTTGCCCTCTTGCACGATGGGCCTTAGCTAGTGCTATCAGCGATATTTAGAAAATACTACACATTATGCAACAAACGCATCATAAAGTCAGTTTTAAGTATATCTTCAACATGTCTTTGCTACTTTGTGAGGTGCATAATCCAACAAATAGCGTCATTGCCATCTGAAAGACTCGATCTTAGATACGCACGAGCAGCAATTTCACTTCTTCAAGAAGCCGTAGAATAAAATCAACCAAAGAATACATGTACATATTCATCTATTTCTAACAAGAGCTGTTTATGTGCGAATTGTCTCTGATCCCACTACTAACATGTTTCTAGCTAAATTTGATCGCTTTTCCAATAGACACACTTTTTCCAAAGTGCCTCACAAGAAGCCTCGGACCTGTTTACAGAAATATCTGGTGAGTTCTGACAAATCAAGCAATACGTTAATAGCTTGGAGCGTTCTTGGTCGGTTTTGCCTCCCCACCCACCTCATTTCGGTGAGAAGCGGCTGTTAAATCCTTTAAATATTGCTATACTTTAATATATTACTATTGTGGGAGAAACTTACGTTTGAACAGTACTCTATATTAGCGGCTCAAATCAAAGGCTACCTCAATTCGCGTCCCTAATGCAGTGTTAGTGTGGACAATCAATATCCAATCCCGTTGACACCTGGACAAACAGCTTTTGGTCGATATCAAAAAAAAGGGCTTCACCATCAGCTGACTCGAACAAACAAATAGCGTTTCCTTCACAGTACTTTGGAAATCGGTGACGTTGCAATTCGAAAAGGTGAAAAAAACCTGCGGCCCATTGGCCGCTCGGGAGAATAACCTCTGTTGAGGCGTGTAGGTCCTGAATAGCTCGCGTTGGCACGGTCAAAACTGATACTTCAGCCTTTATTCGGCCCATGCACAAAATCATATACATACCTCTTGATAGTCACAGATTTCAGATTTACCATACCATGCTCGATCCATAGTCCACGTAGTGTAGTGGTTAGAGTACTCACCCCGTAATGCGATAACGAGATTTGTTTTGAGTGATTTTTCGAACGGGCTATAAGCCCGTTCAGTTATGATAGGCACTGGTTTAAAATCAGAACGTACCGCATCTGGATGGAGTAACATACGGCCAAAGCGTGGTAATGACCATATCACCCTCTCGAGTGCCAACTGATTCAATCAAGATAAAATGATGCTCTAACTATAACTAAGCAAAGGCCCGAAAGGGGTTGTATTGCTAAAGCAAATCAAAAAAGCCCGATCCAACCATCCTGAGAGGCATGCGAGTTGGGACTGAATGCTAGGAACAAGTGAGTTTTTTGAATTACTTTAACTTTTAAAATTTCATTAGAAATTTCTTTCTTTTTGCTGTTTCGTGCAAATAAATTACTAAAATTTCAGTTCAACGTACTAAAACACATCACCCGTACATCATTGTTGACTTTGATCCATCCCTTTTTTTTTGATCAACAAAACTTGGATTTTAATTTGTTTTACTGGAAGAAAAAACCTAGTTCACACTACACAAATATTTTTGACTATATTGAATTGTCTGTAACAAGTTAGAGTAGATAATTTCTCATTTAAACATTATTATAAAGTCGCGGCTTTGTTGCACGACTGTGTAATGCGGGCAACGTTAAAATATATCTACAATATACATACACACACATGTACAAAAACCAGCCACAAAGGAGATGAAATGTATATCTCCAACCGTGCAGTTCACTTTGTCATCGACCGCCCCCGCAGGCACATGGGCGCACAGTTTTGTTCTTGTTTTATTGTTCACATCGTTAAAAGTTTAAAAAAAGTAACTTTTTTGATTGACTCACAGTAAAACACAACCTTAAGGATGTTGCAAAGCTTTCTTGGTAGGAGCACTTCCCTGCCTACTGAACTTGTTTATAATTTATTCACCTTGCTGCTAGACCGCTGACATCCGTGTCCTGCATGGAATGAATATACATACATTTTCCCTCAAAAATGTTTCGTACGAGGAATGGTCCTGATTTGGGAAATGTGTCAAAAATTATGTCATAAGTATTTAGCACATTTTCAAGGTCTTTGCCATAAAAAATCCTCATTAGAAAGTTTTTTTAGGCTAGATCAGTTTTATTAAAAGCTTGAGAAAATTTGGTAGGCAATTATTTTGTTTATTTGGTATCCACAAGCCAATTCTTTTATTTTTTATTGGAAAGCCGTCGGGCCTTGCTTTGTTCTGTGCGTTTCGAGTTCTTTGAGTCATCTTCAGTATGACCCTGAGGATAACTCAATGTAGGCTATCGAAGAGTATATAATTTAATGAGGCTTTACTTTGGTGTATACATGAAAGCATCACAGAGTTATAAAATAAATTGTTTAAAAGTTTTAATGTAAAACACTTAAACTTTTTAAATTATAATGAATTGGCGTTTGAAAATAAAATATTTCAATGTTTAGTATTGGATGACATGTATTTTAATCTCCATTTCTATATCCGTAGCCTTATTTACGTTTAGCTATAGAATGATCCTTTTGTCAAACGAATTTTTATAATCAAGGAAGTGATTACTTTGAATTCTCACCTTTCACACTCTAAATCCCTTAATATTTCATAGTATAATATCTCCTCTGTAATGCAAATACATTATTCAGCTTCATTCGTATTTCCAAAGACAAAACTGCTCTATTTGCTTCTGTTCTGATATTATCACATTTAACTGTTTTTATCACACATAAAACTGATATATCTCCCCCTTATCTGTTTTATCAATGAACTATGTCAAGATTAATTAAGCTGCAATTAACGTTAGTATAATTCGTTCTATCTTCAACAGCAAGTTAATTGATTTCCACTTATGTATGTGTGTGTATTTTATCCATAAATGCACCACTACCCCGGAAACGAAATTTTCAACACGCCAGCACACGAACCCGCAAATATGATATCACGATACAACCGCAAACGCGTGGGAGTTAAAATTTCGATAATCGCGGAAAGTGGTCGGTTTCGATCGAAAGCTTCGCGTACACGAATAACGGACGGACGCACGGGGTTTAAAGGATCGTAACAGCTGTAGCACTGCGGGATGAGGCACACACGATTTTTTTTTAATATTTCGTTTTGCGTTTCGAGGACTTCCACCACTGAATAGAATTATTCTTTCAATTCCAAAGATTTTGCGAATTAATTCCAAAAGTGTTATTTTATTAATTTGTACAAATATTTTTGGATTTAAATGACTTCACTTCTATTTTTATTAATTTCTCACAAATATATAATTCAACAGGCAAAACATTTACATACAACTTGAGAAATTCGTATTTTCCCTTTATTTTACTTTATTCAAACAATTATTTCACTTTGTTCGATGATTTTTTTTCTTTATTTTTTATTATTCAATATAAAAATTCGTATACTTTTTCTCAGTAAACTCTTCGTCGAGTGCAAAATATGTGGGGGAGGAGTAAATGCATATATTCAACTTGCAAACGTGATTTTGGGTGCACTATCAAAACAAACAATGAAAAATCGTACAATAAATGTCGTCGTAATAATTTTCTTAGCAAATGATTGTTTTATGTGTGATTAAAATTATTTCTGAATCCTTAAAAATGTAACTTAAAATTGAGATCTAACTTATAGGTCGGACACCGATTGACTAAATTTAATTTTTTTAAGACTAGGCGAGCCGCCGAAAGCTTTCTCGGCTTGCACATTTTCCGGCCGAAGGACGGACAGTTTTCGATTTATTTGCCATATGTGAGTTAGCCGCTTCGTCATTTTCGCAGACCCAACAACCGGCAATTTCGCGTGGTCGCTCCCAGCTTGCTGTACTTGTACATATGGGTGGGAAAGCTTGTTCTATGGCGTCAGCTGTGTGGAAAGCTTCGCCGGCGAAGAAGTAGACTCTTTGAGTAAGCGAATAGGAACTGGGCACAGAAATTAGTGAAATGTTGCAATGATAAAGTTAGAATAAATATTCGTAAGAATATTTAATGCGAGCTCCAGTTCCACCGAGTTCATTGAGTAGTTGAAAAATATGATTAATTAGAGGAATGAGACAACTATTTCACTTGATTGGACTTAAATATCATTGAATTATGGACGGGAAGCGAATTGTTATGGCTAATGACTGGCTGCGTTTCTGAACGAGGTATGATTGTTGGCTAAAGATAAACACTAAAGGCATTGCTACTTAGTCAAGGTCTAAATTTAACATCAGGAACATTTACGTATCACCGGATAATCGATTGGCGGTTGAACTTAGAATTTCGAAATTTATGAGGATTGCTACGCGACCAGCTAAGCTCATTATTTTCCTTCTACATTGATACGAAAAGAGATAATTCAATTAAAAGTTAAAATATTCAGTAAAATTTCCAAGATTGTTATAAAATAATTCATGCGTTAATTCAGTATTAAATCTTTCTTTTCAATTCATAATGATATTAAATTCTGGATTAATATTGTCGAGTGTTATGGTTCGCGGCCAATAATTTTAATGTTCCGGGAAAGTGAAGACGCACTGTCTTTTAAATTAAGTTAAAAGAGTTTATTTACTAAAAAATGCACAATCATTAATTTAACTATTTCACCAATTTTACTTTTCACTTGTCTATAAATTTTTAATTCAACTGTCTTAACTATCAACTAATATCGCCTTTAATTCCCACTCCACACTTATCGCAGTTCTACTATCGCGATTTTACTATCTCCCCCCCTTCATTCAGCTCGGATTTATATAGGTTCTCTAGCCATTCAATCCATTTCTCGTACATTGGCGAACTACCTGGAATATTCGAGCAATCCTGAATGGCCGCAGTGACGTCTCTTTCAGATATTGATCGTGCTTGGTGGATTCTTGTCCTTTCGAGTACATTCGTTATATTGATGATCATGTTCTTAATAGTTGCGAAAACAATGGCGACAGTAGCTCGCAGAATTATTTGCGCATGTAACAATATTATTAATTTAGGGATTAAGTTCATTTAACAACTGGGTGTAGAGTAATATATTTATTTATTTTCCTATTTCAAGGGCTTAAGATAAAACTAGCAGACTTTTCACATACCTTTTTAGTATACTTTAGATAAATATGATACTCATTATCAACTTATTAAGCGTTTATTATTCATTGTCGACAAGAGTCCAAGAATTAAATTTAGCTCCTTGAAAATACTAGAGAGTAGGAGTTCTCTACTTCTAATGATTTTGGTGCGACAAGGGATGAAGTAATTAGCAAAATAGTAGGAAACTCTACTTCAAGTAATTACAAGTGTTAATTTTACTAACAAAACACGTCAGCATCAGTAACAACTCTAATTTATTTTTAACAATTCCAAACTTTAATTACAAAAAGAATGCTTTCTTGACAAACTTAAAATTACACATACATATTTCATAAGCTTAGATACATAATTTTCATGATCAAGCAAAAATGCACATAGTTCAAGGCGAGATACAAATATCATGCACTTATTATAAATGGAATGCAAAATTGATGACCTAAGCGTACTGTAACTTGATTGCTTTGAATTCAACATGAAATGATGACTTTAATTTAAATGATTTATGATATTATTTTT
The DNA here is from genome assembly GCA_963969285.1 of Odontomyia ornata. Lineage (NCBI taxonomy): Eukaryota > Metazoa > Arthropoda > Insecta > Diptera > Stratiomyidae > Odontomyia > Odontomyia ornata. The sequence continues at coordinate 182,867,024 of OZ017738.1, forward strand.
ATGTTTAAATAAAATGATGACTTAAACATACTGACGCCGGTTGAAGTACTATACTTCAAAAGAATATTGTAGATCAGGTAATGATTGACATGGAGCAGGAATTGGTTTCTGGATGACTGTAGCGTTTCTTGCAGATCGCAGACGCATGTACAGATGCCATCTAACTAAGATAAGGATGGTTTCCAAGGCAATGTAGCTCACTGATATTGCATGTGTACTAAGAGATCCTAGATGCTGCAATCAGATTATTTGGTTGATAGTTCGTCCAACGCTCGGGTTAACTTTTCGATGTTCAACGTAGATCAGCTTATCCAAGGATGGTTAAATGATCGTGATGCCTCGGTGAATTCTGTTAAATCTGTAATAGACACATTAATAGTTGGTTGCAATGAAACATTTAGCGAGGTTTGTTGAGTGTTAAATGTTCAAAGACTGAGCTCGTCATCCTTCAATTTACAGCCCGGTTGCATTTAAGGATTCCTTTGCGTGTTAGGTGTTGCTGGAAAACCTGGTTGTTGCACACAAACATGAAATCGTACGACTTGTCTAGCGAAAAAAGCCACTGATTTGGTGAATTTAATTGATGCCAAAGTTTTCGTCGATGGTCCTGACCAAAGACATAACTAGGTACTAGTCCGTTTTTCGAGATCAACTCTATAATACACTCAACGTTCGTATCACTTTTGTGCGGTATGGGCTGATATTCGCTGAATATGAACGAGTTGATTTCCGGAGTTTGGCATTGCATTAGTTCGGTCACCGTCAGAGGGTAGAATTGATCCTTGAAAACGTTCACCATTATTAGCTCTGCTGCAGATGATGACGACAGGAAAGTATTGTTGATCATGGTCGGTAGCTACAATGATCGAAGAATATGAATTCTTGTTGGCAGCAACAGCGGAAGTGTCAAGGCGAATATCAGATAATCTCTTTCATTAGCGTACTGTAATTTGACTACTTGGTAGATGCGTGAAACTTCGATAAGATTCCCAAAAACTGCTAGTTCCAGATCTTGAGGTAAGTTGTGCTTCAAGTATGTGATCTGTGATTTGATTTTTTGAGGTGATATGCCATTGGGATTTACAGACTAATGATGGGCGTCTACAATTACTTCTATCAATTAGTGTTACATTTCTTGGTATTCAGTTATTAATGACATAACGAGTACTGCCAGGGTGTTAAAAGCTTCAATTGTCTTTTGTTGTTTGACTTCCTAATTGAAGTACTTCATGTTTACGTATACATAATCAAATGAAGTTTGAATTTCTCCCGTCTGGTTTGCTCTGTCCAATTCACACTTTGTGATAACATTTATCGTTGCATCTAAAATTGAGGTATGTTTCTTGACCAGTTCGTTAAGGTTATTTTCGTAGGTTTTGATATAGGAGACAGTTTCACTCATTGAAGTGGCATATTCATTGTCCGAAACCACAAAAAGCTTGTTTGCTAAGGACCCGACTATATCAAAGGGAGATCTTTTTTGTGTTACTTTGGTAGTTTCTTAAAAAGTGATGTTATCCTGATTTAATAGCTGCAGTAGATAATGATATTGCATTACAATCACTTCATGATACGTGTTGTTTGTGATTGCGTCTTTTAACCTGTCTAATTGTTTTACGCCGTTGTCTGCGTGGGTTAGTGGTTCGAACACTAAGCCCGTAAGCCGAAGGTCTCTTGTTCAAGTCTCGTTGGCGTCAACGATATTTAGTTCGAGTGGTTCTTCGGACGGACTATAAAGCCTGTTCAGTTATGATGCGCGCTGGTTTAACATCAGAACGTATAGCAGCTGGGTGGACGGACACACGGCCAAAGCGGGATAATGATCATATCACCTTGTGGAGTTGCCGATACATTCGATCATGACAATGAGATGCTCTGACTATCTCTAAGCGAAGGCCCGAAAGGGGCTGTAGAGCTACAAAGAAGAAGAAGAAGAATTGTTTTATGCCAACTCCGCCATAGACGGTCTCAAGCCCGTTTGAGAAGGAGGAGAGATCCCCTTGTTTTCCCAACCCATAGTTTCCATGATTCCTCATCCCAAACCCCCCCAATTAAAGGGTACTAAATGCTCTCGGAATGCACATTCGGGGTGCACATTGGGGTAACTGGTTCCCCAATAATGTAACATTAATGTCGAGAAATGCTCATAACTGTAACTACCTCTACAGCTCTGCTACTAAATCCTACTTACACCTTCTTTGTGTGGACGTAAGAGGGTGAGGGCGAATCGATAATGGAATCGACGTAATAACCATGCCGCCAGAATGGAGGTTGGGCGCCGGGCTAACTCCCCGTCCCTGGAAAACCTTAGATTCTAAAATCTTAGAAAATAAAATCGGATCATACGCCAACAGTATTATTGGGGAGTATCAAGGTGGTTTTAGGGCAGGTAGATCAACAACAGACCAATTGTTCACAGTCAAGCAGGTGCTTGAAAAATGCTGGGAGTTCAACATAGACGTACACCAAATTTTCGTTGACTTCAAGCAAGCGTGCGACAGTATTGATTATAACGTACTGTACCAAATAATGCTTGCTTTTGGTATCCCATCCAAATTGGATCGTCTTACCAAAATGACAATGACGTCGACAACCAACCAAGTCCGCATCAATAACCAACTCACCGATGCCTTTGACACAAATATCGGACTAAAGCAGGGAGATGGGCTGGCCCCATTGCTATTCAATTTGGCTCTGGAGTACGCCATACGGAAGCTACCTGTCGATACGCGAGGTACATTACTATACAAGTCGAGCAAAGTAGTGGCCTATACGGATGACATCAAAATTCTGTCACGGTCACAACAACTACCAAAGAACTCTTCCTGAAACTCGACAGCGAAGCAAAACTAGCAGGACTACAAATCAACGCAAATAAAACAAAGCTCATGACGCAGTCAAGGAAAATTACCCCAAATACACAAAATATCACACTTGGCGGATACAGTATCGAAAATGTTAGTGAATTTGTTTATTTAGGTGCCAAAATAACAAAAACGGGCAATGAAAGAGACGAAATACGCCGAAGAATACTGCTCGCAAATGAAATATTCTATTCAGTATTGACGATGTTGAAGACCAGCTGCATACACAGGAAAACAAAGCTCCAAGTATACAAATCTGTGATAAGACCTGTGTTATGTTATGGGTGTGAAACATGGACCCTAACCCAAGCATCCGAAAATATATTGAACGCCTTTGTGCGACGGGTCCTGAGGCGAATAATTGGAGCGAAGCTAGACGGGGACCAATGGCGAATCCGATACAACCATGAGCTGTATGAAATTTTTGACGAACCGGAGGTCTCAAGGATTGTAAGATTGTGGAAGCTACAATGGGCTGGACACATGAATCGTATGGACGAACAACGGATACCCAAGAAGGTATTCGTTGGGAGAACTGAAGGCTGGTGGCCAGTGGAGAAACCGGGGAAACGCTGGTCTGACTCAGTTAACGAAGACAGTTCATCGCTGCTCGGATTTTGGAATCGGATGACGCGATCAACGTACCGAGACAATTGTAGGCGCTGTTTGCAGGAAGCGAAGGCCCGAAAGGGGCTATAGTGCTAAGAAGAAGAAGGAAAATTGTTTTATGCCAGCTTCAATAGTTTTTAATGTTTTCCAATATCCTTACAAATCATGAAAAATGATGAGCTTCCACGTGCTTGGGGAGGTTCGGCTATTCCCAATGTATTTTCAACTTCGATTATTTCGATTGTCAGCTTGTCTCCAGATATCATGTGAGGCGTGGCTAGCGGTAGTAGTAGTAACCTAAGTAGACATATTTCAAGCGAGCTCAGTTTTGTGGGAGAGCCCTTACGCTTTCTGGACTGCTGCTCTCCGGGAGTTGTTGTCTCCCTTGGTTTAGCAGCTATTTCCAAAGTCTCCTGGGGATTGATTGGAAATGAAGCTAATTGATGAATAGATCGTTGTATGATTCCAGTACTTATCCGAACATCAGCAACGCATATGCGTCCATGTGGGCATTAGATGGTTTCCACTATTCATCATAATTTCCATTTAAATTATCTTCCTTCATGACAACTAGAGCTCCCAATTTGCTGTTATTTTGTTTTTTTTTTTGTTTTTTATGCTTGGGAGGTGGACGCCATTTACGCACAGAGTGTGGGATTCCCATGCTCGCAAGAAGGCGACTGGACTACTCACTAAACACCTCCACCGTCAACCCAAGAACCCAGCCTGTAACCGTTCGACACATTACTTCGGTTATTTTGTTTGGGAGTCCAGTTTGGGCGTTTTTGTAGCACCTCCAAATATTCAGTGTACCACCGCTTCCAGAACTAATTTTTAAGTTGATTAGTCAGCTGCCATCTGAATGCTAAAGATATTTTCGTTGTATCGTTAGCTGTATTCAAAGCGCATACGAGTGGCGCACCTATCAAAAAATGTGCTGGTGTCAATGGAGCCAAATCTTTCGGGTCAGACGATAGTGGTGCAAGGGGCCTAGAGCTGAGAATCTCTTCGACTACTGAGGTTACAGCACATAATTCTTCATAGGTCAGTGATGCAGAGGCAACGGTTCGTTGTAACAAGTACTTGGTTGACTTCGCAACTGCCTCCCAAAGCCCCCCAAAATGTAGGGATCTGGGAGGTATGAAGTGAAACTGAGTGTTGGTCTTTGAGCAAGTGTTGACTATTTTCTCAATGCTCTTCTGCTGATTATTAGCACCCACAGAGTTTCATCCATTGTCACTGTAAATGTTCACACATTTGACTCTTCAGGATTCAAATTTTTTAAGGGCTCCCAAGAAACCCTCAGTCGTTACATCCGAAACTACCTCCAAATTTATCGTCTTCATTGCAAAGCAACAGAACACAGTCATGTTTGTTTTTTGAGGCCTTTTGCCTCAAAGTTTGAAGTGAGTGTACACCGGTCCGCAGAAATCTATGCCACAATTTCAAAATGGCGGTGTCAATCGAACTCGATCTTTTGTTAGATTGCCCATTTATTGATTTGACAGCCTTGGTCGAAGTCTTGTTCATAATACGCTCTTGTACATAATACGCTCTCCACTATGGTTCTGGATATATTCCTTCATTTCAAAATCCAATATTTGTGCCTTGCTATGGAATGAAGCGCTTGTGGCCCAGCATGTAAGTTTTCTCGATGAAGATTAATTAAGAATAATCGTGTGAAGAAATGGTCTCCAGGTAAAACGATGAGATGCTTAGTGTCATAGTTTACTTTTGCCGCTTGTACGCTTCCGCCTACTCTAATAGTGCCATCGGGAGCTATAAATGGTGTCAACTTCGATACTTGTTGTGGTAACTTCTTCGTCCTTTGTCAATGAAATAATCTCTTCATAAAAACTGCAGCGTTGCACTTCCTTGATGAGGGTTAAAAGTACATCATCTGATTCGCTAGGCGACAATAACTTCATCTTCATATTGGAGGCTCTGTTCCTGAATAGTTCTGCTACTCGTTTAATAAATGCCATCGGGCGTATTAATTTTTGGAGTGAATTTCCGTGTTCAATCATATATAATGGATTTACGTTAGCTTCGGCCGTAGCGGTGGCAGCAAACTTGGTGACTTTAGTTTCATCGTTCACAATGTTTTTGTATTAGGTTCAACTGGCCAACTGTCTTTTGGAAGTTTAAGAAACAATGGACCATTGAACCATATTTGTGACTGCTTTAGTTCTTCAGGAAAAATTCCACGTGAGACAAGGTTAGCAGGATTGTCTTTTGTATGCACATATCTCCAGCCTTTGTTGACGTTAAATCCTGAATGGCAACAACTTTGCTAGCAATGAATATTTTAAGAATAGATGGATCACTTCGAATCCAGCTGATAAAAATTTACGAGTCGAATCAGTGGAACACAGCATCCGCATTTATATTTGTTGTGAGTTTTAATTGTCCGACTAATTGGACAACTAATTTTTCAGTACATAATTCTGATCTTGTAATGGTCGTGGGTTTGATTGGTGCTGCTCTTGACTTGAAATAAAGTAATTTTACTGTCACATGACCTCGTTTGTCTTTCGATCTTATATAGACCGTGGTACTGTACGCATTCTCACTAGCGTCAGAGAAGGCATGAATTTTTGTGTCGACGGTTTCATTCTCATTAAACATGTAACGTGAGATGCTGATTTTGGTCAAGCCTGGCAGCTCTTGCCTGTATTTGTGCCATGCCGATTAAAGTTCATCATGTATTTGTTCATCCCAACCCACTTGTGATCTCCATAGTTCCTGCATGAGCAGCTTCCCCTTTACAATAACTGGACTGACTAGCAGCGGTTCGAGAACCTGTGAAATATCGGCCAGAATATATCTCTTGGTTATTGTTTGATGCTCCTTCAAATCCGTGGTAATGGTAAGCATGTCCGTGATCGGCTGCCAAATTACACCCAGTGTTTTTAAGGTATCGCTGTCCCTCTTAGTGAAGTCTAATTCAATATCAAGGTCCTTATTCGTAATGCCTTGAATCAGTTTTGGGTGACTAGCACACCATTTATGGAGATTAAATCGTGCCGAGGCCAGTAACAGCCGTAGCTCTTTATGTATCGCCAACGCTTCTTCCAAACTATCACTACCTGTAAGGACATCGTCATCTCAAAAGTACTGGATTGCCGTAGCTCCTTGGCTATTTTTTTCAAGCACTTGATTGCCAGAGACGGTGCAGACTTGGGGCCATATGTGACTGTGGAAAGTTTATAATACTTCAATTTGTCATTAGTATTTTTTCGCCACATGATTAATTGGAGATTTTGGTCCTCTTCTACCACTAAAATTTGGCGATACATCTTTTTTGCCTGCTGTAAACATGAAGCGCTTCAAACGAAATCTAGTAATGATAGCACTAATATCCTCGTGAGCTTTTGGGCCTTTCAGCAATAAATCATTGAGCGATAAGTTGTTGTTGGTTTTTGTCGATGCATCAAAGATTACACGTGATTTTGTAGTGGTACTGTCGGGCTTGAGGACATAATGGTTTGGCATAAAATAATGCGGGCCATTGAAGCCTAATGTTGAAACTTCTTTCGTGTGACCCAGATTCAAATATTCTTGGTCATATTGCTCTTTGAGAACTGGTTACGTGAACAATTTTCTTTTCATTGAGAGAAATCGCTTATATGCCAATGACTTTGATTCATCTAGTAAAAAGTAGTCACCCAACAATAGTAAATTGACTGTGAATCGACCATTGGAGTCTCAAATGGTTGTTGTTTTAAAGTATTCTTCGCATTTTTTGTCAGTAGAAGATAGTATTACTGGACCGGAACAATCTTCCAACTCCTAGAATTTTTCTAATTGTCGTTCCAAATTTATGTTAGATATCCCGCAAAATGATTTACAATTTGAAGCCTTTCAGAGAACTACCCAGCCTAATGTGGCGATTTGTAGTGTTGGTAAATTCTCCAGTAACCAAAATTGACCATTTCTCATGATTTTGCCGTATACTTCCGGCCCCAAAAGGGTGTCAATTCTGCCCGGTTTGTTAAATGTTGGATCGGCAAGTGGGATATTTTCGGGAATGTTCCAGTCATCCATATCAATGTAGTATTGAGGTTGATTATCTGTATTTCTTTGATCGTGAAGATTTCTAATGGCGTGGTAAAATCCCTGTACGATGACTTCATGGTAATGAGAATTCTATCACTAGCTTTTACTTGTAAGCTGCCGATCCCTGAAATGTTGATTATTTTGGGTCACTTATGCCGAGTTCTAATTTTTTCCGCAACTTGTCCTTAATAAAGTTCAATTGTGAACCTGAGTCAAGCAAAACTCGTGCTTTCATGGGCTTACCTTCACGGCTAATTACTTCTGCTAGTGCAGTTCCCAGGAACACGTATCCATTTGTTTCACTAAATTGGGCAGACAGATTTGGGTTTTGTGCTTCTGTCGATGTCGCTATGGGCCCTTGATTATGCAAGAGCGTGTTATGTCGTTTACCACATTTCTGACAACTTCTTGACATGCAATTCTTGTTCCCATGGCCTCTCTTCAAACAATTTGTGCACAAGTTCCTTTGTTTGGTGTTTTCTAGTCACTTTGCTTGGGACAATTTTAAAAAGGAATCGCAGTGATAAATTGCATGTGCCTTTTGGTAGAGTTTGCATTCTAGCTCCATATTGTTTCCTACCAACGATGATTGCTTAATTGGTTTACTTAGCTGTTTGGATAGACTTGTTCTCTGAATGAGTGTTTCTAACGTCTGACAGCTCATTTTGATGAATTTTAATAACTCGTCTAATGATAGTAAGTCTCTTGGCGATTTAATTGTATGTTCATTCAGAGTGTAAGAGGTTTTGTCCAACTTTTTCAAAATGTTATGCACTATTATCGGGTCCCAATGTTCTTTTGCGGAAATGTCCATAGCTTGAAATGTAAACATACACTCTTTTGTGGTATCATGTAATGATTTGAGCACTGATGCTGACTCAATATTGACAGCTGGTTGCTCCATTAATTTATCAAACAAAGCTTTAACTAACAACCGTTTATTGGTATATCGATTCTGCAACATATCCCGCGCAACGAGGTAGTTGCTGTTCGAAATGGCAAATGCATAATGAGCTTGGCAGCCTCCCCCGTTATGTTCGTTTTGAAGTACCAGAACTTTTGGTAATTGCCAATAGGCTGATCACGAACCATTTTTCGGAACAAATCTTTGAATTGTGGCCATTTTATATATTCCCCATTGAACTTTGGCAATTCTATTTTCAGGAGTTTTAATTGTGACTGATTTATCTTATCTGCTCGTCATTTCTCTCGAATCTCTCCTAAAGGCCCTCAACTAAATTTGATTTTTCTTCTAAGTATGCAATTGGATTCCTATCAGACAATTGCTCGTGATAAGATTTTATAATTTTCTCGATCTCTTTACCGAGACGAGTTTGCTCGATGGCCAAAGGCTCGATTGAAAAGAAGGTAGTTTTTTTTTATAAAACGAGGTCACCAAAGGTATGTCGACAAGAGTTCAAGAATTCAATTTCGCTCTTCAAAAATACTGGAAAGTAGGATTTCTAATATGTTACTGAAAAGAATTCAAGAATTGAATTTTGCTCCTTGAAAATACTGGAAAGTAGGATCTCTCTACTTCTAATGATTTTGATGTGACAAGGGATGAAGTAATTAGCAAAATAGTAGGAAACTCTACTTCAAGTAATTACAAGAGTTGATTTTACCAACAAAACACGTCGGTGTCAGTAAAAACTCTAATTTATTTTTAACAATCCTAAACTTTAAATAGAAAATTAATGCTTGCTTGACAAACTTAAAATTACATATACATATTTCAAGTTAAAATAACACACATAGTTCAGAAACAAAGTTTCATGATCAAGCAAAAATGCACATAGTTCAAGGAATGCAAAAATTCAATGGAATGCAAAAATGATGACCTAAACGTTGTCACGGGAGCCTTCCACACACGAGTTTAAGGGTGCCCGCGGTCTTATTTAAAAGTATAATACAAAAAAAAAAAAACAAAAAACAAAAAAAAAATATAAGTTCTCCGCGAGGATAACTTCCCGAGCCAAGCGGAAGTAGATATTTAAAATGCATTTAATCCTTTTTTTTAATTTTAGTTGAAACTCTTAACCTAGTCACGGAATTTAGTGTAAAGCAATAAAACATTAGTTTTCTGTTTTGCGTAGATAAGTCAAGCTTTACATATAAAAAAAAAACACTAAACACTTTAGTTATTTGATCCGTTTTTAAAACGAAACTACTCACAACATCGTAAATTTTAACTAACCCGACAGATAAGAAACCATGCAAAATGTTAACATTTTTATAAAATACGATTTACTCATAGAGACATTTTAACCTTTAACTCAGCAAAACTAATTCGACGTAGTCCGTAAAAGTGAGTACTAAACTAGGAGCACAAGAACCATAAATTAAAAGAGAATCTCTGCGAAGATTTCAAAAAGCATAAAAAGATATTCGATAGGTTGTATCATAAACTATGGGTAATAAAAACTCTTGTTGCGCCTACTCGAGTCCGCCGCCCGAACGAAAGGTCAAGGAAGTTCCTGTCTATGAGGAACATCTGCCCGAAGGAAACCAATCTACGAATAACATACAACATATATCAGAACGTGAAACGACTGATGGTGATGCAGATCCTTCAGTTGATCCATCAGCAGCTACGATATTCTTGGAGAGATCAAAGGTCGAGAATGGTGTGATCACAAGAAAGAAGTCGCAGCATCAAATAGCCCAGCCCCATGGATCAAGTGTCAGTGTGCCGGGACTGAAAAAGAGTTCATCATGTTCGACAATCTATCTGGACGATAGTACTGTATCGCAGCCAAATCTTAAGAATACTGTAAAGTGCGTATCTTTAGCTATTTACAATCACATTAAAAACCGACAATCCGAGCGGCGACTAGATATTTTTGACGAAAAAAAACTTCACCCGCTCACTCGGGACCCAGTCCCTGATGAAAACGATGTCCACAACCCGGAACATCGGCAAATCTACAAATTTGTACGAACTTTATTTAACGCTGCTCAATTGACAGCAGAATGTGCTATTATTACCCTAGTCTATTTAGAACGATTGTTAACTTACGCTGAATTAGATATCGCACCCTGCAACTGGAAACAAATGGTGTTAGGCGCCATCCTGCTAGCAAGCAAAGTATGGGATGATCAAGCCGTGTGGAACGTGGACGATTGTCAAATTCTTAAGGATATTACCGTAGAAGACATGAACGAGCTCGAAAGACAATTTTTAGAGTTGCTACAGTTTAATATCAACGTACCCCCGTCCGTTTATGCTAAGTACTATTTCGATCTAAGGACGTTAGCGGAAGCCAATGATTTGTCGTTCCCCACTGAACCACTTTCAGAACAAAACGCAAAACAAAAGTTGGTCTCGGCAAATAAATAAACATTGGGAATGACAGTTCCCACCGAGAGCTTTTGAGCTGCCATATGATCAGTGCGTTCAACTGAACGATTACAAGAACGCCTACGGATAATGCAGCAAAGTCTGTAATGCCGCGCGCCTCCACTGGACGAGAAAGTGGAGCCACGTTCGGAAGCTCGCTTGGAGGAAAGCGTGGCAACCAGAAACGATAAAAGGCCCCGGATGGAGCTTGAAAAGCTCTCTTCTTTGGATTCTGGGAATTCGACTAGGCGAGCGTTTTTGGCGGAATTTTCTTTTGGAGGTTAGGCGGGATATTCAAGAAAATACAATTTTGGAGTTGGCGGGACGGCAGATTTCGGTGAACTGCACGGAAAAAGGCGATTGGAGGCGGAATATTCAAGGAAGTGCAATTTTGGAGTTGGCGGGACGGCAGATTTCGGCAAATTGCACGGAAAAAGGCGATTGATGGAGAAAGCCAGGAGAACGCTACAGTTGGAAGCCGCAGACTAGGGGGCCCCCGGATAGTTAGCTACTATCGACATACGAGCGTAAGAGTATTTTCGTTGTAGTATTTCTTTTTTGTGTAATTTATTTTTAAATCTGAATTTCACGATAATAATAATTATTTCCAATAATATTTGCTTTTGTAGAATTTATTTCCACAAGTGGAACGTGCCAAAGTGTAAGGTTTGGCTCGGGAAGTGGCGTAGTGGGCGAGCACGAATAGTACCCCAGGTGTGGAAGGCTCGAGGGTGCTCCGCCAACACGTGGTGTGGCTCAAGGGTCCGGCAGGACGTAAATTCCCCTTAGATTCCACGCGCTGTTTAGGTGTGCGAGTTGGTGTAGGGAGGAATAGGCGACACAGTCGGTACGCGAGCGCGGAAATAACATCGGTGCCGGTACGAGTCTTCGACGAGTCGCGATTCTCGCTTGGCGACTCCCGTGGGGCCCATTGGAAAAGCGAGTGGCGCACGGCCCCTCTTCATTGGGCTAACCGGGTCCGAGGGCCCCAGTCGAAGGTCTCTACCAGAGGCCCAGAGTGCTCCGGGATAGCAAAATTGTAATAACGTACTGTAACTCGATTGCTTAATTATTTTGAATTAAACATAAAATGATGACTTTAATTTAAATGGTTTATGATATAATTTTTAATGTTTAAATAAAATGATGACCTAAATATTCTTGAATTATTTTATTAAGTCCTTCGTTGACCGCCACTACTCGTAAACGTCGGGTAATGGCGGTCAACTATTGGAGTATTACTGGTTATTCAAAGTAACTCAATCCTTAATATTTTATTGCATTCCATAATGTTACAAATGGTGTTAAGATATGTTTAGGTCGTGAATTAATACAACTTTACTTCTAAAACGACCTAATTAATAAAATAAAAAACTTTGTTTCTACATATTATTTATATTTTATATATATGATTACAGTACAGGGGAATGGCCCCTGAAAAAAAATTTCATCAAAGGTAGCCGATATGAGTGTCAAATGGAAGGTCTTTATGAGAGCTTTTCAAAACAGTTCTTAAACTGACAGCTTTTTCTTCAGTGGGGGCACACGGGGGGAAACACACGAAAAATGTGTTTCTTCCTTCGCGATTGGACACCTGTGAACTAAAAAATCTGAAAAAAACAAATACCTTAGACGTCAGAATTCGTTCAACTTTGTTAATAATAGTCTGATCTTCGAATTTCACATTTTCTCCAATAAAGTCGTATGGATGCCTTTAAACCCGACAAAATTCAATATTTGAGTACCCTTACACAGGGTCTTAATACTCTGTAAGTTTGATGAAATTCATATCATATTCACGGAAGTTATAGCCATTTGAAATCTCTCCAATTACAACAGCAATAACACTCTATTTTGGTATTTTATGGACTTTCCATCGAACCAGACACTGCAGTTTTGATTTGATCTTCTTAAAATTTTCAGATAAGATTGAAGACATAAATTTTTTTGGGATTTCATGATTTGAGTGATTTTTGTTAATTGAAAATGAAGAAACAATGGATTTTCTTTTAGATGAGCAAATCTCTTTGACAAGTTTCTTGATTTTATTCGTTGCTGGTGATTGCATTTTGTAAGTTTGGCAAAAAACTTACAAAATGTGTTTGGAATACCGAAAACAACTTTGAAAAGACGCATCAAGCTACAAAGTTTTAGTAAAGGTTCTATGGGGAAAAAACTCATTGCTAGGAGCTGAAAATGAAAAAAAAATAGTACACATAAAAAAATTACAACCGAGGGGGTTTACTCCAACCAGGGACTCAGTACGTTCTATGGCTTACTATTTAGCTGAAAACCTGCAATTGAGGCATAGTTTCAATCATGAAACAAAGCAAGCAGGCTATGACTGGCTTTCTTCTTTTCTTGTTTGCAATCCTGAACTGTCCATTCGGCAATCTGAGGATGTGTCTATTGCGAGAGCAAAAGTTCTAAATAAAATAGATGTCAAAGCGTACTTTGACCTCTTAAAGAATGTTTTGGAAGAAAATGCTCTTATAGATAAACCTGGCAACATTTTCAACGTGGACGAAACAGGTTTACAACTAAATAACAAACCAGGGAAGGTAGTTGCTTTGAAAGGTTCCAAGAATGTAACTTCTGTTACTTGAGGAGAAAAGGGTGAAACCATATCAGTATTGACAAGTATGAATGGAGAGGGTACATTCTTGCCACCTTTTTGCATAATGAAAGGAAAGAACCTAAAGCAGGAGTTTTGTGACGGTCTACCACCTGGCGCTGAAGTAAAAATGTCGCCAAAGTCTGGCTATGTAAATAGCGATTTGTTTTTTGATTGGCTGACAAACCATTTCACTCCAAGAAAAGTAGCACGAAAGGTGCTTCATCTTTTAGATTGGCATACATCACACACTAGCTTTGTTGAAATGCTAGAGTTCGCAGAAAATAATCAAATAATTTTGATGAGTATTCCTCCCCACACCAGTCGTTGGTTTCAACCGTTAGACCGCACTTCCTTCAAGTCTTTAAAAATGAACTATTACGACTGCAGTTTGGTGCGCTTCTTAGCATAGCTTGGGGTATGTCAGCGAATGCAGAAAATGGAATAAGTGGATTTAGAACGTGTGGAATCATTCCATTTGAATCTGATGCGATACCAGACTACGCTTTTTTGTCAGAATCAATGGACTCCAGGCCCCCAGACTGGACTGGTGTCCAAATAAGATGACTGCTGAATGATTCAAATTTCTAGAAACTGAGTTATACTAGCTCTATTTTGTAATTATTTTGATTGTCAAATCTATTAATCATATCAAATAGTTTATAACTCTATATCCTAACTTTATAGCTTGGAATAAATAGTCTTTATATCTTTGATAACATGTATTTCTTGTGTTATATCCTGATTCAGTCACGTAAAATAGAGGTCCATCAATCCCTATTAGGTGGTCCATCTAACCCGAGTATGCTTGGGATAGACGAACCATCGAGCAAAACCAAAAAAACATCATAACTCCCGGTGTGATAAGCTTAACAAGTGAAAATTTCCATACAATTGTTTAAAGACATATATACGAGTACTTACTAAAACAAGTTGGGTAAACAGACCTACGCTCATGTCAGAAGGGTTTTGTATTCAATTTTCAAAATGCAGTCACCAGATTGAATAAAGTCAAGAAGCATGTCAATGACGATTTTATTGGAGAAACTATGAAATTCGAAGATCATGCTATTATTAACAAAGTTGAAAGAATTTAGACTTCTGAGGTTTTTGTTATTGTTATACTCATAAATATCTCCCATGATAATTATTTCAGATATCCATTCGCGAGGGAGGAAACACATTTTTCATGTATTTCCCCCCTGTGCCCCCACTGAAGCAAAAACTGACAGTTCAAGAACTGTTTTGAAAAGCTCCCATGAAAACTTTCATTTCATACTCATATCGGCTACGTTTGATGAATTTTTTTTAGGGGCCACTCTCCTGTACTGTTATCATCGATTAATAGCCAATTTTTTCGAATCCTAGAGTTGTTACAAAGCCCTTTTGTTAGAAGCTCCCTCCCGCCTCCTTGACTTGTTTCACTTTTGAGTATTAATTGTAGGTACTCAGCTTCAGTCATTCATTAAATTGAATCAAGTGTTCAAAGCATGCACCTTAAACGTTGAAGTTGGGAAAAAATAACTCAACATTATTCAATCTTCGCATTTAAAACAGCCACTATTTTGTTTTACGATTACTGATACCACCAGCTGAACCGATTCTCAAAGTTATTCATGGCACCTATCATTCCTGAAATTTTCATGCAAATCCTAACAACTCTGTAGTGTCTGAGTCGGTAAAAAGCGCATGTTGTTCCATAGCCATATGTTGCCATAGTAATACATGCAGCGCATATTGTTCCATAGTAATACAGGAAAATTCAAACCGCTATAACTTCGCTAAATTTGATGCAATCTTCATGAAACTTGCAGGATTAATCAATCTTATGAATAGACATCTGTGTACTGAATTTTATTGAATTTAAGGGTACCGTTAAGATTTTATTCAAGAAAACATAAAATCGATAAATCATACTATTACTAACAAAGTTGAGCGAATTGCGACTTCTCACGTATTTGTTGTTGTTGTACTCATCAAGGCCTACATTCTTGATTTTTTTCAGATTTTTCGGGTGGAAGGTGTCCAATCGCGAGGGGGGGGGACACAAATTTTTCGTGTATTTCCCCTCCCGGTGCGCCCCTCGAAGCAAACTTTGCCAAACTAAGACCTGTTTTGAAAAGTTCTCATCAAGACCTTTCATTTGATATCCATATCGGCTACCTTCAATGAAATTTTTTTTCGGGGGGTCACTCCCCTACATCGGGAGACCCCCCTTAAATACCTTATAAAATTTTTTAGTAGTTGAACTTTGAAGAGATCACCACTTTACACCTACATACAAAATTTGATGCTTCTAGCTTAAGTAGTTTCCGAGAAAAACTGCTGTGACACACGGCACCTTTCGTGCTACTTTTCATGGAGTGAAATGGTTTGTCAGCCAATCAAAAAACAAATCGCTATTTACATAGCCAGACTTTGGCGACATTTTTACTTCAGCGCCAGGTGGTAGACCGTCACAAAACTCCTGCTTTAGGTTCTTTCCTTTCATTATGCAAAAAGGTGGTAAGAATGTACACTCTCCATTCACACTTGCCAATACTGAAATGGTTTCTCCCTTTTCTCCTGAAGTAACAGAAGTTACATTCTTGGAACCTTTCAAAGCAACTACCTTCCCTGGTTTGTTATTTAGCTGTAAACCTGTTTCGTCCACGTTGAAAATGTTGCCAGGTTTATCTATAAGACCATTATCTTCCAAAACATTCTTTAAGAGGTCAAAGTACGCTTTGGCATCTATTTTATTTAGACCTTTTGCTCTAGCAATAGACACATCTTCAGATTGCTGAATGGACAGTTCAGGATTGCGAACAAGAAAAGAAGATAGCCAATCGTAGCAGGCTTGCTTTGTTTCATGATTGAAACTATGCTTCAATTGCAGATTTTCAGCTAAATAGTAAGCCATAGAACGTACTGAGTCTCTGGTTGGAGTAAACCCCCTCGATTGTAAAATTTTTATGTGTACTACAATTTTTTCCCATTTTCAACTCCTAGCAATGAGTTTTTCCCATGGAACCTTTACTAAAACTTTGTAGCTTGATGCGTTTTTTCAAAGTTGTTTTCGGTATTCCAAACACCTTCGCTGCAGCATTAACTCCCATTTCCTTACTTTGAACCGCTCTGGCTACATTTTCCAAGCTACGTTCAGACCATTCTCCCCTCCCAGACATGCGTTTTCGGGTATAGAACGTAGGCATTTTCCTATAACATAAAAATACCAACGTATCAGGACACACTTTTGTGTTTAAAATAATTTTCATAAGTATCATTTAATTTATATTGGAAGTAAAGTCCTAATAGGAAATATGGTCCTACTATTCCAGGTTTTTTTTCAAGTGGGCCAACTATCCCAAATGTCACTGATCCATCTATCCCAATTGTCAGGGATAGACAGACCAGCTACTCATTCAGACAAACAACGCTACTGGAGCACCATTTTATGTTAAGACCTTACTCAACTATACAATCGAACTATAGCATTGATCTTACATCAAAATCAATTAAACTAACTTGCCCACTTAACAATTAAATCCAGTGAAAAATATTTTTCAAGTCACCAAAAGAAATAAACAAAGTTTTTTTCCTAAAAAACATGTGACACTCACGAGCCAGACGAGCGAAATATTCGAATGGTCCGTCTATACCGGTGGTCCATTTATCCCGAACTTACCCTACATAGTCGCACTTCTGTCGCAAATTACACATGGTTAACCTTTAAATACACGCGTCATTTCTTGTAACCTAACGTCACAGGTGGGGTCCGCACGTATCCCCATACATTTATTGGGTAAAAATAAGTTTATGTATTAAATGTGGTAATTTAAAGTTTACATTATATTAATAAAACATTATTTGAATAGAAATTACATTTACTTTGTTCAAAATTGTTTTTTGTTCAGTAACAATCAGGGTTAGAAATGAATAGCTAAAAAATACTGACAATTTCGAAGGCGTTTATATCTAACAAGGAACTTAATCATTTTAATTCTCTTTACACAAAACAGTCTTTCTTTTCTCTTAAAGCAAGTACTGAACTATAATAAACAATCATTAAATATTGAAAAAAAAAATAAAAATAATTTTTTTTGACAGCATTAACAAATTGCTAATATTTCTACTCTCACAGCTTAAGACTCTATTGATTCACATGGCTCACAATAATTTATTGACTTTGAATGTAGTTTGCAAATTGTTTTTTTACAAGTTTTGCAAACAAAAGTGCTTTTTTTATCTTTGGACCTAGGACAAACATAACATCTTCGCTTCATTTTGGGAGAGCTTGGACCAGCCTCGATTGAAATAGTTGATATTTCCTTTGTCGATCCAGGGGTGCTATCCAATCTTTTGCACATATGTTGTTGTATGAGTTCTTTCGCCGTCGACTTAATATATTTACGCCGTGTAAGACGTTTACCTGGATTGGAAGCCACCCATAGCACGTATCCATTTGCGACAGAAATATTCAATATCGCACCAAAAATTGCATTAGGCCATCTACGTGTTCTACGTGAACAGGAATAATTGGAACATTTCAAATCCAATGCATCAACTCCACCTTTAGTGCTATTGTAAAATTCAATGATCTCAGGTTTGGTTGAGTTCTTGTTAACTGCTTCTTCATGGTGCATTGATGAAAGTAAAACTACACTTTTATTTTTCTTCGGTACATGAGATACCAATGTCATGTCTCGAACGAATCCAAACAATGATGTTCCAACTGGCCTATTCTTGTTAGGCAGAAATTCGCGTGGAATTTCCCGCTTATTTTTTCTAAATGTGCCTACATACGTCAGCCCATTTTCTAAAAGTTTATTTACAAGTTCGACAGAAGAAACCCAACTGTCTCCTGTTATATTTCGATTTGTACCATAAAATGGCTCAGCAAGTTTCAACACATCCTTTGTGGGCACTGACAAACTTGAATTTTGTTGTGCCACAAGATTCTTACCGGTATAAACAAAAGCATTGTGCAAATAATGGGTCTTTGCGTCACAGATGCATTGAATTTTCAAGCCGTACTTTCCAGGCTTACTTTTGATAAACATTCTAAAAGAACATCGACCTCGAAACTTGACCAACATTTCATCAACACACAGATATTCGGAACATGAATAGTTTGCAGCACAGTTTTGTATGAACTTCTCAAATATTTCTCTAATCAAAGTAAATTTATCCGTCGACTTTCGAAGGTCTCTTGTATTGATATCATCAAATGTTAGATTGTAATGAATAAATAAAAATCTATTGATGCCCATAGTAGCACAAAATATGTTTCTCCTTGTAAAATCAGAAGCCCATAACGATCGCACATTTTCATGGTTTGATTTGAATATTGATGTAAATAATAGCAGTCCCAAATATGCTCTAAATTCACCACTATCAATGTTTTTGGCATAGTATGGGCGTGATAGAGTGGAAGAATATTTTGCATCTAGTTTCAAATTCGTATGATATACAATATTATCTATAATATCCTCCGTAAAAAGCAGCTTCCAACTCTCCAATGGAGTCATATTATTATTGGTTGCAGCAGGGCCTTTTAGACCAGCTTTCTCTGCAACTATATTATGTCGGCGGATACGTGATGAGTAGGGAGCACTTTTCGCCCATTTAAATTTATTCTTACCATAAAAGCTGTTTCCGGATGTTTCTTGTTCATCAGAGCTGGATTCCGTGTCATCGCTTTGGTCCATCTCGGATGAAGATAGATGCTCACTGTCTCCATCTTCCTCAGCAATACCTGCTTCAAAAGTATTTTCTTCATCTTCAGAACTGCCCGATTCCTCCAAAATTCTTCGGATATCGTCTTCACTCAATGGACGGTTCATTTTTATAAGACTATCAGCAAGTAAACCGAATTATATCAATTATAATATTTGTAACAATAGTCACGTAAAATCACGTGTGGGGTCTCTAGGTACCCCAAGAGGTAAAAAAAGGTACTTACCAGTCAGTATATGTGATGCACATCCACTCTTCAACAGACCACTCGGCACACTGAGATTAGCTGAGAGCGTTGCAAGCTAGCATGCGTAACATCGAAAATAAGACGGAAAAACTGTGCTTGGGGTCCACGTAGACCCCACCCGTGTAGTTAAAGGTTAAATGGAAGCCCGCACACTGCGATTTTCGACAATTTTGTCCAGGTCGGCAGTCGCCGTTTCTAAAACCAGTTTAGTAGGTAGTTTTTGTGATACTCGCGCAGGCGCACATCATTTGGACATTTGACGCTGATGTGCACGGAAGTTTCTTGCATAGCGCACAAATGAGTTAGCGCATGTGTTCCTGGCAAAGACATACCTTCAAATAAGCATGTTAGTTCTGCGCATGCCTGAAGTTCCTTGTCGCAGTGTGTTCGTATTTGCGTCTAAAAATCGCTGGTTACGACAGGAAAATCGCAATGTGGCCGAACCCTTAACATCGCTGCTGTCCTTAATGAACTTCACATATACAATATATAAACATAAACACTACACCCTTGAAAACAATATGATGACAGCCAATAAATCCAGGCGTCAATTTGTAGGATCACTATGGCAAGCATCGCATTGAATCTGGTGGCAGCTTAGCGGCAAAATGAGCAGTTAACGTAGGAGTATGCATTAAACAAAGGTAGAACAGAAAAAATATGATTGAACAAAACCATGATTAACGTTTTCTAATAATTGCGATTTTAACCACATATTACCTTCAAGTATATTTAAAAATTTTAGTCTAAAAGCTAACACGAGTATCCATTTCAAATGTATCACAATATCCACCTACAAGCCGCTCGTTGCACTCCTTGTTGACCTTGTTAACTAAATTTAGTGCTTTGTTGGTTCATGACTATTCAAATTAAGATTGCATCTCTAAATTGTTGTTTCACCTTATGTGTAAGGTGCACATTGCCATCATCGTCATCATACACATGATTAGTGCTACATATTTACAGTGAAGTGTTCAAAAGTGCATGTAATACTTCACTCATTTCAACTCATGAGATAGGCAATTTGCTTAATACGCGCAATAAGTAAATTCCACATGAATTGGGCCAGTACCCAGTTGATCCTCACCCACTCATCTGCTACATGTGTACATACAAGTCCATATACACACTCACATTTGCATTATTCGCTCGCACTGTCACGCAACGAAACGACCTCTTGGGGGTGTCACAACCACCCCCTTAGGTCAAAAACACTATTGACCGAAACCGAGCTCATCGCCAACTTCCACTTAATTCACTTTGGGTAGGTTCAACTCAGCGATTTTATCGAAGCTTTATGGAGATTAGCGCCGTTGTGTTTCGTATGTTTCAGCAACTGTAAAAAAGTGTTTTCGAGCTTTCCATTTGAAAGAGCAGTAATACTATATTTGCTGATACTTAAGAAGAGGGTCATGAAATCTTGATTCAATATTTGTTATTTATGCCCTTAGACAATCATCCTAACTATTGTGATATACCAAGCATGTGCAGGCTCAGCTTCTAGTTTACTTTAAATTTGTTCTAATTTTAATTTTTTATCGATGCAAAGTTCAGTGTTGGTGGCTTGTTGAATAATTCCCGACGTTAGACTCCTTTTCACAAAGCAGATACCAGTAGTTAATGTTTACATCATCAAACAGCTTGTCCAACTTAGGCACAAGGTCTTTGTCGCAGGGGGACCCCAACAATGTCTTTCGCCACTCACCACCCACACTCAATACGGGGCACTTGGATCGAATTTAATGTGATAATTATCTTGCATGCAATGCAAACGAAATCAAGTATGTATGACTATTGCCATCATATTTTTAGAATAAAGTTGGTAAATACTAAGGCGTGGAAATTATTTTCATCTGAGTTTTGGACTCTTCAGCTGATTTTGCTTTCGAGATTTCTTAGTGGGAGCTTTGTATCTTTAAAACAAATTTCGTCACTTGAGCTCTGCATGCAAATCTTAAGAAAACATTCTATGCATTTTATTCAAGTTGATTCAATCGATTTAATTCAAAAAAATGTTCGCTGAATTAAAACAGTTCCATTAAAATCCCAACAATCCACTAAACTTGAGAAATTCAAAAGTATCTCAACGTTTTTTCCAAGTACATACCTAATGGAGCCAATCAACCGCTTTACAAGTACACGCACGCGAAAGTACAAAAATAAATTTAGAATAGTGAAAATTCTAAGCAAGAACTATTTGCTACTATTTTCTTCTCTAGTGCTCTAGGCTCATAATTGACTTGTGCCAACAAATTCCCATGCATTACGCATTAGATGCACTTTGGAATGCATTTCTTATCACTTGTACTGAATGCAATTGGACGCTTATATATTTGTGGAGTCTGCGATATCTATTTGCAGATTCTGTTTGAACCTTTGGCATTCCTTAAATCCCAAATTCAAATTTGTTGTGGAAAGATTCTACGCACGTGCAATTGTAACTAGAGATAGTGAAAAGCTTTAATTAGCTCGAAGAACTTCTACTTTTAATTTGTGGATCAGAAGTCTTGTTTTCTACAGATTCAGATACTGTGTTTTGTTTTTTGCGATGGATCGTTTATCTTTATAACCATGCAATTGAGGCAAGATAATTAACAGACTCTCTGAAGTTCAATGGCCCAATCAACTAATGCTAGAAGCCTAGATGTCCGATTCTGATGGAAGTGGAATATTGTTTATTTGGTACAGATTTAAGCTTGTTAGTTCAGAAAAGTAAAATAAGGCCAATATCAAATCGTAGAATGAATTTAATCTTGTTCTTATCATATTTTGAATGTTATCTGCAGGCAACTTTGATTTCGAAATTTAATGTGGGTTTGTTAAATTTTAATAGCAATCAGGATCGACTTCGCACGGCTTTGAAAACTTTAGTCAGGATATGGCATTTCTTTGAATTTCTAGTTGCCTACCAAATATAGTATATACTTTGATACTATTGTAATTTTACTCAATATGAAAATTTTATGGCCGCATTCAGCCAGATTTTTGAACACAAAAATTTAAAAAAAAAAGTTAGGAAAAAGAAGAGGTGAGTGCACGGAAAAAAGGAGTATCGACGACTCGAAAAATAGATGCTTGTAAACAATGTGATATGTAAATATATTTGAGATAAATTGTAGTAATCGAGCAGGCGCACAAGCAAGCTGCTCGAAAACCTTCCGATCTTGTAGTAATCGAGCAGTTGCACTCGAAAACAACTACCTCAACCACAAATACACCAACACCAGCAAGCAGCTCAGCACCACCCACCAGGAAAATTTGGAGCAATTCTTTATGGATTAAATATGGAGGCCTCCATAATAGCTCTAATAAGAGCAGTAGTGGAGAAAAATTCTTCGAATTTGTTCTATTGGAGGAAAATGATATGTGAAATGCGTTTCTGGCTTACGCAATAATTAAGATGCGCAGTGTCTATTCAAGTGCGGTCCTTTGAAGACGTGTATTCAAATTGTGAAGTGCAAATTTAATAGCATATAGTGGAAAACAACCGTATCTACATATATTAGGTAAGATAAAATTTTTTGCATGCGTTACTTAAAAACGAATATATTTTAAATATGAAAATGTATCTGCGCATAGCGTACAATGGAAGGAAATTATTTGGGATCTTCCAGACGCCACTTTAGCGTCTCGTCAGAATGGAGATGCTAAAATGTTCGGAAAAATCGAATAAAAGTATAGAAAAGATAAAGATAACTCGAGTACTTTATCCTCTGCATGTACCAATCATCAAGTTCTATCATCTTCATGGGCGGAAAATGAAACCATTGCTGACAATGAGAGGTATTTCACCGTGGCTGAAAATTTGACGAACTGGGCTATAAAACAGAATATAACAAGAAATACTTTTGATGAACTACTTATTATATTGAAGAATGAGGGAATGGATGTGCCTTTAAGTTCTAAATCGATTATGCAGATTGGAAAGACAGTTCCCGATATAACTAATATGCATCCCGGAGAGTATTATTATTTTGGATTGGAAAAGGCACTGTCAAAAACATTGGTCTCCGAAAAAATAAGCGAAAATATTTCCGTGGATATCTTTGTTGATCGTGTGCCATTGTACAAGAGCTCTTCAACAACATTGTGGCCTATACTAGGCTGCCTATCTGATCAACGAGAACTACCACCGTTTTTAATTGCAGCATATTTAGGACCGAGTAAACCACCCGATGTTGGGAAATATTTAAAAAAGTTTGTAGCTGAATATAAGCAAATTAAAAATACCGGCGTAACTATTGGCACTCAATGCTATAACATACAAATACGTCTATTTATCTGCGATTCTCCAGCCCGCGCGTTTCTTACTGGAACCGTCGGTCATACTGCATCTCATGGTTGCGGGAAGTGTCAGCAAGAAGGACGTCGAATTAATAATCGTTTGAGCTATAGTCTAAAAAGTGAGACTTTGAGGACCGACGACAATGTTCAACGTCGTGTTGACAAGGAGTTCCACCTTCAAAATTTTCGTGATAAAACTCACCCATTAGAGGAAATAGATATAAGTACAGTTTTGCAATTTCCTTTAGATGTCATGCATCTAATTGATTTGGGTGTTGTAAAAAAAATTATGCTGACAATTTTAGGAGCCAAATGTAATAGTAAGGCGAATCTAACAAATGAAAGGGAAAAGGAGTTGGATACGATTGGTTTTAATGAGAAAATTTATACCAAAAGAATTCAGTCGTAAGCCAAGGACATTAAATGAAGTACATCGCTGGAAAGCCACTGAATTCCGTCAATTTATTTTATACAGTGGCATTTTAATATTGTAGGATATAGTCGATGAAGACATTTATTACAACTTTCTGTTGTTGCACACTGCATATCGACTGTTATCTTATTATGGTCGAGAAAAGATTAGCTATAACGTTCATAACTTAATGCATCTAACTGAATGTGTTAGAAACTATGGCAACGTTGATGGCTTTACTGCCTATAAATTTGAAAACCATTTACAGGTCCTGAAGAAAGATTGCAAGAAGCCAAGCCACATTTTACAGCAAATACACAATAGAGCGATGGCAAGGATTACTCAAAATAAATATCCGAAAACTGAGAAAACTATAAATTTACAGCCTACGAAATTAAAATTTGGTAGCTTTATAGTATCGAAAAAATCTCCTGACAATTTTGTGTACACAAGGGACATGATTCCCCTCAAAATTAAAGGATTTTCTATCGAAAATGATAAAACATTTATAGTTGGCCAAAGATGCATTGATGCTGTTAATTCCAAGACGTCTTTAGGCATTTTCAAAGGAACCAAATTTGATGAAAGAGATGAAAAGTCGAACTAGATCAAATATTTTGTAAATTTTTTTGCGCATTACAAGATGACTATCTAGTTTTTATGCCGATATAACATCATTGTGTAATATAACATGGACAGCTGAAAATTGGAATGTTACTTTCAGAGCTATGGAAAATGCAAAAAAATTTTTCGAACCAGTACCATATCAAGCAACACCGGTTTTTAGATCACATGCAGTTTTGGGACAGGAGAATATCCCCAGAATAAATGGTATTCTATTCGGGGAAATAATATACATCATTATTTTTTTAATTATATAAATATTAGATACCGCTGATATTTTAAAAATATTGAAAAATATGGGCGAAAAATTGGACGATATCAGAACAATATTATGCAAGCACACCGTCCAAATTAATAAAATTACCGAAAAGTTATTTCGTGAGCATAAGACTTTTCAATTTTTCCCCATCAAAAGAATGGAAGAGCTACAAGCTGCAGAGGACATGATAAACAAGTTGGGTAAACAGACCTACGCTCATGTCAGAAGGGTTTTGTATTCAATTTTCAAAATGCAGTCACCAGATCGAATCAAGTCAAGAAACATGTCAAAGACGATTTTATTGGAGAAAATATGAAATACGAAGATCATACTATTACTAACAAAGTTGAACGAATCTCGATTTCTGAAGTTTTTGGTATTGTTATACTCATAAAAATCTCCCTTGATAATTATTTCAGATGTCAATCCGCGACGGAGGAAACACATTTTTCATGTATTTCCCCCACTGTGCCCCACTGAAGCAAAAACTGACAGTTTAACAACTGTTTTGAAAAGCTCCCATGAAAACTTTCATTTCATACTCATATCGGCTACGTTTGATGAATTTTTTTTTCAGGGGCCACTCTCCTGTACTGTTATCATCGATTCATGGCCAAATTTTTCGAATCCTAGAATGGTTACAAAACTCTTTTGCTAGGAGCTCTCTCCAACCTCCTTGACTTGTTTCACTTATGAGCATTCATTGTAGGTACTCATCTTCAGTCATTCAATAAATTGAATCAAGTGTTCAAAGCATGCACCTTAAACGTTGAAGTTGGGAAAAAATAACTCAAAATTATTCAATCTTCGCATTGAAAACAGCCACTATTTTGTTTTACGATTACTGATACCACTAGCTGAACCGATTCTCAAAGATATACATGACACCTATCATTCCTGCAATTTTCATGCAAATCCTAGCAAAACTGTAGTGTCTGAGTCGGTAAAAAGCGCATGTTGTTCCATAGCCATATGTTGCCATAGTAATAAATGCAGCGCATATTGCTTCATAGTAATACAGGAAAATTCAAACCGCTATAACTTCGCTAAATATAATTCAATCTTTATGAGACTTTCAGGATAGATCAATCTTATAAATAGACATCTACGTACTGAATTTCATTAAGATTTTACTCAAGAAAACAAAAAATCGATAAATCATACTATTACTAACAAAGTTGAGTGAATTGCGACTTCTCACGTATTTGTTGTTGTTGTACTCACCAAGGCCTACATTCCTGATTTTTTTCAGATTTTTCGGATCACAGGTGTCCAATCGCGAGGGGGGGGGGGACACAAATTTTTCGTGTATTTCCCCTTCCTGTGCGCCCCTCGAAGCAAATTTTGCCAAATTAAGACCTGTTTTGAAAAGTTCTTATCAAGACCTTTCATTTGATACCCATATCGGCTGCCTTCAATGAAATTACTTTTTCGGGGGGTCACTCTCCTATATGGGGAGACCCCCCTTAAATACCTTATGAAATTTTTTTTGTAGTTGAACTTTGAAGAGATCACCACTTTACACCTACACACAAAATTTAATGTTTCTAGCTTAAATAGTTTCCGAGAAAAACTGCTGTGACACACGGACGGACGGACGGACGGACAGACGGACAGACGGACAGACGGACAGACTGGTCGCGAAACTATTAGGGTTTTGTAAAATTATTTTACAAAATCCTAAAAATGAAAACAGAGGAGACATTGTAAGTTACCTGTATTTTTCGAATCATGTTTATTTATTTACTGATTTTACTTACAGATATATTACATAAAAAGAACGATCGGCACAAATAATGTCAGAAACATTACATCAAAGCTAATAGCGGATAATTTAATATTAGGCATAAGTTGGGGTTCGAGAACGAAAAAAGTTGATCTAAAACATATAGCTTATTTAGTGATTATTTGTTTGGTAACGACATTTAATTTTAGTAATTTGCTATTTTTCATATGCATTTCCTGATAGAGGCAGTAAGTAGTCCTGAATATGGATTCCAGCAGTTCGATATCCACATGAAATGCGGGTTCCGGATGGCGAAATCTTGCGTTTATAGAAAAAAATACAATAGCAAGAAGACATAATAAGTTTATCTATACATTTTATGAAAAGAGAGTCTAAGTTCAAATCAAATTTATATTCAATGAAATAATGAAAATTAATTATATTCTTTATTTTTCTTTGCACTTCTGAAGTAATGAAGTATAGTATACTGCATTTATAATTTAAGGAATTCATTCATATTAAAAATAATAAATTTGTGTGTATATAATATTGTCGCGTGTTATTGGTTCGCGGCCAATAATTTTAATGTTCCGGGAAAGTGAAACGCAATGTCTTTTAAATTAAATTAAAAGTGTTTATTTAATTCAAGAAAATGCACAATAATCAGTTTAACACTTTCACTAATTTTAATTTTCACTATTAGAATAAAATCTAACACTTGTCCATAAATTTCTTATCGCAATTGTCTTCTAAATCACTTCACTATTACGAAACACACTTCCACACACTTTCGCAGTTCTTATCGCGGTCGAATGAATGATCCCCCCATTCATTCAGCTCGCCTTTATATAGGGTCTCTACCTATTCACCCATTTCTCGCACATGGGCGAATGTTCGACCGAGAGGTACCTGGTAGGTTCGAGCAAATTCATGAATGGAGTGACGTCACTTGCAGATGTTGATCATGCTTGTTGTGTTCTCGTGGTTTCGAGTGAATTCGTGTTCTTCATTGTTGTGAAAACAATTGCGACAGTAGCTCGCAGAATTATTTGTACATGTAACACTGCCCCCACCTCAGTTCTTTTCGCCCCGAAAAGATGTGTCGCCAGTTGTAGTCAATTCTCCCTGGATGTAATATGGGGCAAGACGGTCTAGATGCACGATTTTCATTTTGGCTCTCGGTTTACGGTGTTCCTGTATGCGATATACGACGTCGTTGATTCGCTTTGTGACTCGGTATGGTCCCTCCCAGTTATGTTGCAACTTTGGAGACCTACCCTTTCGCCGTTGCGGGTTATATAGCCACACCAAGTCATCCTGCTGGAAGCCAGTAGAATTAGCCTTTAGATCATACCTGGTCTTCATGCGGTCAGTAGCCGATTCGAGGTATTTTCGCACTGTCTGATGTATCTGGTTCAACCGTTGTCTTAGATCACTTGCGTACTCCGAGATCGTTTGGGGTTTCTAGGGGGGTGTTCCAAACTTTATATCAGCTGGCAGACGAATAGTCCTTCCAAAAATGACTTTGGCTGGGGCTTGGCCCGTCGATGCATGTTCGGCAGCTCTGTACGCCATCAAAAATAGTGGGATATGTCGGTCCCAGTCCCTTTGGTTCTCGTCAACCATCTTGGCAAGGTGTTTATTGAGCGTGCCGTTGAAACGTTCGACCATTCCATCGGATTGGGGATGCAGCGGTGTTGTCCTCGTTTTCCGTATTCCGAGCAGCTCGCACATTTCGCCAAAAACTAGTGACTCAAAGTTTCGGCCTTGATCCGAATGTAATTCGCAAGGTACGCCGTACCTACTGACCCAATTTAACACTAGCTGTTCAGCTACGGTAGTTGCTTCCTGGTTGGGAATGGGGTAGACCTCGGGCCACTTGCTGAAATAATCGGCTACAACCAGCGTATATCGATTTCCCCAATCGGATTCAGGAAAGGGTCCTGCGATGTCAACAGCAATCCTTTCGAATGGCACGCCTACGTTATAGGTTTGCATTTGTCCTCTCAGTCGTCGCTTTGGGCCTTTGACGGAAGCGCAAATTGTGCATCTGCGACACCAGTCCTCTACGTCTTCTCGAGCGTGGAGCCAGTAGAACCGTTCCCACAATTTCGCTAAGGTCTTGTTAACACCAAGGTAGCCTCCCGAGGATCCTTCATGCATTTCCTTAACCACATAGTGGATTCGGCTTTTGGGAAGTATAGTTTGCATCCTATAGGAGCTACCATCCGCCGTTTCCCATTTCCGCTTGAGTACGCCACCCTCCACCTGAAGGGAGTTCCATTGTGCCCAATAGCTTTTCAGGGTTGCGCCATGCATTGAAACGTCTTTCCACTCAGGTCGCCCAGTCGTCTCCTTCCATACGAGCAATGGTCCGATGTCTTCATCGGCTAACTGGGCGTTTCGAATCTCCTCCGATGACCAACCTTCATCGAATTCCGCCGTTATCAATCGCAGATCAACGAGCGGTTCCTTTTCCTCAATCCGTCGGCAATGCTTGCAGTTAGCGGGACATGGACGGCGGGATAGGGCGTCAGCATTTCCATGAACTCCACCCTTCCGATGAACGATTTCGTAGTCGTATGACTGCAATCTTTCGATCCATCTCGCAACTTGTCCCTCGGGGTTTTTGAAGTTGAGCAACCATCTCAGTGATGCATGGTCCGTGCGAAGAACAAATTTCTGGCCATATATATACTTGTGGAACTGCTTGGTGGCCTCTATTATAGCCAATAGCTCCTTCCTGGTCACGCAGTAATTCCTCTCACTTTTTGAGAGAACTCGACTGTAATAAGAGAGGACTCTTTCTTCGCCATTGACCTGCTGGGAGAGTACAGCTCCAATACCGCCGTTGCTTGCATCGGTGTCAACTACAAACATTTTTCCGGGTTTCGGATACGCCAGCACGGGTGATTCACACAGCTTTTCCTTCAGGGTCTCAAAGGCTGCCTGGCATTGTTCATTCCAGACATACGGACGATTTTTCTCGGTTAGCTGATGGAGACACTTAGCTATTTTGGCAAAGTCTTTGACGAATCTTCGATAGTAGGTCGCCAGACCCAGAAAACTTCGTAGTTGGCGCTTGTTGTTTGGTGTTGGCCAGCTTTTCACGGCTTCAATCTTCTCAGGGTCTGTTTTGACCCCTTCTGATGATACGACGTGTCCCAGGTATTTCACTTCATGTGCGAAAAGAGTACACTTGTCGGGACTAAGTTTCAAATTTGCCAGTCGTAATCGGGAGAAAACCTCTTCTAAGTTCCGCACATGCTCTTCGAACGTTCTACCGATGACGATGATGTCATCTAGGTATACCAAGCAGGTTTTCCAGGTTAGACCACGTAGCACATATTCCATCAAGCGTTCGAAAGTGGCTGGAGCATTGCAAAGCCCAAACGGCATCACAACAAATTGCCACAATCCGGTCCCAACTGAAAATGCGGTCTTCTCTCGGTCCTTCTTGTCAATTTCTACCTGCCAGTAGCCACTCTTGAGATCGAGTGTAGAAAACCATTTTGCGTCGGCTAAAGTGTCCATGATGTCATCGATGCGTGGGAGTGGGTAACTATCTTTCTTAGTGACGTCGTTAAGCTGCCTATAGTCGACACAAAAGCGAGTGCTACCATCCTTTTTCTTTTCTAGAACTACTGGCGCAGCCCATGGACTGACAGAAGGTTCAATAACACCTTGTTTTTCCATGTCCGAGATCAGCGCGCTCACTTCTCCTTGTTTGGCTATAGGGAGACGTCTCGGTGCTTGTCGAATCGGCTTGGCTCCCTGTGTATCTATGACGTGAGTGACCATACTCGTTCGGCCTTGGTCATCCGGGCTTGTTGAGAAGATGTCACTGTACTTGGTGACCAGATCAGAGGCTCGCTTGAATAGCTGCACCGGCAATTTGACTTGCTTCAATATTTCAGACGTGGATTCCCGGGCTTTGTCTGTGCCTTGCCTCCTTTTCCAATGATGGTTGTGAGTAGCTTCCAAAGACGTGATGGTGGAAACAGGCTGGCAGCTGCCGATGACTTCTCCCGCTTTGATGCTCGTGGTTGAATCTGCGGTGTTAAGGACTCTAACCGGCACATATCCGTTCCTTAAAGATCTTACAAGGCTACGTCCTACAATCAAACTGCGCAATGCGGAGGTCTTCGTTGGCTCTATCAGATAAGATCGGTGGTCTCCTGAATCACCATCAAGCTTGGCCCATACAATGCTTTCGGAAGAATTCGGTACATCAGTGTCAGTACATACCACTACATTCATCTTGGAAATTTGGACGCTGGGATCCTCCATCAGTACTTCGACATTCTGCCATTTCAATACTCGTTTACCCAAATCCAACGTGATTCCATGTGGTCGCAGAAAATCCATTCCGAGAATGCAGTCATCCATAATATTCGCGACCAGAAAATTGTGTCGGAACACAAGGTCTCCCAACTGTATCCGGAGGTTGACCTCTCCATGAACAGGTGCCGTTTCTCCCGTAGCTGTCCGTAGTGAGAAAATTCTGCCCTTGTGAAGTTGTTGCTGTCTAACTAGGTCTGGTCGGATAATCGATCGGGTGGCACCAGTGTCGATTGTTATGGTGCAGTGTTCTCCGTCAACTTGACCCGGAAGGCATAAGTCCGCTTCTCCACGATGTAGTCTTGACACGGTGATGGTGGTGCTGGGGACGTCGATCCTCCTAGCCAACCTCTGCCCCACAAATTTGGCTCTTGCAGTTTGATGGTCCTCCATTCTAGGCTCCTGACACGGTCTGAATCTCCACCATCCTGGACAATAGCTCCATTTTCTTCGCTTCTTACAGTCTCTTTGCAGGTGCTCTTTTTCTCCGCAATCCCAGCATCTAGGCGCACCATTACCCTGCGGCTCTCGCTCATTTTCCACGCGCTTACACCTGCACTCGTCTGCCGCCACTTCACGGACCCGGGCAGTGGTACGAGTCGCATTTTTCGCTGCCTCATAGTTCCGACTATAAACCAATGCGTCCTTAACCGTTTGCTTTTGAGCTAAACGCACGGCTTGTTGCAATTCCGGGTCCTTTAGTGCGCTGATGAATGCCTCTGTCGCTGCATCATCTCGATGTTCTGGGTCGTAGGCTGGGTAAGCCAAAAGTGCTAGTCGCTCAATGTCTTGGGCTAACTGCTGTAGGGTCTCACCAGACTTCTGCACCCGATGCCTTAGCTGTGACCGATAAATCTGCTTTAGATGATCGTCTCCATAACGCATGTCGAGCGCATTCATTATAGCATTCGGGTTTGAGTGCAATTCATCGGGGATGGTCTGCAAAAGCTCGGCAGCTGGGCCTCTTAGAGCAAGAATCAATGCAGTTGCTCGTTCCTGGTCATTCCAGCGATTCGCCCTTGCGGCAGCTTCAAACTGAGTCTTGTAAATACTCCAGACCGTTTGCCCATCGAATATTGGTGCTTGGACATTTCTGGATGTGCTTTGCGCTGCGGTTACAAGCGGGGCTGGTGAGGTGGTTACTACTGCCTTCGCTGCTTCCAATTCTTTTTTCACTTTTTCCATCTCATGGTTGACCTGGCTAATCTCAAGGTTGATTCTCTCCTCGACCTGGTATACCTTCTCCTCGACGCATTTAATTTGGCTGTTGAGACTACTGAGCTCCGCTTTTATTTCGGTTGACTGTTTTTCCAGCTTCTGTGCGATGTCTGCCTTGATTTCGAACGCTTGTTGGTCTAGCTTCGCTGATTGTTCATTTAGCTTCACAGCTAAACTGGATGTCTGTTCATTTAGCTGCGCTGATTGTTCGCTTAGCTTCGCTGATTGTTCACTTAGCTTCGTTGATTGTTCATCTAGCTTCGCAGTCAGACTGGATGACATTAGCATCAACATTTGCATCAGCGCATTTTCTGGCTCCTTTGATTTTGGTGTGTCCACTTCTCCACCTTCTGCGCCTTTTTCCGCATCGGAGAGCTCACCCGAATCCAGATTCACGCCTTCCGACTCGATCGCGTCACGCAAGCGTGCAATCAGTATGGCCTTTGTACCTTGTGTGGCCAGATTCCGCTGTTCCAACTCCTCTTTGAGCTCCGATATGGTCAATTCATTAATTTTTAAGTTTAAGCTTCGTGGCATTTTTAATGTTTCTTTAAATTTTACTATTGTGCACTATAAAAATGTTAAAATTTTCACTTTCAAAGTTTTTCTTTCGCACTTCTTGACACCATTGTCGCGTGTTATTGGTTCGCGGCCAATAATTTTAATGTTCCGGGAAAGTGAAACGCAATGTCTTTTAAATTAAATTAAAAGTGTTTATTTAATTCAAGAAAATGCACAATAATCAGTTTAACACTTTCACTAATTTTAATTTTCACTATTAAAATAAAATCTAACACTTGTCCATAAATTTCTTATCGCAATTGTCTTCTAAATCACTTCACTATTACGAAACACACTTCCACACACTTTCGCAGTTCTTATCGCGGTCGAATGAATGATCCCCCCATTCATTCAGCTCGCCTTTATATAGGGTCCCTACCTATTCACCCATTTCTCGCACATGGGCGAATGTTCGACCGAGAGGTACCTGGTAGGTTCGAGCAAATTCATGAATGGAGTGACGTCACTTGCAGATGTTGATCATGCTTGTTGTGTTCTCGTGGTTTCGAGTGAATTCGTGTTCTTCATTGTTGTGAAAACAATTGCGACAGTAGCTCGCAGAATTATTTGTACATGTAACAATATTAAACTAGCTATGTACTTGTATATGAAATATGTTGTTTGTTTTATGAAAAGATATACATTAAATTCAAATTTAAATTCAATAAAAGAATTAAATTTAATTTTGTTCTTCTTTTTTTTCTTTAAATGTATAAACACTATAATATAAATATATATATATATATATATATATATATATATATATATATATATATATATATGTGTATGTATATATATATATATATATATATATATATATATATATATATATATCACATGTATATACCGCATAATTCCCGGTATGCTAAATTTATACTTTCACAAATCATGTTATCATATTTGATTTCATTGCTTGTAGATTCATTTGTCTACTATTTCTTTCATGGTGCCATAGCCCGATATCGGTGCTTGGCCCACTGGATAATTTACCTCTAGTCATCTTGATCATGAGATTGTGCTCACCAATTTTTAATACCAAGTATCATTTGGGTTTACTTAAAATATTATTGTTTTTATATTTATTTAAATTTAATTTATCTATTCGCATTATAGGAACAAAATCATCCTAACATAATCTAGGGGCGCTCCGATAGGAGCAATGGCTACTCCGGTACTGCTCATATATATCTCCTTTTCTCATAGCCACATCCGCTCGAACGATCAATCCAATGGGGTCTATTTGGAGATTTATAAAAGCTTCTCGAAGTTCCATAAGCTTTTAAAACCTCCTTTTGCACTCCTATGGGAGTAATTCTAGAGACTTTTTAAAATCTCCTTTTTAGCTCCCTTAGGTTGCTGATCTGAGCGGACATGCTTATGGCAAAACAACATTAAGAGGGAGCACTCCTGGAGCAATCATTGCTTCCATCGGAGCGCTCCAAGATTAATTTTGGATGATCCAATTTCCTAGTGGGAGTTACAACAACAGCAACTGAAGCAAAAACCATTCGCTGGGTCCGGTGGTGCAAGTGGAGCGAGTGTGGCACAACTTCTCCGCAAACAGCTGCAATGCATCATGCTATCCGAAACAATCAAAGCTAATGGAACCAAATAAACATAAATCGCACACAGAACAGCAACAGCTGGAACAACAACACCAACATCAACAAATGATCATCCAGAGATGCTTTAAATCGCACATGGCAGCCGCAAAAAAAGATTGCGGTGGAAACCTGCCTAAGCGGGAAAAAGAAAAACGGGAAAAATGAGAGGAAGGTTGAGGCGAGCAGCACGGAATGACAGAATCTACCTACATCTAGTTTGGATCGCGCTATCTTTTTATTAATTGTTTTATTGATGTATTCAAAAAGACTTGCATCACTATTTGCTGTTTCGCAATTTGTCCCGTTTCTTAATACAAACAAAAGTGCAAAACTTTTCGAAAGTGTACGCTTATGGAGAAACAAAGAGTTTACGACAGATAAGTTCTCGGGAAAAGATAGCAAAAAAGTTCACGCGAGTGGAGCCCCTTTTCGTGAGTGGTGCAATTCGTACGTGTTGTGTGCTGCAGGGTACTTAAAAATTCCAATTGAAAATTTAAATAAGGAATAGTAACAAGTTGAAACTAGTGTCGTTAAAGGAAAGGATTTGACATAATCCTGATTGGAAATTTTTGAAATCTGACTGCGAAAGTTCACACGCAAAATCCCCACCAAGTGAACGTCGTCGCAGTGTGCACAGTAGTTGTCGGTCTATTGTCTCAGTGCCGCGCGAGGCTCGTCGTCGTTTTTGCATTGTTTTCTTTGTGCGAAGAAGCACGTTCGTGTCGTTCCATTGCGCGAACGTTAGAAAAGATTCCCATAACAAGTGTGCGCCGTGCTCTACTTTGTTTCATGGTGCTTGCTAGTTCGCTGAAACGAAAGTCTTACTTATTCGATTAAGTGGCAAAGCAGTCATTTGTTCCGTCTTGTTTGTATATTACGTAAGTTTGAAGTTCGCGCAAAAAGGCAATAGTGCAGTACGTGCAAAAAGCGTCAGTCGTACAGTCAGTGCGCCAATCAAAAACTTTACGCGCTCCAGCCGATTGCAATTTGGACGCGTGAACCAATCGTTCGGATCGTTTTTGAATGAATCCCGCTACTATTCGTTCACAGTTCTGACAGGTGTTACGGGTGAACATTGAGACTCCGTAGCGCTGCTCACCCGAACACTACCATACGTGATTACGTAAGAGTTTAACCTACGCAATACCGAGCCGCACTTTATTAATTGTTGTTTCTAGTAGTCCGATGATGTAACTAGCAACAAGTAACTAATTTCCATTCACGAAAGAATTATTATCTTACTTCCAAACAGAAGCCACACAATAATTTTAAAACTTAATAATTGTTTTAATTACAAGCAGGAAGCCACATAGTAATTTTGCTTTGTAACTTAATGTACATTAAACTCATGTAGCTAGGTCGCTTCCGTTCCACACGCCTCAATTACGGACAACGCAAACAGCAGCAAGCGGCGGAGGCACCAAGCACCAGCGCGAGCTCGAAAACGAAATGCGAAATACACACGGAGCGGAAACAGTCGTCATCCATTCAACATATGCGGCAGAGCATGCAA
This sequence comes from Odontomyia ornata, assembly GCA_963969285.1. Lineage (NCBI taxonomy): Eukaryota > Metazoa > Arthropoda > Insecta > Diptera > Stratiomyidae > Odontomyia > Odontomyia ornata. The sequence continues at coordinate 182,903,017 of OZ017738.1, forward strand.
CGCAATTGCATCGTCATAAGGCTTCGTACTCAAATCTCGCCCCATTCCAATGCAATGTTTGCGCACTCAAGCATGAGTACAGCGATTGTGGCAGATATTATGAAACATCCAAACCCTACAGACACATCGGATCGTACATACCGAGCCTAATAGGCGCAAGTACACCGTCGGCGTTAAATCAGTCGATAATGCCCACAATGCTTAGACATGGGAAGCTACATTTGAACCCCAATGATAGTTGGGAAAGAGTTCGAAGCAATTGGGAAGGTTAAGCGAACATCAATCCCACCTTCCGGCCAGGAGAGTCTTCATTTGCGGCTAAAGATGGTTGTTTATCATTTGTTTGCTCCAGGACTCTTTTGTCCTGGCCTCTTCCTGTCACTTATTTTTCCCAACAGCAATCTTTCAAAATAATTTGAGTTTAATTCAATTAATATTTCACTATTCAATATTGCACGTTGCTTTTTGGGTAGTTCAGTACCGAGCGTGTCAATTACTATTAATTGTAATATTTTAATGAAAATGAATACTTTAGCCGTTACATAATTTATTGCTTTCTATATTTATTAAATACAATGAATTATGAAATAAATGTTATGAGAAATTTTGAAAGAACGTGCAGCGGAGTAAATCACATACGATTTCAGTTAATAAAACGCGACGACCTGATGACGACTGATGATTCCCTTCCCACACCGAGCAAAAGGCGCCAGCAGTTCCCACGCACGAAAATGCTGACGCTTGAGCGTCCACAAGCATTCCATGCCCGGAAACAGCTGACGCCCGCGTCTGGTACGGGAAAGAAACTTTGGTTTCGCATTGCAATGCGTTCATGCGGCCACATCATGCATGCAAATGTGGTGTTTGTGTCTTCCGATCGTTTCGCTGATGCGTATAAGTCAACAAAATGATCCGAACATCACGCGAAACTGCTGACACCCGCGTCTGTGGAGATGCAAAATGTGGCCACATGAGACATGCATGCATCTATGATTTTAGCAACTAAGTCAAACAATATTAGTCACATAAGGTGACGAACTTAATTATCCACCTTTGCAAATACGATTTGTAAAATAAAATTTTCACTTAAGTCTAACGCCACTGATCGTGTGGACGGGCATTAACATCCATCCCCCCGTTGAACGGTCTGTTCAACCTCTTCCAGTGTGTGGGGCAAGCTGTGACGTCTAGGCAGTGGCACTGGTCTCGGTCGTTGCGATCGTGGTTGGCAGCTTACATTTTTGGCCTTGCACCATAGGAAGGCGACAATAGCGAGAACTGCGACGAAGCTCAGATATCCTAGTGCATACTGGTGAACATCATGCACATCCAGCTGGTCCCTCCAGGATAGATCCTGCTCCTTGAGTTGATTTCGCAGATCGTTGATCTCCGAAGTGTGCGTCCGGAGAGGTGTGGGCTCAAGGTGCTGTTGTACATGTCCCAGGTTGTCGTGATCAGTGTAATAATAGGTCTTCGGCTGAGTCGTTTTGATTGAGGATTCATATATGCGGTGACCCTTGATAGTTACTGCATCGGATTTGAGCGTGCAGTCGGGAGTCAGCTGCAGAATTCCGGAGCCCTGCAGTGTCAGGATGGATGTGTTGCCACTGCACACAAGCTGGGCCACCACCGGTGTGGTGAAGGCATAGATCCACTCATTGGACTGTGGGATATTCGTCCACGAGAAGGATGTAAGCAGCTCAACTAGGTGACAGTTGGTCATCGTCGGCATTCCCCTTAGCAGCGTCACTTCGCAAGTGCTCAAATTGGCGTCCTTGTGATACAACGGATGGGACTGTCGGCACAAGTGGGTGTTTGGCTCCATCCAGTTACAGGCAGCATAATCCATCTCGTTGAGCGGATAGTAGACGTCGCGATGTGGGCTGATGATCAGATAAGGAGCGGTTGGCTGTATAGCAACGAGATGGTTGCGTTTTGCCGTTGGAATTGGTAGGATTCGATAGAGCTCAAACGTTGATACATCGATGAGTGGCATCTCGAGCTCGAAAAGAATGAAGTTCGCATTTGCCTTGGCCTTGATAGATGTTAGCCCAAATAATTTCAGAAAGTCTTCTCGGCCAACAGGGAGACGCTGATTTTCCGCCAGGTGATCCCTGATGTCGGTCATTGCCGCATTAAGTTGCTGTTGAGACAACAGCAGAGGATTGAAGTTCCTATGCTGTGTGTCTGTGATTACGTCCAAGAGGCTGGATTGGATGCGCTGCAAATTGAGTGTTGCCAGGGTCATCTGGAAAGATAGAATTGAGATTAAATCTGGTACTCGGGCTGCGGTGCCTTCGAGTTGCGGACCCTTGACCTCGTTGGAGAGTTTTGTCAGTTCGTGCTCTATGGAGGCAAAACGTTTTTGAGCCATCTGTTCCGTTTGACCGAGGAGATTCAATGTCGAGTTGATGATTGACGTTTGGTTTTTGAGTAAGGAGTGCAGCTTGGTCTGATCTCCCAGCATCGTCTTAATGGTTTGAGCCATTTGATTAGCGTACTCTTCGTCCAGAACTACGAACAACGATCTGGCCAGTCCACCCACTACGTTTATTGCGCCTCGCCTTGACCTGATCCTCAGCATCTGGTTTGCGCTAGAAAACTGATCGGTCAAGTGTCGGAACTGCTCATGCAGATGCGAGCAGTCGGTTTGTCGAGAATCACGATCACATAGTTGTTGCAGCCAAATCGTGCCGTTCTGCAGCGTGGCCAGCTCCGTCCAGTAGGCTTCTAGGTCATAGTAGACCAAGAGTTTCCACTCGCTTGTCGACAGGAAGGCATTTCCCAATGATTGAAAATGCAGTCCTGGATGTGGTCCAGTTGATGACACCTTGATGGGGTTGGTTACTGTTAGAGGGCTCAGTAGGCAGACTAGCAGGAGCGATAGAAGAGGCGTCCTTCTGCTCCCGGATCGGAGCCCGGTGTGATAAGTATCGGGTGTGTCTGCTTGATGCGGTGCCTCAGGTTGGTTTTGAGTATTCGCTTCAGGCCCAGCTGCTTCAGGTATAGTGTTCTCCGTAACTGGTAGTGGCGCTAGACGATGAATGGGCCTTCTCACTATTCCAGTGGCTGTTTTTACGCCTGCAACTCTGACAAAGCCATCAGCCCCTTGATGCGTGTCAATGATTCGTCCCAGAGGCCATTTCATAGTTGCTAGGTTGTCGTCCTTGATGATGACGATGGTTCCCCGGGTAGCATTTGGTTGACCTTGTTGCCACTTAACGCGAAGTTGCAGTTGGTTCAAATATTCGCGGGACCATCGGCGCCAAAACTCGTTCCTCAAATGATTTATCCGCTTCCATCGGGTATGAAGTTCGCCTGCGACCGGCTCTGCCCGAGCATCCACCATGGCCGTGAGGGGCTCACAGATAAGAAAATGGCCCGGAGTCAACGCCGCCAGGTCATTGAGATCGTCGGACATCGCAGTTAAAGGTCTGGAGTTGAGGATGGCCTCCACCTGGACCACCAGGGTATGCAGTTCCTCGTACGTGAGTGTGGCTGATGAAGCGCCCCGGCGAAGCAGGTTCTTGGCTGATTTGACGGCCGCCTCCCACAATCCACCAAAGTGGGGGGCGCGAGGGGAGATGAAGTGAAATTGTATTCCCCGTGTGCTGCAAGAGTCGGTCACCTTGTGTTGACCCTCGGCTGAATGAAGTGATGAAGACAGCTCACGTAGTTGACGTTGCGCACCTACAAAATTGGTCGCATTGTCGCAATAGATGTCCTTGCAGAGACCTCGTCTCCCGATGAAACGGTTCAGAGCACCGATGAAGGCTTCTGTGCTGAGATCGCTTACCAACTCCAGATGGACGGCCTTGGTAGCGTAGCAGCAGAATATAGCGATGTATCCCTTCTGAGGCCGCACGCCTCTACCCTGGTAGTGTATCAGCATTGGCCCGCAAAAGTCGACGCCCGAACGGATGAAAGGGCGAGCCGCTTGCACGCGAGCACCTGGTAGATTTCCCATAACTTGATTGAACAGTTGTGGCCTTGCCTTAACACATCGCACGCATTTTTGAAAAACCGCCCGGGCCAGCTGCTTCCCCCTGATTGGCCAAAAGCGTTGTGTCGTGGTAGCTAGCAGTGCCTGAGCTCCGAGGTGGCAATTATTGCGGTGAAAATCCGTCATCAGTAGTCTAGTAAGTTGATTCGCGAACGGCAGCAACATAGGATGCTTGGCCTCGAAAGCGAGTTTTGACGCTTCTAGCCTCCCGCCAACACGCAGGACTCCGTCCGAATCCAGGAAGGGAGTCAGACTCGATAGGGGGCTGTTTTTGCTGACCTGCCCGTGTAGTTGGATGTCTCGCCGATCCTCACGAAAATCGTGTTGCTGAATACATTTTACGATCACTCCGGTTGCTGTGGAGAGTTCGTGAGTTGTTACTGCACGGCTGCGCGCCTGAGAAGACTGGGAGCTTGTCCTGCAATGCGTTACAAAATGCAGCATATAAACGATCACCCGTTGAAGCCTTCCAAATGAGTTGCGGTGTTGAATTTCGTAAACAAAATGGTTGTTTGCACTAGCTGTTGTTGTCATTGCAATCCTGATTTGTTTTCGCTTGACTTCGCAGGCCTCAGTGCCCTTGTATGGAGGCGGCCAGTCCGCCTCAGGTCCAGTCAAGAAGGAGGGCCCCTGTAACCAGAGCTTGCAGTCCCTTAGCGCAGCTGGTGCCACGCCACGGGATAGGATGTCCGCAGAATTGTTGTGGGACGCCACATGTCGCCACTGAGTTGGTCGTGACAATGTTTGGATAGTCGAAACACGATTGGCCACAAAAGTGCTGTAGGATGAAGCGGTTGAGTTAATCCACGCCAATGCGACCTCTGAATCGGACCAGAGAACGTGAAAAACATCCGGCAGACTGAGCGCTCTCTTGACTCGACTCGTCAATTCCGCTCCAAGCTTGGCGGCACACAACTCCAAACGCGGTACTGTCAACACCTTGATGGGGGCTACCATGGATTTGGAACAGAGCAGTCGAACGTTGACTTGACCGCTCGGGGAAGTTGAGCGAACATAGACCACAGCGCCATACGCCCTCTCCGAGGCATCGCAGAAAGTGTGTAGCTGCAGCTGAATTGGTTTCTCGCAGGCGATAACGTGTCGGGGAAAGCGAACCCTTTGCAATGATGGTAGCTCACTGCGGAACTTGGCCCACTGTGTATGTATTTCGAGTGGCAAAGCTGCGTCCCAGTCTAATTCCAACCACCATAGCACCTGCAGGAACAATTTTGCGGTTAAGATAACCGGCGCTAGGATACCCAATGGGTCGAACATTCGGGCGATGTCTGAAGCGATCGTCCGTTTTGTGAACTTGACCTCAGCGAGGTCCAAGTTAATGCCGATTTGGAAATCGTCCGTTTTCGGGAGCCAAATTACCCCCAAGGTTTTGATGTAGTCTTCCGACAAGCTACCAAAATCCAGCTGGACCTCCTGATCCTCGACACTGATTTGCTGTAGAAGATGCGGATGATTGGCACACCATTTGTGCAAATGCATCCCTGCACTGGTAAGGATCTGACGCAATTCCTCCTGTGTTCGGATTGCCTCCGTCAAGCTGTATGCCCCTGTCATGACGTCGTCTATGTAACAATCATGCTGCAAGGCGCTGCTGCCTAAGGGTGCTCGATTTTGTTCGGCTTGTGCCAGAACCTGGAGGCATTTAGTTGCCAAGTACGGGGCACACGTTGTGCCGTACGTAATGGTCTTGAGTCGATAATATCGCAAAGGCTGGGTTGGACTTGTTCTCCAAATCACCAATTGAAAATTGCAATCGTCATGCTGAAGCCTTATTTGCCGATACATTTTGACAATGTCGGCAGTGAAAACGAAGCGTGGCAAACGAAAACGGATCAAAATCGCAAATAGATCATCCTGAATCGTGGGTCCTGTATGTAGGATATTGTTCAGAGAAACGTTCGTTGATGTTCTGCTGGACGCGTCGAAAACCACCCTCAATTTAGTGGTACTACTACCTGGTTTCAGGACGCAATGGCTCCATATGTCCCAGTCGTTCGTATTCGTCCATGAATTCGCAATACTGCCATCTTAGGTCGGGGTTCTTCTCCAGTCTGCGCTCTATCGCCATGAATCTGCGTATGGCAACGTCCTGCGAGTCACTCAGCCCTTTGGGATCTTCCTTGAAGGGGAGCCGTACCAAGAACCGGCCATCGGATTCACGTTGAGTCGTCTGGGCGAAATGTACTTCGCGCGCTCTTTCAGTCGCTGTGAGATTGTGTTGTGGATCCGATACCTCCTCAACCTCCCAGAATCGCTTGATAGCTTGAGTCAGCTGAGTCTCTTCCGTGAGGACTCCACACGTTACTGGTAGCCCTTGAGGTGTTACTACCTTTCCGGCAACAATCCAACCGAGGAGCGTGTTCTGGAGCAAGAACTTCGTAGAAATGCTCCGCACTCAGCAGCATGTCAATTCGCTCCGTTCGATGGAATTCAGGGTCCGCCAGCTTGATACTCCCAGGAATCTGCCATTCCGATGTGTCCAGACTCTGAGAAGGTTGAGGAGATATGATTTGATCGAGGACGTAGGCCTCCAACTGCGCGACATATCCAGACACTCTGGATTTTAGGCCAAGCTCCACCTTACGATGCGCCTTCTCGATGTTTCCACCCACTCCCTCAATCAGTGCAAATTGCGGCGAAGCCGCTAGCCCTAGTTTCTTGATAATGCGGTCGGTTACTAGGTTAATTTGCGAGCCAGGGTCCAATACTGCTCGGCAGTCGCTCACTCTTCCATTGCTGGCAACCACCTTCACAACGGCTGTGCTCAACAGAACATTTTTCCTCGCTCCAGGTTGCATGAGAGCCGTCAACGTGAGGGCGGGCGGCACAGGTGGCGGCTGAATGTCTGGCTTCTTGACTGTGGAGCCAGGCGTTGTCATCTTGGTCTGCTTGGAGATTTTGCTTCCCGTCATATGTAACAAGGTATTGTGTTTTCCGGCGCACTCCTTGCAGCTTCTTGCCGCGCACCCGGAAGACTGGTGACCTTCTCGCAAGCAATTTACACATAGCTTCTTTAAACGTACAAGGTTTAGCCTTTTCACAGCGTTGTCTTGGAGAAACTCAGGGCAGTAGTATAGCGGGTGATCCTGCGAGCACCTTGGGCATCGCAATGCAGCCACGGCGGCCACGGTAGCTTTGGTAACCTTCCTGTGATTGCGGTCTGGGTCCTTAGGCGTACTACCAAGCGCTTCGAGTGCCTGGAATCGCACTTGTAGGAAATCCAGTAAACCCTTCAAAGGTGGCAGCTCGCGCGGGTTAGCTAAAGATTGCTGATAAAGGGCATGCGTTGTCGAATCCAATTTTCGCAGCAAAATGTGCAGTAGCAATGGATCCCAATCCCTTGTGGATATTTGCAGGTTTTCCAGGCCTCTGAGACACTCTTGTGTGGTGTCATGCAGCGACTTTATGGCTACCGCTGACGGTTTTTCACTGGCCTGAGATGGCTGCCCCATTAATTTGTCGATGAGGGCCGACACCAAGAGTCGTCGATTGTCAAATCTCTCATTAAGTGTCTTCCAGGCAGTTTGATAATTTTCGTCTGACAACGCAAAGTTTCTGATCAAGGATCCAGCCTCTCCTGTAAGGTTAACCTTCAGATACCAAAGCTTCTGGCACGCGGACATCGGCTAGTTATGCACCATTTGCATAAACAAATCCCGGAAATGTCGCCAGTGGAGGTAATCTCCGTTGAAGGTGGGCAAAGCAATTTTTGGGAGCACCAAGCCTGGAGTCGCAGCAGGCGTAACAGACGAGGGCGGCATTTCGGTGCTGGCGTTGACCTTTACTTGCAAGTGAACAATGCAGTCCTGCACGTCCTCCTCCAACCGGATATGCTCTTCCAAATTAAAGCCCTGCGCTTCAGGATCCTCACAGGATTCATAGACTTGCTGATGAAGCTCATCCAATTGTTGCCAGCCTCGCTGCACCGCCTCCGCTCTAGCCTTACACCAAGTCTTCGCATTTTTTGGCGGTTCTGGGCGAGCCATCGTCCTTCTCAGTGAATCTGCCGAGACCCGATACCGTCGCAACTTGCATGTGAAAACTGCATTTTTCTGTACCGAGACCAGTGCGGCTGAAGGCTTGTCATTGCTGCGACATTGGCAGTGCCGTGCCCTTTAGAGCGTTGATCCTTTCGAGGAAGTGCTTCTGAAAAGTGTCGTAATTTATCTTGGTCGTTTCATACGTTTCGCCCTTGAAGTAGTCGTGTTCCGGTGTGATTTCGGGTAAGGATCGAACTTCGGTGTCCTTGCGTTCGAATTCCTCCCAGGCAGTTTCTAAACGCCGAAGCCGCTCTTCATAGTAGCCGACATCTAGTTTGCGGCTGGCCGAATCCTTCTTATAGTTGGAGATTACGGCTTCTACAGCTCTGGCCAATACCTTCAGCTCCCGGAACACGACCTCCGTATCAACCATTTTATTTTACGCACGCACGACAGGCACGTTTACCGGCACAACACCACCACCACTTGACACTGGTAATCCAAATTCAGACGAGATTGCGAGTGTTAATCCCGCCGGGGCCTCCAAACGTTTGCTCCAGGACTCTTTTGTCCTGGCCTCTTCCTGTCACTTATTTTTCCCAACAGCAATCTTTCAAAATAATTTGAGTTTAATTCAATTAATATTTCACTATTCAATATTGCACGTTGCTTTTTGGGTAGTTCAGTACCGAGCGTGTCAATTACTATTAATTGTAATATTTTAATGAAAATGAATACTTTAGCCGTTACATAATTTATTGCTTTCTATATTTATTAAATACAATGAATTATGAAATAAATGTTATGAGAAATTTTGAAAGAACGTGCAGCGGAGTAAATCACATACGATTTCAGTTAATAAAACGCGACGACCTGATGACGACTGATGATTCCTTCCCACACCGAGCAAAAGGCGCCAGCAGTTCCCACGCACGAAAATGCTGACGCTTGAGCGTCCACAAGCATTCCATGCCCGGAAACAGCTGACGCCCGCGTCTGGTACGGGAAAGAAACTTTGGTTTCGCATTGCAATGCGTTCATGCGGCCACATCATGCATGCAAATGTGGTGTTTGTGTCTTCCGATCGTTTCGCTGATGCGTATAAGTCAACAAAATGATCCGAACATCACGCGAAACTGCTGACACCCGCGTCTGTGGAGATGCAAAATGTGGCCACATGAGACATGCATGCATCTATGATTTTAGCAACTAAGTCAAACAATATTAGTCACATAAGGTGACGAAATTAATTATCCACCTTTGCAAATACGATTTGTAAAATAAAATTTTCACTTAAGTCTAACGCCACTGATCGTGTGGACGGGCATTAACATCATTCAAGCGACATTGTAATTTTCATAATAAGACTCTATGGCTGAATAAATTGCGGGGAGTATTTGCTAAAGATTAAACATCCAAAGGATCATGTGAAACAAAACCAACCAACGATTCAAATGATCGTCATCATCGGAGCATCATCAGTCGCCGAAGACGACACAGCAGACAAGTAAACGACCAATCATCAATACCAGACAATGGAGATGGAATCAATGCATTCGGCGATAGTACATTCGATTCCCAATAGGATCGCCACGGGTGGTATGTAGGTTGAGTGGAAACAAGCGAGGGGAGTTACTCGTGCAAAGTCATTCAAAACGAGTTTTTCCCGGCGGATAGAAGGGAAAAAGAAAAAAACGGGATTCAGTCAGAATATTTAAGCCGAGAAGATTGGCACGGGCGGTCTCTTTTTCCCTTCTTTCTTTTGAGCGGGCAGTTTTTTGGATGTGCGAGCAACGGTGGAGCTGCGAAAAGAAAGTGATCAACGTAACATCTGTAGTGAGTTATTTAAGCCGGGACGATTTGTGCGGTGAAGCGAAAAAAAAGAAATATCGAGTGCAACGTGAACGGCTGTCCGACCTACATTTTGCAAAGGAAGGAACAAGTGTCCGGCGGGAAGTGAATGAGCCGGCAGTGAGTAAAACTGCGTTATGAACTTCGACGAGACGGCGGTGGAAACCGCGAGCGAACGGAATCGAGGGGCCCCTTTTTTTATGTTAGGAGATAAAAGTAAGTGGCTTCCTTTTAACATTTAAGATATTAAATTGTTTTCTTTGACAAATAAACTTAAAGTAGATTTAATTATTCGCTCTTTCCTTTCATATATCAAGGGCCAAATAATTAACGTTTCTTCCAGTTGTGAGGAGTGTGGCTCGGGAAATCTTTTTCCGGGAGCGGTGACCAGGCAAGAAGACCTGGAAGATTTAACGGTGGTGGTAGTGTTTGGCGAGGGTAGCGAATGTGAGTATCTCGGTTTTCAGTGCCAAGTGATAATTTTTGCTCCGGCGGTCGTCTTCTCGTTCGGACGACCCCTTGGGAGGCTCGGAAAGCGGACGAGTGGCGCCCACGCCCGTCTTCGGGTGAGCTAGATTCGGGACGGTGGAGCCTCCGCCAGAGTAGCCACAATAAAGCGGTGACCATACGGGGGAAACAGAGAATCCGTCGGTTAACATTTTCCCCCTTTGGAAATTTGCGGGTAATACAGGGATGGTAGCGACTTTTATTAGCGGTATATTCACAGCCTTTTAATGAGAGTAGACTTCAGACACAATCATAGTCGACTCCTTCACACGCACTTTTATTCAAAACCACTGGAGATGTCGTAACCTGAAAATTCTCCAAAGTGAACTATCGAAATTTTATTTGAATCTTCGAGTGATCGTGAAGAGCCTTTTACTCTGATGAAGTTCTATAGTAAAACAGGCTGTCTTGGATTTTTCTGTGGTAGCGCTAAGACTGAATATCAGAAAATCGGACTGAACTGCCGGCGGAATACTTAGCTGGAAAAATTCGGTCAAAAACTGTTGGTCCTCGTATCGCCTTACAACTAATTATGTGTACGTTACCAAGCAATATATCGTAAATTGCTGTCCCGGGATAGTTTTATGTTACAAGTGGATACAACATACATCTAGCTGTGCCGATTTGTATGATCTATTGGAATTAATATATCGTGTCTGTGAGACCATCCTGACGTGAATTTCAATACGTTCTGCCTGATTGTCACTCTGCGTAACATAACAGTAATTGTTGAAGGAAATCGTCTGATAATAAGTTAAACATCATTAATCATTATAAATTTGCATTAGCTGCCAGGACTTACTCACCCCATCAACAAGCGCCCGTTTGTTTCCTTTCTTTTAATCTTTTTGGATATATAAACATAATTTTTTTAAATTAGTTAATTCATTTATTATCATTGTTTAATTACGTTATTTTTTTGTTCTATTATTTAATTACAACTTTTAAGTATGGCCTAGGGTTATGTGATTCACTCACATAACTCTATGATATAAATTGGTCATCGGTATATTTCTTTTCTGATGGGAAGCCTCATACAAGTTATGTTGTATGAGTTTTCCACTCAGAAGAGAAATATATGCCCACTGCAACATTTATGGATCTTGATCCGGTTAGGCGGGTGCAAGGGGGCACCACCACCATTCGGTTGTCCCACTCTTATTTGTGGGCCATGAGAATCGTCGGGCTAACGACGAGGTTTCCCTAAGTCCGTCTGTTTTCACTCGTTCACCTTGTTCTCTGAACAAGTCATTTTCCCTTTTGGTAGTTACCAACAATTTTTCGACTTCGGTCGCCTGTTCTTTGAGACTCGAGAATTCGTGCGAAATTCTTTTGTAGTGGGTCCTTGTGCTGGGGGAATTAACCCGCCCCACGACACCGCAATGCTAGCCTGCCAGCGCATTCACGCGTCCCCAGACAAGGGCATTCTCGGCGTATGTCAACATCTTTCTTCGTCGAGGCAGCAGACCATCGCTTTCACGGACATTTTGATACCTATATTTCAATACAATCTCCTATTCAAAATTTTTATGGTAGATTTAGAAAAATAATTAATTTCATAATCGTAATTTGTAAAATAGTTTTCTTTCTTATTATTGTTATTAAATGTAACTTTATATCAATTATCCTCTATATTAAATTTAAACGTTTTCCTTTAATTATATTCTTCATGAGATTTAACTTTTATTACTATTTAGAATTGTTAGAATTGTTGTAGTGCACCCCAACGGTGTATTACATTGCCGAAAGCAGGCTGACTAGGCTGAGCTCAGCTGAGGCGATTTAGCGTAGACACGAGAATGATAAGAAAAATAGCAGAGGGGGAGTTGACTCACGACGGCGGAATAAAAAATTTTTCATACAATAGTGGCAAACCACCAATGTATAGTTCGTTATAAAAAGTGTGGTGAAAATATAAAGAATAGTTTCTGACTGCGAGATTTCGATTTGGCTATGAATAAAAAACGTATCCTAGTATCTGTGGAATATTAGATACAGTTACGTACAACAGAGTTATGAAATATGTTATTTATCCTGTTGAGCGAATTCACTGTGTTTCTCAGTATTGCGTGCACACGATTGTACATCTACGCCAGACCTGTGAATAAATATTGGAAACGAAATAAAGTTCCGGACGTCGAGTGTGCGCCCTTGAAGTGATCTCGCCGCATGTGATGCACGCATTCTAATTTCCTAATTCCCTTACATTTAAAATTTGTTCGCAACACGTCAATTATTGAGTGCAAACGCTCCGAGTAGTAGTGTAAAACTTTCGAGGAGGCTCTCGAATATTTAACCGTGATTGTAAATTATTTAACCATCGAGACTTTTAATTGCCTAAGGCGACTATTAAAATTCCTATTTTCGTCCAAATTTGGAAATAGGAAAGTTGAATATGACAATCTTCTCATATTATATTTCGTGATTCGAAATTGTGAACAGAAGCAAAGTCGTCTTGAGAGCAGGGCAGATAAAGCAGCAGTGGCGATAAATTTAATTTGTTCAAATTGGTTGCAAGTGCAATTCGTTTTCGGTTGAGCAAATCGAAACTAGAAGAGGATTGCCCCAAGCATATCAAGTTATTTGAACCACTTGTTATACATTGTCTGACGCTTTTCATGAAATCCGATGCAATGGTGCAAACGTGACGTACTGTATTTTGGACTCGAAAATATCATTTTTGAACAATTAAGCTTTGGAATGAGCTAAGATTAATCTAACAAATTACATCATTGGTTTTACATCGCAAATTACATCATTGATTTTACATCGCTAACGCGCGGCGTGCGTCCACTGTGAATGCAGCAATGTCGGATGGACGGACCGAAGCGAAATCTGAGGATGTGTTCCACATGCACTGTTCTTGTCTGCAGAATTAATTAATTATTATTAGAGCTTTTAAAATTATAGTTACACACCTAAACAGACCAGAAGATAGTTATTTAGTGATAGTTAAAAAATAATCTAAATAGGAGTACCCGGGATGAAATGATTTGTGTTCAAAAAGTAGCAATAACGGCACTTATTATTTCAGCTACATTGCATCAACACATCGTCAGCGGGCGCCCGGGGAGGATGTAGGTGAGTACATTTGGTTGTTTTGCTTCTTTTTCAATTTGTTTATTTAAATTTGTTTATTCAAAAAAAGATACCAGAAAAATTTATTGTTCCCTATTTATTGAATATTAGAGAAAAAAGGAGATAAAATCATTTATCCATCTTTTATTTTCATAAGATGATCGCGGGAAAGGAGACAGGACAATTATAATTTGTAGATAATTGTATGACCGGACAAACAGACCTTTCCAGTCAACACTCTGGACTGTTAATATCGTCATATTTGTATATAGTTAAGTAAATCCATTCAAATCGTATGTCTGTTCAAATTTGTCAAGATTTGAAATTGTAAGAAGCACAACCCCATTTTTAGGGTTTTGTAAAATAATTTTACAAAATCCTACTAATATCGCGTCCTGTTGCCCGTCCGTCCGTCCGCCCGTCCGTGTGTACTTAAGCTAGAAACATCAAATTTTTGTATGCAAGTGTAAAGTGGTGCTTTCTTCAAAGTTCAACTACAAAAAAATGTTATAAGGTATTTAAGGGGGATCTCCCCATATAGGGGAGTGACCCTCCGAAAACAAAATTTCATTAAAAGTTGCCAATATGGGTATCAAATAGAAGGTCTTGATAAGAACTTTTCGAAACAGGTCTTAATTTGACACATTTTCCTTCGGGGGGCGAACAGGAAGGGGAAATGCACGAAAAATTTGTATCCCCCCTCCTCGCGACTGGACACCTGTGATCCGAAAAATTTGAAAAAAATTATGGAGGTAGGTGTTTATGAGTACAACAACAACAAATACGACAGAAGTAAAAAATTCCCTCCCCCTGTGAATAATAGTGAGATATTCGAATTTCACATTTTCCCCAATAAAATCGTATAGGCACCCTTAAACTGAACGAAATGTATATAAGTAGTCCTACAAAAGCTTCTTCAACTGTGTAAGTTTAATGAAAATTGAATGATACACATGGAAGTTAGTAGTCCGCGTGGCTTAGTGGTTAGATCACTAAGCCCGTAAGCCAAAGGTCTCTGGTTCAAGTCTCGTTGGCGTCAACGAGATTTAGTTCGAGTGGTTCTTCGGATGGACTATAAGCCTGTTCAGTTATGATACGTGCTGGTTTGAAATCAGAACGTATCGCAGCTGGGTGGACGGACACATAGCCAAAGCGTGATAATGATCATATCACCTTGTGGAGTGCCGATACATTCGATCATGACAATGAGATACTCTAACTATCTCTAAGCGAAGGCCCAAAAGGGGCTGTAGGGCTACAAAGAAGAAGAAGACATAGGGAAGTTATAGCCATTTGAAATTTCTCCAATTACAATTTGGTATTTTATGGACTTTATATCGAATCAGTCACTGCAGTTTTAATTTGACCTTCTTGAAGTTTCAAAATAGGAATTCATGATTTGAGTGATTTTTGGTAGTTTGCAACAAAATAGCGACCGTTGAAAATAAAAAGACAATGGATTTTCTTTTAAACATGCACATCTCTTTGACATATTTCTTGACTTTATTTGTTGCTGACGTCTGCGTTTCTGAGAAGTTGAGTACAAAACCCTTCTAACATGAGCATAGATCTGTTAACCCAACTTTTTTAAATTTAAAGTCAATTGTTTTACTGCCATATTTGGGTTAATTTTTGTGAAATCGGGAATTATCGATAAGAAAAAAAAATACTTTCAATTGTATTTTTGATTTACTAAAGTTTAATAAAAACAAAAAAAATGTGTGAGTAGATAAGTTACATTAGGTCTTTCCTTTTCATCGGACGTGACTGGGTATAGGACTCGCAACGATGGCAGGCTCTTCCTATATCATGGGCTAGCCATCCACGCGTCCTCAGACAAGGCCAATCTCAGCGGATCTTAACATCCTCTTCCGCTGAGGCAGCAGACCATCGCTGCTGTCCCACACGGACATTCATCTACCTAGTATTTCACTACAAAATGAAGACAAATATATTACAATATATGAAAGGATTTTTTAAATTTTTAAAATGTAGAAATTCTAATTATAATTTATTTACGTCAGCTGAGGCGAAACGTGTTTTAAATAACTCCTGTTACTAATTTAAAAATTAAATCAATTTTTCTAAGCGTCATTTGAAAAATAATATTTGCTGGAAATTTTTTATTGCTTTTTGCGTTATACAAACAATCGATTCATCGCTTGATAGCATCACTGGATTAGCAAAGCACTCTCGAGGTGAAAGGAATCTCGGCCTTCCCACTAAAAAGTGGGATGGAGGAGCAGGACGACGATTTCAACGCTAGGAGAAGTGAAACTACAAATTCATACTTGTTCTATATGGGAAACAATACTCACGATTTTCAAGTATCGGAACCACCGAATGAGAAGCATGGGAAAAAAAGATTCGGAATCACAAAGGAAATTGAAAATAGTGGAAATAAAAGGAAAACGATGAGTTCAAAAAAGAAAATTAAGAGCTAAAAACATGAATAAGTTCATTGGGCCAGGCTAGGGGTAGTCGTAAACAGGATTTCAATCTATTTCAACATTCAGATTAGCTGAACCTTGTCTGAGGTCTACGAGGTGTGACAATTAAATAATAAGACTAATTCCATGAAAACCGTATATTTGAAAAATATTCTACAACTCTGCCATTCCCTTCAAAGTGGTTCCCTTGGGCAGCAACACAACGATTTCAGCGCGTTTTCCATGCTTCGTAACATTCCTGGAACGCTTCGACTGGGATGTCTGCGAGTACCCTCGTCATGGCCACCTGAATGTCCGTAATCAACTCAAAATGGGTTCCTTTGACCACCGATTTTGGTCTAGGGAACAAGAAAAAGTCACAGGCTGACATATCGGGCGAATAAGGCAGCTGTTGCAACACGGCGGTCCCTTTAGAGGCCAAATACTGGCCTGCTGCTTTTGCTCCTCAGAAAAAATTCATTGGAACTATCTTCGTGCACAGTTTTTTCATCCCAAAGTCGTCGTTTAAAATTTTTCTGACTGTTTCACGATTCATACCCAGTTCCGAGACCAACATTCAAACTGTTAAATGCCAATCTTCACGGGTTAGGGCATGCACACGCTGCGCATTTGCGTCAATTCGCACCTTGACTGGTGCTTGTAAGCAAAAAATGTTTGCACTCTGAGTGGACATTACCTACAGCATAAAAAGTTATTATTTTCATTTATGTTTTATTGACTTCAATTATTGGCATACGAAAAGTTTTATTGTATAGAATGCAATCTTCTTTCAATGGACATTGACTTCGATTATGTAAGCATTTTTAGTCATCAAATATTTTGTATTTAAGTTCATGTGTAAATAATCATAAATTCACTCCTTCATACGCTAACAAAGTGAACGCGTTTTTTATCTGTGTTAGTTTTGCCCTAAGTAAAAGTAATTATTAACAACGGCTGGTGTGGCCGTTCTTGAGTATAATTACAATTTACATTCGATCCTTCCAGCAATTTACTCCGAATTTTATCAACAGCGGCTGGTGTGGCTGTTCAGCTTGTGCGAGGACTACCAACAAAGCCTGAAGTGGCTTATTCTTGGTATCAGTCCTGAGGATAATTTTAACGTCATCAAGTACCTGATAGATCCTGCGGCTATCATTTTAGAACAAAAAAACATCGCTAAAGCGTTGCAAAACTCAGCCAGGAAATTTAAGAAGGACTCAAGCTCGGGCAAAACGGAAGAATATTTCTTCAAGCGGCTGAATGACGTCGAAAAATTCAGGCACGAATTTCGAGATACCAATGAAAAACTGATGAGCGCCTTACAAGACGATCATTCTTACTTTGAGCAAAAAATATTTGGTACAACGAAAAAGTTGTATAGAGAACTAAAAGATCGACTCATTGAAGGTCAACAAGCGGGTATTAAAATGTGGCTTCATCACCGATGATCCAATCGGGGGATGTTCCTGTATCTACGATTACCACGGCAGCAGCAAGTTATGCTGCACCTACTATCACAGCGCCATCAAACTGGCCACTTTATATGGACATCTCTACAAGCTATGGCCATCATCATCCGAATTTACCACCTATAATGATACCCAAATTCAACGGGGACTACCAGCAGTGTAAAATATTTATTGAGCTTTACAAAAGCATTAATAATAACACTATCGGGGCTACGCGAAAAATGCAGGACCTTCTCTCGTTTCTGGAGGGAGACGCAAGAAGCGCGGTCTCGCGTTTACAGCTGAGTGCAGCCAACTACTTAACTACTCTAATTATACTGCAAGAGCGCTTCTCGATCTCACATCTCTTCCGGCTTTGCATGACACGCTTCGTAATTGTTTAGTGGCATTAAAAAGTCTAGATTATAACACAGAACATTGGGAGCCGATAATGGTTAGAGTCGCTATGAGAAAGCTAGACGCAAAAAATCTCCGCATATTCGAAGAAAATGTTAACAACACCCGAGAGATGCCGAGCTTGAAGCAAGTTTACGACTTTCTAATGAAGCGGCACATGGTCCTAACGAGTTTGAAAACCCCATAAGTACAACGGCAAATGACACAAAAGAAAGCATTCGTGTCATTGCAACAGAAACCTTATACATCGGACAAGAGGGCTACAAGTAAAATATTTACATGGAAATGCAAGTTTTGCAATCAAAGCAATGATGCCATTCACTACTGCGATGAATTTAAAAAATTAAGCGTCGATGATCGACATTGATTTGTTGCTGATAACAATCTGTGCAAGAATAACCTAGCACACGAATCGAGTTTTAAACGCAAGATTAAAAATGCGTGCTTTGAATGCAAGAAACCACACCACACCATATTGCATTACTCAACCACTGATCGTAAGACTGTCACTTCGAACATTACCACCAGCAACACCAAGGTCACAATGCCTCGAGCGTAACAAACACCGTTCTTCTTGCCACTCCAATAGTAAAACCAGAATCATACTCCGGTCAACAAATTCCATTGCGAGCTTTAGTTGACCCTGCATCTCAAACATCATTTATATCATCGAAAGCTGCTCGGCCTGCCCTCAGAAAGGCTAACAACGACTTTGAGTTTACCACGCAGTCTGAAGGCATTAAATCTACCAGATCCCCAATTTCACTTGCCAGGCGCCATCGACATGATAATTGGTGCAGACGTTTTTGAGGAAATAGTAGAGGATTCCTTGATAAAAGGCAAACCATTACTGGCCCAAAAACAAAATTTGGCTGGATACTTTCAGGGAAGACTAGTAAAAATCTTTCAGAAACAAAGAAAATAACCTCCTTAGTGTCTATGGCTGAATTTCGCAGAAAAATAGAAAAGTTTTTTGAGATTGATGGCGAACAAAACCAGAATGGGCAAAGTGATATTAACACGGAGTGTGGAAATCATTTTCAGAGCATTTACAGTAGAGACGATAATGGCAGATACATAGTTTGCCTTCATTTTAAAGAAGACCAATCATAAAACTCCCTGGGTGAATCAAGGACCAGAGCTCTCCTAAGATACCAGCAAATCGAGAAAAAACTCTCTACAGATGAGAAGCTAGCTGTGGACTACAATACCTACCTCGAAGAGTATCTAAAACTTGGACATATGACATGCGTGACTCCATACATCGGTGACAGTAAGGATGTTTACTATTTACCACATCATGCGGTAATCAAGAAGAGCAGTACGACGACGAAAACCAGAGTAGTATTCGACGCGTCTGCAAAGACACTCCACGGTCCTAGCCTGAACGATAAGTTGCACATTGGAGCAAGTTTTCAGCAAAACTTGGCCCAGATATTGCTAAGATGGCGAAAATACCCGTACGTTTATACTGCAGACATCGAAAAAATGTTTCGACAAATTCAAATGTACCGAGATGACCGAAACTACCAAAGGATTCTCCAGACCAGGCATCCCCAAGATACGATAGCGGAATATCAACTCAATACAGTTACGTATGGCACGGCATGTCCAACGTTTCTAGTAATCAGAACATTAGTGCAGCTAGCTCAGGATGAAGAAAGGAATTATCCGATTGCTTCGTTAATATTAAAGAACGATTTTTATGTTCACGATATGTTAACAGCCGTCCACACCAAACAAGAAGCGATTTCCCTTCAGCAGGAGATGATAGCTCTACTAAATAGAGGTAACTTCAACCTCAGAAAATGGGCTAGCAATAACCCTGAGCTATTAAGCCACATATCGGGAGACAAAAGAGAAGTTGGTTTATTAGAGTTCAAAGAAGACCCATCCTTGAAAACACTTGGTATACACTGGAATCCAGCCCAAGGTGCGTTCCACTTTTAATGAATCTGAAAGGCCTACAAAAAGGCAGCTGCACCCGTCAATCCGTGGAACGGATTGGGATGAACAGCCAACAGAAGAAATTCTTAAAAGCTGGAATGAGCTTGAATCTGAGCTGAAACTGCTAGAACACATTAGCATTCCTCGATGGAATCGCTGCAGCATAAACTGTCAAATGGAGCTGTATGGATTCTGCGACGCATCAGAGTCCGTCTACGCAGCGGTGGCTTATAGTAAAGTCATTGAAATGTGCCTAATTTGGACGTGTATGATTGATGCGACTCGACTATCACCTTGGGGTGGTTAAAAAAGTAACCAACTTCACTGAAGACCTACATTGCCAGTAGGGTATCGAAGATTCAGAAATTGGATCGCGGCGCCTGGAAATGGCAGCATATTAGCCCCAAAGATAATCCAGCCGATTGCGCTTCTAAAGGCATCAGTCCAAAGCAACTTCTTAAGCATCATTTGTGGTGGAATGGTCCAAGTTGGTTAACACATCCTTGCAGCGATATCAAAGTTGTTTCGAAAGTAACAACAGCGGAAGACAAAAGCAACATTTTTGAACGTTACTCCGATTTTAATAGACTAGTAAGGATTACTGCGACACGTCTCAGGTTTCATCGCAACTGTGCGACATAAAAATCAAACCGCAAGATCGGACGGCTAGAAGCAGAAGAACTCGAAATAGCACATAAAAAATCATTATAATGATTCAGAAAACACCGTTTTCAGAAGAAGTTGCTGAGCTAAGGAGTAATAAGGAGTTGAGAAAAGACTCAGGACTCTAAATCCCTTTTTAGATACCCATGGTATTCTGGGAGTTGGTGGTAGGCTCTGAAATGCAAGCATTCCTGAAAGAAACAAAGCATCCGATTTTGCTACCCCGGTGCCATCATGTGACATATCTAATTGTGAGGCAAGCCCACTTGAAAACAATGCACGGAGGTGCACAACAGATGCGCAACTACTTGAGAATGTGATACTGGGTCATAAATGATCAGAAAGTTATTCGGTACGAAATTCATCGATGCATGATCTGCTGTAAATACTCGACCGCTAAAAATCATCGATTAATTTGCGAATTGCCTGCCATACGCGTAACACTAGAAAAAGCTTTCACACATTGCCGAGTAGACTTCGCAGCCCCTTTTACCATACGAATGTTCAAGAGAAGACATTGCCTTATTTGTATGCATGGTAACAAAAGCCATACATCTCGAGCTTGTGAGCGACATGTCAACAAAGCATTCTTAACAGCATTCAAACGGTTCACAAACCGAAGAAGACTTTATCGGGAGATCCTTAGCGACTACGGCACCAACTTTGTCGGGGCGAGTAGTCGACTAGACAAGAATCTAGAAGAAGCAATAAAGAGGTCAAGCAGCGAGTTAGCAGGAATAACTGCAAAAGACGGAATCACCTTGAAGTTCATACCATGGGCTTTGGTGTGAAATCGGTCAAGAATCACATTAAGTGCATTTTTGACAAGCAAGATATTGTCCCAACATTTGAGGAATTCACAACGATACTGTGCCACTTTGAACCATGCTTAAATTTCTGGCCAATAACTCCTATATCAAGTGACCCAAATGATCTTGAAGCCCTAACTCCAGGGCACTTTCTCATTGGACGACCTCTCCTGGCTGTTCCAGAACCTGATACCTCGTATAAAACATTACACCAGCGCTGGAAAATATTAATTAACATACATCAAGTATTCTGGAAACGATGGGTGACAGAGTACCTGCAACATCTGCAAAAACGAACAAAGTGGACGAGCGTAAGCGAAAATCCCAGAATTGGTCAGGTTGTTCTCATTAAAGAAAGGGACACGCCACCAACAAAGTGGCAAGAATACACAGCATGCAACCAGGCCGAGATGGAATCGTACGAACTGTTACAGTCAGGCACCATGCAAATATGCTGAAGCAAGTAGCGTTCTTCAATTTGTGTAAACTACCGGTAGAAATACACGAGGACTCTACCAGCAAGCCAACAGCAATTATACTAGTAGAGAAAACCGCTGTAAATATCGAATTGACGAAAGCAAAATCATCTCCTGACAAATGCGAAGAACGTTCAACACCTGAAACCTCTATATCTAACTGTATGAAGCAGAAAATCACGGCAGGACGAAGACGGATTGCACCTATGGACAAACCTAACAAAGCAAAAAGACCAAGAATTGCCCCATATATGTAGGCAAGGGCTCTGCTGAATACAACAATACTCCTGTCTGTCATAATACCATCAGAAGCTTTGAACGCTAAAAACAGCTCCAACCTGCATAATTATAACCAGGTTTTCATATCGAAAAACTGGACATAGTGCATAGCATTTGTGGCGACTGAGACTTGATGTAAATTTTTCGATTGCAGAAGTGATTCAGGATGAGAATAATATTCTATCCATAGGTAAACAGATAGAAGATATGTGTCAACGCACAAAAGAATTTACCAACTGCACCCACTGCAATCGCCTTCTGAACCATCTACAGATTAAACGAATGGAGCTCCTTCAACAAACGGAAAAGTTACGAAAGAGACCTCCTTACCACACCTCGGTAAAAACCAACACACAATACTTCAAGTCTTAAATCAACAAAGCGTAGAATTGAACGCACGTATAACAAGCGTCAACCATTGCACTGACGCGCAGCTTGCACAAGTTATGATCAAATCAAATCAAGTGGTAGATTCGATCAACGAAGTGCAAGGATGGTTCGCAAAGATTGATAACAACAAAATTGGCTTACAAGTCATATCCACCTACCTCATGGCGATTAGCTATTTTGAGGAGCTCCAGGTGAAGTACCAAAAACAAGTAAACACCATCTATGGATCTGAAAGCTTTCCACAGTTCGTTTCAATTGAAACAATGACGAATACAATCGAAAAGGTATCATCAAAGATTGGCCTTCGCTTTGAGATTCTGCATACTCCAGTGAAAGCAACGACGATTGCACGCACCGATGAAAATTTCATCATCTATGGCTACTTCCATATAATCGAAAGGGATAGATATGAACTAATGCATGTCACTGCAATTCCTTGCGAATCAGGTGTGCATCAATATCTGGTTCCTATCGGTAAAACTCCAACTTTGACGGTTAACTTCAATCAACTAACGTATTTCGAATTGGACGATGTACGAACGATATCTATGTACTCCCAGAATGATCAGCAACATGGATGCAAACCCGAACTGTATCATCAACGAACTATACAGTAGACACAAGAAGCAACCGTGTCCCAGCGTTGAGGTAACATCTCCTCAAACAACATGGAAGATGCTTATGATGAAAAACGCATGGCTACTTGTTGCAAACACACCAAGCACAGCCTTTGTTACCTGCAAAGAAGATAGAGAGGAGATTTTACTAGAGAACATTGGAATCATCTGCACCAAAGAGAATTGCGCTATCCAAACCGAGCGATTCATTCTACGATCAGAAATGACCCCATAAAAGAGAGTACTGACAAATTTTGCGAAAGATGTGGCCCCAGCTAAGTTCGGAGATAAGGAGTACCACGTAAAATCTATGAACCCAATAGCAAGAGTAAAGGAGCAAATTTTCGATGGTGATTCTTTCAAGCCAGAGCCGATTGCGATTACAACTACCTTACAACAGTTACGCAAGCACGCGGTACCGCTGATATCAACAATGCTGATCATCATCACGATCGGTATAGCCAGCGTCTACATCAGAAGTACACTGAAGAAGACAAGGATGCCGAAGAAATTGCACATTACCTACAGCATAATAAGTTATTGTATACTATGCATTTTCATTTATGTTTTATTGACTTCAATTATTGGCATACGAAAAGTATTATTGTATAGAATGCAATTTTCTTTTCATGGACATTGACTTCGATTATTGTAAGCATTTTTAGTCTTCAAATATTTTGTATTTAAGTTCATGCGTAAATAATAATAAATTCATTCCTGCATACGCCAACAAACTGAACGCGTTTTTTATATGTGTTAGTTTTGCACTAAGTAAAAGTAATTATCAACAAGGCCATTCTTGAGTATAATTACAATTTACAAGCAGTATCACCATGCACTTTTACAATTTTAGCGTACGTTTCCGAAGCTTTTTCGCCCAATCTGGCACAAAATTTTATCGCGACGCGATGCTCTTGATTTCGTTTCTCCATTTTCGGGACGAGCACCACCAACAAACGTCTACTCAACACAACACAGCAGGCGAACTGAACAAGCTAGAGCGATGATAGATATATC